>BSQZ01000039.1:4237315-4897315 GCA_033239005.1 Lamellibrachia satsuma
AATACGTACTGCTCACAACAACCAGCGCACCGCCGCCGTGACATTTCTTGCGTTTTGCTGTACTGTCCATGTCTCTTCTGTAGCTGTAATATAAATCTGACAAGTACCTCGTTGTCGAACATATATGCTCCCGCTCTCAGTGATAGTATTGAAATCGCTGGTATGATCACTGAAGTTAAAAGTCTTGTCATTTGTCAACAATGCTGGTTGCGTTCTGATAAAACAGTTCGTGGCTAAAACTTGAGTTACTGCCAGAGTCCGTGGTAGGGCCAGGACGGAGGTGGATAACCCCGCTCAGCAAGAGAATTAATATGGCCAGGTAAACAGTTTTTAACCTGGATCGGCTCTGTCTGCTTGGCGCAGTTGTTGATAAGCTCTTTGAGAGCGACTCAAGACCTCCGTGATGCCATCCCTCCCTCCTCCCTCCCTCCCTCCCTCCCCTCCCTCCCTCCCTCCCTCCCTCCCTCTCTCTCTCTCTCTATATATATATATATATATATATATATATATATATATATATATATATATATATATATATATATATATATCGCATCTGCTGTGACAATGACAGTAAGCAAAATGACAGTAGTGTAGTGTCTAGGACTAAGTTTACACCTAGTGTATAGTGAATTAAACATCATTGTAGCACAGGTCGCGCTGACACTTAAAGAACTAGGTTTACGTCTAGTGTATAGTGAATTCAATATCATGTTAGCAAAGGTCGCACTGACACTTAAAGAACTAGGTTTACGTCTAGTGTATAGTGAATTCAACATCATGTTAGCAAAGGTCGCACTGACACTTAAAGAACTAGGTTTACGTCTAGTGTATAGTGAATTCAACATCATGTTAGCACAGGTCGCACTGACACTTAAAGAACTTGGTTGACGTCTAGTGTATAGTGAATTCAACATCATGTTAGCACAGGTCGCACTGACACTTAAATAACTAGGTTTACGTCTAGTGTATAGTGAATTCAACATCATGTTAGCACAGGTCGCACTGACACTTAAAGAACTGGGTTTACGTCTAGTGTATATTGAATTCAACATCATGTTAGCACAGGTCGCGCTGACACTTAAAGAACTTGGTTTACATCTAGTGTTTAGTGAATTCAACATCATATTAGCACAGGTCTCGCTGACACTTAACGAACTAGGTTTACATCTAGTGTATAGTGAATTCTACATAATTTTAGCACAGGTCGCACTGACACTTAAAGAACTTGGTTTACATCTAGTGTATAGTGAATTCAACATCATGTTAACACAGGTCGCGCTGACACTTAAAGAACTTGGTTTACATCTAGTGTATAGTGAATTCAACATCATGTTAGCACAGGTCGCGCTGACACTGAAAGAACTAGGTTTACATCTAGTGTATAGTGAATTCAACATCAAGTTAGCACAGGTCGCACTGACACTGAAAGAACTAGGTTTACATCTAGTGTATAGTGAATTCAACATCATGTTAGCACAGGTCGAACTGATACTTAAAGAACTAGGTTTACGTCTAGTGTATAGTGAATTCAACATCATGTTAGCACAGGTCACGCTGACGCTTAAAGAACTTGGTTTACATCTAGTGTTTAGTGAATTCAACATCATATTAGCACAGGTCTCGCTGACACTTAACGAACTAGGTTTACATCTAGTGTATAGTGAATTCTACATAATTTTAGCACAGGTCGCACTGACACTTAAAGAACTTGGTTTACATCTAGTGTATAGTGATTTCAACATCATGTTAACACAGGTCGCGCTGACACTTAAAGAACTAGGTTTACATCTAGTGTATAGTGAATTCAACATCATGTTAGCACAGGTCGCACTGACACTGAAAGAACTAGGTTTACATCTAGTGTATAATGAATTCAACATCAAGTTAGCACAGGTCGCACTGACACTGAAAGAACTAGGTTTACATCTAGTGTATAGTGAATTCAACATCATGTTAGCACAGGTCGAACTGATACTTAAAGAACCAGGTTTACGTCTAGTGTATAGTGAATTCAACATCATGTTAGCACAGGTCGCGCTGACACTTAAAAACTTGGTTTACATCTAGTGTATAGTGAATTCAACATCATGTTAGCACAGGTCGCACTGACACTTAAATAACCAGGTTTACCGTCTAGTGTATAGTGAATTCAACATCATGTTAGCACAGATCGCGCTGACACATAAATAACTTGGTTTACGTCTAGTGTATAGTGAATTCAACATCATGTTAGCCAGGTCGCACTGACACTTAAAGAACTAGGTTTACATCTAGTGTATAGTGAATTCAACATCATGTTAGCACAGGTCGCACTGACACTTAAATTGATTGATTCATGATTCCTTTAGAACTGGTTTTACAGAAGATGGCTAATAATAATGCGCGTTGTCGCACTGTCGGCAGCCCAGGTTTTGAGCGCATGGAATCCTACGCTACTTAAATTATCATGATGTGCAAATATTGCATATGAATCCATCTGATCCAACTTATCTAGTAGGCTTAAAACGCAGCGTTGACTTCTCATGCAGCCACGTCATTTAGCATAAACAATTTTATAAGCAACGATTTTGCCTAATCTGACATAGTATCGACACAAGCATCACATCGTGAGCAACTAACTCCTCATGTCCAACCGTTACACCAAACCTGTAGACGCGCTCTTATTGGTAGCGCGTTTTGCATCATGTATGTAGACTCGCGAAACGTTGCTAAGTCAATACCAAGACCAACAAAACCAGCCGCTTTGACAGTATGATGCGTACATTTTAATAAATTTACGTTAATCCCTTGACTGGGACTGTCGTAGGGGTGCCATTGACACAGAGTCCTCGCCAGTGTTGCCTGTCCCCTGCAGTGCGTAGCAGGGGGTCTGTCAGTAGGTTTCCATGTATTTTGTGTATTACCGAACCAGTGTTTCATTCGACGGCCTCGTCTTTTCTTTCAATCAGGGGTACCTTGCAGGGTGGTATTTGAAATGGTGTTGTGTTGTGTTGTGTTGTGTTGTGTTGTGTCGGGTGATGTGGCCAAATCACGAAGGCTTTCGTCGTTTCACCGTTGACAACAAGGGCTCTTGCTTTTACACTTGCAGTCTCATGCATTCGTTAGTTTTGTGTTCAGCGTAAGAACTGCGGAGGAATCTCCTGAAGCATTTAATTTCAAATGATTGTACGCGTCTTTCTGGCTCTGCTGTCAGCGTCCAGGTCTTGCATCCACACGGGAGGAGGAATACTGCGATTGCTCTGTAGAGCTTAAACTTTGTTTACTGATATTTCTGCTCTTCCAGATGATGTCAAGTCTTTTGTTGATGTGCCATCTTTGCCCAAGTAATATAATATGCACAATACGTTTATTTACAGAAAAAAAGTGGCACTACCAGCTGCACGATTCTGTAAATAATGATGCAGCCAACCGTGACGACGGAACGCGAAATGAATGTCGTCCATCGGGTGCAGCCAGGCGTGACGACCTTTCTCCAACACCCGGGAAGCTTCTTCACTTCCAACTCACGACAAATCCCAATGAATCCTGACCTAAACCGAGATGGGTAATTTTTGTTAAAAGAGTTGTTTTGTTGGATTTGTTCAAATGGTACTGTAACAAAAATGTGACGTGGTGTGTTTGGACGTCAGGAGTCACATCGAAGCTGCTTATTCGTGAAGCTGGAATCAATAGCATAACTTGTCGCTGTTGATGGAATTGATATGTAAATTGTTATGCAATTAATTGTGTGCATCAGACAATGGCTAGCTGTGACAATAGCTGGACAATAGCTGCAATAGCTGGACAAATTAAGTTTAGCCTAATTGTGCCTTAAAATAAATATTCGTCACTGCGTAATGTACGCCATGGTAGGCTGTATTGTATACTATGTCAATAGCTATTATTATTTAATGAATGCAATCGTCTGTTGTATGTATATTATCGCCCGATTTCCCCTTAAGGGGGGTTCCTTGCCCCACCCTACTTACGTGTTCCGTGTTGTTTCAATGTCTGTCGATGTGAGAATCGCGTTGAAATCATTGCGTCTTTGTATTCTCTATATATACTTTGTTAAACCGGTCTTTTTTCATTGCGTGTTTATTTGAACACTGTCTACTGATACGAACGTTTAGGTAATTTACATGTTAGGAATAATTGAAACATTATAATTGACGTATTTTGTAATTAACGTTCACGATATCACAACGAATGTGTCAAAGTATGTTGGTTCAAATAATATTTAACCTAGTTAGTAATTGTTAAATATGTTTAATGGTATATACATAGCAAATGCGACAAGACAGATCTGAACCTCCACTAACTTGATCCACAATACCTCAAGTAATTTTCATATCTGCCTATACTGCATTCTTTATGAGGGTAAATATCAAAAGTAATGAATAAAACACCATCGAAAAATGACAACGACGTAAATAAAAGCCTGGAGCTTATTGCCTAGGATTGACAATCTTGTGAAATCTTGTTGGATAATTGATTGAATATGGCAATTTGGACATCATTGTGGCAATTTTTTTTCCTTGTTATTCCTTTGTCGTCCGCGGCAACTCGGCAATAAAAGTAGTCCGTGACATACAATTTTTTACGTCGCTGTATCTACGTCGCACCAATATACCGCATACTAAAATAGCAATATATTTTCGATCGTATTTCCGTACTCATTGCTAGCATTTCGATATTGTAAATACTGTAGATATATCTTTTTGTTGATGTCATCTATACATAAGTTTACGCAGAGTGAATATACATAGCTGATTTAATTAGTTACTGCCGCTCAATCATGGTTAGTAACTAGATGAAAGCGTGTTTCGTTACGACTCCCTGAAATACGTGTCTGCCAATAAATGCATTTACAGGGTATGTGAAATGGATATGATGTCGATGTATTTTTTCTTCAGAGCGAAATTGAAATGCCTTCATTTGTCATTGTTTTGAATAACAGAACACAATAAAGAAACTGGATTTACTTTCTATTTTTGTTTGTATTATTTTATTATTATTCGTTTGTGTTAGTACGTCTTTAATAAATTTGCGTTAATTAAGATTGACATTTCGATGTATGAGTAAACTTGTAAGTTTGGCACACTAAATTTAGCCAGAATTTTGAACATTTCCAGTTTATCCATTATCACTTTTATTTACCAATTACAGAAAACCAAAACCAGTCACAGCGTGTCGTTGGGAGCCGGAAGGGAGAATTTATGGGTAATTATGGGCAAATGTTCATAAAAACAACATGGCGGCAAACGAGACTAGCGTTCCTATTTGTCCAATTAATTAATAATAATCCCATTATATAAAAACAAAAAGCCTGTTATTTACAAAAAATTGTCCCTGGCTAAGTGCTTGCTTATGACGCAAACATATTTTGACCAATTGACAACGCCTCTGCAACCAACGTATTGCCTTCGCTAGTCACGGCATGTACGTCACGAGACCTGTGCAATATACTGAAAGGCTGCGAATTTATTCAATAGGACAAATACCAACATTAGAATTTCTGGGGAAAGATAACAGGTCATTTTGTCGTTGTTTGCCATTGCATCCTGTGACCCCTCGGAACATGTGCCCAACGATTTTCTTTAAACATTCACCGCGCATTAATATGCATTAAGTAACCTCTTTCAACTTCGTAAACGTGACATACGTCTTTTTTTTAGAAAAGTACATGTACACCCAAACCTGATAGCCATTGTGTTGATAAGTACATGTACACCCAAACCTGATAGCCATTGTGTTGATAAGTACATGTACACCCTAACCTGATAGCCATTGTGTTGATAAGTACATGTACACCCAAACCTGATAGCCATTGTGTTGATAAGTACATGTACACCCTAACCTGATAGCCATTGTGTTGATAAGTACATGTACACCCAAACCTGATAGCCATTGTGTTGATAAGTACATGTACACCCTAACCTGATAGCCATTGTGTTGATAAGTACATGTACACCCAAACCTGATAACCATTGTGTTGATAAGTACATGTACACCCAAACCTGATAGCCATTGTGTTGATAAGTACATGTACACCCAAACCTGATAGCCATTGTGTTGATAAGTACATGTACACCCTAACCTGATAGCCATTGTGTTGATAAGTACATGTACACCCTAACCTGATAGCCATTGTGTTGATAAGTACATGTACACCCTAACCTGATAGCCATTGTGTTGATAAGTACATGTACATCCTAACCTGATAGCCATTGTGTTGATAAGCGAGCGGTCAGCGATTGTCCACTGCCATAGACCGAAAGATCTAATCCATTCAAATCAAACCAAAAACATTTATTCAAACAAATCAAGAAAACAAATTATTAAGCAAAGTATATGGAATAGAATAAAAGTGAAAGATTTTAAAGGAATAACATTGAAGTAAGAACAGTTATAATGTCATGTTATACCCTTGTCTACAGTATTAAATAGGTATAGCTGACCCCGTCACACACACACACACACACGCACGCACGCACGCACGCACCACACCACACCACACCACACACACACACACGCACAAACGCACATACGCGCGCGCGCACACACACACACACACACACACACACACACACACACACACACACACAAAAGAAAATTCTCAACATGGTATCCACTGCAACATATTAGCCCTTTTGTGCAACTTTTGTATGTAGTTTTTATTAAATCATCAGTTAAACTATTAAATTACGCTGAAAAATCACTTATTTCACCCTCAGTGAAACTTCGTAATTTTGTCGTGTGACACCCATGATCAACACACACACAGGCACGCACGCACGCACGCACGCACGCACGCACAAAAACGCACACACACAAACAAACAAAAGACAATTCTCTCCTGGAAGTTACGTAAGCCCTACTACAAGTTAGCTCTAATGCATTGTACAGTAGAACTTCATGCAAATACCCCCGTGGGACAGCTTCTTAATTGTACGTTGAGCCTCAATGTGGTACACTGCATCCACTCCCATATCAATGGCGAACAGTTTCAGATCCTCAGCTATCTGCATGGCCTGTGTGTCGTATGTCGAGTTGATAGTTTGTTGGTTCATACTGGCCGGTTCGATCGTTGTTATCGAACAAATCGAGAAACTTTCTCGTTTTTCAAAATTGTCCCCATTTTGAATCGGCCGATATCGAATCGTTCAGCCAACCACCGATGGCTTGTGCCATTGCTATCTCTGATAAAATCTATTTTTGTTTGTAAAATCAACTCGTTATATATCATGATTTCGTAAAACGACTGTCTCTGTAACAACTTGCCAATGGCATGTATACAACTTGCCCCGGCCTCCTCTACATCTCGGCATATTCCACAAAACTATCAACGGTTATTTATCTTTGCCAGTCGGAAACCTTCTCCAGCCCACCGCAGCGTCAATCACGATACCAGTAAGATGAACGATTACCCAGTATTTGCAGTAGACTAATAATTAATGTCCGCTTGCCTACCGGTAATGTGTAATGCCCTTACAAACCAAATAACATAGTTCTGGTCGGTAGATGGCAGCATTTAAATATTTGATTGCTTTTTGTCCACCAGGTGACATTGCAAAAAACGGGCCAGTCGAAAAAAGGGCGATGGTTGTGTTTTGTGGCATTTATTCGAATAAACTATAGTGCAATCGCAGCGTTTAGATTTTATTCATTAGCTATATATGTAGAAACAAAATTGTTTATGTCGAATACATTATTGAATAGCTAGGTTAAGTAGTGTTAATCCGCTTCTGGAGTCGGCCTTAGTTATGTGGATACTTCGATGTCTTGTTCCTTGATGCAAATGTATGCTAATCCACTGACGCCATCTGGCTCTTTTTATCTGTTTTACATTTCAGTGTACCCGCTTTTAACGACAACGACAGGTCGATATGGATGCTTTCTCTATATAATCCAATAATTCCTTTTATTAATACTTTTCTGTGGATTTTCAGTGCATTATAGGACAAGGTTTCAAATCCCACTAAAGTATGTTGACTTTTTGGTGTAATTATTTGTTTCTGTACATTTGTTTATTAAATTCCTGGTTGCAGATCTATTTACTATTTTATTGATGCAGTCATATTTTGAACATTTAAAAGTTATTAGACAAATCCACGGATTACGTTCAAACAACGCATGTATAATTCTTTATTGTATGTAGTCCCTAAAAATACGCAATTTAACCGATTTCAATTATTGTATTTGCCAAAATGTTACTGTACTCACCCACCTACCCAACCACCCATCCACCCACCCACCCACCCGCACGCACGCACGCACGCATGCACGCACGCACGCGCGCGCACACATACACACACACACAGAGTCATCACTCACACTGCTTCCAATAACTTTCTAACAATAATATGCTTTAAAATGGTTCAACAATGTAATATTATTTATGCTGACATTCAAGGAATGCACAGTTTAGTGCCATATATAATTAGTGACAGCCATTCTAGTAGTCGATGCATAGTTTCTAAAAAAAATATTGTTTTTTTTCTTCTGCACTATTCCATTGTATGCATTACGAATACTGTTTGGACATTTGACGGCAATTAATTTTTATGTACTTTATACATAATCAGGACTGTCCTAAACTGCATCAAGTCGATACACTTTAATTTGCGAGATTTGTAAAACAATGTATGGTCACAACGTTGTGCATTGTGCATAAGCCGAATCACCTTTTTTGTAACATAATTACACATTGTAAATTTGTAGAATAGGTGATACCCCATATCTCCACACAGTATAGTAGATGTGACAAAAATAGTGTGGAATAGAGAATGTACATACTACGATATTGTGAACGGTTATGAGGATGTTGATAGAAGGCAGTAGAACCAGAGGACACAAAGCAGCATTCGTTAAGGAGCAGTGTAGGTTGGACATGAGAAAGTACTCTTTCTTACAGAGGGTGGGTGATAAATGAATGTAACAAGCTGCCAAATGATTGTCTTAATGCTAGTAGTGTGAATATGTTTAAACATAGAATTGACAGATATTTGATAAGGGTGGGCTACACATATATATGAGAAAATTGTTGGACTCTCGATAAGCCAATGGCTTCCTTGTCCACTTGCCATCAGGAACTTGTTGTTTGGGATGGCAATCTTGTTAAATCTTGTATAAATATTCCAGTAGTAGTTTACAGCATCTATACGTATCTATAAACATAAATGATACCAACTTTTATAGACAGCTTAGATCTGACTCGATTGATGTGATCTTTCCAGTTCAACGACTCATAGATAAGAACGTCAAGAAATGTCGTGGCGCGTTCTCTTGTTATCTTGTTATCTCTATATTTTTTATCCTGATACCAGGTACTCGTAATTGACCAGAAAATAGCATGTAGTTGGTCTTCGTTATATTAAAGGACAACTTATTGACTGAGTACCATAGGTGCAATTTAGAAAGTTCTCGACACATATAATACATTTAAGTTGTTTTACATTATTGGCTGAACAGAAGATATTTGTGTCATCTGCAAACACAATAAATTTTATCAATGTTGACATATTGCACATATCATTGATGTACATAATAAATAGCTTAGGGCCAAGTATAGACCCTTGTGGCACTCCACACTTTGTTCCTGGCCTGAGCTGCAGTAATCAATGCTTACGTATTGATTACGATTAGCAAGGTAATCGCTTATCCAATTATATGCAATTCCACGAATGCCGAAATATTCAAGTTTTTAACAAAGCAATTGATGGTCAACAGTGTCGAAAGCTTTCTTGAGATATATAAACACACCTACTGCTCATTTCCTATTGTCTGGCGAATTGGTAATTTCGTCAGGCAATTCTACCAGCGCGTGCAAAGTTGACATGCCTTCTCTAAATCCATTTTGATATTAGTTTAAGATATTGCAGGAATTTATAAAGCTTTAAAGTCGACGGTTTAACAATTTTTCTAGTATTTTAGAGATCTGCGGTAAAAGTGAAATCGGTCTGTAGTTAATAAATATGGGTTTTTCACTAGATTTAAATAAAGGTAATATTTAACTATTATCATCTTATGTGGGAAAACGCCTTACCTGAATGACAGATTACATATATGAGTCACATACTCGAAAATACAATTAATCACATGTTTCACGAGTTTCATCGTAACGCCATTGCAGTCGGTCGAAGATTTTTTTCCGCAACTATTTACCGCGCGTATAACTTCTTCTTTATCAGTTGGTGTCAAAAACATAGAATGTAATCAAGCACTGAGACTCCTGATGGAGTTTCTATCTGTTTTGCCAAATCTGGTCCAATGCTTGTAAAGTATTCGTTAAACGTGTTAGCTATAGTAGGCCGATCACCCACAGTAATACCATTGTAATTAGAGTGTACAGGGTAGTTGCACTCCATATGAGATTTTCCCATGACGTTTCTAGATGTTACTAGCTTACTGTAGTAGTTCCTTTTAGCGAAACGTATGACTGTTGTCAACTTATTTTTGTACGATTTATATCTCAATTCGGTATCGTGGTTTCTATTCGACAGAAACTGTTTATAGAGCTTATTTTTTCCGACCAGCATTTTTGAGCCCATTCGTAAGCCAAGGATTGCTAAGTTCAAGCTTATTGCTGTTATTAACTCGGCGAGTGTCTCGGACAGTGTCTGTTATATAACCCAATGAAGTCGTTGAAAAAAGATGCGTAAGCCTCATTAACATCTGTGCAATTAAAAACCGCGTCCCAAGACTATGCGTTCAATGCAGCTTTCGGTGAATTGATATTTTCCACATTTGTTGGACGGATGTATCGTACATTGCCACTGAGATTATAAGTGTTACAAATGGCAGAACTGACAAATGATCGCTTATGTTGGTGATAAGTAACCTACTGGTAATATCACGATTAATTTCGTTAGTGAATATATTATCGATAAGTATTGCAGACGCATTCGAAATTCGGGTAGGCTTAGTTATCACTGTGTACATACATAAGCTAAACATCAGATCTAGAAAATATTTGGTACCCCTATGCGAGTCATATTTCAATAAGTCTATATTAAAACCGCCACAAATATATAAGTGTTCTTAAAAGTAACCTGGTAAAATAGACGATCAATGTTATCACAAAATGTAGTTAAATCAGACCCAGGTGTTCTATATACACAAGCGATTACCACATGTTTACAGTTACGTAGCTTCATGTCAATGGCAACACTCTCAAGCACACCTCTGATAGTTGTTGACTTACTTGCTATAAATGAACAACCTAAAGAATCTTTGACGAAGTGCAACACCTCCACCTTGTATATAACCTCTTTCAATGTGACAAGTTGAGTAACCTCGCAGATAAAACTGGGACATCTGATCTGTTTTCGCCCATGTTTCAGAAACAGTTATGATATCGAAAGCAATATTTAGTGAATTCCCGCACACGGAAGAGCAAATAATGTGTTCATCGTCCTACCGAAGTCTGTTTAAATTCTCACTAGGTCTGCGAGGGTCTTTACTTTCACCCTCTGTCCACCCTCGTTGATATTGATGTAGATGCAGCACTGCTGTGTCCACGCACTGACGATTTTGTTTTCTCGTTTAAATTTTCTGGCTTGGCTGGAGGTGATCATTTAAATAAATGCCCGTACATCTAAATGCGTTTTCGAATCTGCTTCATACTGCAACATCTCCCTGCAAAATGTGCGACATTTCGAAATTTCCAACCTTGATGGCTGAATACAGTAACTTTTTGGCAAATATGATAACTAAAATCGGTTAAATTGCGTATTTTAGGGACTACATTTCCGGAAATCTAACTGTGGTCTGACCTATAAACACCCTAATGTACGAATCTTTGTTTAGCAACATACATAACTGGCCACAACAACTGCACTATTAATATCGAGGTCATTATTTTATTACTGTGCTTCTGGAAACTAATAATTTCAATCATATTTGCATTTACGCATAATCTAGCCAAACAAAGACAGGGTCTCCACCGCGCGACATGAACACAGGTTACTATATAGGTCACGATTTGGAGATCTCATTTGATACAATAAAGAATTATACATGCGTTGTTTGAACGTAATCCGTGGATTTGTCTAATAACTTTTAAATGTTCAAAATATGGCTGCATCAATAAAATAGTAAATAGATCTGCAACCAGGAATTTAATAAGCAAATGTACAGAAACAAATAATTACACAAAAAAGTCAACACACTTTAGTGGGATTTGAAACCTTGTCCTATAAGGCACAGAAAATCCAAAGAAAAATATTAATAAAAGGAATTATTAGATTATATAGAGAAAGCATTCTTATCGACCAGTCGTTGTCGTTAAAAGCGGGTACACTGAAATGTAAAACAGATAAAAAGAGTCGGATGGCGTCAGTGGATTAGCGTACATTTGTATTACGGAACAAGATTTCGAAGTATCCACTTAACTAAGGCCGACCCCAGGAATACGTTAACGTAATTTAACCTAGCTATTCAATAATGTATTCGACATAAAAAATGTTTTCTATATACATATAGTTAATAAATAAAATCTAAACGCTGCGATTGCACGATAGTTTATTCAAATAAATACCACAAAACACAACCATTGCCCTTTTTCGACTGGCCTGTTTTTAAATGCTGCCATCTACCGACCAGAACTATGTTATTTGGTTTATAAGGGCGTTACTCATTACCGGTAGGCAAGCGGACATTAATTAGTCTACTGCAAATACTGGGTAATCGTTCATCTTACTGGTATCGTGATTGACGCTGCGGTGGGCTGGAGAAGGTTTCCGACTGGCAAAGATAAATAACCGTTGATAGTTTTGTGGAATATGGTGAGATGTAGGGGAGGCCGGGGCTAGTTGTATACATGCCATGGGCAAGTTGTTACAGAGTCATTTTACGAAATCATGATATATAACGAGTTGAGTTTACAAACAAAAATAGATTTTATCAGAGATAGCAATGACACAAGCCATCGGTAGTTGGCTGAACGATTCGATATCGGCCGATTCAAAATGGGGACAATTTTGAAAAAAACGAGTAAGTTTCTCGATTTGTTCGATAACAACGATCGAACCGGCCAGTATGAACCAACAAACTATCAACTCGACACACGACACACAGGCCATGCAGATAGCTGAGGATCTGAAACTGTTCGCCATTGACATGGGAGTGGATGCAATGTATCAGATTTAGGCTCAAGTTACAGTTAAGAAGCTGTCCCACGGGGGGTATTTGCATGAAGTACTAATGTACAATGCAATAGAGCTAACTTGTAGTAGAGCTTACGTAACTTCCAGGAGATAATTTTCTTTTGTGTGGTTGAATATTGAAAACGCCGATGAGTGGTTTCGTTCCAGATTTGAAATACTCCAACACGTTTTCGCATTAGTCTAAAAACTCTCCAAACACTATCGTAAATAATTCATACTTGACATCAGGAAAATATTCGTATGCGGCAATGGCAAATGAAGTACAGTTGTTCTTCATGTACGAAATAGCAAAGCTTGAATGAAATATGTCTTGGGGGTACTCGCACATTTTAAAATAAAACATCATGTGTGTACATTTATAGACCCTCTGCCAAGATAACATAGAAAGTGTACAATGCATGCACAATACGATACACACTACTGAGGTGTGGCAGGAAGTGGGAAGTTGTTCCTTAAACAAATGGTGGGAGGTTGGCCTCAAAAATAGGTGGGATATAGATGGACTCTTAAAATAGGTGGGAGGTGGGATGTTGGCCCAAAAATCAGGTGGGTGATGGACGGTTGAGACCCTGCCATACCCCTCACTAGTCTTTAATCCATCAAACCCTTCAGTATCCAGCATGTTCCACGTTCTCCCGTTATTATTATTACTGATCCACTATTTGCAATTGTGTCTTAGGAGAAAAAAAGATGGCAAGTGGACAAGGAAGCCATTGGCTTATTCAGTCTATCTGTGTGTAACTCACCTTCCAGAGATATGTCAACCTTGTTTTTAAGCATGTTCACACTGCTAGCAGTAACACAATCTGTAGATAATTTGTTACATTCATTTATTGTCCCCTGTGAGAACGATTACTTCCTGATATCCAATCTACACTGATCCTTTATTAACGTTACTTAATGTCCTCTAGTTCTTCTACCTTTCTTGAGGGAGAAAAAATATTTTCATATCCAATTAATATCTTAAAAACTTCATTTTGATCTACTCTTAACCTCATTGTTTAGGCGTTTTTCACAACTAAGGTTTCTCAGTTCTGGAATCATTTTAATTGCACTCCTCTGTATTCGTTCAATCATATATATATATATATATATATATATCCTTCTTACGATATGGTCTACAAGCTTGTATACAGTATTCTAAATGAGTCCTAACTATTGCTTTATACAGAGGTAGAATTAGCTTTTATCCTTTTATGTTATATTTTTCCTAATCGACAAGAATTGTATTACCATTTGAAGCTGCAATACCACACTGCTCTGAATCTTTCTGATCAGCACTTATTTTTACTACTAAGTTCTTTTCTTTTACAGTAGTACCTATAACAGTATTTCCCATTTTAAATTTAACATCTGGAACTGGTAATGAACTAAAATCTTCTCTGGTAAACACTCAACTGAAGTATCCATTTAGGCCTTCCACCATTAATAAACCTTGTGATATTATATTTCCAGCACACTCTTTTAGTGGTCCAACCTTGTCTCGTACGTTTTATTTACTCCTGACATATGCATAACAAATCTTACTATCATTTTTTATGCTACATGTTAATTTTGCTCATAGCTTCTTTTAGATTATCTTATTTCAGTTGTAGCTGCATTAAGTGCCTCTTTGTATTTTTTGTAGTCTTCCTCCTTTCTGGTACACCTATAAACCCTCCACATAGTTTGCTTTACACAATTTTTCTAATAACTTCTTTTGACAACTGTTTCTTTCTAGACCGTTTCCTTGTTTTTTAAAGGGAACAAATTCATCAATGATATTCTCAATTTCATATTTTAGAATATTCCAACATTCAATTGCAGTCTTATTCTTCAGCATGTTATCCCAATCTAGCTTTGCTAAGTATGTTCTCATATCTCATTATTTAACTTTGTGGAAGTTCCTCCTGTATTTTTTTATTATTTCTTCCTGGTTTTACTTTGATGTCAAAATATATTTGACTATGATCACTGTTACTCAATGGTTCATTCGTGTATTTTGACATTGTCCACTTATTAATTTTGTGGAGACAAAACTATATATATAATAAATTCTCTCCCCCGGTTGATTCTGGCACGTTTTGAGTAAGGAAGCTATCCTGAATAAAAAATAGAAACTGTTGGTCCTCACCCCCTGTACTCTCTAGAGATTTCCATTGTATGTGTCCATGGCTAAAATCTCCCATTACGATACATTCCCCTTCACTCACTTCTTTTATAGCGTTTTGTATTTTCCTGTTATCCTCTTCATTTATGTTTGGACTTCGGTAAACTAATCCAATAGTCATTGTTTAATTTCCTGTAATTATGTTACAACAAAACAGCATCATCGCAATTTACTTCCCGTTCTAATTGTATTTCGTAAACCTGAATAGATTCTTTAATATACATGTATGAAATAACTCCCCATCCTCTTCTTCCTATTCGATCTCTCCTAAACAGTACGTATCCTGTCAGTCCTAATGCAGCATCTGATATATATTTGTTGTCCCATGATTCGGTTATACCAATTATGTGAGGTTCAATATCTAAGTTCTAGCACAATGTTAATTCGTTTTTCTTATTTACTATGTATAAGCTCCTTGCATTTAAACACACGCATTTATAACCAGCTTCAGAAATGTTGTCCAGACATCTTGTTACTGGTTTGGTGTACTAGTGGCCTCTTATCCTTTGAGGCACCCCCTGTGCTTCTAGCTTAAACAATTTTTGGTGTACTAGTGGCCTCGTATCCTTTGAGGCACCCCCTGTGCTTCTAGCTTAAGCAATGTTTGGTGTACTAGTGGCCTCTTACCCTTTGAGGCACCCCCTGTGCTTCTAGCTTAAGCAATGTTTGGTGTACTAGTGGCCTCTTATCCTTTGAGGCACCCCCTGTGCTTCTAGCTTAAACAATTTTTGGTGTACTAGTGGCCTCTTATCCTTTGAGGCACCCCCTGTGCTTCTAGCTTAAGCAATGTTTGGTGTACTAGTGGCTTCTTACCCTTTGAGGCACCCCCTGTGCTTCTAGCTTAAGCAATGTTTGGTGTACTAGTGGCCTCTTATCCTTTGAGGCACCCCCTGTGCTTCTAGCTTAAGCAGTGTTTGGTGTACTAGTGGCCTCTTATCCTTTGAGGCACCCCCTGTGCTTCTAGCTTAAGCAATGTTTGGTGTACTAGTGGCCTCTTATCCTTTGAGGCACCCCCTGTGCTTCTAGCGTTCAATTTAGATGAAGCCCATCCCTCATGTACATATCAGTACTTGCCACTCCCAACAAAACATCTAGACTAATCCACAACAACTGGTAAAATCCCTGACATAATTACCTGCTCAACCCGTGTCTGCTTAAGTGTTCAGACTAACTGATTGTATGTTTCATATAATATTAGTCCTGCTTAACCGAATATATGCTGTAGTCCTAGCTTATATGTGTATGTGTGACCACAACTTTGACTTATGTAGAAATTACCATTTACCGTGGCGAAAGTCGGAATAACGTTTAGAAAATCTTGAAAATAGTAAAAGGACGGGCCAGCTGCACGCACTACGGCGCACTAACGGGGGTAACACAAAACACCTGTATAATACAATAGACACACGTTGCTACCCAACAGAAGTGCTTTAGTAACACTATGCATTAGAAGTTTAGGACAAAAGTAGTTCTGTTGGCTGGTTGTTAGTGCATTGAAAGGAACCGGGCACTTAGTTTGGTGAATAGTACATATGTGCATCTACCTCAAATGCCCCAACGTCACAGCAAATACTGTCTTTGATCTTTGCCATTTACGCACTTGGCAGACCGAGAAGAGAACACGGATCTTTTGTAAGTAGCCGCAGCTATTTCAGCAGTTGTATTTATCAGAAAATCAGTGCGTTTTTCACTGGGTGGGTGCATGCCCCCTGACAAATGGAGTTTTACATTTTAATCCCCGTCGGTTTTTCAGAGTTTTTCAGACCGGTTTATGGTTTCTTTACCCGTAGATGCACTATTATTGCATTGGTGAATATTTCTAGTTGGTTTTCTGTGTCGACGCAAATATGGAATAATATTCAATATGTCACTGATTTTATTTAGGTTAATAGACACTGTCACAATAGCATGTATTCAAGTTCACCATCATAATATTGCTGTAGGAATACTAATGCTGTAAAAGGCAAACGGTAGTAACGTTGTACAATAGAAACACAAACAATGTTGCGCTCGTCTTCTAGCGCTAACAAATTATCGATTCCACAATGTGGAAGTGTCCGACAGAGGGCGACAGTTGTATTTTGTGTGTGTATTTACATACGAAAGGTCGTCGTATACTTCTACAGTTATCTACCCTTAGTTAGTGATAGTGATTGGGTGGTGTCAACCGAGGTCTTGTTGACATCAACCAAGGTCTCGTTGATATCAACTCAGGTCTTGTTGACATCAATCAAGATGTGGTTGATGTCACGATGTCACGGATGTTAGCTTCCGTAGGTGTCGAGATATCGGACGGTGCTATAGTCGAGTGTTTTGACGGGCGGGTACTTGTCTTTGCCGTCGAGACTTCGCACGACACAATCGTCGTCGGAGTGGACGAAGTAGGCGACCGACATACGCGCGTCACGACAGTACTTGGAGCCCTTCGGCACGACGACGCGGTGTTTCTGTGGCGGCGAAGGAAGCGGCATTAAGCAGTGGTAATGAGTAGCGTACCTAAGGGATCTGGATAAAGCCTCTATCGAAGGCAGTGTTAATTAGTTCATCAGAACGTCTTTTGGCATTTGCATTTATCAGAAAAAGAAAGAGAAGAGACATAAACTGAACTCGCATTGTTCTTGCTCTACCTCAACAGAGTCCAAACGCAAGCCATTAAACAATGGATCTGCCCACGTGATTAAGCTACAGTTATGCTTATACTGGAGTTATATCATTGACACCTTGCATGGTTAATGTGTGCAACTGAGGAAAAGCGGAAATGTGTCGTTGCTTAGAAGGGAACATGCACATTGATAAGTTGCTCTACGCGCATAGGCGACAAAAACAACGACCTCCCAAGACCAGGGCGCTCATAAGAGTAGCGAGATTCCAAGACCTGGAAGCTGCCAAGGCCAGGGATCTCCCGATATCAAGGAGCTCCCAAGATTAATGATATCCCAATACCAGGGAGATTCAAAGACCAAGGAACTCCTAAGATCATGGAGGTCCAACAACCAACGAGCCCCCAAGAACAAGGAGCTCCCAAGACCAAAGAGCTTCCATGACCAGTCAGCTCCCAAGACCAACGAGCTCCCAAAATAAATGAGCTTCCAAGACCAGGGATCTCCCAAAAGCAGGAAGCTCCAAATACAAAGGAGATCCCAAGTTCAAGGAGCTGCCAAGATAAAATCAAGGAGGCAGCTTTAAAGGTGACTCTCACCGTGGAGACGAGCTTGTCGGAGGTCCATCGCTGCATCAGGTCACCGATCATGATGAGCACCGTGTTAGGTACCGGCTTGGCTGGCACGTAGTCGCCACCTCGCGTACGGAGCTGCAATGACAATGTGTGCAGTTGAAACCTGGACCAACACCTGTGTAACACTCTCAAAACACTCAGACACTCAAAACACTACTATAGTGTTCAAAACACTCTTATCAGTTTGAAAACACTGTACCACACTGACACACTTGTTGGATGTTCAAAACACTCCAATGTTCAATAAACTAAAGTACTGTTTTGATGCTAGAGTGTTTTGAGCCTAGGTAAAAAATCTAACTTCAAGACGCTGTAAAGGAGTGTTTGGAACTATCAATATAGCGAAGTGTCTTACTATAATCCAGCTGGTGTGTGTGCGTGCGTGCGTGCGTGCGTGCGTTCGTGCGTGCGTGCGTGCGTGCGTGCGTGCGTGCGTGCGTGCGTGCGTGCGTGCGTGCGTTGTGTCCAATGCCCCTCCCCTCAAATACGTCACTGCTGCAGAAGTGAACATACTACTGGAGATATTGACTTGACAGCCTACCTCCAGTCCACCGATGTTGTCCTGGAACAGTAGCGTGATAGACCCGTAGTCGGAATGCTCCGAACACCGGATCTGATTCGGCTTAGTTTCTGCCACCAGAAACACAACAATCTTAAGACGGCTTCGTTCGGTTTGTACAGTCGACTAGGTCGTTCGGTCTCTACAGTCGACTAGTTCGTTCGGTCTCTACACTCAACTAGTTCGACATACGAGACCCCCAAATAGGATAACTGTTTTGACTCACTGAAATCCACATCAAATCTGATGCATTATTTAAGTATCAGATAAGTAGGGGAAGGCAGTGTTAGTTGAGCCACTGGGTTAGTTGAGCCACCCATGTTTCCCGGGAAACTACTCCAGCGACAGTTATATGATACCACCCAGTGATTGAACATGTTATTAAAACACGTTTGGCGTATAATAGGTTACATTGTCACAACGGCCAGAACATGTGAGAAAAAAAAGTATGATTTTTAAAGTTCTTCAAAACTTTAGGTAATCGTGATTACTGTATGATGGTGTGTAAACTATCAACGCAGGTGACCAGACTGTTGTTTATACACTTACAAATGGCTTAACTGTGCACAGAGAAGAAGATTATTTACATCACTTCGCGCATTAATGAGACGTTAATTAATTAATTAAGCTTAATTGCCGAAACCGGTTTAGTTGAGCCACACAAAACCAAAGGGACGGTTAGTTGAGCAGTGGATAAATAACGAAGACGAGTGTTCTTTACCCCAAAATACATCAAGGAATTATTTTTTCCGAGCAAATTGTGACATCGGACAACTACAAGGTAACATATTAACAGTTAGTTATACTGGCTGCGATTGGCATATATGTCTATTTTAATTAAGTGTGTTAATTAAGCGCGTATGTCCTGTCAGAGACGTGTTGTGCCCACTGGGTCGACGTGTTGGCTGAGTTGTTATAAATTTTTTGTACAAGGTCAAAGTAAATGATACACATAAAGCATTTACGCAACTTACACTATACTGTCTCGACAGACACCAAGTGTTAGTTGAGCCAGCTTATCAACCCTATTTGAATCAGCTATATATGCATACTACATATGTTGTATTGGCATAAAATGATCTAGTAATAATCATTGTTAATGAAAGTAAAAATTATTTTGACTTATGAATATGACTGTGTCCTAGACATCAAAAAGAATTACAAATGGCTCAACTAACACTGCCTTCTGAATACTAACTGAATATATCGATCGAGAATTGTTGCTATGTGTAATAGTAGGGAACTGTGACGATTTCTACTGGTCAGTCAGTGTTTTTATTTGATAGAATCTTGTGGAAAATGAAAGACAATATATGATTGTTTTATGTGATACCGATTATCAGTATTGAGAGAACGTTGCATTACAAATCGTGTCAAATTCGACGCACGTTTTGAGGATTTGTTTCTGTAATAAATCTGTATCAAGCAAAGATTGTCTACGTGAAATAGTTTTTCAACTGAGAGTTGGTATTTATCTACTTAGATAATGTGTGCTTTAAAAACACCCTTTTGTTGTAAGTTAATACAGTGCAAGCAACAACAGCGAGCTAAAGCGTATTGGATGGCCCTTGTTTCCCGCTGGGACGGGGTAAGTGCTAGTATTTTATTGACAAGAGCTTAACATACAAAAATGTAGTAAAATAGTAGAGTCATCTAAATAATTTGGGGTAATCAAAACAGGTAGTTGGAGCCTCAAAGCCATTTTACACGAAAACCCAATTGGTCTAGCGTCACAATGTCGCATGATAATGCACTGCTAAATTAGGTGTGAGTGTAGACATGTGTCTAGACACGTGTCTAGACATGTGTCTATACGTGTCTTCCAATTTGAGCTTTAGTGAAAGATCAAGACGGGTGCACCTTCTGTTGGTCGCTAATTAGTCACTGCTTAAAATCGGGGCAATTGTCGACGAAGGTGGGACTAGTCCTAATTCCGCCGACACAATCGTAGCTACAAAATGATCTCGCTGTTTACACGACCGATTGTGTCGGCAGGCCAACTGGATACAGGACTTTATTTGCCAACTACGGGCGAAGAACATAAATAAGTAAGAAAGGTAATTACCCATGTCGGGGGTGACGGGAGGGTAGTAGAGACAGCGCAGAACGGAGCCGTTGTCCGCAGTCAACGTGTTATGGTGACGCGTGAACGTCGTCGGGTCCTGGACAAACAATGACCAGTCAACGACTACAACAGTAGAACGTCACGCAGCCTCACAGCTCGTTTAGTACCCTTATTGTATAACGTTTGCTGCTTGCGATATTTGGCTGTCACGAACACAGAACAAGCGTTATTGGATGTGTGTTTTTTACACAATCGTAGCATTTGTCAAATGTATGAAGTACACTTATTCTACCAGACTTCTATATCTGAAAACTTCAGTAAAATTTGTACTGATTATTCAGCCCATTGGTAGAAACATGTCTACATTTTACGATGAATTCTGTGATTAAGGTTATTTGGTAGTAATCATAGTAATGATTATAATGTGTTTGCGGTTGTGGTTCAGACTGTGGTTGAAGAAATCAGGTAGACGTGTTTTATTGGCCACGGTTGTGGGTGAAGCTGTGTGATTCAGGGGTTATTGAAGCTGTTCACGGTCATGTATTCGTCAATCGAGTTCCAGACGACTGGACTCGGCTACATTAGCACATCGATGGAAAAGGGAGAGCGTGGAGACAAATACTAAGTCAACAGTAATGAGTAAAAAAAACGGGAAACTACGCAGACGTGAGTGACGTCAGAGGACACTGTTGCACCAAGACAGCGAACTTTATTGATAAGAAGACAATTAAGATTAGCACACGATAACTGAACGTGAAACCGATAAAGCGAGGACAGGGAAGACGAGGATGCGGTGCTACGTACGAGGTCGAGGCCAATAGCCATGAGAGTGAGCACTCGGTGCGAGAGCCGGAAACACGACAGCGAGAAGTCGTTGATGGCCGCCCGGAATCCAGGAACTTCCGGGAAGTGACGAACCTGCGGACAACAAGCTGGAGTAAGTCGTCGAACTGCGACATTTTCTGTGCGATATTCTAGGCACCAACAGTCAACGCGACGACAACGATAACAGTGAGGTCATCATTGGTAGTTGCGTTGGTATTGCTCTTGCTATAACACTATGTACCATTGTGCCAGTTTGTCAATCGTATGTCACTAAATGTTAATTGGAGATTGCGATGTATGGCTATCATTATTGCGATATTCTAAGCACAACGAAAACAATAAGGTCATTACTGATAGTTATGTTGGTGCTGTTCTTGTTTGAATAATACGGTTATGCGGGTTTGTTACAAATAGGTCACTAGTATTAGTAACTGGAGATCGCGACGTATGGATAATTGAATACGTCAAAAAGAATGTTTTTGAAGTTACAAAGAAAGTGGCAGTCACTTGATTCGCTAGTCTTGATCGAACAACTGCGTACTAAATCCAACAGGGTTGCATTGATATGCCAACATATAAAAGCTTGTGGACTTAAGTTTGGTTCCAATAACATGAAATGTTGTCTAAAGATAGTGTTTAAATGTATACCTCATTACTCACATTTCCTGGCTTCGCTTCGAAGTCAAACGATTCTTTCAAACCATGCGGACGATCGTGAGACAGTCTGCAACACGATACAGACAATCGTAGATGATACGAACTGTTACCAGCATTTGACCCGGTGAACTCGCAGCCGCGTCACACGGTACGATGTCAAGAGTCCGCTTCCTTACAATATAGTTCTTAACTTTGCAAAACCATGTGGCAAAGGAATGTTATTAGAATCATCCTGTCTAATCACTTCTCTCTTTGGAAACTTGACCAGCCGCAGTTCTCATCGGCCGAGCGCCTCGCATATTTTTGCTTGATGTTTCGGTCCAACTTGAAGAAAGTCTCCGCCTCTGACAGAAGCGTCTCCAGCTGAAAGCGATAAGTCACAAACTCATGACATTCACAGTGTTCGGGAGAAAAGAACAGAAATAAAGATGTTGGAGTTTTTTTGGAGGATGTGCTTATGGTTGATATGTAGGTGGATGAACGGATTTCAGATTTGTTGTCAAAATATTAAACGATGTTTTCAATACTTATAAACTTGTTGATGCAGGTAAGGATGGCATGCGATTAAATTGCATTAAGCATGACTACAGAATGATGAAGATGAATAGTGCTATTATACAGTATAGGTGATAGGTGTGTTAAGATGTTGAACACAAATATGTTAAACGTAATTAATATAAACACACCCGTAAAAACAACAGATCCTGCTTATGTTAACATGTTGCCAAATTGAATTACACCAAATGCGATGTAAAGGGACATTGGATTAATGGACGGTTTACATGCATAAAGAGAAACAACCAAAACAATGGATACCGTGGGAGCCAACGGTGTGCAAACAGACAACGACAGGGGGTCAATGTGTGATGCTTTGGAAATTGTTCACGTGATACCGGCCAGCCGACGGATGGGTTCAACACGTGATGGAGTCGTGGACCTATCGTGGCATCAGCGACTGGCTACAAATACCGACAGACGGGGCTTACCTTGTCAGCTTCGACGCCGTGGTTCTTCAGACAGACGAAGCCGATGCCGGTGAAGGCCTTGTGTAGCTGCGCCGCCAATCGCTGCTTCACGTCGTCGCTGACGTTGTCGGGCGACGTCGAGATGTTGTACTCGGCCAAGTCGATGATCTGGATGAACGGAGTTGTCTCCTCTCGCGATGTCACAGTGGGGCCGTCTTCGTTCATCTTCCGCTGCTCAGTGGTCGAACACGACACACTTGGTTCTTTCTCTTTGTCGATACTGGTGGTTTTCTCCTGCTCCTGATCCACTCGTTGCTCCATTTATACTGCAGAAGAACATTTATAATTTATCAGTTACTGTTGTCAGTGAGTCACAAGGGAAAGGACACTCTGGTCAAAGGTTTGTGTTCCCCTGATGTTGGACCTTTGCCACCCAGGGATACATAGGGACATGCGTTCATTGTGCTGGGTAAGATAACCCTAATTCTATGTCGCAAGGACGGGACCACGACAGAAACAAAACAACCGACGTTGACAAGCATGGCTCGTCGCTGTCCTTGTCCTGAAGGGGCCTGATTTTGAGTCATGTGAGAAGAAATGTTAGCACTATTTTGTATTTGTGAAAATATACATATTAGTATTATTATGTGTTTATCTCTTTCACATCAAATTCCTCCCTCAGTTCCTCCATTCTTCGTTTTTCTCTTATCTTCATTGCCGTGTGTATTTGTGTGTGTGTGTGTGCGTGTGTGCGTGTGTGCGTGCGTGCGTGCGTGTGTGTGTATGTGTGTGTGTGTGTGTGTGTGTGTGTGTGTGTGTGTGTGTGTGTGTGTGTGTGTGTGTGTGTGTGTGTGTGTGTGTGTGTGTGTGTGTGTGTGTGTGTGTGTGTGTGTGCGTTTGTGCGTTTGTGCGTTTGTGCGTGCCTGTGTGCGCGCGTGTTGTATTTCGAAATTTACCCCTCTGTAACCCTTTCAATGGACAACCGAATTACCCTTTGTAGTTTTTACTTACTATTGTCTGCAACGATATGAAAACAATTGCGCACAACTGTTCACAACGCCACGTGTCTTGACTTCGATTGTCCCAAGTATATGGGCCAGGCGTCGCTAGACATTACTGCAGCTGTCAGTGTTACGTCGCAATTATGTCTCAACATTGAAGACATACTGTTCATTTAAGTAGCGTAGCATTCCATACGCCCAAGACCAATTCTTTGTTTAGCAACATACATAACTGGCCACAACTGCAATTTTAATATCGAGGTCATTATGTTATCACTCTTCTTCTAGTAACTACTAACTTGAGTCATATATGTATGTACACATAATCTAGCCAAATAAGGACATGGTCTCCATCGCGCGACATGAACACAGGTTACTATATAGGTAACGATTTGGAGATGTCATTTGATACAATAAAGAACTATACATGCGTGTTTTTAACGTAATCCGTGGATTTGTCTAACAACTTTTAAATATTCAAAATATGACTGCATCAATAAACTAATAAATAGATCTGCAACCAGGAATTTAATATTATAGTATTATATAGAGAAAGCAAACTTTTCGACAAGTCATTGTCGTCAAAAGCGGGTACACTGAAATGTCAAACAAATAAAACGAGTCGGATGGCTTCAGTGGATTAGGATATATTTGTATTGCGGAACAGGATATCGAAGTATCCACTTAACTAAGACCGACCTCAGAAGGAACTCAATGCTACTTAACCTAGCTATTCAATAATGTGTTTGACATCATTTTTTTATAGTCTCAAGTCTCAAGTGGTTAAAGTCACTTGTTATGAAAACGTTTGCTAGATGCATTATTTCTGCCAACGTATACGTGTTATGTATTATTCGTATTAATCAAATGTGATATGCCAATGCTACTACGTACCATGTGAAGTTTCCCTGGCGCTCTCAACCGTGGGCAAGTTGATACATCATACGGGTACGTTGTTACAGCAAAGAACGCGTAGACCGAAAAGCAAGTGTCACTCGTACATGTTACTGTTATTACATTAATTGAATTATACACGCTTATGCATCTTATATACCGCGTGCATAGCAATGTAGGTGTTCACAGCTTCACATATAAGGCTTTTAATGTTTAGTTACCAAAGGGGACACATTCCACGCATTCTAATATAACAAACAGTTGTGAACGGAATAATTATTCAAAGCTCATAACTGTTGTAATTTTGTTTTACTGCTCACGGGACGTGTGGGTTATGCCAACATTCAATAAACACGTATAAGTATCGTTGAATAGCTGAGTAATGAGACCAAAAGCCTCGTGAATTTAATTTACGTCACGGTAATTTACGTTATGTGTAACCAATGGAAGGTTTTGCTTCCCTTTGTTTTGACGTTTTCCACTTTCCATATTACAATGATCCGGTGGGACAATAGGCTATCACAATAGTATATACTATTGTATACTACAACATGATTTTAACGTTATGCACTTGACTCCATATGTCCTCATGGTTGTCTAATATTTAAAACTCAAATATAGTATGTCTAATAACAAGTTAGTAGGTTTGAAGCAGCAATAGTTGCTTCCATCCGTTGATTTTTTTTGCATGTGAAGCTCATAATACACTGCCAATATGCAGGATTTGTAAGTTAATATATTTCATAAATATTGTGAATCATGTCACATATTGAGGTCAAAATTTATGAAAAGCACAGTCACATGTCGAAGTCTAAATTGATGTAAGATAAGAGCAGTCAATTGTCGAGATCGAGAGATCGAGAAATTATGCAAGCTTTTGTGCAGAGTAAGAGGGAGATTGAGGGGCACATCATGCTACCTGAGCCGTGAATGAGCAACATATCATTGTACAAGTTTAGACCTGTATCAATTAAAGAAAACTAGCAGAACAAAATGCTGGTTTCAAGTCTTGCTGTTTATGTACACTTTTTTCTTCAATAGGCTTTGTAATTAACATGAAAAGTTAATTAATTAAATTACAATTAACTCATCAATTCTCTAATTAGATTAAATTAACCTCGGACATTTCTCATGTCAATTAAATTGATTAAATTAGACTTATCACATAAATGTGTTTTGTAATTTTATTGGAAAGAACCTTTTTCATACAATATTTACATGCCAAGACATTTCTTAGGAGTTGTAGATATTTATTAAAAAACATTTCTGAAAGGTTTGAAAAGTTGCAGATTTGGGGCTTCCTCCTATATTCAACCACAAAATTAATAAAACCGGTAACTACATACATAATGTCTATGCACCAAGTTGTTATATATACAGTGTTTTATACTAAATCATTAGGTTTCCCCATTACACACTAGCATTTAAATACGTATACATTATTTGTCATGCATCAATAGAATTGGCATGCTATTGATTTAAGCTGCCACTGTTAAAAGATCAAAAATTGAAGCTATATTACCTTTCTCTACATCTCCCCTCTAAAAAATGTGAACTTCCAATAATATGAAGATAATATTATAATGTTGTAATAAATGTGAATCCCCCTTTTTAAAAAATGTGAAACCGCTTCTCAAAAGCGTGACCCCTTCCCCAATATTATTTAATATTTTTCATAAACGTGAACCCCCTTTCCAAAAAAAGTGAACCCCCATTCTCAAAAGCGTGAACCCCCCAATAACATGAAGATAATATTATTTTCAAAAAAGTGAACCCCATTTTCAAAAAAATGTGAACCCCCATCTGAAAAGCGTGAACACCCGAATAATATGAAGATAATATTATTTTCATTAATGTGAACCCTCTTGTCTCAAAAGCATGAAACATCCTCTCTAAGGCGTCAACCCTCTCTTAAAATGCAAAAAAGGGGGTTCATATTTTTGGAAAAGGGGTTCACGAAAAGGAGAGTTGATGAGAACCCCCTGAAGCCCCGTGGCTACGGGCAGGGTTGAGTTATCGGCCAAGAAACGACAGCGGAGCTAACAGGTCGCATACCTTACCGTTGTATGGATACAAAGAATATGAGGAGACGTCTGTATCGCGTTGGAAATGTAAGTAAATTTATTTCCTCCTCATCATCAGGTACAATATAAGTCAACAAACAATGACGATGAGGTGGCTACCAGAGATGTATAAACTTATCGGGCTGGTAGCCAGTTAAATCAAACTAGTATATTCACAAATAATTTTTTTTTACAAAAAGGCAATACTTATCATTTTGATGGCATCAACCTACAACTGGAGATGTATCAACAATAATTATAATGTATGTACCAGCAATCATAAGAGTTTAAACAAAGAATTCGTTGCATGTGTTGCATTTCATAAAACGCACATTTGGAAGAGCATTTCCATTATTAATGTCAGTGGGCCAAAGTTATTGTGGAAATCAGATCGGTTACAAACGCCACCTCCCGTCGAACGCTACGTCTGATGACTAGATGAGACAGACTGCTTCCGAGACTCAACTTGGTTGGACTCCCTCACTGCGTACAGTAAAATGCACACTGATAAACTATCACCACTGCTTGTTTCATATTAATGCTATGAATCATTCTATATGCTTGTTTCGATTTATTTTCCATGTTTATAACACTAATAAAAGGCATATATACTTACATTCACGTGTTTGTTCCTTCGCACAACATACCCAACAGCTAGCTACTTATAAAAAAGGTCTGGACTTTGGCTTCATACGGATCGTGTTACTTACAGAACCCTCGCTACAACGCGTTTACCCAGAATAAATAGGTATGCACGTGGGGCTGTAACAAACATAGGGCCTAACACCAGTACACTTCAGTTAATGACAGTTACCAATTTATTGAACACAAAATAATGAAAAATATGGAATTATTATAATTTTAATAAAAAATACTACAAGTTTTTACAATAAAACATATCCTACTGTTTACTACAACTTCAGCGAATGGAGCACAAATGTGTGCAATAAATATTTTGGATTTGAATATTCACCCAGGAGCTACAGGCCTACTGACTGTTTAGAATACAAGAACACCAATTGTAGATCTTCACATTTTGGATCCCCAAACGCAGACTTTCGACGAATCAGAATTAAACAAATGTATTACGTGACCTAAATAATGGGCTCGCGGCAAAGGAGACTCGGTATGAATTTCTTAAAATTAGAAATGTTACGAAGTGATCGTGGCTTAATGAAGCATATTCTGGCGTAACAAATAAAGCCTATGTTTGCTACCTGAATGTTGCTAGGTATAGGTTAACAAAGCTGCTATGTTAAATCACAACGAAACATGCTACTTTCGGAAAAATTGCTGAACTTTGACTTATGTGACCTTGTAAAGTAGGTCAAATCAAAAACCCGTGTGATATGATGTGAATTATTATGAGATACACCTGCAGTAAAAATTGGGTGATCCTAGGTGCAGGCAATCTTGACATATGTAAGTTTTAGTTATTTCTTTTAAAAAAGCCACCTAGCGGCCGAGCTATGAAGTAGGTCGGGCCTAAAATCGAACTTGGCCTAGAATTAAGCCCATACATACACACATAGAAGTGATACACCAAAATCTTAAGGTGCTAGAGTGCTGACGGCGAAAGGTTGACGGGGGTACGGACGGGTGGACGCACGGACGCACGACAGACCACTGCTCAACGAATCTAACCACATTATAATCCCGTTAGGCCTATCGGCCAAGCGGGCAAAAAGTGCAATGTATACTTCATGGTAGAAGTGACCTTGGCAATGTCGCTCATGGAAAAGTGCCACAAAATACTCGGAATTCTCCTTCCGCAGTATTCCCCATCATGATTCAATTCTTTGATTGACAGTGCTACGACCATATTGGAAACATCCCTCATCATAGCCTTCTTCGTTATGGTTCAGCTCTGATGTAGTATCCGCCAATAACTGCCGGGTCACTGTTTGTTCTATATGGTTCCAGCTTGTGCTTCGTCATTTTGCGCATTAGGACAGCCATCTAATAAATTTGGCGCACTTCAAACACAACAGTAACTATCAAGTAAAGTCCTCACGTGTAATCGTAAGGTAAAATCATGTATAATTGATTCTTTAATGCACGATTTTCGCGTGTTGTAATTGACAACAGTTTTACATTTAACAATTTAGCAATATGTGTACTTTATCTATCACAGGTTACGGTAAGCTCTGTCATAGTAAAATGTAGCATGCATTTAACAAACGGAATTTGGTGGTGCAGTGGATTTCGCTTAGCAGAAGTATGAAAAACTAAAACAGCCGTTTTTTAGAATCAAAATGGTTCGGACGGGATCAGTCCCTATTCTTGCTGTGACAAAAAGGCGCCACTTAGCAGAATCACGTTCGCCGCTTCATTCTATATATATATATATATATATATATATATATATATATATATATATATATATATATATATATATATATATATATATATATATATATATATATATATATATATATATATATATATATATATATATATATATATAGCACCGTATCTTCGCTTATGTAAGGAAAGTACAAATTTACTCTTTCTTAAGGCTTTAAGCCAGTCGTGGGAGTATGTGTGATGTGTATTATACTGTATATCACCGCGCTCGTCGCTAGACATTTCCTCAGTTCGCCTTACCTTAGTTCACAAACGCTGGGCCTTGACTTTCGTGGTTTTCTGAAAGCTCTCCGAGATGTCGACCTCTATTCCGCCTGCCGCTGTTTGAATAATGGTCGCAGTAACACGACGTCCCTGGTGTGCGGCGGTTGAGATAAGGGACTGGGTCCGATTTAGATAACAAACCGGTTGGTTGAACCACCTATGTTTCCCAGGGAACTACAGCATTCACAGTTACATCGTACCACACAGTGATTGAACATGTTATTAGAACACGATTGACGAAAAACAAGTGCTATTTGTCGCAACGGTCGGAACATGTGTATTAAAAGTATGTTTGTTGGTGTTTTTCGAAACTTTTGGTGATTGTGATTAATGTCTTCTGGTGTGTAAACATTCAACGCATGTGACCAGACTTTGTTGTCTGTGCATTTACATATGGTTTAACTATCCACTGGAAAGACGATTATTTCTATCACTTTGCACATTAATGAAACGTTAATTAAAAAGCTACATTAACTACAAGGCAACATATTAGCACTTAGTTACACTGGTTGGCGATTGGCATATAAATCTATATTAATTAAGTGTTGCGACTTATTATTAAGCGTGTAGACCTGTTAGAGACGTGTTGTTCCCATTGGGTTGTGGTGGCCGAGTTGTTATGGCATTTTAGTTCAAGGCCTACGTAAATTGTACAAATAAAACATTTGCCCAACTTACCCCACACCAAGTAATAGTTGAGCCGGCTCACCAAGCCTATTTGAATCAGCTACATATAATTATACTGCCTACATTTATGTAAACCTAACGTACTGTATCTAACATATAACGTACATTATACATACAACATAGAATCTAATAAATTTGTGGGCAATTCAAACACAAAAAATAACTATCAAGTTAAGTCCTCACGTGTAGTTGTATTGTGAAAACATGTGTAGTTGATTCTCTAATGCACGACCGTCTCGTGTTGTAGACGACAATCTCACATTTAGCAACTTAACAATAATATGTATAACTCCGCTTAACAGAATTGTGGATACCAAAAACAGGCGTTTAGTAGAATGAAAATGGTTTGGACGGAATCCGTCCCTATTCTTGTTGTATGAAAAGGCGCCTCTTAATAGAATCACGTCGGCCGCTTAGTAGAATGAGCCCCAGGGAAAACGCCAAATAACAGGTTTTCTTAAAAAAAACCGAGGCTTTTTGATAATCCGCTGACAACCTTCGACGTCCGACAATACCTGACACCTCTTTTGGTGTGTGTTCCTGCCAGGTGATGCCAAGTATGCGACTGATGCATCATAGATGGACTGTTGATTGTTCCTCTTTCGCATATCTTGTATACGCTTCACTTCAATAAAGGAAGGTGCTTAGGACACAAGCCTGGTATATTCCAACCTTGATGTTCTCAGTGAGCATGTTGATCTCCCACACCCTCTTGGATAGCCTTGACCTGAGAGATGCTGCCTTTCCAATACGCTTATTTAGCTCTACGTTGAGGGATAGGTTGCTGGTGATGACTGACCTCAGGTACGTGAACTCCTGCACCATTTCCAGAGTGTGGTCTTCAGTGCTGATGGCTGGAGCTTCGTTGACTTCTTGGTCCATGACATTTGTCTCTTTCATGTTTAAGGAAGAAACACAACCAGGACATAGCTTTATTAATTTTAGCATTTCTAAATTATATATTTCCATTATATGCTTAAAATACAGACTTGTCAACAAATCACAACACAGTCAACGTGTTGTGGTGCGTTTATATCATAACAAGTCAACTTGATATTTAAATTTAATCATGGATCGGGTTTCTTCCGATTTATTTTCAACCACAGATGAATTTAAATACTTACATTGGAACAGTCAGACGTAGCCGTGGGCGATGAGTTCTGTGCAGTTCTTTGGGCGCCGGGACGTGTCCACACGCCAGTATATACTGCTAGAAAGTAATACTTTACTATACTGCAGTTTGTAACGTTATCTCCCAAGGTTATGTGAGCTAAAACGTTTGTATGTACAATAAATCGTGCGGTTCAGGGTTAAAAAGGGGCGTCGATGGTGACTTGATAACTTCGAGGGCGGCTTTCTGAAAAGTTTCTGCAGTACGTGCCGTGACTGCTTCCTGGGTGAGCGAATTCCACATTGGGAGAGATCGAATATAGAACGGGTGTTGGTAAATCATGCAGGAGGCTGGTAGTGTTCCTAGTTGATACACGTGGTGGAGTCTAGTGCGAACATCTGCTGTTACAATGATGGTAGGCAAACTGATGCAAACTGATGACACTTGAAGTTCTCCGATAGATGCCAGCGACAAAGCGACCTGTGGAACGCTGCACTTGTTCAACATTCTAAATGTCTGTCTCGGTGTGGGCTCACCAGGCGCAAGTAGCCTAACCCAAGCGTAAGTCGGACAAGTATCTCATATACGGTTTTCCTCAAATGGGGTTGTGCCGCAAGCAGTGTTCTCTTGATTAAGCTGACCGTTTTTCTGGCTTTGTTTTGTACTTTGTTGCGATGTGGCTGTCAGGATAATTTTTAGTTGATGGCTATTCCCCAGGTAGTCCTGGTTGTCAGTCCGTGGGATATGATGGTCGTCTATAGAGTATTCATAAATTGATGGCTTCCTTTTGGTCGTAGCTAACAGAACAGCGCACTTTGACACGTAAAATGCATATTCAATCTGCCACGTCTTTGTCCCCTGGTGGAGTTTATTCAGTTCAGATTCAACTGCTAAGTCTCTACATAGCTACTTCTCTGCTTCTTTCGTTTCTGGTGAAAATAACGCAAGTAGCATACGCAAGTAGCATACGCAAGTAGCATACGCAAGTAGCATACGCAAGTAGTATACGCAAGTAACAAGTAGAACGATGCTATTCAGAACAAGCAGCGTACCGCGCCGTAATTTGAACTAAACTAAGTTAGGTAGGAGTGATTTATAAAGCAAGTGTACCACACTTAATATAAATACAATTTTCGCTAATGAAACCAGGTGCAAGTGTACCAAAATAAACTATAATAAGTTAGTATTCACAAGTGATTTTATTATTGCAAGTATACCACATTTAACTCAAATAAATAATACAACCATTCCAAAATTAACACCCACAACAATTTAAACGCAAGTTATTTTTATGAAAATGAATCACAATCAACTCAAATAAGTTATACACAAATAAAATGTCATTATGCCATAAATAAATCGTTAACACTAGAATGTTTAATGCAAATGTACTACAATTATCTTCACATGTGAATTATAATGATGTGTACCAAAAATAAATATTACAAACTATTCTCAATTATAATAAAATTGTACAAAACTAACGAAATACGTTATTCAGATGACGGCTTGTCAGTGTTTCAGCGGTTCCATTCAATACTATTCAAGTTACCTTACACAAAGTATCGTTTTTCGCATTAAAAACACCCATAGTCAAACAGTCGTTGTATACACCAGAACATACTATTACGATAGCCTATTTCCAACAGATCATCGTAATGTGACTTGGACACAATTGTACAAGTAAAAAACATCAAAAGAAAGGGAAGCAAAACCGTTTAAATGTTTACACATTACGACATGTTGAAATTGAGTTAGGGTACTCTTACCCAACACAATAAAAGCGTGTCCTTATATACCCCTGGGTGGTGACCAAGACGTCGGTCAAACAGATCTTTGCGTTGCTGGCAAAGGTCCAACATCAGAGGAACTCAACCCCATGACCAGCGTGTCCCTTACCTTGTGACTCACTGACAACAGTAGCTGATCAATTGTAATTGTTCTTCTTCAGTATAACTAGATCAACGAGAGGGTCAGGAACAAGAGAAGGCCACCAGGATCGACAACGAGAAAGCTACAAGGTTTGACGTATTCGACCATTGAGCAGAGGAAGATGAACGAAAAAGGCCCCGCTCTGACATCGCGAGAGGAGACAACTCCGTTCATCCCGATCGTCGACCTCGACGAGAACAACATATCGACGTCGCCTGACAACGTCAGCGATGACGCGAAGCAGCGATTGGCGGTGCAGCCACACAAGGCTTTAACGGCATCGGCTTCGTATGTCCGAAGAACCACGGCGTCGACACTGACAAGGTAAGCCCCGACTGTCGGTATTTGTGGCCAGTCGCTGATGCCACGACCGGTCCACGACTCCATCACGTGTTGAACACATCAGTATGCTGGCCGGCATCACGTGAACAGTTTCCATAGAATCCCACATTGACCCCCTGTCGTTGTCTGTTTGCACACCGTTGTTCCCACGGTATCCAACGTGGTTTGTCTCCATCGTATCCTTCGTTTTCTTTTTGTCTTTTGATTCAACATTTGCTGCGGTTGTTTCTCTTCATGCATGTAAACCGTCCATTAATCCAAGATGTATTTAAATCGCATTTAATGCAATTCAATTTGGCAAGATGTCAGCAGGATCTGTTGTTTTTACGAGTTTGTTTATATTAATTACGTTAATTAACAGATTTGTGTTCAACATCTTAACACACCTGTCATGTATATTGTAGAGTAGTACTATTCATCTTCATCATTATGTAGTCATGCTTAATGCAATTTAATCGGATGCCATATCTACCTGCATCGATAAATTTATAAGTATCGAAAACATATTTTAATATTTTGCCAAAAAATCTGACATCCGTGCATCCACCTACAAATAAACCATGAGCAAATCCTCCATGTCTCCAGCATTCCTGTTTCTGGTTTTTTTCTCGTGTCGCTTTCAGCTGGAGACACTTCTGTCAGAGGCGGAGACGTTCTTCAAGTTGCACCAAAACGTCAAACAAAAAATATTTCGTGAGAGTTTTCAGCAGAGCGAAGTAGAGATGAACAGAGAAAGATTGTGCTATGGAGAATGTAATTTAGACATTAGTTTCGATGCTGTTAACAGTTCGTATCATCTACAATTGTCTGTATCGTGTTGTAGACTGTCTCACGATCGTCCGCATGGTTTGAAAGAATCGTTTGATTTCGAAACGAAACCAGAAAATGTGAGTAATGAATTCTAATTTGAGTTATGTCCTTCAGACAACATTTTATATTATTGGAACCAAACTTATGTTAATGTCCACAAGCTTTTGTGTATTTGCGTGTTGGTGCCACCCTGTTGGATTTAGTACGTAGTTGTTCGATCTAGACTAACGAATCAAATGACGCCTGCGTTCTTTGTAACTTCAAAAACATCTTTTTGACGTATTTAATACATTCCAATTGTCCATACGTCGCGATCTCAAATTACTAATACTAGTGACCTATTTCTGACAAACCCGCGTAACGGTATTATTTAAACAAGAGCAACACCAACATATATCGAATATCGCCGAGAATGTTAGCAGCTCGCCGACTGACTCCAGCTTGTTGTCCGCAGGTTCGTCACTTCCCGGAAGTTCCTGGATTCCGGGCGGCCATCAACGACTTCTCGCTGTCGTATTTCCCGTTCTCGCACCGAGTGCTCACTCTCATGGCTATTGGCCTCGACCTCGTACGTAAACCACTCAACTGGAAACGTGACCAGTACTGGCGAGGCTCGTGCAACAAAGTAAATAAAAGCTACACTGTACAGTGGCGTCCAATAATATCACGAGTGGTGTTACTTCTATGAAATTCATCGCGTTGCCTTTGGTTTCAGCTTACATGGTTTCTGTTTACATCAGCTGAGTCCCCCCAGTATACAGTATTCTAAATGAGTCCTAACTATTGTTTATACAGAGGTATAATTAGCTTTTATCCTTGTATGTTATATTTTTCCTAATCGACAAGAATTTGATTACCATTTGAAGCTGCAATACCACAATGCTCTGAATCTTTCTGATCAGCACTTATTTTTACTCCTAAGTTATTTTCTTTTACAGTAGTACCTATAACAGTATTTCCCATTCAAGACTTTCGGCGACCTGCGCGAACCCTGACTTACAATTAACTTCCCTAAATAGTCCCATTTAGCCACCTGAAATTTAACATCTGGAACTGGTAATGAACTAAAATCTTCTCTGGTAAACACTGAACTGAAGTATCCATTTAGGCCTTCCACCATTAAAAAACCTTGTGACATTATATTTCCAGCACTCTCTTTTAGTGGTCCAACCTTGTCTCGTACGTTTTGTTTACTCCTGACATGTGCATAACAAATCTTAATGTAATTTTTTATGTTACATGTTAATTTTTGCTCATAGCTTCTTTCAGATTATCTCATTTCAGTTGTAGCTGCATTAAGTGCCTCTTTGTAATTTGTGCAGTCTTCCTCCTTTCTGGTACACCTATAAACCCTCCACATAGTTTGCTTTACACTATTTTTCTAATAACTTCTTTTGACAACTGTTTCTTTCTAGACCATTTTCCTTGTTTTTTAAAGGGAACAAATTCATCAATGATATTCTCAATTTCATATTTTAGAATGGTCCAACATTCAATTGCAGTCTTATTCTTCAGCATGTTATCCCAATCTAGCTTTGCTAAGTATGTTCTCATATCTCATTATTTCCCTTTGTGGAAGTTCCTCCTGCATTTTTGTTTATTCTTTCTTCCTGGTTTTACTTTGATGTCAAAATATATTTGACTATGATCATTGTTACCCAATGGTTCATTCGTGTATTTTGACATTGTCCACTTTTGTGGAGACAAAACTATATATAATAAATTATCTCCCCCGATTGATTCTGGCACGTTTTGAGTAAGGAAACTATCCTGAAGAAAAAATTGAAACTGTTGGTCCTCACCCCCTGTACTCTCTAGAGATTTCCATTGTATGTGTCCATGGCTAAAATCTCCCATTATGATACATTCCCCTTCACTCACTTATTTTATAGCGTTTTGTATTTTCCTGTTATCCTCTTTATTTATGTTTGGACTTCGGTAAACTAATCCAATAGTCAATGTTTTATTTCCTGTAATTATGTTGCACTAACCAGCTTCATCGTAATTTGCTTCCCTTTCTAATTTTATTTTGTAAACCTGAATAGATTCTTTAATATACATGCATGAAATAACTCCCCATCCTCTTCTTCCTATTTGATCTCTCCTAAACATTACGTATCCTGTCAGTCCTAATTTAGCATCTGATATATCTTTGTTGTCCCATAATACGGTATATACCAATTATGTTAGGGTCAATATCTAAGTTCTAGCACAATGTTTAATTCGTTTTTCTTATTTGCTATGTCTAAGCTCCTTGCATTGAAACACACGCATTTATAACCAGCTTCATAAATGTTGTCCGGACATCTTGTTACTGGTTTGGTGTACTAGTGGCCTCTTATCTTTTGAAGCACCCCATGCGCTTCTAGTTTAAGCAATGTTTGCTACCAGAAATATGTTTATGCTACCCGTGCCACTGTCGACTGCTGCTGAGAGTTCATCCACAAACACTGCTGCACCCTTTCCATTTAGATGAAGCCCATCCCTCATGTACATATCAGCCCTCCCAACAAAACATCCCAACAAATCCGCAAATACAACTTCCTCTTCCCTACATAGCTGCTGAGTTAGCTTTGTAGAGCCAGGGTCAGGGAGTATATACTATGTGATAGTATGTCATCTAGCATTGCTAAAATTCCTGACATTAGTACCTGCGCAACCGGTGTCTGCTTAAGTGTTCTGACTAACTGCCTGTATTTGTTTATATAATGTTACTCCTGCTTAACCGAATATACGCTGTAGTCCGAACTGATATAAGTGACCAACACTTTGTATTAAGTAGAAACTATACCATTTATCGTGGCGAAAATCGGAAACACGGTCAGGGTATCTGGAAAATAGCAAAAGGACGGGCTAGCTGCACGCACTACACTAACTAACGGTAGTAACACAAAACACCTGTACAATATATACAATAGACATGTGTTGCTACCCAACACAAGTAGTTTAACAACACCATGCATTAGACGTTTATGACAAAGGCGGTTCAGTTGGCTGGTTATTAGTGTATTGAATGGAACTGTGCACTTGATCTTTGCCATTTACGCACTTGGCAGCCCAGGAAGAGAACACGGATTTTTTTGTAAGTAGCCGCAGCTGTTTCAGCACTTATACTTGTCAGAAAATCAGCGCGCTTTTGACTGGGTGGGTGCATGCCCCCTGACAAATGGAGTTTTTCAGACCGGTTTCTTTACCCGTATAGGCACTATTGTTACATTGGTGAATCTTCTAGCTGGTTTTCTGTGTGAATGCAAATATGGAATAATATTCAATAATATGTCATTGATTGCTAAAAACGTATTTAGGTTAATAGGCACACATTTCGACACTGTCACAATAGTATAATTATTATATTCAAGTTCACCATGAACTTTGTATTGCTGTAGGAATACTAATGCTGTAAAATGCAAACGGTTGTAACGTTGTACAAAAGAAACACAAACATCTCCAGGAGGAATGTTGCGCGCGTCTACTAGCGCTAACAAATTACCGATTCCACAATGTGGAAGTGTCCGGGCAACCATTGTATTTACTGGTTGCCAACGCCCCGACTACGTTGTGTACGACAAACGGTGGCGCCACATCACGGAGTCTGGGTAATCAAAGCTAAAGTTTCCCTATAATATGGCATCGGCAGTTTCGGTCACATCTGGCGTGAATTGTGGGCAACGAAGTCGTTGGTATTAATCATCATAAGTCAGTATCATACATAAACGGCGGCTTTGATTATGTTGGCCGTTGAACCGTTAAAAGGAATGTACAACGATTTTTATAGGCTAACTGAACGACTGTTTTATGAAACATTGCGACACTTGATTTATTAGGATCCATAAGCATCGGAAGCTGTTGAATATTGGGGAGCCGAAGTTGGCACCTGCGAGTATATGCGGAAAGGGCCAACATAGATATTCAACATACACCCACCCAAAATATTGTTTATGGCTCCGACGCCTATGATACCAATTGGTTAACAATAATATATATATATATATATATATATATATATATATATATATATATATATATATATATATATATATATATATATATATATATATATATATATATATATATATATATATATATATATATATACAAATGTGTTACTGTCGTGATCTTTGATTCCTTAATATTTTCGACAATACACGATTTGGGGATGAAATAAAATATGTCAGTTTTACGACGTATATAGACATCGCTTTACAGGAGTTGCTGGCAGAACAATCAGTCATTAATCAATCATTTATTTCCGACAACACAATGCAGTCAGTAAACTCAGTATATTATATTATGGCATTGCAATTAATTAAAAGGTCATGAATACATCTGCAATGCTATGCCAAGCTATAGTAGTCGTAAATAATTGCGTGTCAGAAACGGAGAAGTTTCCACTTATGTTTACTCCTCCCTACAAAGTAGATTACTAATTACAATACTTATATATGCACCGCGAAAATAAAGATTTAGCATATAATGTCAAAATAGCAAATAATGAACCTAAGAAAAAACAGTCAAGATAAGCATAACTATGTGAAAATAATTGCAACAACTGTAAATACTCAAAGAAACACAGGTAAAACACATTATATTTGTCAAGGGTAATAATTTAAAAGAACTACAAGGTACGGTAAATAGAGTACTTGCAAAATTGGCTAAATGGTTTGGTGTGAACAAATTATTATTGAACCTGTTAAAAACAAATTACATGTTATTCCTGAACCGTCCGGCTGATATTGAAATTAATCTGTTCATTAAAAATCAATAAATGACATGTAACGAAATGTCTAGGTGTATATATTGGTGAACCTCTGAACTGGAAATATCATATAAATACAGTCAGATTAAAACTGTCGAAATTTGCAGCAGTCATTTATAAGGCAAATTGTCCCATTGATCGAATTGGAAGGTATATATTATACTGTTCGTTGGTTTTACCACATTTAAGTTATTGCTGCGAAATGTGGCGAAACACCTACACCATAAACATTCATGGCATTACTATATTACAGAAACGCGTAATTCGGTTAGTTTGTTGAGTGAAACATCTGGAACATATACGAGCACACTTTTTCAATAATTAGGCGTTGTAAAATGTATATATTTAGTTAAGGTCAAGACGGCTATAATTATGTAGGGCTTTTCATAATGAATTACCAAGTAATTTGCACACAAAAATTTAACCGTATGAGTATGTACATGGTACTAGACAGAACGATTCATTCTGCATAACTCGCTTTCGTACTAATGCAATTAAAACACTAAATATAATTTGTTAATTTATATCAACTTTGAGATAGAAACAATCGGACAATTGCTGAGTTTTTGTTGTGCATAACGCCCAACTATTTAACCAATGAAATTCGTTATACATTCATTTAATGCGGATGTTGATAGTTTCCGGCATGAACCTCCCTCCGGTCCCAATCGGACCAGTATATCAATTCGCGGAAGTCCATAGAGTATTTACATAGTATATTATGTTATATTATATATGTCGTTTCAAGCGGCACATCAAATAACACACATGAAATCTGTGTTGCGCAAAGTGTCTAGGTCAATATTTATCTGTATAATATGTAATTTTACTGAATGATGCCTGACATTGCTAATGAACTATAATATTATGTCAAGATTCGCATTCAAAGATCGCGCATTCGGACTGTCGAACTAATCATGTTATGCATAGGCTAATTAAAAACTCATTATGTTAGCATAGCGTACGACTAAGTAATTCGTTAATCATTTCGATTAGCTGTTTTATCGTATATTAATCATTTAATGGACTAGTATGTGTGTATGTGTGTATGTGTGAACATCACCGTTTGTTATCGCTGTCTACATACCATATTTACGTGCGTGCGTGTGCGTGTGCGTGTGTGTGTGTATGTGCATACATATATGTAAATGTATGGACACGTATTTACGTACGAAAGGTCATCGTATTCTTGTACAGTTGTCTACACATATTTATCTATACATATTTATGTCTGCATCAAGAACTGTGCACGCGCGATTGAGTGATGTCAACCGAGGTCTTGTTGACATCAGCCAAGGTCTCGTTGACATTAACAAAGGTGTGGTTAATGTCACGATGTCACGCAAGTTAGCGTCCGTAGGTGTCGAGGAATCGGACGGTGCTGTAGTCGATTGTTTTGACGGGCGGGTACTTGTCTTCGCCGTCGAGACTTCGCACGACACAATCGTCGTCGGAGTGGACGAAATAGGCGACCGACATGCGCGCGTCCCGGCAGTACTTGGAGCCCTTCGGCATGACGACGCGGTGTTTCTGTGGCGGCAAAGGAAGTGGTAATGAGTGGCGTATCTGAGGGCTGTGGATCAAGCCTCTGTCGAAGGCAGTGTTAATTAGTTCAGCAGAACGTCTTTTGACATTTGCCTTTATCGGAAAAAGAAAGAGAAGAGAAACAGAAACTGAGCTCTCCAAATAATGAGTGCGCGTTGTTCTTGCTCTAGCTCAACAGAGTCCAAACGCACGCCGTTAAACGATGGATCCGCCCACGTGATTATGTTAGAGTTATGCATATATTGTTATAAAATTATAATTGATACCTTGTATGGCGAATGTGTGCAATTGACTACTTAGTACGCCATCTAGTGTTGTGAAACATGCACAGTGAGAAGTGGCTCTATGCGCATAGGCGAGAAAAACAACGACGTCCCGAGACCAAGACCAGGGCGCTCTGGCGAGATCCCAAGACAAGGAAGTTGCCAAGACCAAGGATTTCCCAAGACAAAGGAGCTCCCAAGACCAGGGAGATCCCAGTACCAAGGAACTCCCAAGATCAAGGAGGTCCCAAGACCAGGGAGATTCCAATGCCAAGGAGCTCCCAAGATTAATGAGATCCCAATACCAGGGAGCTCTCAAGACCAAGGAACTCCCCAGATCATGGAGGTACCAAGACCAGTGAGTTCCCAAGACAAAGTAGCTCCCAAGAGCAAGGAGCTCACACGACCAACGAGCCCCAAGAACAAGGAGCTCCCAAGGCCAATGAGCTCCCATGTCCAGTGGGCTCCCAAGACAAAGGAGCTCCCAAAATCAACACGTTTCCAAGACCAGGGATCTCCCAAAACCAGGAAGCTCCAACTACAAAAGGAGCTCCCAAGTTCAAGGAGCTGCCAAGATAAAATCAAGGAGGCAGCTATAAATGCGACCCTCACTGTGGAGACGAGCTTGTCGGAGGTCCATCTCTCCATCAGGTCACCGATGTTGATGAGCACCGTGTCAGGTACCGGCTTGGCTGGCACGTAGTCGCCACTTCGCGTACGGAGCTGCAATGACAATGTGTGCAGATGAAAACACTCAAAACACTACTACAGTGTTATGAACCTAGGTTCAAAGCACTCTTGTCAGGATGAAAACATTGTAACACACTGACACACTTGTAGAGGATGTTCAAAACACTCCCCTGTTCACTAAACTACAGTACTGTTTTGATGCTAGGTATACAAAACACTCTACAATATTTTGAACGTAGGTAAAAAAACTAACTTAATTCAAAACTCTGTAGACTGAGTGTTTGCAACTGTCAATTAGTGTCAAATAGTGTCAAATAGTGTCTTACTATAATCCAGCTGGTGTGTGCTGCGTGTTGTGTGTTTTGCTAGTTTATGTAATGGTGATAACATCTTGAAACATAGCCTTTAAAAAACCAGCAAAGACAATAACATATAAAATAAAAATAACAACGTAGAACATAAATAATAAAATGTGTAATTTTTATAATGAAGAATCTAATTATAATACCAATCATAGCAACAACAAATAAATAAAATACACCTGACAACAACGCAAGATCAAAACGTAACAGGGCAGATCAGTGACGTATATCGGATCCCACAAAGTGGAGGCCAAAGGGAGAGGCCAATTTGGCCCCTCCCCCAAATATGACACTGGTGCAGACGTGAACATACTACAGGAGACATTGACTTGACAGCCTACCTCCAGTCCACCGATGTTGTCCTGGAACAGCAGCGTGATGGACCCGTAGTCGGAATGCTCCGCACACCGGATCTGATTCGGCTTGATCTCTGCCACCAGAAACACAACAATCTTAGGGCAGCTTCGTTCGGACTGTACAGTCGACTAGTTCGTTCTGTCTGTACAGTCGACTAGTTCGTTCTGTCTGTACAGTCGACTAGTTCGTTCTGTCTCTACAGTCGACTAGTTCGTTCTGTCTCTACAGTCGACTAGTTCGTTTTGTCTCTACAGTCGACTAGTTCGTGCTGTCTCTACAGTCGACTATTTCGTTCTGTCTCTACAGTCGACTAATTCGTTCTGTCTCTACAGTCGACTAGTTCGTTCTGTCTCTACAGTCGACTAGTTCGTTCTGTTTCTACAGTCGACTAGTTCGTTATGTCTCTACAGTCGACTAGTTCGTTCTCTCTCTACAGTCGACTAGGTCGTTCGTGTTAATTGAGCCACTGGGTTAGTTCAGCCACCCATGTTTCCCGGGAAACTACTCCAGCGACAGTTATATGGTACCACCCAGTGATTGAACATATTATTAAAACACGATTGACGTATAGTAGGTTACATTGTCACAACGGCCAGAACATGTGAGCTAAAAGTATGATTTTTAAAGTTCTTCGAAACTTTAGGTATTCGTGATTACTGTCTGATGGTGTGTAAACTATCAACGCAGGTGACCAGACAGTTGTTTATACACTTACAAATGGCTTAACTGTGCACAGAGAAGAAGATTATTTACATCACTTCGCGCATTAATGAGACTTTAATTAATTAATTAAGCTTAATTGCCGAAACCGGGTTAGTTGAGCCACACAAAACCATAGGGACGGTTAGTTGAGCAGTGGATAAATAATGAAGATGTATAATAACAGGAAAATGTGACGTGGAAAGACAAGAAATGATTGATTTATGTGATACCGATGATCACTCGTTTTGAGAGAACGTTGCATTACAAAACGTGTTAAATTCGATGCACGTTTTGAGGATTTGTTTCTCAATCCAGCAAAGATCGACATGAAATAGTTCCTTTATTGATTTTTATCTACTTAGGTAACGTGTGCTTTTAAAAACACCCGTTTCTTGTAATGCCATTTTACACGAACATCCAATTGGTCGGGTGTCACAATGTCGCAAGATAATGCACTGCTAAATTAGGTGTGAGTCTAGACATGTGTCTAGGCGTGTTTAGAGTCTAGACATGTGTCTAGACGTGTCTAGAGTCTAGACATGTGTCTAGACCTGTCTAGAGTCTAGACGCGTATAGAGTCTAGACATGTGTCTAGACGTGTCTAGAGTCACGTCGCTCCCAATTTGAGCCTTAATGAAAAGTCACGACGGGTGCACCTTCTGTCGGTCGCTGATTAGTCACTGCTTCGAAATCAGGTCAACTGTCGACAAAAGTGGGACTAGTCCCAATTCCGCCGATACAATCGTAGCCACAAGTTCATCTCGCAAAGGTGTTTACACGACCGATTGTGTCGGCCGACCAACTGGATACCGGACTTTATATACCAACAACAGAGAGAAGCAGATAAATAAGTAAGAAAAGTAATTACCCATGTCGGGGGTGACGGGAGGGTAGTAGAGACACCGCAGGGTGGAGCCGTTGTCCGCAGTCAACGTGTTATGGTGACGCGTGAACGTCGTCGGGTCCTGGACAAACAATGACGCAATCAACAGGTACGAGTATAGAACCTCACGCAGCATCACAGCTCGTTTAGTTCCTTTATTGTATGACGTTTGCTGCTTCCGATATTTGGCTGTCACGAGCACAGAACAAGCGTTATTGGAGGTGTGTTTTTACGCAAGCGTAGCATTTGTCAAATGTATGAAGTACACTTATTCTACTAGACTTCTATATCTGAAAACATCGGTAAAATCTGCATTGATTATTCAGCCAATTGGCAGAAACATGTCTACATTTTACGATGGATTCTGTGATTAAGGTCATTTGGTTGTAATTATGGTAATGGGATAATTGGGACACTACGCAGACAAGAACGTGAGAGGCGGCAAGATTAGAGGACATTGTTGCACCAAGACAACGGAGTTGAGGAAATTATTAAAAAGAAGACAACGGATATTAGCACACGATAACTAAACATGAAACCGATAAAGCGAGGACAGAGAAGACTAGGATGCGGTGCTACGTACGAGGTCGAGGCCAATAGCCATGAGAGTGAGCACTCGGTGCGAGAGCCGGAAACACGACAGCGAGAAGTCGTTGATGGCTGCCCGGAATCCAGGAACTTCCGGGAAGTGACGAACCTGCGGACAAGAAGCTGGAGTCAGTCGACGAACTGAGACATTCTCGGCGATATTCTAGGCACCGACAGTCAACGCGACGACAACGATAACAGTGAGGTCATCATTGGTAGTTGCTGTGGTATTGCTCTTGCTACAACACTACGCACCTTTGTGCCAGTTTGTCAATCGTATGTCACTAAATGTTAATTGGAGATTGCGGTGTATGGCTATCATTATTGCGATATTCTTTGTACCGATAATGGAAACAATTCATTAGAGTTATGTTGGTGTTGCTCTTGTTTGAATAATACCGTTTCGCGGATTTGCTACAAATAGGTCACTACTATTAGTAAGATCGAGACATAAGGATCATTGGGTTGTATTGAATACGTAAAAAATAGTTTTTGAAGTTACAAAGAATGTGGCAGTCACTTGATTCGCTATTCTAGATCGAACAACTGCACTAAATCCAACAGGGTGGCACCGACACGCCAATATACAAAAGCTTGTAGACATCAACTTAAATTTGGTTCCAATAACATAAAATGTTGTCTGAAGGGAAATATTCAATTTAGACATCATTACTCACATTTTCTGGTTTCGTTTCGAAGTCAAACGATTCTTTCAAGCCATGCGGACGATCGTGAGACAGTCTGCAACACGATACAGACAATCGTAGATGATACGAAATGTTACCAGCATCGAAGTTAATGTCTAAATTACATTCACCATAGCACAATATCTCTCTGTTCATCTCTACTTCGCTATCCCAAAAAGTCCCTGTTTGACCCGATGAACTCGCATCCGCGACACACGGCACGATGTCAAGAGTCCGCCTCCTCAAAATATAGTTTTTAGCTTTGCAAAACCATGTGGCAAAGGAATTTTATTAGAATATTCCAGTCTAATCACCTCTCTCTTTGGAAACTTGACCAGCCGAGGTTCTCATCGGCCGAGCGCCGCGCATATTTTTGCTTGACGTTTTCGTGCAACTTGAAGAAAGTCTCCGCCTCTGACAGAAGCGTCTGCAGCTGAAAGCGATAAGTAACAAATTCAGGACATTCACAGTATTCGGGGAAAAGAACAGAAACATGAATGTTGGAGTTCTGGAAGATGTGCTTCAGGTTTATGTGTAGGTGGATGCACGGATGTCAAATTTGCTGGCAAAATATTAAACGATGTTTTCAATACTTATAAACTTGTCGATGCAGGTAAGGATGGCGTGCGATTAAATTGCATTAAGCATGACTACAGAATGATGAAGATGAATAGTGCTATTATACAGTATAGGTGATAGGTGTGTTAAGATGTTGAACAAAAATATGGTAAAAGTATTTAATATAAACACACTCGTAAAAACAACAAATCCTGTTGACGTTAATAATGAAATTTCTTGCCAAATTGAATTGCACCAAATGCGGTTTAAAGGGGTATTTGATTAATGGACGGCTTACGTGCATAAAGAGAAACAACTACAGCAAAATGTTCATTCAAAAGACAAAAAGAAACGGAGGATATGATGGAGACAATCCACGTTGGATAGCGTGGGAGACAACGGTGTGCAAACAGACAACGATAGGGGGGTCAATGTGGGATTCTATGGAAACTGTTCACGTGATGCCGGCCAGCCGACGGATGGGTTCAACACGTGATGGAGTCGTGGACCGGTCGTGGCATCAGCGACTGGCTACAAATAGCGACAGTCGGGGCTCACCTTGTCAGTGTCGACGCCGTGGTTCTTCAGACAGACGAAGCCGATGCCGGTGAAGGCCTTGTGTAGCTGCGCCGCCAATCGCTGCTTCACGTCGTCGCTGACGTTGTCGGGCGACGTCGAGATGTTGTACTCGGCCAAGTCGACGATAGGGACGAGAGGAGTTGTCTCCTCTCGCGATGTCAAAGTGAGGCCGTTGCTCATCTTCCTCTGCTCAATGGTCGAATAGGTCAAACCTGGTGGCTTTCTCGTTGTCGATTCTGGTGGCTTTCTCCTGCTCCTGGTCCACTCGTTGCTTATTTATACCGAAGAAGAACAATTACAATTGATCAGCTACTGTTGTCAGCGAGTCACAAGGTGAGGGACACGCTGGTCATGGGGTTGAGTTCCCCTGATGTTGGACCTTTGCCAGCAGCGCAAATGTCTGTTTGACCGACGTCGAGGTCACCACCGAGGGGTGCATAAGGACACACGTTAGTTGTGCGGGGTAAGATTACCCTAATTAAATGTCAACATGCCACAAGGACGGGACCACGACAGAAACTAAACAACAGACATTGACAGGCATGACTCGTAGCTGTCCTTGTCCTGAAGTGGCTTGATCTTGAGTCATGTGAGAAGAAACGTTAGCGTTATTGTGTGCTTCTGGAAATATACATATTTACCTCAAATATGATTTTAAATTATGTTTTACAAGGAATTCCACCATGTGGTCTCTAAATAATGTTTCGAGTAATTTACATATAACTGATGTTAAACTCACTGGTCTTTAATTTTCTGGCTTGTTCCTCGATCCCTTCTTAAATAGTGGCGTAATGTTTGCTTCTTTCCATTCTGATGGAACTATTCCTTCTTCTAGTGACAAGTTAAACAATTTTGCAAGTGGTGTACTAATTTGCTCAACAATTTCCTTAAGCAGTTTTGGTGGTATCCCATCAACTCCAGGTGATTTATTATCTTTCATCTTTTTAATTTTGTTTGCTATCATTACAGGAGTTACAAATTACTGCCCTAAATGTTCTGATTTATTTCCCTCAAATTTAGTAAATGGAACTGGAAGTGAGCTGATATCTTCTGTGGTAAATACTGAGCTGAAATACTCATTCAGGACCTCTGTCATTTGAAACCCCCCTGAAATTATGTTTCCCCTGTTGTTTTCCAGTGGTCCAACCTTATCTCGAACGTTCTGTTTACTCCTTACATAAGCATAGAAACTCTTGCTGTCATTTTTTTATATTACCTGCCAATTTTTTTTCAAAGGTTCTTTTAGATTTTCTAATTTCAGTTGTAGCTTGGTTAAGTGCCTCTTTGTAATTTGCATAGTCTTCACCCTTTCTGGTACGCCTATAAACCCTCCACATAGTTTGCTTAAACACTATTTTTCTAATAGCTTCTTTTGACAAGTGTTTCTTTCTAGACCGTTTTCCTTGTTTTTTCAAGGGAACAAATTTATCGATGATACTCTCAATTTCATATTTTAGAATATTCCAACATTCAATTGCGGTCTTATTTATCAGCATATTATTCCAATCTAGCTTTGCTAAGTATTTTCTCATATCTTTATAGTTACCTTTGTAGAAGTTTCTCCTATACGTTTTTTATTTTTACTTTCTGATTTTACTTTGATGTCAAAATGTATTTTATTGTGGTCACTGTTACCCAATGGTTCATGTATTTTACATTGTCGACTAATTCTTTTTGTGATGATAAAACTATATCTAATACATTATCTCCCCTGGTTGGTTCTAGCACGTGCTGAGTAAGGAAGATCTCCTGAATTAAAAATAAAAATTGTTGGTCCTCACCCCCTGTACTCTCTAGAGATTTCCATCGTATGTGTCCATGGTTAAAATCTCCCATTATGATACATTCCCCTTTACTAACTTCCTTTATAGCATTTTGTATTTTTGTGTTATCCGCTTCGTTTATGTTTGGACTTCGGTAAACTAATCCAATAGTTAATTTTGAATTTCCTGAAACTATTTTGCACCAAATAGCTTCATCGCAATCTGATTCCCTTTCTAATTTTATTTCATAAGCCTGAATAGATCCTTTAACATATAAAATAACTCCCCTCCCCTTCTTCCTATTCGATCTCTCCTAAACATTACGTATCCTGTCAGTCCTAATTCAGCATCTGATATATCTGTGTTGGCCCATGATTCAGTTATACCAATTATGTGAGGGTCAATATCTTCTACCATAATCTTTAATTCGTTTTTCTTATTTATTACACTCCTAGCATTTAAACACACGCATCTATAACCTGCTTCAGACATGTTTTTCTTCATACATACATGACGCTTGCATACATGCGCATACAAACGCACGCACGCGTACATGCATAATGTTATATAAGCTATGCTGTGTGACTATAGTATGTGTGTGGCCGCGTAGCACATCAACGAAATAAATGCCAGAACGAAAAACGAGTGGCGTTGCAGTTTTGTTTCGTTTTTTGATCTGATGCAGTGAAGACGTTAAAACGGTTTGATGTATATTTATGTTGTGTTTTTAACTTATATTACAAAACCGGTTTTAACAGTTGGTATTCGTTTTTCGGTTTTCTTATGGCACATTTGAAAATGAAAAACGAACATTGTGTGCCTCTTTCTTTTCCACATTGAAAATATGATAACGAAAAAGGAAAAGACGGAACATACACGCACCCTGCAAGTACTGGGTATTCGTTTATCTTTCTGGTGTCGTGATTGACGCTGCGGGGCGGGGCGGGGCGGGGCGGGGCGGGGCGGGGCGGGGCGGGGCGGGGCGGGGCGGGGCGGGGCGGGGCGGGGCGGGGCGGGGCGGGGCGGGGCGGGGCGGGGCGGGGCGGGGCGGAGAAGGTTTTGACTGGCAAGGATAAATGACCGTTGGCAGCTTTGTGGAATATGGTGAGACGTAGGGTAGACCTGGCTAGTTGTATACAGGGGCAAGTTGTTATAGAGTCTTTTTACGAAAACATAGCAGTCATATGGAGACACCGTCGACAGTAGTTGGTTGGAAGTCCACCAGCAGAGACCATGTAAAAAAATCGGGAGTTCAGAAGACACAATTAACGAAGTGACTTTTTGACAACCCAAAACTTGTTTTGGTATACCCAAAAAACATCATCTGAGACAGCCACTTTTTAGGTTTCGTGAATGTAACTGGAAACATGTGTAGAACCTACTATATAATATGAAGGGTTATACCAAGTAGAAGTTAAACTGAAAAAAACAGGATTTGTTATTGCCTACATGCGTTCAACTGCAAACATTGTGTTTGGGTCAAGTTATATACACACAAATGCACACACGCACGCACACGCGCACGCACACACGCACGCACGCACGCACACACGCACGCACGCACATACACACACACACACACACACACACACACACACACACACACACACACATAAATGTGGCGGTAAGATATTGTTTTCTTTATGACCGCCTCTCTATCGTTTGTTGTAGGCCCACTCGGCTAGCGATATTTCACGTCACTCCCTCAGTTACCAATTTTCGGCGTCGTGTTTCACCATGCATCTTTCTAGTCTCATTGAATTTACGTTAAGACGAGGCTTTTAGTGGCGAACGGTAGCTGTCACTGACAAATGGTTTTCGTACACTTAGGACAAACTAACAAACAGTCTTAATGAATTTTATTTTCCGTATTATTTATTATGATAATAACAAAGTCAATGCACTCAGGACAAACAATGCATCTTTTTTGGACTTAATGTTACCAAGTCAATTGAATAGAAATAACGAGCGTTTCTTCTAAAGCGAGTAATTGTTTTGTGAGAGTGCAGAAACATTTGGATTCAGCTTTCAACATGGCACCGATAAGACTTAATTCCCAGTCAATCAATTAATGCAAGGTATTTGGCAGAATTAACTGAGCAATGTGCGTCATGGGAGCTTCTGTCGTCACTCATGAGAATGTCCTCAGCAGGTTACATATTGTACCAAACATCTTCATAGCTACGCTCACTGCGTTACCAGTTCTCTGCATGTAATAAAATAACATCTTCATAGCTACGCTCACTGCGTTGACAAATCTCAGGAGGGCGGGTTGCACAAATATGACAACATGTTGGACTCTCGATAAGCCAATGGCTTCCTTGTCCACTTGCCATCTGGACCTTTGCCTTACATGGCAATCTTTTTAAATCTTGTTAAATATTGTTTCCATGGGACCGTTTCACTAAGATAATGAGGCTCATATGAAAAACCCATCATAGAAAACATAATCTACAATATATTTTATGAGCGTTTTAAACATGTGTTTCGTATGTGATTTGCACGTGACGTCATATGACCTCATGGTTATCTAATGTTTAAATATGATGTGTCTAATAATAAGTTAGTAGGTTTGAAACACCGATAGTTGCTTCCATCCGTTGATTTTGTGTGTGAAGCTCATAATACATTACCCATATGCAGGATTTGTAAGTTACGTTTATGTCTGGTAATCTACATCATCTGGATGTCTTCCATTACATCACAGCCAAAGTAATGCGCTGAACGACGCGCTATGCTAAGCCAGAATTTCACACCGGCCGTCTCAGCACGGAATTTCGGAGTCACCTTTGATAATAACAAACAAATTAGACAGCATATTTCACAAACTTGCGTTGCTGCTTTTATCACATTCGCGACCTTCGTCGCATTCGCCGGTATATGTCTTTTGCTGCTGCCAAAACTATTGCAACCACTCTTGTTAGCAGAACACTTTACTATTGTAATTCTCTTTATCACAAAATTGCTCTCAAGGACATCTTGAAACTTCAACGTATTAAACATTTCTTGGCAAGGGTAGTTACCCGGTATCCTTGTTTCTCTCACTCATTACCACTTCTTAAATCATTGCATTGGCTCCCTGTCCGATATCACATTTTTTTATGATTTGCACAATCAAGCACTTTCATCCAAGCAACCAGCATATTTACATTCACTGCTCACTCCTGCAAGACAGCCAGGACAGCTTCGATCATCATATTCTAATCTATTTTTTCTTCCGAGTGTTAAGACACATGTCGGCACTAGAGCTTTTTCAGTTGCTGCACCGACTCTGTGGAACTCAATCCATGTTAGTGTTAAATCTGTAGGAAATACAACAACATGTCTCAGTAAACTAAAAACTCACCTGTTTAAACTTGTTTATCCTCCATAGCTCCCCAGCGTGCCAATCCAGCTGTTTGCAACTGGAATTGCGTAACGATTATGAACTGCTTAACCCCTTTTGTTTTGGTGCGTCACATGTACTTGTGGCGCCCCCGTAGTCTGTACTGGGAAAAAATTACCCCACCTTGTGAAAAGCTACGGGCCTGCTAGACCCTGGACTTGTGGAGGGGCCCGTAGCCAGCTTTTCACAAGGGGGGTAATTTTTTCCCAATACGGGTGGCGCCACAAGTTCATGCGGGAACATATTTTCTTCATCGACTCCAGGAGGACGCCACAAGTTTACACGGGTATCATATTTTCCCAAGCAAACTCCATGGGCGTTACAAGTTCAAATATGGGTCATATTTAGCCAACACAGAGGGTGCCACAAGTACTGTGCACAAAGCATTGTCTACATATTCAATTGTTTCTTAAGATAAGACAAACGTAAAACAGTGATTAATTCCTTTAATTGTGCATTGGTATTGAAAGAAAGATAAAGACATATACACACATGCACGCACGCACGCACGCACGCACACACACACACACTTCCTGAGTGAATTATTTATATATTAAACAAAAATGATTCAAATGATACATACAGTTTTGAAAAACATTTACAAGAAAGAAAAATTTTATATGAAACCTAATCTACTGTACGTAAAATGTAACGTAAGTGTACGACAGCCATCTAATAAATCTAGCGCTATTCACACACAACAATAACTATCAAGTAAAGTCCTCACGAATAGTTGTATTGTGAAATCATGTATAATTGATTATTTAATGCACAATCTTCGCGTGTTGTAATTAACAACAGTTTTACATTTAACAATTTTGCAATATGCGTACTTCATTTGGTAATTTTATTATAATTGTGGATAGTTTGTAATAGTTATTTTTTACACTTCATCATAATTCACTTGTGAAGTTAATTGTGGTATGTTTGTATGTATATGTAGACAAACATTCATGTGTAAATGACTTATTTGGTTATTTGTGGTACAATGGCATTATATTTGTTATTTATGTAAAACGTAGTTGACTTTACTGATATACTGCATAAAAATAACTTGTGTTTAACTTTTTGATGTTTCGTGGGTGTTAATTTTTTAATGGCTTTATTACTTATTTGAGTCAATTTTGTTACACTGGCAATAACAAATCACCTGTGAATAATAACTTTGGTACACTTACAAAAATAAATAACTTGTGAATAATAACCTTGGTACACTTGCAATAACAAATCACTTGTGAATTATAATTGTGGTACACTTGTACTATGGTTTCACTTGTGAACAGTTTATTTTGATTAAGTGTGGTGCGCTTGCTTTATAAATTCCTCGTAGATAACTTAGCTTTGTGTATTGATGTCATGTACAAGTGTACCACGGGTGAGTGGAGAGGGATTGCCAGGTGGTAAGACAGTAAAGGTTGATGATATGAGAGAAAGGGGGCATACTAGTAGTGTGCAACAGGAAAGGAGCTTTGCCGATGTAGTATCACAGGGGAAAGCGAGGAAAGCCCGGGTATTTATGGGGGATTCCATCATTAGGAAAGTGGATAAAATTGTAAATAGAGGAGATGACATAACAGTATGCCTACCAGGGGCAAAAGTAGAGGATACAGCAGAGAAGGCAGGACAGGTCATGGGTGGTGGCACGGGAGGTGCTGTTCTCGTGCATGTGGGAACGAACAATGCAGAGAAGGAGGGAACGTCATCCATCATTGCTAAGTACAGGAGGTTGATCAAGACACTTAAAGAGGCACGAGTTGGGCAGCTCGTATTGTCGGGGATATTACCAATAATGGGAGGCAGGGGTGAGGAATATAGGAACTGTAGAAGGATGGCGATCAACACACAGGTACAGAAGGTATGTATGGAGGAGGGAGTAGGCTTCGTAGACATGTGGTTAAACTTTGTGGGAAGAGGTGACTTTTTCATGAGAGATGGACTTCATCTGACAGGGAAGGGCGCTGCAGTTCTTGCGTGTGAGTTTGTCAGAGTTGTCGACGAGGGCACAGGTACCATAGATTATTTAAACTAGATGCGCAGGGGGAACTGACAGAGAAAACTCAAAGGAGTACTACTACAAATACACATCCAAAGAAATGTTCACCAATAATTTCAGACAATGAACTTAAATGTGTATGCTTAAATGCCAGGAGCATAGTAAATAAAAAATGTAATATGCATCACAGAATCATGGGCAAATGAAGATATAGTAGATGCTGAGTTAGCACTGACAGGCTATGTAATGTTTAGGAAGGATAGACGAGAAAGAAGGGGAGGATGAGTAATTTTATATATTAAAGAATCTATTCAAGCATATGAAATTACACTGAAAAGTGAAGCAGATAGTGTGGAAGCAATTTGGTGTAACATAGTTACCAGGAACTCAACATTAACAATAGGAGTAGTTTATCGTAGTCCTAACATAGGACAAGAGGAAGATGTAAAATTACAAAAGGCGATAAGGGAGGTGAGCAAGGGAGAATGTGTTATAATGGGTGATTTTAACCATGGCCATATACAATGGGAATCATTAGAGAGTGCTGGAGGGGACGACCATCAGTTTCTACTTCTAACACAGGATTGTTTCCTTACTCAACATGTCTTGGAACCAACCAGAGGTGGGAATGTGTTAGATTTAATTTTGTCTTCTCAAAATGAATTAGTTGACAATGTTAAAGTACACGAACCTTTGGGTTCAAGTGACCATAACCAAATCCATTTTAATATAAAAGTAAAGACAGGGAATACATATAAAAACAATGGAGGAGGAACTTCAACAAAGGCAAATATAAAGTGATGAGAACATAATTATCTAACAAATATAGATTGGAATAACTTGCTGAAGAACAAGGCAGCAACGGAATGCTGGACTTATTTAAAATATGAGATTGAGGGCATTATTGAGAAATTTATTCCATTAAGAAAACAAGGAAAAAGATCCAGGAAAAAACACCTGTTAAAAGAAGCTATTAGAAAAATTGCTCACAAACAGATGCTGTGGAGGGTCTATAAACACACTGGAAATGTAGAAGGCTACACAAACTACAAAGAGGCACTTAACCTAGCTACAACTGAAATTAGAAAATCTAAAAGAACCTTTGAACAAAAATTGGCAGGTAATATAAAAATAACAGCAAGAGTTTCTATGCCTATGTAAGGAGTAAACAGAAAGTTCGAGATAAGGTCGGACCACTGGAAAACAACAGTGAAAACATAATTTCAGATGGGTTCCAAATGGCAGAGATCCTGAATGAGTATTTTTATTTTGACTAAATTTGAGGGCAATAAATCAGAACATTTAGGGCTGTTATTTGTAACTCCTGAAATGATAGCAAAGAAAATTAAGAAGATGAAAGATAATAAATCACCTGGAGTTTATGGGATACCACCAAAACTGCTTAAGGAAATTGTTGATCAAATTAGTACTCCACTTGCAAACTTATTTAACTTGTCACTAGAAGAAGGAATAGTTCCTTCAGAATGGAAAGAAGCAAACATTACGCCGCTATTTAAGAAGGGATCGAGGAAGAAGCCAGAAACCAGTGGATGTTGTCTACTCAGATTTTCAGAAAGCTTTCGATAAAGTGCCACATTAAACTAAACTTAAACTAAAAGCCCATGGCATAGGCAATGATGTAATCAACTGGATAGAAAAGTGGCTTACACACAGAAGACAGAGAATAATAGTAGATGGTGAGATTTCAAAATGGAAATCTGTTTTGAGTGGGGTACCACAGGGATCAGTATTAGGCCCTATACTGTTTTTAATATATATAAATGATTTGGAGGATGACATATCTAGCAAAGTACTCAAATTTGCAGATGACACAAAAGTATTCAGAAAGGTTACTAATGATACAGATAACCAAAGTTTACAAGATGATCTGGAAAAATTAGTTAAATGGTCAGAAAAATGGCAAATGTTATTCAATTTTGGGAAGTGTAAATGTATACACATAGGACATGGAAATATGGACGAGGAATATAAAATGGGTGATGCTGTACTAGGTAGAACCACACAAGAAAAGGATTTAGGAGTAACATTTAATGCTGACATGAAAGTTTCAGAGCAATGTGGGATTGCTGCTTCGAAAGGAAATCAAATTCTAGGGCTAATTAGGAGAACTATCACATATAAGGAGAAACATCTAATTGTACCCCTGTACAAAGCAATAGTTAGACCACATTTTGAATATTGTATTCAAACATGGAGGCCATATCGTAAAAAAGACAGATAAGCTAGAAAGAATACAACGAAGAGCAACTAAGATGATTCCAGAATTAAGAGACCTTAGTTACGAAAGTCGCTTATTACAATGTGGTTTGACAACACTAGAGACCAGGAGACTAAGAGGAGACCAATTAGAAGTGTTTAAAATAGTGAACGGTTATGAGGATGTTGATAGGAATATGTTGAAGCAGACATCTTTCCGAGTGACTTTGTTAGCTGTGCTGAAATTGTTGAAAAAAACATGTTCCTGTTTTGACGACAGTTTCTGGAATACACATCTTTCTGCGCAGACCGTGTTTAACGAGATTTAACAAGATTGCCATCCATCACACCCTGGATGTTATCATCGTTCGGGATAGTACCTCATTGATAATACCGATACAACTAAGTGTTTGTGAGATCCGAAACACATGGCAACCCATCCGGTGATCACATGGATATTACATGTTCAGTAAATGCGAGTAAGCCGGCTCGGATGCGACAAAAGTAGCGAACTATTATAGCGAAGTAGCTAGGCAGCGACTTGGCATTTGAATCTGACTTGAACAAACTCCACCACTGGACGAAGACGTGGCAGATGGATTTAAATGTGCCAAAGCGCGCTGTTCTGTCAGGTACGACCAAGAGCAAGCCATCAACCTATGATTACTCAACAGACGACCATCATATCCCACGGACTTACAACCAGGAATACCCGGATATTGCCATCAACACGAAGTTATCGTGGCATCCACATAACAAAAAGGTGCAAAGCAAAGCCAGAAAGAAGCTGGGCTTAATTAAGAGACCACCGCATGCGGTACCCCTCAAGTGAGGAAAACGATACACACGAGGTACTCGCCCGACAGATGCTTGAGTGTACTGCTTGCGCCTGGTCACCCCACACCAAGCCTGGTCACCCCACACCAAGAAAGACATTAAAACATTTGAACAAGTGCAGCGGTCCACAGCTCGCTTTCTCGCTGGTGGCTATCGGAGAACTTCAAGTGTCACTGCCACGTGACGTTGCATTAGAGATGACACTCTGTCATGATTCACCATGGACAAGTTCGCATCAGTTTGCCTGCCATCACTGTCACAGCAGAAGCTCGGACTAGACGCCACCACGTGTATAAACTAGGAACACTACCAGCCTCCTGCATCATCTACCAGCACCCGTTCTATGTTTGTTCTCACCCAATGTGGAATTCGCTCACCCAGAAAACCGGCTTCGAAGTTATCAAGTCATCGTAGAAGCCCCCTTTTTAACCATGAACCGCACCGCACAATACCCGGGTGCACCGCTGAGACAACATCTGCATTCTCTAGGGCACTAGCAGCAGCAGTGGGCAAAGCCGATGCCGATTACATTGATGGGGCATCAGACGTGCTGGGGAGACGGACAACGCTGTGTGTTATGAAGATTAGAAAACAACCAAGGTGAACGCAATCCGTCGACAACCTTGGACGTTGGGTAGTACCTGAAACCTCGTGCTGAAACATGTGTGACTGCTCGTGTGGCTTCATTGGCGTGGCTCGAGAAAGCAATGAAGTAGACCACGATCACGGATGAGGTCAGAGATTCGTGCTGTATATACCAGATTGTGACGCATAAGTCTGACAACAAGGGGAACGCAGACCGCATCGGTGGTTGCACTGTTGCTTCGTTGTTACGTGTGCGACACATACATGGCTAAAACCGTTACGTACCTAGCTAAAAGCGTTACATACATAGTTAAATGCAACACGTACATAGCTAAAACCGTTACACACATAGCCAAAAAGCGTTATGTGCATAGCTAAGTGCGTCAAATACATAGATAAAAGCGTTACATACACAACTAAAGTCAAAACGTCTCCTGTTGTTGTATACACCAACACGTACTATTATGATAGTCTGCTTCCAACAGATCATCGCAATGTGACTTGGACAAAATTGCACAAGTGGAACATTTCAAAACAAAGGGAAGCAAACATTTGGCATTGGTTACACATAAAGTAAATTACCATAAAGTAAATTAAATTCACGAGCGTTTTGGTTTCATTACTCAGCTATTCAACAGTACTTATACGTGTTTCTTGGATATTGGCATATCCCACCTGTCCCGTAAGCATAAGATTTTGCTCAAACATGCATAACGTAAATTACATTAAAACATTACTCGATTATTACAAATAGCGTCGATCACTCGCATAGCAGTAAGTCAGGTCAGTTACGGACAGGTTTTAGGGTTACTGCTATATGTAACACTTGCACATGGCATTAAGGCAATATCTAAAGGTATAGTATATTTTTATTTTATATTTTTATTGATATTAAAACTAGCAAAACAACTTGAATTGTTTTTGAAGCTACACAATTTGTTATATAGTCACCAGCGTAGTTTACGCCTCACGCCAGATTTTGCGTCATTTTGTGATCTCGCTGTATCTCATATTAGATGCGTCATGAGTCAGATATAAAAACATATATTGGTCACTGGGAGTATAAACGTCTGACAAAGTTAACTTTTTCGAGAAAAAAATATGCATAAATAGGTTTTTGCGACATATTTTCGTATATCTAGTTCAACATTAATCGCAGGTGGCCTTACATATCAGTGTTGTAGATAAGCCATATTTCAGTTTATCGGACCAAAATGTACGCAACTATTCTCGTAATAATCACTACAGGAAGGTGATTGAACGGCCCATGATTTTTATACAGTTAATGCGTTGCGTATTACCGTAGAATGAGGCTTTCCGCGCTCCGACCTCTGCCCAATATGTCTTTCCGTGCTCCGACCTCTGCCCAATATGTCTTTCCGTGCTCCGACCTCTGCCCAATATGTCTTTCTGTGCTCCGACCTCTGCCCAATATGTCTTTCCGTGCTCCGACCTCTGCCCAATATGTCTTTTCGTGCTCCGACCTCTGCCCAATATGTAGTCTCGCTTATCCGACTCTCGCTTGGCTTTATGAATTCACAGAGAAGAGAGTCTATATATATAGGTGTGGCCTCGTTGTCACCCACTGTCGCCACTCCATTTTGTGTAGGCGTTCCACTGAATCGCCATCAGCCAATCGGCGTCAGTATCGAGATGCTGCACTAAATATTGTTTTGCCTGATTTAATTGTTCAGTCGGACACTTGTGTCAATATAATAACAGTTTGAGGTTAATTCGATTTGCATCGTATAAATTGATAACATTTCACTCTTATTTTATGAATTAGTCTACCCTGGTACGCGCCCAGAATTTCCGTCACAATGAGAACCCCACTCTGCATCCAGGCGAAGATGTGTGCGACAAACGGTGGCGCCACAGCGCGGAGCCTGGATAATCGAGGTTATCCAATATGATGATTAGTAACTCTTACTAACAGCCTAATCGTGGGCTGGCTAAGCAGGAGTTTGTAGTGGCCTGTGCGCATGCGCTGTGAGTGGTACATACAACAATTAAAGAATATTATTTTTAATATTAGTCAAAGGGTTTTCTCAAATTAATATTTTGTTTAATTTTTTGGTGGGATCCGTAGCGGAGAGGAGTTATTTTTCAAGTTGAAACTGACCAAGGATGAGCACCGATCAACAATGAACCAGAACAGACTGGTTCATCTGATTATGCTCAGTACGGAATGGGACAGTATGCGTCGGATTAATCTTCATAAGGTTTTGTCGGACTTAAAGATTCCTCCTCAATTCGATTTTTTCGCTAGTCTAATTTAAAATTCATTTTGCGAAAAATCAGACCTGCCTAGTATCCCTTGCAACTTTTGTATGTAGCTGTTCGTGAAATCATCAAACGAACTATTATATTACTCAATGTTTTGTCAAACATTAAGTGAAGTGAAAATGGAAAACCCTAAAAACTCACGAATTTCACCTTTGGTGAAATGTCTTAACTCTGTCGTGTGATCGGCGAGAGGATGGAAGTCACATCCATCATCGGCATTGACCCACACAGTGGCTACCATTTTGGATATCCATTATGTTGAGCCTTACCAGATTTAACGACTAAACTCAATTCTTTCAATGATTTGAACAAAATAGGCATTTTTTTATTAAATGGACTGCGAGTGTTACATACACTATTCACACACTACATATTTGGACACCAACGAACCGTATTTGCGATAAGCTAAATCTGTTGAGGATGGAGTTTTTAGTTCTGATATAACAGCTTATTAATGTGAGAAAGTTTAACAGGTAATCAGATCTGACTACTCACATGGTCTTACCTCTAGACCCATTAGTTACGAATGTGGTGAATCATATGCAGTCATTGTACATTGTATTGTCTTGTTTGTCTTCATATGCTATATTTTCTTGTATGTATGTGTGTAAGCCTTCATCGACAACAATTTGTGAATGCTTATGCTCAAACATAATTGAATAAATTTTAAGGTATAGGGTTACCTCCGTAGTCAATACCATACATCTCGATCTTCGTATTTAACACTGATACTGTCTTGAACGTTAACACAAAATATATTTATTTATTTTTAGTTAGCAAATGTTGTATTGAAAATACAAGAATAGCTAATTAAGGTTTTAGAAATAATAGTGTTTCGTTTAATTAAAACTTAGATTCCACATAGGCACACTGTATGAAGCATGGAGATTATGACTTGTGAAAGTATTCCAAAATAGCAAAAATGTGTTGTAAATGCAGATCATGGTAACATTCACTGTAATCACGTAGATGTTAATTACGAATGATCTTCACCCAGTTCCTCAGGACTGTCTATACAAACACGAGACACTAGTCGGCGTAAAGCAAACTCATGGCCGAGTCGTGATAAGGCTTGGGTTGGCAGATGGCAGCATTCAGTTGCACCACATACATCGTTATCATATGTCACTCAATGTCAGGGGTGGGTGAAGCCCCCTGGCGAGTCCTTCCAAAGCTTCAACGCCTAGCGGATAAACATGGCATCAGCCAGTCGTTACCCGCGTTAAAGGCCACAGCAACATGAAGCAGAAACAAGCAATGTAAGTCCATACGTCATTGTCGAATATTCATGCGCACGAGGATCGTCTCGTACAGTTTATGGAGACACTTCCTGACGCGCTTGCTGAACATGAGATACCATATAGGGTACAGCGGGGCATTGACGTAGAACGTGAGCCGGCAAAAGAGGAGAGTCGTCGTCACAGTCCCGACGGACGACGTGACAAGAACTCCGGGTACGGCGCACACGCACAGTGGCGCCGAACACAGCAGGAAGATGCCGATCATGATGAGACTGTTACGGGTGGCGCCACTTAGACTTCCGCGATCGCTGCGTAGTGACTGCGTGCGCATCGCGCAGTTGTTCTTTATGCGCTGGAAGCGGACGAGCTCCGCGCCTGGCGAGATGTCGCTGAACTCGAGATAGCGCCTCCTGGCGGGCAGGCTCGTGTTGCTCAGCGTCGGCTGCAGGTGGCGGTGCGCGCTGCGGATGATCTGCACGTGCGCGTTGAGCGGCGTCTCAAGCGCGAAGATCTCGTCTAACGTGAGACTGTGGTTGGGCTTCTGGAAGTGGACGACGAAGTTGTCGGCCGCCGTTGTGCCCCCGCTGGAGATCGTGAACACAGAGCGGTTGCAGGCCTGTTCCTCCGGCCGGTACGCCCGCCTATTCGGCCGAGGCCACTCGCCGCCGTCCGAGCTCAGACTGCCTGTTCGGGTCCACGGTGCGACCCGCGTCCGCCAGAGAGGCCAAGCCCGGTAGAGCGTCTTGAAGATGCAGTAGTAGGACTTGACAAGCATCACGACGCAGCCGGCGATCGCCAGCAGGACGGCGTACAGCGCCACGGTCTGTCTGACGTCCATCGGCTGGTTCCAGGCCGACCCCGCCGTCGCGATACGTCGCCGAAACGGGTTCCAGGAAACCGTCGAGGGCCCGTCCGCGAACACTACCGTGACGACGATGCCGAGAACGATGGCTCCCACCCAACCGACGATGATCGAACGCACGATCATTCTCCTCCGTCGACGCAGCGGCATTGACGGCCGCTTGATCGTCTTGCAGCGGTAGAAGCCGATGTCGGCGAAGATGCTCCAGTACTGAAGGAAGCACGTGACGCACACGAACAGCTGCAAGTCGCCGAGCACGCGCTCGACGCCTGGCGACTGACAGAGGAGCGACGCGATCGACAGCAGCATGCCAATGCACAGGCTCAGGTTCGTTACGCAGATGTTCACCAGGTGGGCATTGGGCGGAGTCTGCAACAAACGACTTTAGTTTGTTAGTTGAAACTTATGGGTGTCAACATCTGCTCGTGGAAAAGCGGGAAAGCCCTCATGAAAAGCGGGAAATGCCCTCCTTCACTAAACTTTCGTCGTTTTATAATATGTTGTTTTACGTTCGCCATTTTGGATTGCCTTTCTTGTTCGCTGTGAACACATTATCGCAATATAATGTTATATCCACCGGGGTGACTGTATATATATATATATATATATATATATATATATATATATATATATATATATATATATATACATACATACATATATATATACATACACATATATATATATATATATATATATATATATATATATGTGTGTGTGTGTGTGCGTGCGTGCGTGCGTGTGTGTGTGTGTGTGTGTGCGAAGTCACACACAAGAAACAGTTGTGTAAAACAAAAAAACAGTTGTGTAAAAATTATGAGTGAATAATGTTCTTTTCTAAAAAAATTTTTTCCCATATAGTGTTGTAGCATGGGTTTGAAAGTGTACCAAGGTGATAAGTAGAAGATAACTTACTGCCTGGTTTTTATTATATAGGACGATGAAATAGACCATTCACATTTTTGCGCCGCATCTGTCACACTTATAAATCTATGTCTCATGCAAACGTTTCCACAATGATAATTCTTTCTTTTGCTTGTAGAGATGTATTATGATGGTAGTGATCAGACAAAAAGTAGAAATGTTACGTTTTCCATCGAAACTATGATAGTGCTGAAAGTGCAAAATTGTGTCCTTTTTAAAAATCCAGTTGGAAAAGTTCCACCCAACATAATTATTTTGGACAGAGAAATAAATTAACTGTCTGGTTATGCTCTACGCCTCACATCAAACTCAGTATGCCTCTCATGGGGCACTGATTTTCATAGATTCCATTCTACACGACAAAGACCTGTGTGACAGATGTGACATTAATTGTGACAGACGCGACATAAACGACAAGGTAAATCAAACGAATCTTTATTTTCAAGCTGTCTCTATACTTGGTTGGGCTGTTGGCTTACATGATTAAAATCACTTTCTTTTTCACAAAATATGAAGAAGATTTCGTTGACTAACATATATAATACCTGGAAATCTGACTATTTGTAAATTGGTATTACCAATCTTCTCATGGTGGCATTCAAAGCAATTATCTCCCTTTCAACATGAGTGTGTTTGGGACAGGCGCATTGAATACGATCACTGGACCTTGGGATTCTCACATTTGGCAGACGAATTTCTTGAATATTGTGAACTTGTAAGGGAAGGCTGGATTTTCATCTGAAGATGTTGTGTACATCTTCAACTGTCATGCTCAGCAAACAATTTGCCTTGTGTTGTTTGAAAGCAACTGACACTGTTTTCCCTAGTACAACTCTGCTTACGTCTTTTCTGAAGAAGAAATACTCGATTCGATTCATCCATAGTGGGAAAACCTTGCCTTTTCTATATTTGGCAGTCCCAGAGAACATGCTAATGTCCCTGTACACTTCGCCCATACAGACAGTGTCTTAGCCATTTTTTAGATATTCTTGTATTTTCTTTTGATCCTGGGGGCATGATTTGCTTATATTTTTCTGCCAACATCCCTATCCATGACCATCCTTTTAAATTCTGGCATTAAACTACGTTTGGTTTGTGCACTTGTTTTAACCATAATCCCACGTTTCTTGTATGCTTTTCTGGGTGTAGGTTTAGCAGAGAGGATAATAGACTGAAGTGCTTCTGCTCTGTGTGCTCTGTGTTGTGGCATCCTTTCGATTAGTTTTCAACGGTAGTACTATCTGAGCTGCTTGCTGGTGACATTAAGTGCTCGGGGACCTTCATTTTCTTCAGCTGCGTCTTCTGACATTATCGCATCATCTTCATGAGCAATACTGCCTTCTTCTGCCATGCTTTGCTTTACCATCCCTTTTTCATATCACAATCTTTCCCTTTAATTTACCAATTTTTTACCCGTCAATTGTTTTCTACTATAGGCCTTCTTCTGCTTTTCTTCTCTCAGCAGGCGTCATCAATTTCACCTGTTTCTTTGCTGTTCTTGATCTGACTGTCCTTCGCAACTTTTCAGCTTTAATATTTCTATTCTTTGGCTGCCCCAGTCTCAACTTCTTATCACTAGTCATTTCGCTTTAAACTTCCTAAACAGGATTTGGCCTATCGCAAACCTGGTTCATTGGCGTCCAAATATGTAGTTTGTGAATAGTTTATGTAACATCCGCAGTCGATTTAATAAAAAATGCAATTTTGTTTTCAAATCATCAAGTCGTTAGATCTGGGAAAGATCAAATTAGTGGATATCCAAAATGGTAAACATTGTGTCAGTCAGTGCTGATCATGGGCATGACTTCCATCCTCTCACCGATCACATGCCAAAGTTACGAAATTTCACCAAGGAATAAAATCGTGATTTTTCAGCATTTCGATTTTCACTTCAGTTAATGCTTGAACAAGCATTAACTAATTAAATACTTTGTCTGATGATTTCACATAAAAAAACTACACACAAAAGTTGCACAAACGAGCTAGCATGTTGCAGTGGATACTAGGTAGGTTTGGTTTTTCGCAAAATTTAATTGAAATGAGACTAGCAAAAGTTTTATTTTGCTTTTAGTGTAATTTCAACCACGAAAAAGATAGCTTAGAACAGTTTAGTTTACTCAATGGTGACATCATCGTGCTCATAAAGCGTCTCATCTGCAACAATCCAATCTTACCTGGCCTAGTACCTATTATTCTAAATTAAAATATTTGTCATACCAAAACATCTGGACATATGCCATTTATCATATAACTGCAAATAAATTTAATGTAATACAGCAAATTGATCATTCTTGTACTTATGTCGCCTCTGTCACAGAGCGACAGACGCGACATTTTGAGGGACGGAATTGATAAATCCTTTGCTACTTCATAACACCAACTCACTGATTAACGATTCTGTATTTGTGAATTGCAAATATTTCAAGCTGTGTATAGCATATTTTTTCAAATTTTTCTCCCTCTTACTTTTCTAGGAAAATAGGGTGTTACAGATGCGACATAAGGGGACGGAATGTTTTCACAGTTTTCCACTAAAACAATCTGTATGACTTACGATGTTTTTTCAATTTCTCTTTTCGGAAATGAGTTGAGGATAGGTTGGAGTGCATAAAAAATGTGTTAATGTTAATTTAGCCACCTTTTATTAGACAGATCGGGATATAACTACCGCCCAAAACTGCTGTCTCTTGAAGAAAGATTTTTATACGTAACAAAAATTAAAAGTGGGATATTAATCTAAAGAACCGAACACTAAAACTCATAAGTTTAGAAAATTAAAGTGTTCCATTTTTCGTGACTTCGCTCATATTCGCTGTGTTCGGGCAAGCTCTTGGAATAATATAGTGTAAACAAGAAGATCGTTTTAAGTCAAAACCACAGACGTTGTATTTTTAAAACAACCAGTTGCTTCTTACAAATGACACTATCAACTGTTCCACGCCATTCGTCCAACTTACCTTGAGACTGGGCGAATAACAGATGGTCAGTATGAGCACGATGTTTGTGAGAACGGTCAAGGCTGTTTCGGCCATTGTGATGGCCATCGTGGCGACGAACAAGCTGCGAGGCATCGCCCATGCCTCGGTCGTTGCACCGGCAGCCGTCGTCGCCTCCCAGGTGACCGTGACAGTGGTCGTAGCCGTCTCGTTGCCCGTCAGCATTGACATCGTCACACCCGGCCAACTTGGAACTGACAACAGTCATTTGTGCGACGATTAAAATGTCAAAATGTGCTTTGTTGTTTTACCTTTGCGGTCCCCTCTTCTCTATTATTGCTGCGAGAGAGTGGGGAGGGAGGGAGGGGGATGGGGGAGGGGAGGGAAGGATGGAGGGAAGCAAGGGAGGGAAGGAGGGAGGGAGGGAGGGAGGGCGATAGAGGTATGGAAGGGAAGAGAAAGGCGGAGAGGAAGGTAGGGAGGAGGACAGAGAGGGAAGGAAGGAGAGGGGAGAGAGATAGGGAGGGGGAGAGAGCGAGAGAGAGAGAGAGAGAGAGAAGAGAGAGAGAGAGAGAGAGAGAGAGAGAGAGAGAGAGAGAGAGAGAGAGAGAGAGAGGAGAGACTACACTCGTCCAAATTGTACAAAGACGTCCCGTATTTATCAGGTGAATGAGTAGTTATGCATACAAATATTGATTCAGTGTGGACACTATACAATTAACGTTTTTGGTGCATGTTGCGTACCTATTCATATTGTGGTCATCAACCTACAAATGCCATCGGGTCTAGCATCAATTCTATTTAACGATGCTGATTAAAAAGATATATTACACAGCCGCTGTAGCTAACATTGCTGATTACTTGCACCTGGGAAACATTATATATCGTCGTCAACCGCGATAGACGTGTCTGATGTCACGTAGGCCATTTGGCGTCGCTATGTTGTCTCAATTAGCTGCACACTCGTCATTGACAGGGCTATGTGCTCCTTTACAGCGTATGTTTGCTCCTGCGTGCGTGCGTGCGTGCGCACGTGCGTGTGTGCGTGCGTGAAATACGTCTACAATATTCTATACCACTGCAGTCTTCATAAACCTTAACCATTACCACTAATAGCCGTTTTTAAAGTGTTGGTCCAATCCTGGTTCAAATATCAAACACGAATCGGTGTTCGTGTTGCTTACATTCACAATAATGCGGCCCATTAGTGAACATCAAACATCATCATCATTCAAACGAAACAAACCAATCGCACCTTCCTACGTGTCTTCTTCAGCTCCCCATCAACTCTAGCGACATGTGTCGATAGAGTTGTTATGCATTGACGACCGTAGCAACGTTTATGTGACATTTTGAAATATTTTAATTTGCGATTATGTATAATGTCCATGTCTTACCTCTGTAAAATGTTCACGCAATTCCAATATTGATTTTATAGCGAAAAAATTACCACGGGTGAGTCCAACCAACGCAACGAAGCAATTTTAAATGTGGATACCCTATCACAACCATGGCTATATAGGTCAGACCACAGTGCAATATTGCATTGGTGGCCATGTTAACGTTTTGTTTAATGATACGAAAAGTGGACCATAAACAAATATAAATTTGTTCACAGCCACTGCCATTTTGTCATTGATATGCTGATAAAAATCATATACGTCCAGCTCCTTTTAAACGTCCCCACGTGCAGCCCGTCGATGTTTATAAAAATATCAAAGTAATCATGCGCCCACGTGGCCAAGAGCAGACAAATTCCCATAAATCCCGCTGCTAATTAAACTCTCAAAAAATGCACAATTTCACAGCCAATAGATTCTGCAAACAAACCTGTGAACATGCCTGCTCAATTGTACTTATGTCACGTCATATGAATTTCTTAATTGCACATGTCACAATTTAATACGCCTGACATTCGTTCAATTGTGGTCTTACTTCTGTATCACTACGCGCACGCGCACGCGCACGCGCACGCGCACGCGCACGCACACTGGCGTGGAGATTTATTAGACTGACTACATAGCAAAGACGGGCGCGTGGATCCGAAGGAAATTAATGTGCCAGCATGGTAGTCTGCGTGACCCGACATCATTATCGGGCTTCCTAGGATGCACTCTCTGCTCTGTAGAATCTGTTGACACGGCGGTCTCAGCGGCACTGCTGCAGCTAATATGTCTAATAATGTGGTAATTACGACCGTCTCGTTAAATATGGATAACACGCCGAAACGCAACATTTGGCGTGTTATCCTTTGTGCTAGTTAAACAAATTGATCCTACGCATACCCGGGATGCACCCGATTTCTGCAAATATAGATTTTCAGACAGTCTGTGGCAGCGCGGCCATGTTGCTTTCAATAAACGAGACTTCATCTCCTACTAATTCAATGTGGCTGACTTGGTTAAGAGGCTTTCATAATCCGGGCCACTCAGGGCACTCGACTCTTGTCCTGAAACAGGGTTGTCGACATTGCGAAGGTGCTAATATTAGAGCTATATCAGGAAATTGAGCAGACCAGATCTTTAATAGTCGGTACCTGGAATAGCATGTTTTGATCGCTAGACGGCGAGCGTGAATAAACGGATCGACTGTCAACAGAAGCTGAACATGTATTTTTTTTACATTAAATAAAAAAAATCGGAACAATGATGTATCCATGACAACGACACAAACACAAATAGTTAAATAATTACTGGTTCAGCAAAGAATACAACGTACCAAAAATAACACTGGCTGATATTACACAGAAATCACAACGCCAGCATTGTAAAGCAAAAATCAAATGATTTGATGCTTGCATAACTAGAGATTGAGCACGCGTTGGCGTAGATACCCGATTGTTTTCAGCAATTTGACTTATGCGAGATATATTGGAACAGCAAAAAGGTTAATGTTCTTCATGGAGATAATAAAGCAATGATACTCATTACAAGACTTTCGTGTTGTGAGCATATCTTTTTTATTACAAAAAGAGCAGTACAAGAAGCAGAAGAAATGCTTCAAGTAATTGTTTATGGGTAAGTTTATCGACTAATAGAAGAACGTTATAATTGTGTCAAGTAACTTTAGTGATATACGTGTAATAAAGATTATGTTGTACACGGAATACGTGTTTATTGTGTTTTATATATATATATATATATATATATATATATATATATATATATATATATATATATATATATATATATATATATATATATATATATATATATATATATATATATATATATATATATATATATATATATTATCATTTTAAATCATGTTCAAAATATCCTAGAGGGTGAACTTTCGGTGACATGGATCCTCGCCTTCATTCTTTAGAAATGCGAGCCACTTGTCGTCTACTCCTGAAGCACCTGTGTTCATGCGATAGCACCAGTCCGCGCGTCGACACCTGACACATCCCTCACTGTTAATCCACGGGTAGATATGAAGTATTGTTCGCGTTAGAGGTGTTACCTTCGCAGCCTCCAACATTTTATTGCTGACCATTTAAAACGCTTTTTTCGCGTTGCAGCTTTGGGGTTGTCGCTCGCGAAAATATTGGTCTTTTTAATATGGTAATACAGGGTTTCACAACCGTTTCTCCCCGCCTACACCCTGAGTCCTGATATGATTGGCAGCGTATCCCTATCATAGGGACATTGAATATAGAATTATTGGCGAAACATTCAAAACGAAAATGATAAACAAGTTAATAAAGAGGTAAGCTCCTTGGAGTCGGACAACCGACTCGAGGAACTCATTGCTAGGGCTGCACGTGCTTACTCAAAATCAGGGCCTCGGTTATGGGCGCAGCTTTGGGCATGGAGACTTGGCGGTTATCATTTACATTGTCGTGCACGACGTTTGGTCTCCATGCTGCACAATGCCGAACATCCTTGTCTTGTTCACAGAGGTATGTAGTTTGGAACATCAGCAACGGCCTAACTGCCACAACGTCTACAGAGGATAAGAGTACCCCAGGTTGGGAAGCGTTGTGGAAATACTTAAACAAATCCCAATCATATCAATCCGGTTATACGTTTCACACATGTCACAAGTGATGCACACCGGGAGATAATGGGGATCGTTTGCAACCGTTTAATTGTTTCTAGCAACTTGAAATAACGTGTTTTAATTAATTTATGTATTTTTGAATGAAAGTACATGTCATTTATTAAATCAAAAGGGAAAACTGTATCTATCACTCACAGGTAAATTTGTCAAAATATAACATTTTATCTCCAATAATTCAACGGGAATCTCACGCTTTAACCATTCCACTAAACTAAAATGTCAAACTGCTATTGGTGGCACGTTCTGTGGGCGAGTACTAACGCATATCTACTAAAGCTGGGCGTCGTGCGTTATTATTACACAGTGAACAACCTGTGATGTCCGCTGAGTTGTGCAATTACGTCCAAATGACGTCATCGCGATTAGACTGTCTAGACAGCGTAATTCATTCCGGTAGTTTTCTAGAGCAGACTGGTTGAATATGTAGCCCGAGCAAGAAGTAATCATCCTCTCTCAGTTACAAATGTGTAGTACTTTAAATATTATCCGCAGTCGATTTACTAAAAAGTGCGTATTTTTGTTCAAATTGAAAGAATTGACTTTAGTCGTTAGATCTGGTAAGGCTCAAAATGGCATATATCTGAAACGGTAAACACTGCGGGGTCAAGGTCGATCGTGGACGTCTCTTCCATCCTCTCGCCGATCACACGACAAAGTTACGAAAATTCGAGGCGAAATTCGTGCGTTTTCATCGTCTCGATTTTCACTTCAATTGATGTTTGCCCAAATATCAGATAATTTAATAGTCTGTCTCATGATTTCAGACAAAAACTACATACAAACGTTACGCAAACGAATTAGCATGTTGCAGTGGATAATAGGTAGGTTTGATTTTTTTTTAAATTCTGTTACAATGTTCTCCGTGAAATGTTGGATAAATACAAGGACAAGTTAAGCAGCATTTGTGTGTCGAATATTCCTGGATGCTATGCTCGACGAAGTGCATGTGTATCGGGAATAAAAAGATAACAGATGGACCAAAAACTGACGGTCCAACTCGGAGTGAAGAAACAGTTTAAAAAGGTTGTCGTAGCATATTCGTGTAGAGCAAAGTATGTGCAGAAACTGAACTAGACCAGATTTATAAATAAAATACTAAAACCAGAACAAATGGTACAGACAGAGCAATAGACTAAGATTAAGCTGGATCGAGCCTGCAAGTGTTGCCCAATTCATAACCTTTATTACGATTCATGATGACTTCGGTCTTCAATTTGTGTATGGGGAAAATGTTTTGGGCTACACACTTGAGGTTTGGTGACTAAACAACTGTGTTAGAATGTAACAGCAATCCGTTGAGAGGAATGTTTATCATTACACACACACCCGCACGCACGCACGCACGCACGCACGCATGCACGCACGCACGCGGACTATGGACCATTCCTGGAAAGAAGAGAGGAGAAAGAGAGCTGCCCAACCGATAGCACCAGTGAGGACCTAACACAGCGAAAGACGAACCACCAGTTCGTTTGTACGAACCGCCATAATGCACGAGCAATCAGGCTGGAGGTCGTGCAAGCATCCCACGAATACCTCTCTGAACGCATGCACTCGGAGCAGGAGGACGTCATCAAAGACATGAAGGGGTTGGTGATGTCAGACAATCTGGGACTATTCGTTGAACATGGCGTGGCGTCGTCAGGCGCCTTTTCACAGACGAGGCATCTGACTTAGCGGACGGGGCAGCCGCGCAATGGGAGAACATGATGAATGTGCCATTCCTGTCTACTGGCTGTGATCTATTTTGTGAGATGACTGCGGCAACTTCTGCCAGTCACCAGATGGTTCAGTTCAGAAGGTGTTGACATCTCTGGCTTGCATGAGTCCACACTCTATGCAGACCGAAAGGACCGTGAGTCATCACAACCTCGTGGTCGACAATCACCGCACCAGCATGCGTGAGGACACGAGAAACGACAGCCTCATGATGGCACTGAATGGTGTGGACTCCGCCTAGTTTGACCCTCGACCCTCTGTCGTCAAATTTCTGGAGAAGACCTGAAGATGCGGGACTCCAGATTAGGACATCGGCGGGCAGCGTGACTTCGTTAGGAAATTCACCCGCAAAACGGTGCTCGTTTAGTCACATTGAAACGACAAACGTACTGCCTTGCAAGTTGCAAGAGACGTGTCATGTTTATATAACTGCTGCATGTGTTTTTAGTAAAAAAAATGTCTGGGATATATGTGTAACATTTATTTTCATACCGAGATGCAGTCGTCAGTGTATACTTGCTCCATCTTTCCATAGCTCGATCTTTTCATAACTCGTTCAACTTGTTACAATATCCAAACACCTACAGTTTCGGATGGTTTATCAGACAACCACACTGTCATTGTCGATGTTAACGTTTCCAGAACTAAATTAGAATCAAAATACAATGTATTTTACAGACCTACTCATAAGATTAACATTGCTGCTTTAAAGGCTGACATCCTTAAATCCGACCTAATCATAAAACCAAAGGGACACCTATCCGAGTTGTGTGGACAGTATTATCAAGTACTCAAGTCTTTACTTAACAAACATGCAACTGTAAGATCCAAATCTGTATCACAAAAGCCACGCGCTCCATGGATGACTCCCGAAATTCTACAATCTAAAAGACGTCGTCGTTATCTTGAGCGCGTATGGCGCAAATCGCGCTCGTCTTTGGACAGGTCGCGTTATTCAAAACACTGTCAATACTGCAACAGACAAATGGCCAAAGCTAAATCGGATTATTACACAAATATGGTCTCAAATAACTCTGAAAGTCCACGTCAGCTATGGAACTGCAGAAATCAAATTCTACACAGGCGGCCTGCTCCATCTCTTCCTAATCATGTTTCAATCAAGTTTCTATGTGACTCGTTTTCTAATCATTTCAAGGACAAAATCAGTCTTATCCGTTCTGCTTTCTCAGGTCATACTTTAAGTACTGTAAACCTGGACTCTCCAAGAGTAAATTCTTTACTTATATCATTTGAACCTGCCACAGTTGATGAAGTGAAGAAAATAATTATGTCCTCCCCAAATAAGTCCTGTGATATTGATCCACTACCAATCGTACAATTGAAATCTTGTCTTGATACATTGCTCAAACCGATAACGGATATTATAAATGCATCACTGTGTTCTGGCTTGTTTCCGGATGATTTCAAACACACCCACTTCTCAAGAAGACATCTCTGCCTAAAGAAGATCTAAGCAGTTATAGACCTGTTTCCAATCTCAGCTTTATTTCCAAAATACTGGAGAAAGTCGTAGCAAGCCGTCTAAGGTCGCACATCAGCTCAAATTGCTTATCTAATCTGTCACAATCAGCTTACAAAGAGTTTCATTCTACAGAAACTGCTCTCTTATAAGTACACAGTGACGTTACCTTAAACACTGACAAAGGAAAAGTAACAGCACTTACCTTGCTAGATATGTCTGCCGCCTTTGATACCATAGATCACAACATCCTTATTAAACGCATGTATATTAAATCAATTTGGTATGGCATATCTTGCACAGCTCTGAACTTGTTTTTATCACACCTAACTAGCAGACACCAAACCATAAAGATAGCAAACTGTTTCTCGACCGTACTCCCCGCTTCGTGTGGTGTCCCCAGGGTTCTGTTCTGGGGACTTTGCTATTCACTCTTTACACTACGCCACTCAGCTCTGTTATCCAAAATCATAATTTGGATCACCACCTTTACGCAGATGACACACATATCTACATTTCTTTGGCTACCTCGGATACAAATCGCTCCCTAATTCAGCTCAGCGATTGTCTTCACGAAATCTTCCTCTGGATGACTGACAGCAAATTAAAGTTAAACGCAGACAAAACTGAATTTCTCATAATTGGTACTCAAAAGCAGTGTGTCAAACTTGATAGTTTTTTCCGACACGTATCCTGAGTCAAAATATCAATATCACACCAGCAGCCTCAGCGAAGAGTTTGAGAGTCACCTTTGATAAGAATTTCAACTTTAGACAACATATTTCTCAAACGTGTCGTTGCTGTTTTTATCATATCCGTGATCTTCGCCGTGTTCGCCGGTATATGTCACTTTCTGTCGCTAAAACTATTGCAACAGCTCTTGTTAGCAGCAGACTTGATTATTGCAATTCCCTCCTTCATAATATTGCTATCAAGGATATTACAAAACTTCAACGTGTCCAAAATTGGCTAGGGTAGTTACATGATCTCCTCGTTTCTCTCGCTCAATGCCACTTCCAAAATCATTGCATTGGCTCCCTGTGCGATATCGCATTATTTTTAAGATCTGTACAATTACCTATCATGCCCTTTCAACCAAACAACCTGCATATTTACATTGAATGCTCACTCCAGCAAGATAGCCCAGACAGCTTCGGTCGTCTGGTTCTGATTTGCTTTCTGTTCCCAGAGTTAAGACAAACGCTGGAACTCGAGCTTTCTCGGTTGCCGCACCAACTGTGAAATTCACTCCCCGACAGCGTAAAATCAGCAAGAAAGATAGCTTCATTTCGCCGTAATCTGAAAATCTTTTTAAAATTGCCTATCCTCCTTAGCTTTTTGGCACCTCCATCCATCGGTTGACGAATTTTTGCATTGTAAATGGTCACGAGAATGCGTAATCCTTTGGTTTTGTTGCGCCACTGAGCTCGGATTTTCCGAGGATATTGGCGCCAAAGAAGTCATTTTATTATTATTATTATTATTATTATTATCACTACAACTATGTGGATAAAAAGGTACTGACACATATATAAAGCTTTCACAGATTCCTAATGGTTATGTAAAAATCAAATATCTATACAAATTTAACCCCGAAAGATCAACCAGCCTGTTAGAGTTAGGGTTTGAGTTAAATATAGGGTTTGGATTAGGGTTAAGGAACCCTAACCGGTTGATTGTGATACATTTTTAGTTGTTTAGTCATCAAACCTCACTTTTTTAGCCCAAATGCGTGGTTGTTGGAAGACATTATTACTGTTTAACATTCTAATGCGCATCCTACTAGTGTGACAGCTAATTCAGTTGAGAAATCAATCGTCATATTTATTATACTGTCGACAGTCAGTGGCAGCAACCATCTGCGATATGCTATAATTAATAAGCTACACAGATTAATTGCACATCGTTAGATTTATATCATAAAATTATGTTGTTGTCGACAGTTACTACCGACTGAAAGCACCTGTGCAATTTAATATGGTGCAGTTACGGTCCAGAAATGCATCAAGTCTGCCTGCTATCTCAGGCGAGCTCTGCTTCGTTTGACAACGATCAGTCATGACACTGTGGTGATACCTACTCAAGGTGCATGAGTGGGAACTAACGAAATCTACTCGCAGACACGTACATAGGTTTCGGTATTGCCAAATGTTTTGTATATATCGCGATACAGAGGACCGTATCGTGATACGTATCGTGATACGTATCGCAATATATTGTGGCTGTTTTGGTTAAGATACAAGACGTCTTAACCTGTTGTGCTGTATTATCTTATATTAGCCCGACTGATATGTATATTAAATAATTAAATAAAAAACTAAACAACTATTTTAATGTGTAAGTAAGCAAATTTTTTATTATAAACCACGTTAATCGGAGTTGTAATTATGGAAAATGCAAACATTGTTTAATTATATGTACTGCACTAAGTAAATACTTAAACACACAAACTCTGAGAATAAATTACTTAAACCTGAATCTTAGTGACTGGATCTGGTTCAGTCATAACTCAGAATTGCTCACTTTTGACAAGTTGGAAATACAAATAATATATAATTATTGTATATACATGTACGTCTAAGGCGTATCGCGATACGTATCATGAAGATAAAATACTACGACATACCGCTATACCGATAATATCGCGGAACATTACAGGCTGACAGGTACAGTATCTTAGCTGCAAAACCATTATCCAAGAACCTTCAAGTATATAAACAACTTGAGATTAGGAGTTCTACGTTTATTTACGTATGACATTACATAGGAACTTGTGTGTCGCATAAAGGATGACACACGTTTAAATGTTGCTACCTTATGTCGCCACATTTGTATTGGTTACGTTATGTGTCAGTTTTGTCACAGCACAATTAACACCCAGCATAAAGAAAACCGAATAATTTTGTGTCGCTCATCAGACAGTGCAAACACACACAACCGGCCAAATTATTTATTATTATTATTATTATTATTAAACATTTATAATGCGTTATGTATCAGGGTAAAACACCTGCTCAAAGGCGCTACAGTTGTGTACTGCATTACGTTTGCAATGTCTACTGTGTGTTGCAGTACGTGTGCAATTCCTATTGTTTATTGCATTACGTACGCAACTCCTATTTATTATTACTTGTGCAATTCGTACCATTTATCGCATTACGTATGCAGTTCCTATTGTGTATTGCATTACGTATGCAATTCCTATTGTTTATTGTATTACGTATGCAGACATAGGAAATGGTCATGGCTTGGTGATGATGAACTAGGTCTCCGTCTAGTCAGTAAGGATGAAGTTCGCCCTAGAGAAGTTGAAAGACCCTAAAATTGTAGAAGCCTTCCATGCAATGATAAGTGGGACATTTGCGCCTCTTGCCATCCTAGAGGAAGAAAACACTGACATAGATACATTGACCAACACGTTCAGCAATGCAATGACTGATACAGCCAGTGTGATCCTCGGAAAACACCGTCATAAGAAGAAACATTGGGTCACCACCGAACTACTTGACATGTGTGACAAAAGAAGAGTACTGAAAAGAGGGGAGAACAGCCCCGGAGGAACTGATAAATATAGGGAAATCAACAAAGAAATCAGAACAAGCATGAAAGAAGCCAGAGAAAAATGGATAGAAGAAAAGTGCCGCGAAATAGAAATAGACAACCTGAACAAGAACAATAGCAAAAGAGAATTCCAAGTCATAAAAGATCTGACAAATGAGAAGAAAGGAAGAATAAACAGCATCCAAGACAAGTCAGGAAAATACCTCACAGAGAAAAGAGAGATTATCAACCAATGGACAGAGTACTGCATCGAGTTATACAACAGCCAGACCAAAGGAAATGCAGCAGTATTGGATTGTCCTATGAACACCGAAGAGGATAACTTCCCAATTCTTCGTGAAGAAGTGGAGACTGCAGCTAAATCCTTAAAGAAAGGGAAATTAGCTGGAGTTGACCATATACCAGCTGAATTAATACAAGCTGGGGGAGAAGATGTGACCAACATCCTCACAGCAATCTGCAGTAAGATGTGGCAGACAGGCTATCAATCAATGGCCATCACACTTCCAAAAAAGGCAACCTACAATTGTATCAAAACTACCGGACAATCAGCCTCATCAGCCACCCAAGTAAAGTCATGTTGAAGGACATCCTTAACAGACTCAAGCCACAAGCAGAGAACATCATCGCTGAAGAACAGGCCAGCTTTCGAGCAGGACACAGTACTACAGAGCAAATTTTCAACCTCAGGGTCCTCTGAGAGAAGTACGTGCAACACCAAAAAGATATCTACCATATCTTTATTGACTTCAAGAAGGCATTTGACAGGGTATGGCATGAAGCCTTATGGGCAAACATGAGGAAATATAATATTGGTGTCAACCTTGTTCGTGCAATAGAACATATGTATGACAAGGCCACCAGCGCAGACCTTATGACTCTATATTCTTACTACTTCGTTTTCTCATGTCGACATAGATATAATATATTGTATGGTTTTGTGTGGAATGCTCTGTTTTGCTGTCTTTGGGACCAATAAATATTTCCTGTTTTCTCTTTGTGAATGGCACCCTGTGCCATCAGGCCCTATGAAGGTCTCCAAACGACGGTAAAGAGCCGAAAGCTGAAATGGTCTGTGCACGTCCCACGAACATCCGGCATGACCAAGACCATCCTGCAAGGCACCGTTAGGGGAGCAAGAAGAAGAGGAAGACAGAGGTAGAGGTGGGAGGACAACATCAAAGAATGGACAGGTCTGGACTTCTCAGAGACACAAAGGGCGGCAGACGACAGGAAGAAGTGGAGACAGCTGGTGTCAAGGTCATAGGTAGTGCCCCAACGACACTACGGATTACGGGATTGATGATGGTGATGATGATGATGATGATGATGATGCAGACTATTTACGGCAGTTAAAAAAGTCCAGAAATGATAGCTAAGAAAATAAAGGCAACGAAGGACAATAAATCACCTTGAGTGGATGGAATTCCTCCAAAACTACTAATGGAAACTGTTCAATAAGTTAGTATACCACTTGCAAGAGTGTTCAATTTGTCATTAAAGAGGGAGTGGTTCATTTTGAATGGAGATAAGCAAACATCATACCATTATTTAAAAAATGTATATATATATATATATATATATATATATATATATATACATATATACATGTATGCATATATATATATATATATATATATATATATATATATATATATATATATATATATATATACATATATACATGTATGCATATATATATATATATATATATATATATATATATATATATATATATACATATATACATGTATGATATATATATATATATATATATATATATATATATATATATATATATACATATATACATGTATATATATATATATATATATATATATATATATATATATATATATACATATATACATATATGCATATATATATATATATATATATATATATATATATATAATATATATATTAATGACTTGGACGATAATATAACAAGTAACGTACAGCAATTTGTGGCTGAAACAAAAGTGTTTAGAAGGGTTAGCAATGATGGTGATAAACAAAGTTAATTTTACAAAACGATCTAGACAAATTAGTTAAAAGGTCTGAGAAATGGCAGATGTTCAATTTTGGGAAATGTAAATGCTTACATACAGCACACGGGGGACTTTGATGCAAACTGTAAAATGGGACATACTGTTCTAAGTACTACCGGAAAAGAAAAAGACTTCGGGATTACAATAAGTGCTGATATGAAAGTTCCAGAGCAGTGTGGTATTGCAGCCTCAAAGAGTAATCAAATTATTGGGTTGATTAGGAGAAATATAACATACAAGGAGAAAAAGCTAATTATACCCCTGTATAAAACAACAGTTAGGCCTCCTTTAGAATACTGTATACAAGCTTGATACCATATTGTAAGAAGGATATAGATACGCATACAGAGGAGAGCAACTCACATTAGTCCGGAACTGAGAGACCTTAGTTATGAAGAACGCCTGCAAAAAATGTGGTTTAATAACCCTAGCGACAAGACGGTTAAGGGGAGATCTAATTCAAGTTTTTAAGATATTGAATGGTTATGAAAATATTGATAGAAATGTTTTTTTTTGTCACTCAAGAAAGATAATAGAACTAGAGGACAACAACATTAGTAAAGGATCAGTGTAGGTTGGATATCAGGAAGTACTCGTTCTCACAGAGGACAATCAATGAATGGAACAAATTATCTACAGATTGTGTAACTGCTAGCAGCGTGAATATTTAAAAAACAGGATCAACACATATCTCAAGAGGGCGGATTATACCTAGATAAAATATGTTGGACTCTCGATAAGTAAATGGCTTCCTTGTCCACTTGTCATCTGGACCTTTCCCTTGGATGGCAGCCTTGTTAAATCGTGTTAAATATTGCGAATTGTATGACGTATACAATTCCTATTGTGAATTGCATTACGTATGCAAGTCCAATTATGCATTGCCTTAAGTATACAATGCATTGCCTTAAGTATACAATTTTCCATTGCATATACAATTGCGATTGTGCAATGCATCACGTGTACAATTCCGATTGGGTATTTCATAACATATACAATTCTTGTTATCCATTGCATTACGCGCTCAATTCTGATTGCGCAATGCGTTACGTACACAATTCCGATTGTGCATTTTGCCATCTTTGCCTGTCAAATCGGCACAGTGCATTAGCCACGCTACTTCGCTAATGGAAATGGCCGTCGATACGACCGTAATAACGGATTATGGACAGTCGTTACTAGTACAACAACTGTTTCATTCCTTCACGGAACGTTAAAAGGCGCATTCATCTGTTGCAATCAATCGGCTGAGGTCAGCATACTCACTGTAAGGCAACAATTATTTGACTGTTGACCTTTCTATGTTCCGGTAGTGAAACACATCTATACCTGGGCAGCAGTGCTGCTGTGCGCTGCGTCAAACCGATACAGCAGGGTCATATAACATTATATTACCATGTAGTTGGTCTTCTATTGCAATGTAGTTGGATCAGTCTTCCCTAACGTTGCTCTTCTTAGCAGTAGACTTTACTATTCCAATTCCCTTTTTTACAACATTGCTCTCAATGCCAACATGATACTTCAACGTGAGCAACATTGTTTTGCAAGGGTAGTTACCCGGTCTCCTATTTTATCTCATTCCGTGCTACTTCTTAAATCCTTGCATTCGTTCCCTGTCACATTATTGTTATCTGCACAATTACCTGTCAAGCACTTTCATCCAAACAACCAGCATATTTGCATTCATTGTTCACACCTTCAATACAGTCCAGACAGCTTCGATCATCTCATTCTAATTCTCTTTTCGTTCTCAGTGTTAAGACAAACTTCAAAACTAGAGCGGTCTCAATTTCTGCAGCAACTCCTTATTCGCGTCTAAATCGGCAGGAAATATAGTAGCATTTCGCCCGTCAACTAAAACCCCACCTGTTTAAACTAGCTCATCTTCCATAGCTCTTCAGCGTACCGATCCAACTGTTTACGACCGGAATTGTTAAACCGACTAGAGACTATCTAACCATTTTGTTTTGGTGCGCTGCTGATCTTGGTTTTCCCGAGGATTTTAGCGCAATTGAAGTGTTTTATTTTACTGCATATTAGTTACAGTCAATCAATCGTGTCATGGCAATATTGTTTTCGTACTCCGTTTCGTTTTTCATTTTTTCCAGTTAAATAATATCTGGTATCAAATGACAAATGCTAAATACCATTATTCCTACTAAAATAAATGTGACAGTTTGTTAACATAATTATAAGAAGTGATTGCGAACGCCGTCAACGCCAGGCATACTACATGCCAAAATAAAACAATTATTTATAGGTAATATTATATGTTTAATGTGTCTAAATCGCAAAGCGCGCGTAAAAATTCGAAGTTAACGAGATGAGCGACCATGTGGTTTTGTGACGTCAATGATGATATGGGTTTTTAATTTAGTCAGTGATTTCTATGCAATGCTTCTGTATAGTTTCACTCGCGTTACAACACCGAGTGATGGCGATGTCAATTTTCCATAATAAAACGTATAATGTAACGATTTCGAACCGCTAGCCTCTAGTGATACCGCAGAATCATCTTCGAATTCGGCTCTTTCGGAGAAGTTTAGCGAAACTAGTAGCCTTTGACTTATTTACTTTCTGACCGAACCATGAAAACGACCACATCGAGCTACCAAACTTCTGCTCATATATTTACCATACGCATACACATGTGACGTGGTCAAACATTACAATTACTTCCAAATAAAGATAAAACTAAACGAAAACGTTTCGTCTCCTATGGGTAGCTTCGCGGAGCTAGGCGTAGACGATACAGTTAGCTTTTGTTTTTTGTAATTGTTTTCTTTACATGCAAGTAAGAGTAATGTTTGACCACGTGACATGTGTATGTGTATATGTATAGTAAACATATGAGAAGATGTTTGGCGGCTCTACGTGGTTGTTTTCATGGTTAGGCCCAAAAAAGTTAGGTAGGTAGGTAGTACAATCTGAACATTGAGATACTAAACGGTCCCTGTATGCTCCCTGTAGCTATATGACTCGCACTTGCGCACAGACTGTATTGCAAATGGCGAACACAACAACGTAGTTTGAACATGTTTCTTTATTGTTTGTCATGTTTACAAAGTTCAGTAAAGTGGCGTAAAACAAATGGACAGAGTTCTTATCTATAAAGAAACATACGTGACGTTAATCGTACAGCACTGACATTGGAAGCGTGTGCGTGCACTAGGACTATTTGAGCCGGAAACGCGATAGTAGGCCTACCACACCGCCAATAACATTGGACAATACAATCTTTCAAAATGAAGATGAAGTGTCCTATCGTGGGTTGTGAATTCGAGACAGCAGAAGCTGAAGACGGCGCCATCATCGCTGCCCTTCTCAACCTTCACGCCAGTTCGCATGCAGCCTCTACTCACGCTGCCACTGCCCAGGCTACTCGAGCAGAGAAACTAAAACGACCAATTATATCATCGGCCGGATCTAGCGAGGAGTGGGCATATTTTGAGACCCGCTGGGACGAGTACCGCAGGGGCACCAAGCTCATGGGTGGAGATGTAGTGGTTCAACTACTGGAATGCTGCAGTGACGAGCTCCGAAAAGATCTCATACGTGCAGCCGGGGGCAGCCTATCCGGTAAGCCAGAGCAAGATGTTTTGACGGCTATAAAGATGCTGGCCGTGCGCAAGGAGAATACCATGGTCGCCCGCGCAGCGCTGCAATATGCGACAAGATCGTGACGAGGCTATCCGATCATTTGGAGCCAGAATAAAAGGCCAAGCAGGCATATGCAATTATGTCACACAATGTCCCTCATGCGCAGCCGACGTCAACTATACGGATGCCATACTTCGAGACGTACTCTCCCGCGGCATAGCCGACCAGGAAATACAGCTCGATGTACTCGGGGATCAGAATCAGGATATGACTCTCGAAGAGGTGCTGAAATTCGTGGAGGCCAAGGAATCTGGCAAACGCTCAGCATCCAGACTGCTGAACTCGCAAGGTGCAGAATCGGTGGGTAGCACATACCGTCGGGGAAAACAAGAGGATGTCCGAGATAGGATGACTGACTCAAGCCCATGCAGCTACTGTGGTGAAAAGGGCCATGGTAGAAGTGCTCCGCTCCGCATCAGAAAAACCGAGTGCCCCGCCTACAATCGTACATGCCAGTACTGCAAATTGCAACATCACCTGGAAAAAGTATGTCGCAACAAGAAGAGGTCAAAGGCTAAGCCCCAAAGGACTGATTCAGGTGAATGTGAAGGCGCAGTATTCGATGCATTATGTGCTGCTACAAAGATTGGTCATGAACGCGGGAGGCGTTCCATAACACTTGACCATCACCTCTATAACAACATCTGTGACAGGTGGATGCAACAAGCCTCACGACCTCAACCATTCATCAAATTAGACATTTGCGTGGTTGAGGAGGACTACAAGGCTCTGGGATTTGAACTGAAAATCCGTACTCGACCCCTATCCTTATCTGCCATGGCCGACACAGGCTGCCAGAGTTGCCTCATTGGAATCGTGGCAGTCAGCCGCCTCGGCCTAGCACGTGAAAATCTCATCCCCGTCTCTATGAAGATGCACGCCGCGAATAACAAGGACATCAGAATCCTCGGAGCAGCCATACTTCGGTTCTCTGGCAGAGACAAGGACCAAAACAGACTAGAGACACGACAGGTCGTATACGTGACTGACAGCTCTGACAAGATATTCCTCAGCCGTGAAGCATGCGTAGCCCTTGGCATGCTCTCTAAGACGTTCCCAACAATCGGAGAGACTCATCAGAGAGACCATGCCCATACTGTTGCCATCACTACTACGTGTGACTGTCCAAAGCGACAACTACCGCCACCGCCCCCAACGAAACTACCTTTCCCGGCGACTGAATCCAACCGAGAGAAACTACAGATGTACTTGGTCGACTACTATAAGGCGAGTACGTTCAATACATGCGACCATCAACCCCTCCCCATGATGAAATGCTCCCCAATGAGGCTCATGGTGGACCCAGATGCTGAACCAGTGGCCTCGCACAAACCGATACCCGTACCACTCCACTGGCAGAAGGACGTCAAAGCGGGACTAGACCAGGATGTGAGGTTAGGGGTAATCGAGCCAGTCCCAGTGGGCACGCCGGTCACTTGGTGTCACAGAATGGTAGTGTGTGCAAAGAAGACGGGCAAGCCCCGCCGCACAGTGGACTTCCAACCACTGAACACCCACGCGACACGTGAGACACACCACACCCAATCACCATTCCACCAAGCCCGCGCCGTCCCACAGGGCAAACTCAAAACGGTATTTGATGCTTGGAATGGTTACCACAGCGTGCCACTTCACCCGGACGATCGCCACCTGACAACGTTCATAACGCCATGGGGCCGATATAGATACTGCGTTACTCCACAGGGGTACATTGCTTCTGGTGACGGATATTCCAGACGATATGATGAAATCGTAGCTGACATCCCCCAGAAAACAAAATGCATAGACGACACACTTCTGTGGGCAGACACAATGGAGGAAAGCTTCTTCCAGGCCATCCACTGGCTAGACGTTTGTGGCAAAAATGGCATAACATTGAACCCAGACAAGTTCACGTTCTGCAGACCAGAAGTAGAATTCGCAGGGTTTGTGATCACCCTGGACAATGTGCGCCCTTGTGGAAAATACCTACAAGCCATTCGCGACTTCCCCACCCCCAGAAACATTACAGACGTTCGGTCCTGGTTCGGGCTCGTCAACCAGGTGGCGTATACATTCAGCATGGCTGACCGGATGCAGCCCTTCAGACACCTGCTGAAACCCGATAACCCATTTGTGTGGGACGACGAACTAGACAAACTCTTCAAGGAATCCAAAGACATTATCACCGATGAGATAGAGAAAGGTGTCACAATCTTTGACAAGGATAAGCCGACTTGCCTTGCCACAGATTGGTCCAAAGATGGTATCGGTTTCTGGTTATTACAAAAACATTGCACTTGCACTAAGAGCATACCATTCTGCTGCCCGGATGGATGGAGAATCACTCTTGTCGGAAGCCGCTTCACCCACCCGGCCGAGTCTAGATATGCCCCCATCGAAGGCGAAGCTCTGTCTGTGGCCGACGCCCTCGATAAGGCAAGATTCTTTGTCCTCGGATGTGCAGACCTCATCGTGGCAGTGGATCATAAACCACTCCTTAAAATACTCGGTGATCGGTCACTGGACGAAATCGCAAATGCACGCCTGAGAAATCTCAAAGAAAAAACACTCAGATACAGGTTTCGCATCGTACACATCCCCGGGGTACAAAACAAAGCAGCAGATGCCATGTCTCGGCACCCATCGGGTACCCCTCATCCAGACAAACTACACCTCCAAGATGACATCACACCCAATGATGATGATCCATCGAACTTGCTTTCAACCATGATGATCCAACACGCATTCCTAGAAGGCATTCGCACGAACGAGGACACTATAGATCACGGGAACATAGATGATGCAGTCAGGAATGCGGCGACCTACGCACTCGAGTCTCTTCAATCCATCACATGGGACTGTACAAGACAAGAAACGGCTAGTGATGAGAACATGCACCTACTCATGTCCATCATCGAAAACGGTATGCCGAAGTTCCGCCACGAACTACCTATACCACTCCGTGCCTACCACCAATTTCGTGAGCACCTTCACACAATAGACGGTGTAGTCATCTACAGGGACCGGATTGTCATACCGCCGAGCCTCCGAGAGGACGTCCTATTGGCACTCCACTCTGCGCACCAAGGAATATCTGCCATGACGGCGAGGGCCGAATCATCCGTGTTCTGGCCCGGGATAACACCAGCCATTGCTGCCGTCCGCACAAATTGTAGCGACTGTAACAGAATGGCGCCATCGCAGCCCAGCGCTCCACCAACACCCCCCGTGTTACCGGTCTACCCGTTTCAATGCGTGTGCTCAGACTTCTTCACCTATAAAGGCAACAGCTACCTGGTCATAGTTGACAGGTACTCAAACTGGCCCATCATTGAAAGGACCACAGGCGGTGCAGATGGTCTAATTGACAGCCTACGCCGCTCATTCGTGACTTACGGAATCCCAGACGAACTAGCATCAGACGGCGGCCCGGAGTTTACTTCAACAACTACCCGCCTCTTCCTTAAAACCTGGGGCGTACACCACCGACTTTCATCAGTTGCATTCCCGCATAGCAATTGCAGAGCTGAAATCGGTGTGAAGACCGTCAAACGCCTCATAACCAACAACACTGGTACCAATGGGGAACTCGATACAGATGGGGTCCAACGCGCGATCCTCCAATATCGGAATACACCTGACCCAGATACAAAGTTATCCCCAGCGATGTGTGTATTTGGACGACCGATCAAGGACTTCATACCTATACTACCCGGTAGGTACAAACCACACGAGACCTGGCGAGAGACACTTGTTGCTAGAGAAGAGGCCCTGAGAAACAGACACATGAAAGCGGCTGAACACTGGTCAGAACACACGAGACGACTACCACCCCTCGTCATTGGCGACCTCGTGAGAATACAAAACCAAACTGGCCCTCACCCCACGAAGTGGGACAAAACGGGCCAAGTCATTGAGGTACGCCAATTCGACCAGTATGTAATCCGAGTCGATGGATCTGGGAGGATAACAATCCTGAGGAAATATGCGCCAGTACGCATTGCTACACCACGTCTTACCATTGATGACGACCTTCAGCATCATGCATCACGTCGCACTTCACAACCTCAACCTCGACGACAGAAGGAACCCACACACACCATCGCAACTCCTGCGAGATGGAAAGACGATGTGGAGAGCCCCAAGAAAACTGTACCACCGGCAGTCGCCACACCATCGTCTGCTATTGTGCCCGACATACCACCTACTGCACCTATGGATGAAGACCGTGCTATAAATATGCCCACAAGTACCCCAACACCGCAGGACACCCCAGCTCCGACCATGACCCCAACGGCGTCAACAGATGTCGCTCCAGAACTCGAGAAGATTCCTACCCCTACCATGCCAACACGCGTCTCACGTTATGGCCGCAACATCAAACCACCGAATTGGCTGGAAGACTACGAAACCTAAGAGACAATTATCAGTCTTCCTCACTACAGTCTAAAATAAGTAATGAAGACTTGGAGGGAGATAGTACAATCTGAACATTGAGATACTAAACGGTCCCTGTATGCTCCCTGTAGCTATATGACTCGCACTTGCGCACAGACTGTATTGCAAATGGCGAACACAACAACGTAGTTTGAACATGTTTCTTTATTGTTTGTCATGTTTACAAAGTTCAGTAAAGTGGCGTAAAACAAATGGACAGAGTTCTTATCTAGTAGGGACATGTTTTTTATTATAACATATAATATATAATTTTAACACTACAGTAAACCTACAACACGACATCTTTTATGTACACAATTTATTACACCAAAATAAAAACAAAGCGTCTGCACCAATGGCAATAGTCAGTGTTCAATGTAGATATCACATAATCAAGTCAGTTTAATTAAAACAAAGAATACTGTTAAAGTAAATCTTAAAAAATTACAATGTGACGCATTACATACACATATTTAGTTAATTAGAAGCCTGCCGTTAAGCTTTACATATGCGCTTTTAATTAATCAAAGGCAAGCTTTTAATATTACAACCGCGCCTATAACTTAGCGTATTTAAATAGTAAAACATTAAATGAATAAATATTAAAGGTGAGCCTGATATACTGTCGAAGACATAGTAATGATAATCTGTGTAACGTGTTGAATTCAACTTCTTTAAAAAAATCCTATCTCGAAAATCTTACACCGATTTTGAAACTGTTTTCACACTTCAATTTCTCAACGCGTCAGCTATATCAAAAAAATATAATACAAAATGGATCTGCAAGCTCAAAATTTCATTGACATTTCTAATCCAGACTAAAGTCAGTGAAGACGAACTCACAAAGTTGACAAGTGCCAATCCAGAAGGTTTTCACAGACGGCAGGGATTTTCGGGGCCTGGTACTTGAGCTGCCTGCATTCAGCACTTGAAACGCATTCCTTGGTGCCTGAGCCTCAATGCTAGGGCCGGTATTGGCAGGATCCGGCGTTCATGAAAACATGAGGAATTTACATCTAAACGCCGTAACCACGTTTATGACTGGCGTCTGCGAGATAAACGCGTCCTTGTGCGACACGGTAGTCCACGGTCCTTCCTCCTGTTCCGCTATGGCGATTTCACACGTTCCATCGCTGCAGCCATACTCTTTGGCAATGTTGTCAAACGTTTCGTTTGACAGCATAAAAAATTTACGTATAGGATTTCCATTATGGAGTAAACAATGGCGTTTTATTACGCAGATTAGAGACACAAGTGCCATCTTGCCACCCCTAGCCAACGTGATTCTGCATGTAACAAGATCGCTCATTGGGTGAAATATTACCGATCCCGCCAATCACGCGTGCGGACCCAAACAAGTTCGGTAGTGCACACATGTCATCGAATACGCAGGTTGAATTTTACTTGCGGGTTGTTTTTATTAGTTTTAACTAAAATGTAACGAAACAAACATTGATTGAAATATCAAATAAAAAGATTAGGGTCAGCCCGTTTTTCAAGGTAGGGTCGGGTTACCGGAAACACACAGTTGTTTCGCCTACTCCTTAGGTTAGAAAGTAAACATCGCAATAGCAGGAGGAGTCAAAGTCAATCGCCAAACATTTTTTATATCTGGCTGTTGCTGTTGTAAGGCGACGTTCTCGCTCGGCGGAAACGTACGTATTTTCATGAAACGTGAAACCTTACAAAAACGCCATAAACAGAGCAATAAACACGTCTTTTGTGTATGTATGCATTCTTTTATGTATATCACTAAAGTTACCTGACAATAGCCATGTAAAAGTGTGAAATTATTACCTCTTTGTCAGAACGCATGTGCTTGTCAAAAATTTTATATAACCGGATGTTGTTGTGAGCGAGATTACCAAACGGGATTCTCGTAAATCAATATAAGGTCACGCCAAAAATTGTCGTCTGCTGGCCATAGAGTTGAATCATTAATCATCCCAATATAAACTACTAACTTACTAACGGGTGTTTTATTTATGGCTGTGCTGGCCCACTCTGGTCTCATTCTACACGAAATCGCCTTTGATCATGTGACCCAAAGGCAACATCACGTGCACAGTATGGCGGCTATTTATGAAATCTTTTCTGCGTGACCGATAAATGTACTCATAAATAATTATTTGGAGCACATTTCTTCAGTTTCTTGACGCCCAAGTGTCGGTTGTATGTGACGGAATACACATGTGAAACGGTTAGTGTGTATCTTTTTTAAAACTTAAGTTATTAGTTCCGTAGCCATTTGTCTACGGAAAGCCCAACGGCACTTACAAAAATCCCGCCGTGGACGTCCGCCCATAAGCCCAAGAGAGGGGCGGACGCGTCTGCCTATAGCAGGAGTAGCGTTGATGGGTGGTGGTGATTTCGGCCCTCGTAGAATTCGGCTCAACTGCCATGTTGTTTCGGCTTGGTAATTTCGGTCACTGATGTGACACGCAAGATCTACTCAGTTATAGCTAGTGATGGATTAGCCATCGCTTTAAGGGTTTGTTATTCCTGTACTTGTCATCAAAGGGATGGCAAGTTTAACTAGATACTGTTGAAGTACACTGCTCTGTCTGTTTCGTACAGTGAGCAGGTGTGAACAAAAGACAAAATGATCTGACGAAAAACATTGAATAGATCAAAGACCATATGCAGGTTGCTCCGTTGCATTCACAATACAATAATCGCTTATCAATAATAATAATTAACTTCTATGGCGCCTATATCCTCATTGCTCTGTATTTGATTTAATTAAAAACAAAAACTGGGGAGAATGTCCCCTAATGAGGGGAAACGCATAAAAATCTGAAATATAGAAACAAGATATTATGATAAAATTGTAATTTGATTTATTAAAATTATTTAAATGTAGGCCTATATAATATTAGAGTTTTTTGTGTAATATATTATAAATTATATGATATGAATTTTAAACATACAACGAATTGAATAAGTTCTAATGATCGTCTCGTTGACTGCGTGTTAAAATGGAGAAAATACAGCGCCGTATTTTATGCGAAAGGAAGCGAAAGCTATAAAAGCAGTTACAAAGTAACAGTTTCTGGTTAATGTGGCCGAAATCTCCAAAGAATGCTGTCCGAATTCACCATGAGCCGACATCACCGGTATCCGCGCTGACAGGTCGCTGACAGCTCGCTTTGATCCTACGTGAACCGTGGTCGTCGACGCCCGTGTCGCTGCCTGAGTTCTACGGATTGGTGGCATCAACATGGCTTCCACTTCCGCACCCATCATCCTCTTTCAATGAGATTTTAGCACCCAGATAACCCAGGGCTACATCTTTTCTGGTCCGGATCGCAGTCGAAACAAGTTTTCTCGAAGCGAGCAAAGCCGGTGTAATATTGCAAATTTACCACGGGGGTCCATTTACAATCTCACACCGGCTGTACTTCGTCGGCTTGATGTTTTCTTTTCTAAACAAAGTTGGCTCCGTAGGGAACTTAGACCAACTGCATGTTACTTTAGTCTTATTGCTGTTTGCATTACAATCAACGTTACGGTGAATGAATGCAAAGTCCCAGTCTCTTAGCACGTCCTTATCATCAGTGACGTCACGTCGAAGCTTGCCGATAAGCGAGGGGAAATATGCATAATCGATGCAGGCCGGTAGAACAGAGTATTATTTGGAAACATTAATTATTGGAATTCTAAATATTTGTTCGGTGTTGTGGAAATGGAAATATACTACAAGATGTAATATAATATGATTTCAAGCAATCGTTGTTGTTATTCCCTTCAATGCACTAAAACATGTAAAATAAATATAACATATTCTGTCCAAAAAAAGGCCAACATATCGGCTAAACAAATTGTGAATAAAAAGCCGTAAAACGGTGTTTCATACAGCATATTTGTTAACGCGGAAGGTCGTTCGTGGCAGATCACCCTAAAAATTAGATATTGATGTTTAAATTTATTACGCAGTTTGTTTACTCTTGGATGCAAGTGCTGCATTAGAAGGGCTGTATGTCTGAATTAGCCGTAAGACGAGGACTAATCATGGGTGCATTCCGCAGATCTACTAACACCACTAACGGCGCATACACAATGCACATACCTCACACATACATAGAACATCCGCCCCACGTGGCCTGGACACGTGCAGTGGATGTCCGGTGACCACCTACCAACGATCACCCTCTACGGGAAGTTAATTAAAGGCAAACGCCCAGTTGGCAGACTAAAAGCGTCACATATATATGGGATCAGCCCGTTCGTAGGGGCGTTCAAAAAACATAAATGCAATCATAAAAATGATACATAATAACTATGCTTAAAATATATTATAAAGAATGTTCGATGCATAAATAAATATATATATATATATATATATATATATATATATATATATATATATATATATATATATATATATATATATATATATATATATATATATATATATATATATATATATATATATATATATATATATATATGATAAATAAATAATTAATTATAGTAAATAAGTAAATAACTAAAATACATATTCATAACGTGTCCTCATCCACAGGTATTCCCCAGTGGAAGTAAGCACACCTGAATACTTAGGCTTTCAGTAAGTTCTTACATTTAGACACTGAATCTACTTCTGTCGGTTTGTCATACACCGAGAAAACGCGTCTGCCGTAGCCCTCCAATCTGTAGCATTGTCTTGTGAGGCAAGAGCTGGCCACTAGACATGCACACAAGCGTACGTGTACAGCTAGTTTCGTGTACCGCAAATATTTTAAGTTCACAGTTGTGCATCTATCGACGCCCTCAGTTGATGCAACGAATGAATTAATTCCCTGTACCAAGTCAACTTACTACGTTTTTGCAGTTTAATAGTTCAGCCAGTTTGATGTAAATGTAAACTATTTGTAAACTATTTGTTTTTTGCATCGACGCAAGTTTGCAGCACCGGTTTCTTTGAACGTTTAAGGGTTCGGTCTACGGTTACATTTCCCATTGGTGGCCATGTTAACGTTTTGCATAATTATGAGAAAACGTGACCATAAAAAATTCTAAACGTTTTCACCAGTCGCTGTCATCATCCCACTGACATGCTGGTCGAGTTTTGTAAAAATTATGCATTTCTAACTCTTGTAATATGCCTGTACGTGCGACACCCCTCAATGTTTACCGATATTGGCACGAATTACGGCACACACGTGTCTAGTGGCCAAAAAATCACAAATATTCTTCCGCCTATTAAAATCATCTAAAAATGTACCATTGCACTATTAACAGCTTCCACTAGCAAACCGGGTAGTTGCACTGCTCTAATGCACGTATGTCAGATCGTATGAATTTGTTTAACTTCCTATATCCGTTCTTGAAACAGTTGGCACATCCAATAACCCATAATTCATTGCGAACGACACGACGGCTGGCGCCGCCTTCCGTCGGAAATCCCAAATTAGAGCCTTTACTGTTGCCGCTTCCCGTATTGACATGCCAGTAAGGGCATAAAATAATCATGATGTTCTGTATCTTCTTTTCAGCACAGGTTCATGTGGCATGGTACGCATGCGTCTACCATACCCAGACGCATTCATATGTTCGGGGTACAGCTAATTTCGGCTGTGCGCAAATCACCATCGGTATACAAGCGTTCTGCCTGTTTCCTGAGAATTTGCAAATATATGGTACAAACATTGAATGTGTAAATGCTTTTAATTTACTAGGTATCACAATAAATAAAGATTTAAATTGGGACGGTCATACAAACAAAATAGTTAATAAAATCAGAAAAACAACTGGAATGTCAAATAAACTTCAAACTATTATTACCACTAAATATATTATATATATATATATATATATATATATATATATATATATATATATATATATATATATATATATATATATATATATATATATATATATATATATATATATATATATATATATATATAATGTACAACTCTATATTTCTTCCATACATAAATTGCATAGCTGTCAACCCGTGGAGGATTCTTAGGCGTGATGAATTTTCCCAGGCTGGGACCGGGTCCGCAGGCCGCGAGGTCCCCAGTCCATGGACTTCAGCGAATATATATATAATATACAACTCTATATTTCAGGCCGCAAGGTCCCCAGTCCATGGACTTCAGCGAATGTGCAAAGCATTTGGAGACCAGTGCATTCCAGCAGGAAATCTCATTTGGTTTATGTTAAGCTATCTAGTCACTGACAGCATTTCGCACTTTATTCTGTAAAAGATAAGGTTCATCCTCCACTTGTTTTATTAAACCGACTGTGGATATTACTTAAATTATTCACGCACTACACATTAGGACAGCAACGAACCGGATTCGCGATAGGCTAAATATGTTGACGATGGAGTTTTAACCGAAGCTTTGGCTTGCGATAAACACACATAGATTATATGTCTAATTTTTCACACAAAAAAGAAATTTGGCTTCATAATTTTCATTGCTAAAGATCATGAAAATACGTGAGATTTCAGACATTTATCAATCCGTGAGAGTCTATCGGCAATATATCGACATTATAAATTACACAATTGTTATGTATACAGGTTACAGCATGGGAGAAAGTAGGGATTAATACTAATCCGCAAGCTTCGTTAATTCTTCTAAAACCCTTGCGAACCAACGTGTACTGAAACACGATACATTATTGTGTAGGCCTGCACGAGAATTGGAAGTTTAATTGCAAACGCTGTTACAAAAACCCAGCGTGACGCGTTATGTATTAAGACGTGGCACAACAGGAGAACCAAACCATGAAATACAATTACACATATCCAAGATCTCACCAGCTGCAGTCACTGGAATGCAATTAGTTAATAGCGATAGTGATCACGAGTCCCAGTGTGCTGACGTGATCTACAGCGCATTATGTGAGATAAACATGGACGTTAACAAATCCATGGAGGAGAGGTTAGCATCAACATAATGATGTTTGAGAATGAGAATACGAAACATATCTTGGAAACAGCACATTACAAATAAATAAGTTCCACAAAAACAGGACAACAAAGACAATAGCTGGAAACGCTAAGAAGAAGGCATTTCCAGTGTGTAGGGCATTTGGTTAAGAATAGTCACAACGACAAAATCGTCATTGATAGACAAAATTGAAATTGATGATCTAAGCTGCCTAAGGATACTTGAAAGATGCCGGGGACTAGCCAAGTAGGGTCGTTGTTGTGTAGACAGGGTAGTGATGGTGGAAACCGAGGCGCCCTGAGTACCAAATGTGTCAGACAATTTTGTACTCGTTGGAGTCTAGCCCAGTCTCTTTTAGCAACGTTATTTAGTAGTAAATTACAATAGTCAAGGTGGCTACTAATTAATGCTGTTGATATTGTTTTAGCAGTAGATATGTGACGCCGAATGCGACGGAGATCACGTATATGATAGAAACAGGATTTGAGAAATATGCTGAGGAAAGTTGAAGTCACTATCAAAGACAACACCTAGATTACGAACAGTATCTGATGGGAATGTATCAATGCCAAGCAGTTTAACTTGAAAATGGCTTATGACCACATTTCGTTGTTGTTTAATGCCAATAATAATAAGGTATGTTATCTGGATTAAGCTTTAGCTTACTTGATTCCATCCGAAACAAGATGTCAGTGAGACAATCACTTAAAGTCGAAACAGATTCTTGTGCATTTGATTGTGAAAGTGATTATATAAACCTGTGTGTCATCAACATACAGGTAATGACTGCGATTATGATTGTTAATGACTTGGCTGAGAGACGTAGTATATAAGCCAAACAGAACAGGGCCAAGCGCAAGATAGTGTGCCAGGTGTGTTAATGCGTTGATGTCTGTGTGAAAAATATGATTTGAACCACCGTAGAGCTGAGCCAGAAATGCCAAAATGTCTATGAAGACGTTGTAAAAGAATTAAATGATCAATCGTATCGAAAGCAGCTGAGAGATCTAGAAAAGTGAGTGCTGTGACTTTGTTATTGTCCACTGTTGTCAACTATATCATTGTGTATCTTGAGAAAGCCGTTTTGGTAGAGTGGAATTGTTTATATGCAGACTGTAGATCATTTAATAAGTGATGGTTATAAATACGTAATTTTTTTAGGAAGGCGATTAGCAACTATTTTTTCCAATACTTTTGACAGAAAACTGGGATTGGAAATATGATGATACTTCTTTGGGTAATTTTTACACAGAGTTTGTTTTTGATAACAGGATTTACAAGAGCTTGTTTGAAAGGTTTATGATTGTAGTAATGGGAAAGATAGGTTGATTGATATAACTTTTTAGCAGAAGTGTTGGAAATGGGTCAAGATCACAAGAATTGTTAGGAATTTGTTTATGATAATGAGAAATTCAATAGTAGTTGCAGGTGTAAAACACTGTAGTGTATTTTCAGAGAGTGGCAGTTCGGGGAACTCATAGTCATTATCATTAATGACAAAATTCGATCGAATGCGAGCAACCTTATCTGTGAAGCATTTTGAAGAAAAAAAACTACACAATGTATCCAATGAAGAATGTTCAGGCTGTGTGTTTAATTAGTATACGGATTTCCACATCTGGCGAAAGTTTTCAGAATTTGTTGAGATAATTTTTTTTAGTAATCGGATTTTGCTTTTGACATTATGTGATTGCATATATGTAGCTGTGTTTAGTGTGACGTCTACCTGCTAATTGGCAAGTAATAGAATTAGGAATAGTGTGCGAAATGTTTAAGATGTGTTAATTTTAACGTAAATGGAAGAGCGAGTTTTTCTCGGCAGCCAAAGCCTTTACGCATTGTTCACAAACCAACTGGTTGCTGGTTCGCTTTGTGTGAACAACAAACATCGTGCGCTGCTTCGGTAGCTGCATACGTTACGGTAATTGAGCCGTCGCTATCGAGGATGTGTTTACATGTGACGTTTCATTATTCAAATGTTTCGTTATATACGGTTTTATGTTTCGTCACGTACGATTCAGAATATGGTGGTGTAACGTACTAGCGGTCGATGGTTTTATTTTATGTTCCTTTCAATGTTTTTTCCCGATCACAACAGTGTGTTAATCATCGTTCATGACGCCGTCAGGACAAGATGTAACAAGATTTAACAAGATTTGCCATCCAAGCCAAAGGCCCAGATGGCAAGTGGACAAAGAAGCCATTGGCTTATCGAGAGTCCAACAATGTTCATCTACTTATAACCCGCCCTCCTGAGATATGTGTCAACCTTGTTTTTAAAAATATCCACGCTGCTAGCAGTTACACAATCTGTAGACAATTTGTTCCATTAATTTGTTGTCCTCTGTGAGAACAAGTGCTTCCTGATGTCCAATCTACATTGATCCTTTACTAATTTTACCTCATGTCCTCTAGTTCTGCTATCCTTCTTGAGTGAGAAAAACATATTTCTATCAATATTTTCATACCCATTCAATATCTTAAAAACTTCAATCTGATCTCCTCTTAACCTCCTTGTCTCTAGAGTTGTTAAACCACATTCTTTCAGGCGTTCTTCATAACTAAGGTCTCTAAGTTCTGGAATCATTTTAGTTGCTCTCCTTTGTGTGCGTTCAAGCGTATATATATATCCTTCTTACGATATGGTCTCCATGCTTGTATACAGTATTCTAAATGAGGTCTAACTATTGCTTTATAAAAAGGTATAATTAACTTTTTTCCCTTGTATGTTGTTTCTTCTAATCAATCCAAGAATTTGATTACCCTTTGAAGCTGCAATACCACACTGCTCTGAAACTTTCATATCAGCGCTTATTGTAACTCCTAAGTCTTTTTCTTTTACAGTAGTACCCAGAACAGTATCTCCCATTTTATAGTTTACATTCAAGTTCCCATGTCCAGTATGTAGGCATTTACATTTCCCAAAATTTAACAGCATCTGCCATTTTCAGACCATTTCACTAATCTGTCTAGATCGTTTTGTAAATGTTGTTTATCACCATCAGTATTAACCTTTCTAAACAGCTTTGTGTCATCCGCAAATTTCAGTACGTTGCTTGTTATACTGTCGTCCAAGTCATTGATATATATATTAAGAATAATATAGGTCCTAATACTGATCCTTGAGGTACCCCACTCAAAACCGATTTCCAATTTGAAACTTCTCCATCTACTACAACTCGTTGTCTTCTGTCAGTCAGCCATTGTTCTATCCAGTCAGTTATGCTATCCCCGATACCATGGGTTTTTAATTTAAGTAGTAATCTTTGATGTGGCACTTTGTCAAAAGCTTTCTGAAAATCTAAGTAGATAATATCTACTGGCGATCCCACGTCTATCCACTTAGTGATTTCTTCCAAAAAACATAACATATTTGTTAAGCATGACCTTGCTTTAAGGAATCCATGTTGAGATGAATTTAATAATTTATGCTTAACGAGGAAGTCCACCATATGGTATTTAATTAACCTTTCTAATAATTTACAAATCACTGACGTTAAACTCACCGGTCTGTAATTTTCTGACTTATTTCTCGAACCCTTTTTAAATAATGGTATGATGTTTGCGTCTTTCCATTCAAACGGAACAACTCCCTCTTTTAATGACAAGTTGAATACTCTTGCGAGTGGTATACTGATTTGTTCTACTGTTTCCATTAGTAATTTTGGAGGAATCACATCCACTCCCGGTGATTTGTTATCCTTCATTGCCTTTATTTTCTTAGCTACCAATTCTGGAGTTACAACTAACGGACCTAAATAGTCAGATTTAGCCCCCTGAAATTTAGCATCAGCAACTGGTAATGAACTAATATCTTCTTTGGTAAACACTGAAGTGAAGTAACTATTTAGGTATTCCGTCATCGATCATGACGCCGTCAGGACGACGCATAGCATGGCAAAATAAAAACACCGCTAAATGTAGGTAAATATAACCATTACGGAAAGGTGTGCGCCATAGGTAGTGTTGTACACCTAGAGTTACAGTAGAAATTTTTTACATTAAAAGTAGAAATAACGCAGCACTTGTTTAGTTAATTTATTGATACTATGTGTTTATCTATATATCTCTTATATTACTAAGCTATGCATTTTACTTAACTTATTTGAATCATTTAATATTATTATTACAATTATTAACGTAAAACGCGTCCGACTGTTGCCATCCGTCGTAACAGACGCGATTACCGTTAAGTTGATGCTGTGGAATGGACGACTAATGTAGTGGCATTCAACACGTCCGGGCCTACAGCGATACGCCACCTAGATCGCAGCCTATTACAGGTGATCAGAAGTGGTCGCGACGAGATGTTATCTGGGTACCACCTACCGTTGACGTCGCTCTACGACTGTGGCGCGTCTTCAAGCCTCGTCGCAACGGACAACCGGTGCCCGGCGTCTCTCCCCCGCCCTGTTGTATGTTGGGCTTTACTCGTCACTGTTCCCCTGTTGGCTGGCCAACGGTTGCACACCGGTGTGATTCCGTCGCTGGCGGAATCTTGAAGGCCAATTAGCGATGGTGTCCATCGTTTCGAGAGCGAGACGTCGCTCTGTCAGCAGGCGTCGTCATCATCTCGCGTTGCACCTGCCACCGATCGCGCAGACCTGCGTACGCTGCGACGAGTCGGTTGCCGTGGAAACGCTGGTATCATTTAGCGAATATCACCACGATGTTTGCGCGTTTTTGTGTCGTAGTGAATCCCGATCTGGCGACAGGATGCCGTAATTGAACGTGCGCTCAGGTGGTGGCTTTTATGCACGTGCTCGTGCTTGAAAACGCGTACGAACGCACGGTGTTGGACGAAATCCTCTCCTCGGCATCGCTACCTTAGCATCTCTACTGTCTCTCCTCTGCCGATTCCATCAAATTGAGCCCTATTCGTGTTCGTAATTTATACTCAAGTTCTTATTGATTATTCAAATTGTTACTTCCTATTCAAGTTTAATACCTTTATCCAGATTTAATTTCTAACTCCAGTTTACATTCTTACCCCAATTGCTTATTCGTTACTCCAGTTCTAATTGTTACTCCATTCGTATCATTCACTCCAGTTCTCGTGTCCTACTCTAGTTATCATTCCTTACTCCCGTCTTAATATCTTATTTAAATTTATATTTCCTTCTCAAGTTCTTATTTTGATACTGATGTTTTAATTTCTAAACAAGTACTTATTTTGTTATTGAAATTCAACATATTATATTCAACATCCCACGCGCCGTCGTCCCACCTTCAATCATGCTATAAAACGTGTAACATGAACATAGGAATATATTTATTTCACTACAATCATCTGAACAGAGGAATGACATTGTCCTTACGCGACGACTGGCTCGACAAGCAGGAAACAAAATGGCGAACAACTAAGGCAGTACTTCGTGTTGCACTATAGCTGAAACATATATAAGACTTGTTCAATTGTTATATCGTACATATGCATAACTGTAAACAACTCATTTTTATCAACCACACCTACGTTCTTGTTCGCAATGTTAATAATAAACGAACTAAGATTAATGCAACAGTGCAGTTATTTTTGGTTCAGGATAATTTTACCGGAGTACAAACCCGAACACAAACGTTGCATGCGAGTCCACAGGTAATACATGGGGAACCAATATCATGTTCATATATCCGGTAAATTCCAGTTACTATCCAAGGTGTCTATCATCTTACGGCAACCCTGGATTGTCCACGTATCAGCACATCGATATTTGCATATAGGCTAGCCATGTTAGCCAACCCCCTCCCTCTCCCCCCCCCGCCCCAGTCCATCCTCATACCCCTCCCCCTGTCTCTCACCCTCCTTGTCCCTGCCTCTCCCGCTCCCCCTTCCCCTCCCCCGCCTCTCCCCCTACCCTACCCTTCTCCCTGCCCCTCCCTCTACCCCTCCCTCCCCTGCCCCTCTAACCCCTCTCCTACCCCTTCCCTTCTCATGCCCCTCCCTCTGCCCCTCCTCCTACCCCACCCTCCGTCGAAGTCCCCAAGCCTTCATTATACTCATGAACGTTCTCTTGTTACATGCTGTGAATGCGAGATTAATTCGGCTTACCGTTCGTACGACCGTGATACCCGTGATCTAGTTTGACGCTGCTGTACAGAATAAGCATGCGGTGGTTATGTTCTTCGGAAAAATACTGAAACATACATTGTAGACACACCGTCAAAATCACCCTACCCGAAACGACCCGCCTCTGGTGGATGATACCTTAACAATAATTTCTCAACAAAGGGTTTGCAGGACAATCGTGTAACCACGACAACGCGTTTCAGATTCAATCGATTAATATTTAATACATTATCCTACATGTATCAGTAAAATTAATAGTACATCGTATCCCAAGTAACGGTCGAGCTGGGGACCGTTTCTAAGCGCTCATAAGGAAAACCCATCATAACACAGCATCTATCATATATTTTTAAGAGCGTTTTCTAAATGCATTTCACTAAGTCTAAGATGCCCATAAAATCTAGCATAACTTAGCTAAAGATCGAAATTTCCATCATAAGTTCCACAGCGTGCATAACTGGGCATCTCGTTTGAGGGTCTGAAGTTTTACACTGTGTTTCCGCACCCGAAGGACTATGCTACGATAGACCGCCAACCCCTTGCACCGGAACATATCTACGAAATATGAATAGAAATACGACTTCACTGTATTTGGTAACCTAAGCAACGCACGAGACTTGCGGGCACGCAGACGACGTATAGCTTTACCATACATAACAATGGAAATCGCATACACAAACGAAAGCCACACTCTTCGACAAAACCTATTGTTCGGGTCAACCCAGTTCAACAGAGGTTTTACGTTGTCTTTGTGTTATAAAGGACTAACTAATTTGTTCTGACATGACAATGACAGAACAATGTTATCGGGTTAATTAGGAGACGTATCACATATCATATGGAGAGTTAAATATAACACAATAGTCAGACCACGTTCATAATAGTACTTACGAGCACGGAGACCAAGTCATTAGAAGGGCATACACATGCTAGGAAGAATGCAAAGAAGAGCAACCAAGCTTATTCCAGAACTGAGATACCTTAAATTAGTTGTAAAATTGCCTGATAGCTAATAATAGACACAACTAAAGACCAGGAGATTAAACAGGAGGACAACATTAGAAGTTCTTTTAATATTGAACGGTTGCGAGTTTATTAATAAAAATACACGTGTAGTGTCCTAAATTTTAAGGACAGCAAAAGAACTAGATAGTACGAAGTAGCATCAGTAAAAGAACAGTGTAGATTAGATGCGAGAAACTACTCATTCTCGCTGAGAACAATAAATACACATTATTTTTGGTCGTATAAATGCCACCAGTATCAACATGTTTAAAAATGAAATATTATCATTGATACATATCGGGGTTCTGTTTTTTTATTAAATTTATTTTCAGCCAGTCACCTGTGACGGAATATTATCGATTTTTGCATGGGGATCCTACCGTCTTCAGCACAGAAAACAACGTAATATTAGACCCAATAAATTCATCGACATATGAAAACGTTCGGAAAACGTTAAATTGTGTGACCTCATATTGAGCCCTACAGTGATGACAACGCCACCGAGAATTCTTCGTCCGCGACGTCATAATTGGTGTGCAAATACACAGTGTAAACGCGAAACATCGTCCAGTGACAATACACGTGGGATGTGATTCCGGACAAACATGCACAGTACTCTGAAAAATGTTCAACATCCGATTATAGCCGACTACACAAATCGAAGGAGAGTCAACGATGTAAGATAGAGGGGGGAGGAGAGGGGGGAGAGGAGATATACATACAGACAGACAGGGACAGATAGAAAGACAGACAGACAGACAGAGTCAGCGAGACGAGAGATATCGTCGTCGAGTGGTTTCAGTCGATGACGTCAGCGTTTACAGCTGCAGTTTACCGGATCGTTCGCTGTAGTACTGATCAATAGCCGTCGGGCGAACGTTGACCCGAAGTAATAATTGCAATTTCAGTTTACGATCCTTATGCACGCGTGTTCATCAATCGAAGGAGAGTCAATGAGGTGAGATAGAGGGGGGAGAGGGAGGAAAAGAGGGAGGGGGTGGAGAGAGGAGACAGACAGATTGAAACAGACAGACAGGGATATAGAGAGACAGAGAGATAGAGAGACAGAGAGATAGAGAGACATACAGAGACAGAGATTTAGCGAGACGAGATATATCGTCGTCGAGTGGTTTCAGTCGATGACGCAAACGTTTATAGCCGCCGTTTACCGGATCGTTCGCTGCAGTACTGATCAATAGCCATCTGGCGAACGTTGACCCGACGTAATAATTGCAATTTCAGTTTACGATCCTTATGCACGCGTGTTTATGTTCCGCTGCCTTATGTGTAGGTGCATTAGGCGCTGTCCCAAGATGGGGGAGGGTCAGCGATGTACAGAGTAAAAAAGGATTGTTCAAATGCATTGCTATGAGCGAAGTTTTTTCAGGTGGAAGCTGCTGTTTCGACAACGATCTGCTGTTGAAACATCGCAGTACAACGTGAACATTGATGTAAACAGATAGCGGTACAACAGGTTCTTACGTTGTCTTTCCGGCCAGAGAAGATTCCTATGTTCCTTTTGTTTTGCACCAGTTTACTGCAATTCAAACAGAATATATGACCAGCGTACACAACCAGTCGGGCATTTCTGGGATGATTTCTGGAAAAAACTGCTTCAGTTAAATAATATATATATATATATATATATATATATATATATATATATATATATATATATATATATATATATATATATATATATATATATATATATATATATATATATATATATATATATGTGTGTGTGTGTGCGTGCGTGCGTGCGTGCGTGCGTGCGTGCGTGCGTGCGTGCGTATATTTATATATATGCAGTGACGATCTACTTGAGTGTTCTCGTGGTCATGGCTGCATGATAAGTGACGATCTACTTGAGTGTTCTCGTGGTCATGGTTGCGTGGTAAGTGACGATCTACTTGAGTGTTCTCGTGGTCATGGTTGCGTGGTAAGTGACGATCTACTTGAGTGTTCTCGTGGTCATGGTTGCGTGGTAAGTGCGATTTCTCGAATTCCGTTACGCCGGTGTTAATGACTACCTTGTGCGTGTACACGTGTCAACCATAAACATTAACGCCTTGCTAGTGTACCGTTCTAATATGAGTTCGTGGTGTTGTGTTAACATTTTACGTTCATGCGTGCATTGGATATTGCCGTAATAATGTTAGGCTCAGCTCTGACAAGAGTTTTTTCTACTGTTTAATAAATCAAAGCAATATTCAAAGTAAATTTCTGGAATACTGAAGCACATTTGCCAGTCAACATTTTCAGGACGAGATAGATCGTCTAATAAGCTCTGCTTTATACTTTCCTTTCAGATTTTGCATTGGTAAGAAATTGTATTAGTTATAGATTATTGAGTGCGCATTGCACTAATGTGGTCTATCTTAACGTCGCCATGTTTATGCATGTAAACGAAACAACATTGCATCTTTACACTGAGACAACAGCTCAACTCACGCGTGACGACCACACATCAATCTAGGTAAGACGATCATGGTCACAAATATTAACTCGCCCATATCAAGTGTCATATTAACCATCTATGAAATCATTCAGCGTGACTTGATTTTACACCTTCCCCACATGCAGAGACATAACTAGTTTATATTACTCTCGTTTGACTATACCAAGTTTAAGTGTTGGTGTGGTCTGGACCTGTTGGCTGGAGTCATTGGCAGTATAGTACACGTTTGTGTTTACATTTCGTTGGTTGAGCGCTATTAAATGTGTAGTTTTAATTAAGGTCCAGGGGACCACGACCACGAGAACACTCAAGTAGATCGTTACTTTCCACACAACCATGACCACAAGAATACTCAAGTAGATCGTCACTTACCACACAACCATGACCATGAGAACACTCAAGCAGATCATCACTTACCGCACAACCATGACCACGAGAACACTCAAGTAGATCATCACTTACCGCACAACCATGACCACGAGAACACTCAAGTAGATCATCACTTACCGCACAACCATGACCACGAGAACACTCAAGTAGATCGTCAGTTACCACACAACCATGACCACGAGAACACTCAAGCAGATCGTCACTTACCTCACAACCATGACCACGAGAACACTCAAGTAGATCGTCACTTACCACACAACCATGACCACGAGAACACTCAAGTAGATCGTTACTTTCCACACAACCATGACCACAAGAATACTCAAGTAGATCGTCACTTACCACACAACCATGACCATGAGAACACTCAAGCAGATCATCACTTACCGCACAACCATGACCACGAGAACACTCAAGTAGATCATCACTTACCACACAACCATGACCACGAGAACACTCAAGTAGATCGTTACTTTCCACACAACCATGACCATGAGAACACTCAAGCAGATCATCACTTACCGCACAACCATGACCACGAGAACACTCAAGTAGATCATCACTTACCGCACAACCATGACCACGAGAACACTCAAGCAGATCGTCACTTACCGCACAACCATGACCACGAGAACACTCAAGTAGATCGTCAGTTACCACACAACCATAACCACGAGAACACTCAAGCAGATCGTCACTTACCGCACAACCATGACCATGAGAACACTCAAGTAGATCGTCAGTTACCACACAACCATGACCACGAGAACATTCAAGTAGATCGTCACTTACCGCACAACAATGACCACGAGAACTCTCAAGTAGATCATCACTTACCGCACAACCATGACCACGAGAACACTCAAGTAGATCGTCACTTTCCACACAACCATGACCACGAGAACACTCAAGTAGATCGTCACTTACCACACAACCATGACCACGAGAACACTCAAGTAGATCGTCACTTACCACACGACCATGACCACGAGAACACTCAAGTAGATCGTCACTTACCACACAACAATGACCACGAGAACACTCAAGTAGATCGTCACTTTCCACACAACCACGACCAGGAGAACACTCAAGTAGATCGTCACTTACCACACAACCATGACCACGAGAATGGTGACTAGAAGGACGAGAACGACCACAATGACGTCGAGTTGTGTCCTCGCGGCGTCCGCTGTCACGTTGTTGTCTGCGCATTGAACAGTGAAGACATGCATCATCGAGCTTATTATTGTGATGCGTAATCGTGATGCAAAAAAAGCATGTGAAACTATAAAATTGTTAATGAGATAAAATGCAAGCTACTTCATTAGCTAAAATCACATTATTATGGGGTGTTACCATCAAATGTGTGTTTAAGTTAGCGCCATTTTTATACAGCGGTGATACATTTCACTTTATATACTGTCAGTGGCGTTACCGGTTGTAGAGTCACAACACCGATAAAAAGGTAATGCCATTGAACTATAATTATGGTGGTGATAGAGTTAACACATAATTTTATCATTGGTCTCGTTCCATGCATATTGTCTGCAGATAGGTTATATAGTTTCAGATGCAATGGACTAAATGGATATGGAAAAATATCCCAGTAGCAATGACAGTGGTGATTCTAACACCGTTCCCAGCAAGAACAGCAACTCCTCGTTGACGTTGTGTATATATATATATATATATATATATATATATATATATATATATATATATATATATATATATATATATATATATATGTATGTATGTATGTATTTATTATGTATATATATATATATATATATACATACATACATACATACATACATGCATATCGGTATTGAAACCATTGTTGAATTAAATACTTTTTACTAGCACGTACTGCTGAGCGCGTTAGCTGGCCAGTCTAGTTTAGCCGTCAGTGCAAGCCTGGGCACCAGATCTATATCGGGATGCATCCTGGTTAGGAATGGAGCGGTGTCGGATTCCTGAGACCTATCCCCGTACCCATTAATTCCTAAAAAGTATGTTCCTAAATGCACCACCATGAAGGGGCGCAGCGTCCCGTTGGTATCAGTCTAGCGTCTCAGACCGATGCTCTAGCCGCGAAGTACAGTCGCAACTCGGTCAGCGATCTCGCTGTTTTTGTATTCCCACCCTCCTTCCCCAACTTATTCCCACCCTCCTTCCCCAACTTATTCAGCACTGGTGCCTATGTTTGTGTGGTTTCTGGGCCCCACATTTATTTCGCTTAACCAGCTAATCATTGACAATCCCCATGAACAGATGTTTTACTCCGCTACGCTATGTAATGATAAATTCCTTGGCCATTTAGTTGAGTCGCCGGCAGTGCCCATTGTCGGGATACAGCCGTTTACTACAATGCAATTTAAAGGGCATTGCCATTTACCAACCACAGTAATTGTCTTTCTTTGTCTTGGCTACATAAACTAAGCAAAGTGCAGCGGACTCCAATACACAACACATCCACCTGTGGCATTTGATGAGACAAAAGTACGGTGAGTAAAACAGACAAACATGCATGCGTACGTACATACATATATCAGTGCCTCGTTATTTGCTTTTCGGTACCAGTCCCATGATAATAAAATTAAACTGTTATTTTACGTAATACGCTCAACTACTGTTGTCAGCAAATGCTGTCAGTATTCACTATAACCACAATCTACATACGATGGCTACTTGATTTGTGCATAATTCTTTCAAAACCCACTGATAAATACTACACTTGTACTGCGGTTACTGTTCTCAATTCCAAATTTGTTTACTCCAAAGAGCCCATTCGTGGCGTAACGCAAGAGTTTTCCCACGATTAGTTGCCCAATTACTCCCTGTGTGGTAGTATACATAGACACCAGGTAGGAGGGCTGTTAGTGCCTCGAGTGGTGTTGCCTAAGCTTCGAAACAACATCAGGTGGATTCGAACACCCGTCCCGTCGGCTGACAGTCCGGCGTAGTTGCAGTAGGGCCTACTGTGTGCTGAGCTACGGTAAAACAAGCGAGTTCTCGCGTTACGCAACTCGACCACTTTGGACCATACTGTAGGTCTACACACGCACGGGGACTTACTTTGTCGAGTTAATAGCTCACTTAGCTCACTGGTACTTACTTACCTGGTCGGTCAAGTGTCGTCAGGTTGCTGGGGTATCCTCCCACGTCGAGGAAGGGAACCGGACGGGAGGGACCCATCTTAAGGCGAGTGCACAAGCCAGGTGGACATTAATTAAGAGGTGCGAGCACGTGAAGCGACCACGCCCATTTGTTGTGCACGATATACCATCAATAACAAGATAATCTGCAGCTGTGCGCAGTCAGGGTTCGAAATGACCACTGATTCTTGGGAGGTCCCCTAAAAATATTGGTCACACCCCCCCCGATAACAATTCTTAAAAAAATCTTCTTTTCTGTCACTGTAATGGTTATTAGCACCTTTTTTGTGAAAAGACTTGCTTGCTACCATAGTGACCTATGCAACAGCGGAAGGGTAATTACATCGGTACAACGATAAGATGTGGCACCCCCAAGCTTACATTTTTCTTTCTTATGAGAGGTCCTCGTGCTTTATGGGGGTCCTGGATCCCCCGCCCCAGACCCGCCTCATTACGAACACTGTGCACAGTGCACAATTGTGTTAACCGTCTGTATCTAGGCTAACTTTGTACGATTACATGGGAAACTGCGCAGTTTCGAGGCCGATGGTTGAAATTGTTCTATAAATCACTGAAATGAGAGTGACTGAGTAATATAGCTGAGGCTATATCACTCGCTCACTCACAATGAGGCCACGTGGAGTGAATGAAATTGCCCAAGGCCAAGTTTCGAAACACGATAACCACACGACTATCGTATGACAGCAGAGGCACTTCAAAATAATAACTTTATCAATAACCATGCCCATTTTCCCTGAGGGGCTCCTTGTCCCATCTTACTGTACAACTGTAATTACCATTGTACTTAGTTTACGGTGTCTTCTCTGGCGGACGAATTGCCACAATAGTGGCGCCACATGGTGGACCGAGAACAGCGAGGCGATCGATCTGCCATCTACCGGTTTGCCGAGATATTCTGTGCGCATGTGCAATGAACGTGGTAACTTGCAGATAAACAACATGGCGCATACCTGTGCCAAAATTTAATGTATTTCGAATTTTAGGTTATTTCATAATTAATTTGTGACTCAATCTAGATTTAAGTGAATCACATTTCGGTACCCGTTGCGATGAATTGATGTGCATAACTATAAGGGAAACTGCCGCGTAACCACTTCAGGTGTGTAGTAATATATATATATATATAATATATATATATATATATATATATATATATATATATATATATATATATATATATATATATATATATATATATATATATATATATTTAATGTTTCATTAATTCGTTTTAATAAATTTTCTACCCGGTTGACAGACACTGTGTCAGATTCGGTTTATTTCCTGCGGGTAAGGATGTCATTGTATGTGTGTGATAGTGTATTGTTTCCCATAACTGAAATATTGTCAATTTCTGTTTTAGAAATTAGTATACTATGTCTATGGAATAACTTCTCCATTTCATCCACATCACTTCATCAGCCCAGACAGAATGACAATGTTAGTGTTAAGTCTGTAGGAAATATACTATTTTGCCATAAACTAAAAACCCACCTATTTAAACTTGCTTATCCTCCACGTACCAATCCAGCTGGAACTGTTTATCAGTTAGGAACTGCTTCACCCCTTTTGTTTTGGTGCGATGTCGGGTTTCCCGAGGATTTTAGTGTAACAGAAGTGTTTTATATTATATTGCATACCCGCTAATTCCAAACGTGAGAAACCTCACATTATTTTTTTTGCACAATACGCATTCGACATACTAGTATATATTATATATTTTTTGCATTAATTAAATTATTCTTAACGTTTAAGTTTATGTATACCAGACAGTATGTTTTTATGTGTTTAATTGTATACTTAATGCAGTGCATATAAACGGTTTTTGTATTTTTTATATTTACAACTTACAACAATTACTTCTACAGTTATTATTTAATATAAACACCAGTCAGGCATGTTAAAATGCAATATAACACAAGAGGTGAAACCATCTTATATCTTAACCAAAACAACCACAATATATTGCGATACGTATCGCTATATAGTCCTCTGTATCGCAATATATACAAAACATTTGGCAATACCAAACCCTATTTGCGTGTCTGCAAGTGAATTTAATTATTTCCCACTCAGACACTCTAAGCAGGTATCACCATAGTGTCATGATTGATTACTGTCAAACAAGGCACAGCTCACCCGAGATAGCAGGCAGACTTGATACATTTCTGGACCGTAACTGCAACATATTAAATAGCACATGTGCTTTCAGTCGGTATTAACTGTCAGCAGCAATGATGCGCAATTAATCCGTGTAGCTTATTAATTACAGTATATGACAGGTGGTTGCTGCCACTGACTGTCGACAGAATAGTAAATATGACGATTGATTTCTCAACTGAATTAGCTGTCACTCTAGTAGGATGCACAAACAACCATGCACATGGGCTAAAGATATGAGGTTTGATGAGTAAACAACTGTGCAAAAACACAATGTATTGTGATTTGTATCGCGATATGGTCCTCTGTATCACAAAAAGTTTTGCAAAACCCAACCCTGATATCTGTTGTTGCAGTCTAACTGTTAAGTCATCGAACCAGCAGAGACAATGGCCCACCTACTTGGCAGCAGGTATTGCATCGAGAGTCTCCGCAGTGATGTCACCAATCTACAGGAGGCCGTTATTGATGTCTTCTCACGCGTCGGACCCGTGCGCTGCCCGTCATGGAAGTACCCGGACAAAATAGGATGTGACCTTGACATGACCCAGCTACTGGACACATATGACTATAGCGATGATGAAGAGGACACTCAGCTGGCACATGTTGTCTTGCTCGAACTCGTCATCGACAGGTATACTAGGTCATCCCTGGTTTATGTAGTGAAATGGTTAGAATGTCGGATTCTCAATCGAGGGGACCGGGTTTTGAATCCTCTTGTAGCTATTTGATACTTGTAGCTATTTGATACTCCTTGTTCGAGTTCACTCAGATGTGTAAGCAAGTACTTGGCTTAATTAATGATGGCAGAATGCTTCCCAGAGAAGTTGAGCTGGTATTGGAATAAACAGGTTCACCAGGGGGTGAAGTGTAAAGCACCTTGAACAGTTCCAAAGACTGGGTACTGCGCTATATATGAATGCACCTTTATCTTTGTTTATTTAAAGCTGCTTCCTCAAATGGTTCAACCCATCGCGAATCCGGTTCATTTATGTCCACATGTATAGTGTGTGAATAGTTTAAATAATGTGCACAGTCTGGTTAATAAAAAAATGCATATTTTGTTTCAAATCATCGAAAGCATTGACTTCAGTTGTTAAATCTGGTAAGGATCAAAATAGTGGATATCCAAAATGGTAAACACTCTGCGAGTCAATGCCTTTCATGGGCGTGACTTCAATCCTCTCGCGAAATTTCACCAAGGGTGAAAATCGTGATTTTTTTCAGCGTGTCGATATTCACTTAATGCTTGAACAGGCATTAAGTAATTTAATAGTTTGTCTGATGATTTCACAAAAAACTACATAAAAAAATTGCACAAACGAGCTAGCATGTTGCAGTGGATACTAGGAAGGTTTGGTTTTTCACAAAATTAATTTGAAATGAGACTAGCAAAAAAGTAAAATTGAGAAGGGACCTTTAATTGAGGAGGAACTTTAAGTCAGAGTCTCTGTTTCAGAATGGTGCTTCTTGTCCAGTCTATGTCCCATTATTTGGAGCATTCGTTGGTCATGGGGCAGCAGAAGTCAGTCAGTCCAGCAAGCACCAGTACTTCGATAGGTTTAGTGGTGAAGAAATATTGGAACAAGATGGTACAGCTACAAACTGTGATCAGTCAAGAACAATCAGAGGTCAGTGGCTTCCACTAAATTCTAATGGCTGGCTTATACTATCCTCGTGAGCCAGACGGATAGTAGTACTACACTACCCCTGGCAGATCGACCTATCGAAACTTGTATTTCTCAGTTACTATGTTAAGCAATCACCAGGGCTGGGTCCAATTACACAAAATTATATCAATTACAATTACATTTAATTTTTTATTTCAATTACAATTACAGTCATAATTTTCCAAATCAATTACAATTACACTGTTTCAGTTACAATTACAATTACATTATGAGGAACCAGATATATTCAGCATTTGTTAATTATGTATTTTGCACGTTTTGCTGAATTTCAATATTTTGTACACAATTGATAAACAAATATAACGGTAATGTTTGTACATTTTGTTGAATTGTGACTTTGAATTATACTAAATAAAAGATAGCCGTTTAAAACATATTTTTATTATATAAAAATACAATGCAATATCCAGACATAATCCTACAGGACATATTCCAATGCAGACATTTATCCGTGTGCATTTCGTACATTTTTCTTCGGAAAATACTAATAATAGGGTATGATGTGTTTACTTTGAGGTTGTAGCTCCTGCTCTAAGCTGACATTCTTAGTTGGTCTGCCCTTTGCTTTGTGTTGGGAATGGGGAGTGAGGCCAAATAAACAGTCCTTACCACCTGACCTGTCTCCAGTCCACCACAACACAAGGGGTGTAATTGGCTTGCTAACTCTGCAATGTTTCACTGAGCTGATATTTTCTGAAGCAATATCAGGCTACAGGTCTTTCCATGTTGTTCGAATACCAGCTTAGCCTTTGTCTGACAATTGTTTATTGCTTCCTGGCTGTTACCAACTTACTGAAAAGGCTAATTGCTAAGGCTACCCACCACTAGCACCACTGACCAGTATCCACCAGACAGTGAACACTGTAACTTAGATATAAATATATATAAGCAGGTGTTATTATTAGTCTTGATTTTCAACTCATGTGACACTTAAATTATATTTTTATTGACAATTCGTTCAGGTAGTTTGTGATATGAAACGTACTATAATTGATTGTAATTGAAATAAATTTTCAGTTATACAAAATATAACAATTACAATTACAGCAACATTTCGAAACCATAATCAATTACAATTACAATTACACAATTTTGCTGTAATCAATTACAATTACATAATTGGACCCACCCCTGGCAATCACATTACAAGCATTCATTTTTAGCATCCAAGAACTTAAAACTGCATCCTCAAATGATTTAGCCTATCGCAAATGCAATGCATTGATTTCCAAATATGTAGTGTGTGAATAGTTTATGTAACATCTGCAGTCAATTTTTAAAAACGAATACCTATTTGTGTTCAAATCATTGAAATAATTGACTTTAGTTGTTAGATCTGGTATGACTGGTAAGGCTCAAAATATTGGATATCCAAAATGGTAAAATCTGCATAGGTCAATCCAATCTTGGGTGTGACTTCCATCCTCTCATCGATCACATGAAACGTTATGAAATTTCATCAAAGGTGAAATTTGTGAGTTACCTAATTCAGTGTTTTATAAAAACATAACACTTTCGAAGCTGAAATGCAGCATATGAAATGAATGTATCCATGAGCAAAATCACACAGGGTTCTGGAACGAATGGGGTGTCTCAAAATTGTTTTTAACTTTTGACTGTCATTAAAAAGTCTGCTCAAATCGTCCTGGTCCTGTAGCCACTGTAATTAGTTCATGTTAACCAAAATAGCTTCTCGTAGGGGCATCAGTGACACTGTCATGCTTATATGCATGTCATTTATTTGTTTGGGAGTTTTCTCAAAATTATATATGTATTGTTCTGCATCTAAGAATTTGCCAAGCTTTGTGAGAGGGTAACAATGTGAAGTGGTCTTACCAGATAACATGATCTATAAGAAAGGTACCTACTGTTAACCTAGTTGTTGCATACTATAAATATTATGAAGATAATTCTAAATGGTGTAACACGCTATGATCACACCTACCGGTACTGTATATTTCCCTAAACAAGATCTCTAATTATTAGTAAAGTTACACATCATAATGTATTATTTAACTAAGCTGTTTTCAGTGAAACTTCAATTATGATCATGTTTACTAATTTTCTAAATTTTTCAGAGCAAAAAGAAAGATAGAAGAATCTCTGACTTGGAGAACACGATCACAAAACTAGAAGGCGATCTGGAACGATATGAGAGTGGAGAGATCATTACTGGACTCGATGACCATTCACTGAGTATTCCGCCCCGTTCTGTGCGGACTCCGAGCTTGGGTAAGACACAGCATATCTCAAGAGATGAGAGCAATAAATCATCTCAGACGATTGAGACAGCATTTGTTCCATGCGAGGCCTGTCTCCGTGTGCAGGAGAGCCTCCAAGTAGTCGGCAACGGCGTCACGCAGATGTGTGTGGCGGAAGGACTTCCTTCGTGTCTTGCAAAATACCGCCACCAGGTGGCGGAAGTGGAATGGCTTACGGCCAATGACATTGCACATTGGTCTGCGGAACAAAACAAGGATTTGGTACGGGCAACCAAGCACCTGAAACAGCTGCATTCCACAATCGATCCGCTCAAGGGTGATCTCGCGAAAGAGTGCAGAAAAACGAGCGACTTGGAGGCAAAACTGAAAGCGCTCGCAGTCGAAGTGAAGCAGGAACGAACGATGCAGAATGCGCAGCAGAAGCAGTTCGCAACGAAGATGAAGGAGGTTGAACATAAGCTGATGGAACGGGTCGATGTGACACAGAGACAAAAGGAAGCTCTGGAGAGAGGAAAAGATGAACTTGATAGACATGTGGAACAGATGAGGACGGAGCTAGGCAGACAGAAAGAAATGTTGACAGAACTAGGTGAGTATAGAACAAACTGAATGCTAGTCAATACTTCACATTATGTACACACACACACGCACACACACACGTTTCTCTTTAATTGTAAAAGAATCAGGGAATTACTCTTTCTTTGGCTGACTAACTTCACTGATGACAAACCAAGTTTATTTAATATATCTAGTAAAAATGCTCATCCCTCAGACAGGATAAATTGGTAGCTCTTGTTTACCAAATTTCATGATACACAACATTATCATATTTACCAAAGAAATATCCATCTATGCCTTGGGACTTGGTGCTGCCAGTCAATATCTTAATGGCTTCCTTCCAACTCTCGAAATAGTGACATAACACTGGCAATTACAGTAACATGTAACAACACCTTGTCCTTGTATAACATAACTTTGGACAATCGAGGAAAAAGACACACGATGCTATCAGTAATTGTTTGCGTAACATTGCGGACATGTTTATGTAATAACTACAAAGGGTAAATTGATTGTTCATAGAAAGCGTAACAGTAGTGTGAATTTCAAAAAAAGAAACCTGACGACCCGACTGTGGGTCGTAGATGAACCCCTGACGCCCGAGATGCAAAGCATCTAGGAGTAGGGTATCATACATGTAAACATAAATACTCATGATGGATTATAATTATTATTATATATTTATAATGCGCCGTGTATCCAAGTTAAAAACCTGCTCAAAGACGCTAACAAGACAATGCTAAATAATTTTTAATAAATTGAAAAGCTAAAATAAAATGTGGTTAAAAAACAGGTAAACATAACTTAAATAAAAAAGTTATATAAAGAAGTTAAACAAATAAATACATTAAATTAAATTAAAAAGTTAAAATAAACAACTACAATTAAGTTGTTACATTAGATAAACATATTAAACAAGTTAATCAGATAAGTTAAATAAAGAAATTTAATAAATAATAAGTTAAATAAGTAATATGTTCGAGTAATTAAAATGTCAACAGAGTGTTCGGAAGGCTTCGGGGAAGAGATGTGTTTTCAAGAGTGACTTGAACGCAGCAACGGATTTGGCTTGCCTAATTGCGGGAGGCAGGGCGTTCCACAGTGTCGGCCCTGCCACAGAAAAGGCCCGACGACCGTACTGCTCGAGATGGTACCACGGTATATTCAATAGATGTTAATCGGCGGATCTCAGGATACACTGGACAGAGATGATACACAGCACGAAACACAAGTAAAAGAAGCTTGAATTTGATTCACTGACGAACAGGCAACCAATGTAAACTGAATAAAACTGGTGTTATGTGAGCTTGATCTAATCAGCCATGCCATGGAGTTTTGAACCATCTACAGCTTCCACAGCTGCGTCTCGGGCAGGCATAGTCCAAGCGCGACATGAGTAAAGCATGAATGATTGTTTTGCAAGCAGTGGTGGACAGGCATTTCCTGATCGTTGTGGAGTTTGTTTGTGGAGTTCGAAGACATGGTTGAGCCCCAGACAGTAGATTGTAAAGAACAAGGGTCCCAGCATGCTACCCTGCGGTACACCAAAGCATAAATCAACACTTCTTGGTGTGACGTTATTGACTTTAACAGCTTACATTTGTTGTGAAATGTACGACTGTATCCAGCGGTGTGCAATTTCATGTATGCCAATTTCATGCAGTGTGTCTAGAAGCAGACAGTGATCGACAATATCAAAAGCAGCACTGAGATCAAGCAATGCCAATATCACAGTATTCCGATTGTCGAGCGAATGTAGAATGTCTTCCTGTATACGAACATGGGCTGTTTCACAGCTGTGAGAAGGACGATATGCACTCTGAAAGACATCAAAGAGATCATTCGTGTCCATGTACTGCCAGATTTGCGATGCTACATTCTTCTCGAGGAGTTTTGATATGAAACTCAGGTTGGTTATCGGTCGGTAGTTGAACAGTATTACAGGGTCGAGATCACTCTTCCTTAACAATGGTGTCATGACTGCGTGTTTCATAACAGTTGGCACTGTTGAGGACTCAATCGACAAGTTCACAATGCATGTTAACACAGGTGCGAGCGTAGCAATGTTCGATTTAAGCAGCAGAAATTATGTTTTGCTAGTTTGTTAGTACCCGTCATTACCAGATCACAGATGTCTGATTGCCTGTAGCTATTTTTGAAGTCACAAAGGGGATCCACAACACGACAGTCATTATCATCTGCAAAAACCAACTGCTGATGCTGCGTACTTATCGTTGCCAGATGTACACGGATATCAGTGATCTTGTCAGTGAAGTGCGTGACGAAACAATCAGCCAATATGCCAGGACATCATCACTTTTTGGAAACAAAGGTTTACTGGAGCAGCCCATCAGGTCATTTGTGATGTGGTACATCTCTTTGTTATTACGGGCTGACGATTAAATCTCTGCACAGTAATACACAGATTAGGCCGAAGTGGCGCTTTGCTTGAAAGCATCACACAAGTCCATGTAAATTTCACAATGAACAGTGAGTCGTGTGTGGCGCCATTTGCGTTCGGCTCGTCTAACCTGCTGTCTCATCCTCTGCAAGTCATCGGTTCTCCACGGTTGCCTGGGATGCACATTTATCATTCGTTGGATAACGGGTGCATGCTTGTAGATTATGGTCAAAAGTTCAGACATATACTGTTCACATAAACTGTCAATGTCATCGGTGGGAGAGGTGACCAGCGGCGGGAGAGGTGACCAGCGGCAAATCGATCAGGTTGCGAGCAAACTGCTTCATGTCGATTGAGGCATATTTACGGTAGAATATCTCTTTTTGCACTGGTCGAGGTTTAGCTGAAACGAGCTTACACATAATGACATGGTTGTCTGTCAGCAGTGACTCTACCGATACGTCTGTTAGCACAGTGCCAGTCACCAGTGAGATCATCAGATCAAGAATGCAGCGCATTGACGATGTCATGTGTTGTTGCAGATTAATGTCGTTGAGAATTGCAACTAAGTCGTGTGTGTCCTAGTCGTCATCATTTCCGTAGTGACCATTAAAATTACCAAGTATGATGAGTCCTGTTTTTTATGGAGACACGCTCGAGAAATTTCCCGAATTCCTTTAGGAATACGCGAAACAGCTTAGATTGGCGCCCAGATGATGGTGGCCGGTACACCACAAAAATGCGTAATGCTGCTGCAATGCTCGATCCGCGTAGCATGACTTTGAGACATTCAAAAGATTCAGCGGGCCACGGTTTGGCTAGTGCAAAGTGAAAGGAAGCTTTGAACAGAACCCCAACTAATCCACCGTGTCGATCGTTTCGCGGGAGATGTTGGAATTTGTATCGTTGAGGGACAACAGCAAATATCAAAGATGCATCGTTATCAGTTAACCAGGTTTCTGTCAGACACAGAATGTCAGTGTCGTTTTCGCATGCATAATTTGTGATAAAATCAGCCTTATTACGCAGCAATCTAACATTCAACAACCCAAGCGTAGCTGTAGCACAGCTGTCAAGCGCACTGACTGGAGTGGTCAGCTGAAAGAGATTTGCGTTGTCAACACCTGTTTGTTTACTTGGAATTGCTTGGCGAGTGGGTGGCCGATGTCCGATCACTTGTTGAATGATACGTTGTTTCGAATACCACCTCGACAGCCGCGTCTCGTTGGTAACTTTGCGGCAATGCCGAGTTCAATCACTGTCGTCCATGCATCAGTATTCAGGCGTGACTCATTGGAAAGTTCAAGTAGCTGACAGGCAGTGTACCTGTACGGCGGCATGGTTACGCAACATGGGTCAACTGTGGCCGTGCCTGATTGACCAGCAGGAATGTTCATGTGTGGTCATGTGACTGAACCCACAGTGCAACAAAGAAAGTTTGTAACAGTCAGTAAAACACACACACATACAGCGGACTTTTGCAGGATGCAACTTCTTAGTATATTCCAATATGTTGACAAACGTATATGAAAAAACTCGGTGTGGTAGAATAAGTAAAACATATAAAAATGAGGCAAAATGTTGACAACTATTTGCATGCAGCCAGCTAGGCACAAATCACGTGCCATTAATGTCTATGTCTTTAAAAACTGGACTGACAATGTGTAAATTTGTTTAACTAGTTGAACAATCCTTCTATAAGAATTGTACTAGAACTTGTTCTAGGTGTTACACTGTCCTCTGTATCTACAGGAGTTTGTTTTAAGTCTTGAGTATAATTTATCTCTAAACTTGCTTGGTCAATAATCAAATGCAATGTTTGAGCTTATGTTTGTTAAATTTTATTATTTTAGTAGGCATGAAAGTATCCCTGGTACTAAAAATAGTTATAGCTTTTGTTTGGATCTGTTTAATTGCCTTTGATAAGTTCTTCATAAAATGTTTACTTGATTTGTTCTAGTCTTTTAAGGCTGTTTAATATGGATGCATAGTAAATTAACAGTGTGTATGTTGTCCTGACAGTTAAGATGGGGAAAATAATCAGAAATTTGGCTAATTAGAATATCAGCAGAGGATTGGAATAACTATGCACACAAACAAACAACCCACCCTGGTTTTATCCAGAGGAAGCAAAAAGTCACATGACCCAGGAGCTGACTGAGAACCAGACAAACAGAACCGAAGTTGACAGACTCGACACAGAAGTGGCTGAACTCAGAGAAAGGCTGACAGAGGTCAAAGGTCAGCTGGAGGAATCGTCCAAAGATACAGGTCGCGAAAGGGCAAAAAATGTCAGTCTCAGTAAGCATGTAGAGGTGAGTCAAAATAGTCACGTGGTAGTCATAGATATCATTTATTTCAAGCTTAAAATAAAATTTCTAAAAAGTAATTTTTTCACTATTATGGTATATGTGTGTATCTGGTTGTAGACAGTGATTGAATTCTGTTAATGGACACATTTTATGCTGTAATCATGCCATGGCTGAATGCTTCCCAGAGAAGTTGAGTTGGTGTTTCAACGAACAGCTATGACAAGGGAAACGAATAACGCACTTTGTTTGTCTTAGAGGACAATATAAGCATAATATGATATCTTTTATTTACCTTTTAATGTTTATGACATTTAAGTGTAAAGGTCTTGATCCTCTGAAACTAACAATACAATTAGTATGGATATTTATGGTTGTTATGCAAATGATTGTCATGTCAACATTTGTCATTCTAATGGTTGCCATGCCAACTCTTATCTTGACACCTGCTAACAATTACCTGCCCACCACCCCTGGATGCTCCCAGTCCATCCAGGGCAAGCAGGATGGCCTGATGCAGAGGCTGGATGCCCTGGACCGGGAGAATGAGGAGCTGAGGGAAGAGATGGGAGACCTGGGGGAAATGAAGGAGAAGCTGGAAGAGGCCCTCGAGAAGGCAGAGGAGCGGCGATCCAAGATGGCAGAGCAGCTCTCCGAGGAGCAGGTAGGTGCAGTGAAAGCTGTAGCTTTTAAAAAACTATCCGAGGAGCAAGAGAGTTGCTACAGCCACTTGAGATGTAGAGTTGTTCACTTTGGTAACATTAGGGGTGTTGTCTTGTTCATTAACAAGGAGCCTTATAAATAATCTTGCTTATCACTTCTGTAATACTACGATTTTGTTTATCACTGCTGTAGTATTAGGATTTTGTTTGCCAATGTTGCAATACTATGCTTTTGTTTATCACTGCTGTAATACTAGGCTTTTGTTTGTCACTGCTGTAATATTAGGATTTTGTTTGTCACTGCTGCAATACTACGCTTTTGTTTATCACTGCTGCAATACTACGCTTTTGTTTATCACTGCTCAAATACTAGGCTTTTGTTGATCACTGCTGTAATACTATACTTTTGCTGGCATAACAACACAAATGAGGAAATTTTCACTCGACCAGGCTTTCGGTCATTCATCATCAGTCTGTGTCATCACCAGTCTGTGTCATCACCAAATACGCTGGACTGGACACATGTAGGACAGAGAACAGACTTCCCAAACCAGTCTTTTTTGGCGAGCTCCAGGACCGGAAAAGAACAGTAGGCAAACCACACCTTCGCTTCAAAGATGTCTTAATACACGATCTGGAGTCACTTAATATCCCACCTGAGACATGGACTGCTGCTGCCGTGGACAGACCATGGACAGACCATGGACAGACCATGGCTGGTGGTTAATGCTCCACACTGGCCGTGACATCGACACCGACATACAGCTCAGAAAAACAAGACTACATCGCCACAAGCATAGACCAGTAGAAGACATTGTCTCTTGAGACAGAAGTCAGCCATATATTTGTGCACAGACTTAATTTGTAGTGGCAGCATAAAGCATGTGTCAGCGATGGAAGGATCCCCTGTGTGTGAAGATCTAATCCCATTTCTTTGGGGAGAAATCATAATCTTCTAGTTGGTTTTGTTTGTCTTCCAACTGACAATCTGTTAATGTTACCAGCTTGAAAACAGTCATGAACCAGTGTCGTCAGCTACTGTTTGTAGCGTCACCCAGTGTCAGCAGTAAAATTGTCACCACAACATGCATGCCTTCAATTTCCCACGTATGAATTGAATTACTATGTCAGTCATCCAAGTGCAGTTTTCAATCTCTGTGTTCGCAGATTTAATAAACTTGTTTGAACACACAAATAGTGAAAGTTTGCAGTAATTGAGGTACTGGAAACATTTAGATAGTAACTTCATGATGCCGGGAGAAAGTGGTCACAAAAAGTGTTAGACATTATAGATTCACTACTGTTTTGACCGAGGGTTACGTGTTGTTGTCAGGAGTTGAAGAGGGAGATTTCCGAACAAAAGGAGTCGCTGGAAGTGGCACTGGGAGAGCTGAAGGGAGACATCCGTCAGATGGAGGGGAAGCTGGAGAAAGCGAGGGAACAGGAGAGACTTCTGGTGGAGTACCCGGACCTCAATGGTCCAGTCAACACGGACCTTAAAGGTGTGTGGTAGGACAATTGGTCTTCAATGCTAGAAAGTAAGTTGTGACTGTGTATGTTTGTATGTTCTCTCATATCTCATGCATGTGTGGGGATGAAATTTTGTAGGTGGGCACAGGGGCCCACTAGGATGGTTCATACATTAAAAAAATTCCCAATTCCCAGGAGGTGGGGATATTATGTGTGTGGACCTTTGACGCAGGTTATGTAACTCAGAACAATAGAGAGGTTTGTAGTTGCGTAAAATCATTAGCAACGCAATGTGTTTTCTAGGATTATTACGAGTTACACGATCTTCGTCAAACGTGCGAACGTGTCATGAAACCAGCAGTTGTACATGATTTTAGGGGACATGAAGTTGTCATTGCCATTGGCACTGCCCTACCAAAACTTGACTGGGGTGTGCAAGGAGTCATCAAGTCTTGCAGTGGCGGCCTTTTCTCCCATGCAACGCTGGGCGACTTGGCTAGTTGTTGAATATTTTACACAATTTAGGGAGTATTTGTAGAAAGTTTTTGACCCACATATCTTACACAAACCTGCCTGATTTGTTTGGTTGAAATTCGGTTTAAAACATCTTTCATTAGTTAATCAGCCTATAGCATTCCGATTCTCATCGAATGGCTCCACCTATGGAGCTATGAAATATACTGACATAAAAAATCCACTAGGTTCGCCGGATATCTGCCTGGCATAAATAGTATTTTGTTTCAACCACTAAAATTTGTCTGATAACACAAGAAAATGTATACATGATCACGTTTTTGCCATTTGAAACAAATCCATATAAAAACGCAGTACAACCATATATCCCAAAAATGCATATTGCATATGGGAAATTTTTATGATGTGGCATGTGTGATCACTCTACCCTTATCTAAAGGTTAAGCCTACAGCTGATTTTCCCATTGGTGGTTAACGTTTTGTATAATTACAAGAAATATTGACTATCAAAAGTTCTGAAACTTTACCTGCCGCTGTCATCATCTTGTTGACATGCAGATTAAGTTTAGTCAAAATTAGACATTTCCAGGTCTTGCAAAATGCCTGCATGAGCAATACCCAACAATTTTTACCAACATATGCATACTGTCTAGTGGCCAAAAATGCCAAATATCCTTCCGCCTATTAAAATAACCTAAAAATCCTCAATTTCACTGTCAGCAGTTTCTACCAGCAAACCTGGCAACGTGCTTGCTCAAAGGTACAACGTGAGATCTTTTGATTTTTTCAAATTTCATGTATATCTAAACTGACTGCCCTACATTCATCTGTAACACACTAGGAAGTCTAACTGTGGCATGTTTCTCTAGGCACTGGTGACATTGTGAAGGACATGGAGAATCAGGTGACAGCTAACAGCGTCCGGATTGGCCTACTGCAGCAGCAGAATGCTAAGCTGCAGAACTCCATCAGCAAGATGCTCAAAGCTCAGAATCGGCCGCGACCAGACCCAATACTGCAGGTAGGGCCACTGTGGTGTTGAATAATGATTCATAAAATTTGTGTACACAGGTTTTCTTAAATTAGCCCCTTCAGCACATGGTAGTACACGGTTGCAAATCTGTCAGTAAAATTATAATGACAATCTTGCCCTTTCTCGTAGTTTCGTGGGGCATGGTAGCATAGTGATAAGAACGTCGAGCTCTTAATCGAGAGAACCCGGGTTCGAATCCTCCAGCTGCCGTTTTGAAGCTTTGGCAATTTCGTTCATCCCACGTTGCCACAGTTCACACAGCTGTATAAATGAGCACCTGCTAGAGACAGAGGTGAATAGCTGAACAAATAGTCTTCATGCAGTAATTGCAGCGTGGCTGAATGTTTCCCAGAGAAGTTGAAATAGCGTTGGAATAAACTGGTCTGCCAGGGGGTGAAGAGTAAAGCACTTTGAACAGTCCCAATGACTGGATACCGCGCTATATAAGAACATGCCTTTTTTTAAAGGGGTAAGGCCAAGTAATTCCTGTACTGTTGCACTCCCCCGGGACGTTGTCCTTTTCCATTTCTCCCTATCAGCAACTTTTTTCTCCGCTGTCTTTCTCACGTCCTTTTTAACACGGTCTTCTCAACTTAATTGTGGTTTGGCCCCTTCCCTGCCATCTCCCTGTTTCATCCCCTCTGCTTTCTTTGGTAATCAGACCACCTCCATCTGCACCGAATGACCTGCCCACATCATCTGACTTTTTACCAATGTCCCATTAGGCTGAACTGCCTCCCAATCTCTTCCCTCAGGTCATTCACCCTCCTGCTATCCACCCTCCTGCTATCCACCCTCTTTGTTCCTGTAGTCCTCCGCACCCAGTTGTTCTTGCATACTTAAAGCTTCTTCTGTTGTTGCTTTGTCAGTGCCATCATCTCAAGACCACTCTATCATCCCTCCACTATTTATTGTGGTCATGTGCTGTGTTTCATCAGCATATGAAAGAATATAATATATGCAAGAGAATATCTCCTATTGGTGCAAGCACCAATAGGAGATATTCTCGACGTATGGACATTAACACTATATTTTTTATGTCCCACAGCTGTGGTTTCACAATGGGTCTCATACATGTTATAAATAATGTTTATTGTACAACAGCAGATAACACAACTTACTTATGCATTTGCCTAAGTGAAACAACTGCTTTCGGAAATTACAATTTAAAAATACAAAATATCTGTATGACCGTTTTCGAAATGTTCAAGTTTCACGCAGTGACGTCACGAACATTGCTTTGACGTTACAAACATGACCCGCAACTGTAGTTTTATTCTTAGCCGATAGGTGTCATACGTGTTGTGAATATTGTCTGTCTAAAATATAAAAGCCATCTTGTGTTGTTTCTCCAGGGTCCAATTCCACTTTGGACGCAGAGTGACGTCCCCAGTGGCAACATGACACAACATGAACACCAGTTTACAAGGTAATGTCAACTATGGCATCTATTTTACAAGTAAACATAAAATTTTTTTTTCACATTTTAGGTTCGTTAAAGAGTCTTAGAATTAGTTCAGTCCATAATAACAAAATTATTGAAAAATTAACCAGAATAGATTACTGAACATTAGGTAGTAATAGTGATGCCAAATAAAATGTACAATAGTTTTATTGATTTATTTACTATTTAAGATGTTCTTATTTTTGGTGAAATTCCAATTGCCCAACCACGCAAACAATGTAATTCAGTATTTTATATTTAGGGGATAAAGGCAACTAATTTAACAGCAAGCAATTCTGCTAACTTTTTTATTATACTGCATGTAAAAAATAAAAAAAAATTTTTTTTTATCCAGAAATGAGATCATTAGTTCAACAACTTCTGGCGGGAGAGAAACATCTGCCAATATAAACCACAGCAACTCAAACGATGCGACGAAATCAGAGAGAGCCACAGAGATGTTGTCATGGCACAATTCACGTGGCATGCAACACGGAAATTTTCTGGTTGGACGAGCACCCTACATTTCCAATGACAACAGGAAAGGGCGACCTAAATCTGGGTCAAGGCCACCAAGTGGGAAGAGCCAGCTGGGCAGGGGGGCTGTATCGGCGGGAGGCAGCATCAGGGCATACCAGCAGCTTAAGAAAGAAGGAAAACTGAAGACAGCTGACACACGCAGTGAGTGTACAGCATTACTGCATTTAATTTTTATTCCGTGATTGATTTTTCTTTTCATATAACCAGGTTTAAATACCTCTTCTATTTTGTATTTTTTCTTATTGTATTTTAAGTTTTTTCCTTTACACATTATATTTAAATTTGGTATTCTGGTTTTATTATATGTAGTAACTAGGGTAATGTAATTAACACATACAACTCTTACCTATATGTAAGCATCACTATTATATTGATGTATGAATTTTATTATTATAAAAATTATTTTATTAATGTTGTCTTTTAAGTGCCTATGAGCAGATATACTGCACTATAGAAATAAACATTATTATTATTATTATAAGGCTTTTACTCAACTATAATATCCATATTATCATGGTTTACTTTGAACACATATTTGCGTAACTGATGTTTTGAGTCCATTCCATGACAAAGTTGTTATGTTTCTTGCCTGCACTGATATCCCCCTGCCTCAAGTCGCTGTAATCAGTATGGCGTTAATGTCTTCAAATAAAGAACGTATTCAAGGTAAATTATGTGGAATTCCATATGCTTAATCTTACTGCTTATGGAAGGGGTATTTATTTCCCTTATGCTGAAGGAAATGCCATCACACTGTGGCAATAACAGTAGCGCCACCCTGTGGGTGAGGAACCAACTAAGTAAGCTGTTTGACTTGCTGACAGTGCCACCTACTGGATTAATTAATAACGATTTATGTTTAAAGTACCTCAATTCGATTTTTGTATATTTCATAGCACATGTTACATATAAAATACATACAGCACATTTGTAGACATTACACAACCAGATATTACAAAACTGGTCATATAACAAAGTCCAGACGATAATTGTATTGCTTTGCATATACGTCTACAATAATTTCGGTACAATCAACCATGCGCTCACCATTATGCGTGTGTGTTTGAGCGTCCGGCAATCCAATCAATTTATTCACCGATTGCCATGTTAACAACCTACTACTGTCTTTGCTTTGTTGACGTAAATTAAGCGAGGCACATCAGTTATAATTACATCCCATTCATAATGGGGGAAATCGTTTGATGGCAGCACTGGAATCTAAAATAACAACTCTGAGTCATTTTGGGTACCTTGACATTGTTTGAATATGTTTTCTTTCAGAAGGCCAGCAAGTCGGAGAAAACGCTGATTCGCTCGGCTCCCCCATGGTGGCATGCCCAAAGTGTGACAAGATGTTCGGTTCCGTGGCCGATCTCGACATTCACCGCCATTACTGCTTCGGTGGCATCTAGTGTGTCTCGTTTCAAGAAAACAGGACATTTTGGTAAAGGACATTTTGGCCCTGGACAGTTGAACCACTGATATTTTGGCAGTAGGATGTTTTGGTAATAGGACATTTTGGTACAATCGTTGACAATGATAAGAAAAAGTATTTATTATTATAGGTATACATTTTGTAGATTTTTGCTTTAACAAAATTGTATTTTGACATAACATGATTTGCTAACATTTCCCACTTGCAACCTTTTTGTGTGATAAAAGAAATGTTTACATTATTTTATTTTTGTATGTCTGTCACTAAATGGTAACAAATAATTATTACACACTCAAGTTTTCTAAGGAGGTACCGTTAAAGTAAGAGAAGTTATTCATCATTATTGTCAGTTGTTTTACCAAAATATCCTATATTGCCAAAGTGTCATACTGCTAAAAAGTCAAAGTTGTTTCCGATTAATTTCAATGGTTGTACCTAAATGTCCTTTACCAAAACGTCTGGTTACCCGCATTACATATTCAGTCTGACAACTTTTATCATGAAATCGTGTTATAGTATACACTATATCTGTTATAACATCTTGACCACCAGATGTGTTTTAATGAACCATCATTTTAAAATATAATTTGACAGTTATCTGTTTAGTTTGAATGTTTCGGTCAGAATTTCACGTTTACATTGCATGTGGAGGGAATGTAATTTTACAGGTTTTAACAATATACCCACCATGAGATCCCGTGAACACGTGACTACAATAAACTTTGTCTACAAGTATTGGAAAGTGTCGACAGCGGCTCATTGATGCATCATCATCATATCATCATCTCATCATCATCATCATCTTCGCAAATTGCACTGAACAGAAATGTTGATATTCATAAACAAATAATGGTCAAATTATATCAAATAAACTGGAGTTCATTAAAACATATTTGGATGGTCAAGATGTCAGTATAGATATTTATTTATACAGTACTACAAAACATGATTTTACAATAAAACTATCAGACATGCCTTTAACCCCCCGCATCCCTTTTTCAGTGCCATTACATTAACCCTCTACAGCTTCGTAACGATGCAGGAGAATAGGCCATGTTTAGTGCCATATATTTATGGACGATTATTTTGGGGAGGGTGAAAATTTGCACAAATGAATTGGTGATCTGTATATAAAATGTGTACACATGAATTGCCAATTTACACATACGCTATAATTTCTGCGTACAAATTATTACTGTTGTGTACATATAAAATAAAGATTCATCTGCCCCGAGGCATACTAAGACACTTGTGTTTATTTGTCCGTGTTTACATTTAAAATGAATTGTGTGCATGCTTGTCGAAATGCGTTCCACCAATTTCGTACCAATCCAGTCAATTTCGGATTGTGCATATGTTTCGTACAATTCCATAACTGGAATCGACTTCACTTCTAAAATAATTTTTTATGGAAATAGTATAAAAAATGCAAATTAGTGATTTTCCAGAGACGTGATTGCACCACCACCACTGTTAGTTTAAAGCTTATTTTTATTATTCAATAACAATAAAAGCAGCAGCAAGCAGTTGTGATTTCCTAAGTACCATAGTAGATCAAACTAAACATAATCGGTGTTAGAAAGTGAATGGGAATTAACCACCCACAACAAAGTTGGAAAACATGAAAGAAACTGGAAGTAGGAACTGATCTGAAGTGCAAATAAACCAGGAAAAAAAGTATTCCGAATTCCAGCAAAAATACGACGTTAAGAACATTTTAAAATATGTAATTTTATGTAACAAATAAAATCGCAACAAGCAAATGAAAGTATTGATGTTGTGGCTTTTTGGATTGTGTTCTTTGATCCGGTCAACCATTGCAGTGATGTCCCAGAATGCTGTTGGGGAATGATCAATGTTTCACTTCCGGGTTCATGGCATACAAATATAGAGCCAGTGATTTTGAGATGGTCCCCCTTTTTTGGCAATTTTGTCTGCCAGTAAACTAATTTTTGAACAGGGCCATTGTGGAGGACTATGACAACAATGCTGTACCCAGATTAAAATTTCTAGTGGCTGGCTGTCAACTTATGCGTGGGCCAGTGACTGTAGAATCCCTTGTGCCAGTGACTGTAGGATCCCTTGTGCCAGTGACTGTAGGATCCCTTGTGCCAGTGACTGTAGGATCCCTTGTGCCAGTGACTGTAGGATCCCTTGTGCCAGTGACTGTAGGATCCCTTGTGCCAGTGACTGTAGGATCCTTGTGTCAGTGACTGTAGGATCCCTTGAGTCAGTGACTGTAGGATCCCTTGTGCCAGTGACTGTAGGATCCCTTGTGCCAGTGACTGTAGGATCCCTTGTGCCAGTGACTGTAGGATCCCTTGTGCCAGTGACTGTTTGGTCCCTTGCGCCAGTGACTGTAGGATCCCTTGCGCCAGTGACTGTAGGATCCCTTGCGCCAGTCACTGTAAGATCCCTTGCGCCAGTCACTGTAGGATCCCTTGTGCCAGTCACTGTAGGGTTCCTTGTGCCAGTCACTGTAGGATCCCTTGTGCCAGTGACTGTAGGATCCCTTGTGCCAGTGACTGTAGAATCCCTTGTGCCAGTGACTGTAGGATCCCTTGTGCCAGTGACTGTAGGATGCCTTGTGCCAGTGACTGTAGGATCCCTTGTGCCAGTGACTGTAGGATCCCTTGTGCCAGTGACTGTAGGATCCCTTGTGCCAGTGACTGTAGGATCCCTTGTGCCAGTGACTGTAGGATCCCTTGTGCCAGTGACTGTAGGATCCCTTGTGCCAGTGACTGTAGGATCCCTTGTGTCAGTGACTGTAGGATCCCTTGTGTCAGTGACTGTAGGATCCCTTGTGCCAGTGACTGTAGGATCCCTTGTGCCAGTGACTGTTTGGTCCCTTGCGCCAGTGACTGTAGGATCCCTTGCGCCAGTGACTGTAGGATCCCTTGCGCCAGTGACTGTAAGACCCCTTGCGCCAGTGACTGTAGGATCCCTTGTGCCAGTCACTGTAGGGTCCCTTGTGCCAGTCACTGTAGGATCCCTTGTGCCAGTGACTGTAGGATCCCTTGTGCCAGTGACTGTAGAATCCCTTGTGCCAGTGACTGTAGGATCCCTTGTGCCAGTGACTGTAGGATCCCTTGTGCCAGTGACTGTAGGATCCCTTGTGCTAGTGACTGTAGGATCCCTTGTGCCAGTGACTGTAGGATCCCTTGTGTCAGTGACTGTAGGATCCCTTGCGCCAGTGACTCTAGGATCCCTTGTGCCAGTGACTGTAGGATCCCTTGTGCCAGTGACTGTAGGATCCCTTGTGCCAGTGACTGTAGGATCCCTTGTGCCAGTGACTGTAGGATCCCTTGCGCCAGTGACTGCAGGATCCCTTGTGCCAGTGACTGTAGGATCTCTTGTGCCAGTGACTGTAGGATCCCTTGTGCCAGTGACTGTAGGATCCCTTGTGCCAGTGACTGTAGGATCCCTTGCGCCAGTGACTGTAGGATCCCTTGTGCCAGTGACTGTAGGCAGAGCTAGTGCTGTAGGATGGACACGGACCACAGTCAGAATCCATCCGCCATTACATAGATAAGAGTCCCAAGGAAAAAATTCATTGTGCAGATAGGGTTTATTTGTGAGAGCAGAAATTGTATGTATGAGTGAGTGGACGTGATGTTTTTGTGCACAGTAGCATCTAAGCTTTGAAATGATGCCATTTGTCAGTAGGTATACCAGTTGCGTAATGACACAGTGGCTGTTAGGCAGGATGTACTCATATTTGGGAAACCGGGGAATTTCATGGCAGAAATGCACGGGCCTCATGCTTTGAAGCAATTTGTGCGAAAAGGAGCTATATCATTTTCACGAATTTCGCACACCAGGTGTCTTAGTGGGTCTGTCATTTTCTGTGAATTTTAAAAAAAAATTGTAGGATAAATTTTCAATGTAGGCGCAAGAATGTTATAATGGTCATCTATGGGAAAAGTGACTGTGGTCCGTGCCCGAATCCCTTGCACACGAAGACATGTAATTGTTTTGGACGCCATTAGAAGCGGAGCATCTTGTATGTTGATTTACTCGAGATACAAATGATAGAAATTGACGAATTTTTTCCAGCACATTGACGAAATAATAAATATTAACATAGTTGATTTTTAGAATATTCATAATATAAATTTGCGAATGGCATTAAAAAACATTGACGTTGTCGCCAATGTGAAACTAAATAGTGATGTTGTGCCGGCTTACTGCTTGAAATCACGGCGTAAACATGGGGGCACGGACCACAGTCAGAATCCATCCGCCATTACATCCATAAAGAGTCCCAAGGAAAAAATTAATTGTGCAGATAGGGTTTATTTGTGAGAGCAGAAATTGTGTGGATGTTTTGTGCACAGTAGCATCTAAGCTTTGAAATGATGCCATTTGTCAGTAGGTATACCAGTATGTACTCATATTTTGGAAACTGGGGAATTTCATGGCAGAAATGCAGTGGCATCATGCATTGAAGCAATTTGTGCGAAAAGGAGGTGTCATTTTCACAAATTTTACACACCAGGTGTCTTAGTGGATCTGTCATTTTCTGTGAATTTAAAAAAAAATTGTGTGACAAATTTTCAATGTAGGCGCAAGAACGTTATAATGGTCGTCTATGGGAAAAGTGACTGTGATCCGTGCCCATGGAGACTACCGACATTAGTCTACTGTGGAGGAATTAAAAGTGAACGACGAAGTGTCCAGTTCTGATTAGTAGTTTCGGAATGTGTGACCTAAGCGCTAAGCCTTAGGCTAAGAGGGAGACAGGGAACCACGACACGTCCTCGGGAATCAGGGCTGGCATTCTGGATTATTGATGTTTACATCTAAGTCTTAACTTATGAAGTTATGAGCTATGACGTCTATGAGTTGTATCAGCCCATGTAATAGAAAACATAATTTCTGACCACACTGAATCATGGAAACTAGTTTGCAGCGTTACTATTACAGTAGTAGCCTAGTTACTTGGCATTGCAACAGAAACTGACGTTTACGGTTTGGCGCTGAACTCGGAACAATCGTAGGAAACACGAGCAGCGTTGCTAACATTAATAATTGTACATAACTACAAACTTGTTCCGAGTATCACCCCCAGGGCTTTTTGAATTTTTTATGAACATACCATCCCTGTGGGCCCCGAGCATGCCTAAAAAATTCAGCCCCATACATAAAAAAACTGACGGAGATATGACATACATACATACACAAACTACTTTATAGTATTATAGCATAGATGCATACACGCTCAGTTTCTATGGTATGTATTCATTTGTGTTGGGAATCAGCTCTATATACACACAATACTAAACCATGATGTATGTCATTTATTTCCAATGCCTGGAGACAAAACCGATGGTTGTGTGTGTAACATAAAAAGAACAGTTCGGTAAACCATTATAATTATTGACAACCACATCAATTACAAACTTAAATTTTCTAAACTGCTTTCGAAGTGCATCAAAACGTAGTATTCAAACCAACCTGCATTTAGTAATATTCTGGTATCCAGATAATGTTTAAATGTTTCTTAAATAATTATAATGAATAAAACATGTTTTTTATAGAATGACTATTTCTTTTTAATTGAATTTTTCATTTCAGCAATCGGAGGTGATATTAATGTTCAGGCAATCACAAATATTTTACTGATAAATATATCTGTTGCAGTACAAACTAGTCCTGCATTACACATATCCATTTCCCTGAAATATTCTACCGACAACCTTTTAATTGTCGTTGGGAGCTCAACATCTATTGCTGCTGTTCCTGCCTTTAAATGGAATTTATAAATTAATAATAATAACATTATACAATATATTACAAACACTTCTTAAAACCACATGGAAATTGGCAAGCGACTGTAATCAAAGCAAAACGTGCAGTATACTGAAATAAATACTAATATTTGTGATGTTCGGCACTAAATAACTCCAATGTAAAGCTAATGTTTTCTACAGTGCTGCCACATGGTGCCACGTTTTGCATCTTCTTACAGAAGATGGCTTTTTTAAAGTGAAACCAACGATGAATCGACATCAAACAAAGACGTCGCAATCCAGGCGAGAAAACATGGCATATTTACAAGACGGATTTCTGAGAAAATTGACAAGAGGAACATGATTTTCACACACAAACATCTACAAAAATAACAGCTTTGCATAGCCATTCAAATAGCACATGGTATCTGTCAACAAAACATGAGGATGCAGTGAAAACGTGTCACTTTGTATGGATGTCCTGCATTGGTATTTCTGTCAAATGTGTCATCATCAAGATGTTTGTGTCGGTGCATCAGTTGTATTAGTGTCATATTGTTGTGCGTGGTACATCAGTGTTTTGGTGAATGTCACCAGTGTCACTAAAATATGCAGTAACTGTTACTTGTCAAAATAATATTACGTCGACGTCGTCATTGTCTTATCACTGTCAGCATCATTTCCCCCATCAGTGTCATGCGTCACTGTGTCGGATAAGACATCGAATAACGTCAAAAACTGCAGTGACAATATTTAGAATAACAAATAAATTAAAACCGAGACTTTATTCAACTCGTGGATGTGGAATGTGGTACGTGGGATGGTCACACGTTTAATGACGTCGCGATACATTATGGTCACTGGTATAAAGTTCGTGATCATCGCTGTGATCGCAGCATGGGCCGATGTGGCGTCTCCGTGTGGTCACCGGTTTGATCACACGACGTTGGGAGGTTGATATGAAGTGTCTGCACCGAGCGGCATCGTGACAACGGAGCCTGCAACAGATGGCGCCACGTGTTTGAGTGACAGGTGCGACAGATCACCACAGTAGGGTCATTCACAAACATAATGTAGTTTTTCTTCATCATTTTTGTCAGCTTTATGAATAAATCTATCATTGCTGCAATAAAAAGGCAAAACATCAGGACTATTTAGAATGTCAAAGGTGCAATGTTTAATCACTTTATCATAAAATCATGTTATATAGTATCAACAACGCCTTGACAGCCCTAATGTGTTTTAATAAAACAAATTTTTTTATATAATTTAACCATTTATCTGTCTATGAATTTATTGATCTAATGTTCAGTATATTCACTGACAATTTCCAATACGTCGTCATGTGGACAAAGATTATTCGGGTCAAGCGTTCACGGGATCATATGATGTGCAAATCAAACCTTTACCACCCATAAAACTACATCCCCTCAACATGTAACATAAACATGACATTCGTCCCAAACATTCTAATTAAACAAGAAAAATGTATATTTTTTAAATGAGGTTCATTAAAACACAGATAAGTTTAAACCATAACACAATTTTCTGATCAGACTTTGTACATAGTTATCAATATCTTCCTCATGTCCACACTTTGAACCTGTGAACTAACAAAATAACAGCTTGTAGTTGAACACAACTGGATCCACATTAACATTATGATAATTTCACTTTAAAAAAGATACAAGCTAAAATAGCTGAAGAATGTTTAACCCAGAAAACATGATTCTAAATTGTTGTGAAGAAGACTCACCCTGCGGCCGCTGACAGACCACGGTCTCCTTGCAGACAGCCATCGTCAATTGAGCAATTCTAGGGTTGTTTACCGCGCCCCTAAGACACCGCGTTGAGCCTCGATGGACTCTCTTCGTGCCTACGTAATACTTTGCTTTAGCACAATCGGCCCTGGCCCCGTCATTATGGTCTCCTTCAACAGCACAGTGGCTTCTGTGTGGGTCTCTTGTAGCTATGCGACTTTGGTCCCTATTGAGGCCACTATTGAATCTTGTTCGGCTGTTATGGTCTCCTTTCTCACCAACGTGGTTTTTCACCGTGGCTCGACTGAGGTCCCTCCATGGACTCCTGTCATTTCTTGTTGGGCCACTATGGTCTCTCACTGGGCCATGACGGTCTGTTTGTCCACTATCGCCCATCAACAGACCATTATTGTCTATCGAGCCACAATGGTCTCTCAACGTACCATGGTCTGTCATCTGGTTACAATGGTCCAATAACAGACCACTAAGGTCTGATGTTGGTCCACTGTTGTATCTTGCTGGGCTGTTATGGTTTCTCACAGAAAAACTGTGGTCTCTAACTTGGAGATAATGGTCTGGTTTTGGGCCGTCTTGGTCCCTGACTGGGCCGGTAAGGTCTCTTGGTGTTGAAAGAAGGTTTGTTCTAGCCTTCGTTTCACAATGGTCTCTCCATCGAGTTTCCACTGGGCGGACATCTGTCATGGCACATGGGTCCTTATGCACCCTGCTTTCTGCCGCAGCACAAAGTGCCGAACTAACCATTTCCGCTGTGCAAACACGTGGATCCCCTCGCGACACCGCATCAAACGCGAGGCGATTTTCCAAGGTGCAGTCAACGAGAGAGCAATCGTCCATAGTTGGACGATGCAATTCACTGTGCTGCAGCCATGCCACCTGGTGTCCACTGACATGACACCGTTGCCACGGCGACTGGCGGGCAGTCGAGTAACAATAGCGCCCTCTGTTCAAGGCATTTGTCTTGTCGTGCCAATACACGAGGGACCGTCGCTGGTTATGTCCGACCCCCGAAGTCCTGAGATGACCCCTGCAGTGGTCGACAGAAATGTCACACGCAATCGACGTCACTGATTTCACTGTCACTGCGTCATTTGACGACGTCTCGCACAGCTGCATTGCCCGACACATGGGACAGCCGCTGTGTGGGTAAAAGTTCCTGATATCACATGTCTTATCACTCCAGCTGTCGCTGATGTCATTTGGCGATATAGCAGACGTGTCGACCGACACTAATGACACATCAGAGTCATCGGTGATGCCGACGACATTAGGTGTCGCCATCGACTGCACCAGAGAATGTGCAGAAACCATGTTAGCGCAACACTCCGCGGCATTATTTCTCGAACCCTGCAGCACAGCTCCACCTGGTGGGTCGCCATGTGTCATGTACACTTTCGAGTCAAAGCTACTCACGTCACTAACCACATGCGAACTGCCAAACGTGCTGTTGTTGCTTACGTCGACGTTTGACCCGTCGGAACTCTTAAGCAGATTGTCATCGAGATCTGGATCGGTGCTCGTCCCACTGACATCGGCGTCGCACTGGCTACGCGAATCGTGCAGATGTGGCGCATGCTGTCGTGTGTACGACATCCACGTAAATTCATTCTCGCTGTCCGACGATGTACACGTTACGCCATTGTTCACCGCGCGGCATTTCGTGTGCGCCCGTGCTCGAGGTGAGTGTATATGCGCCATCTTGCGATCCATGTTCGACTTGCAACGTGGTGACAACATGGCACTACCGTGTCCCATGTTTGTCGTGGTGACATAATGGAGTCCAGGGTGCGGTGTTCCAAACCCTGTTTGTCGAAAGTTGGAAGTGCCCGCATTGTTAACGTTGGTGATTTGTTGGTAGTAATCTCTGACGTTTGAGGTATGCCGTGTTTGTGGATATCTGTTCACGTTATGTACATTTGATGTCGCCATTTCGTTGTACATGTACCCAGAGTATGCCTGAACAGGAAACTTGTACGCGTTGTTCAGCTCAGCCTCCGTGGAGATGGGCACCGGAGCCGGTAAGTTATTGTAATTACTACTCGGGCTACTGGGCACGTGTTGCAATATTCCTGATGGTTCTGAATGCTGATTGGTTGGATCCGGTGACGACCAGAGGGATCCTTCATTTTCAATCGGACATTCTGTAGCATAAAGTCATGGCAACGTTTCTTAATGTGTTTTACTGGTTGTCAATTCTAGTCACGGTAACATGATTTATTTTTAGCTTGACTGCTGAAAATCTGACTGGGAAACAACAATGGAAATTAAAGCAAGTGAGTTGTTCTGAACAGTTCACCTGGTGGCACCATTTGTAACTAACTGGCTTCGTTGACGGAACATATTGCTGTTGAAGAGTCTAAACATTGGAAGTCCATTTTGATCTGCACCGATGAGGGATGTCAGCTTTGATCATTGATGACTGATTCATGGAACTGCAACGATTCTATTTCACGTATGTTATCACAATGCATTGTCAAATTATGTTAATCAGTTGTGACTGTGTGACTAAGTGACTGTGTGACTAAGTAAGATTATTGCTAATATTATTATCATAGTTCCAGTCACTGCCTAGTCAACTTCTGGTACAAAGCATACTAATTCTCAGAACCCTCTCCCCGAGTTAGTACCTCAAAATGTTGATAATCTTCCAGATTGAAAAATATAATAATATCAAAGTACCAATGTCACGACATACTGCATGTACAGGACATATAGTAATAACCACAAGAATATGTTTACAAACATTTATCTCCAGTAATTATGTTAAAGTCTATGATGTCATATTGATAATTGTTTACCACTAAGTTGTGAATTTCCAAGATGTCCGACTGTGTTACAACGACCCACCATAACTGGTTACATAGTTTAAAACAACAGCAGTTCTGTAATGGTTCATGGCGCAACAGTGCAACCGACATTACAAAAGTGGCCTTGACCTTTCATCCCCCTTAGTACACTTTGTACGAATAGGTAAATGTCAAACATTTTGAACAGCCACTAAGTGTGGTTATGATGACGCAACATGAAATACTCACCAATGATGTTGAAGAGACAAAGCGGACACGTTCTGTTGGCGATGAGCCATTTATCAACGCATTGTCGGTGGAATTCGTGTCTGCATGGAACCACTCGTAATTCCTGAAACAGCCACAGAGTGTCAGCACAAGGACACAAAGGCAGTACCGCAACATTTCAAGGACAGGGAGCCAGAAGTACCACAACATTTACATAGACAGGGAGCAAGAAGGCAGTACTACAACATTTATATAGAAAGGGAGCAAGAAGGCAGTACCACAACATTTATAGACAGGGAGCAAGAAGGCAGTACCACAACATTTATATAGAAAGGGAGCAAGAAGGCAGTACTACAACATTTATAGACAGGGAGCAAGAAGGCAGTACCACAACATTTACATAGACAGGGAGCAAGAAGGCAGTACCACAACATTTATAGACAGGGAGCAAGATGTCAGTACAACATTTATATAGACAGTGAGCAAGAAGGCAGTACCACAACATTTCATTACCAGCTTAAAATGCGTAGATTTTATGAGATTGACACTAGATGGTATAGAATAAGGAAGACAACAAATAATATAGTACAAAATAAGAAACAAAATGACAAATAAATAAAAAGACCCTAAATAATAATCCGTTTTATCTGATATACATTGATTTCATTTTTACTTTATTTAATATATTTTCTAACCTAAAATGTACACATATAATTTTAACATACACATCTGTTGTACCTACTGTACTTTTGCATTCAATCATACAATTGCGAAGAGAATATACAATTACTATCATTTATTTTTCCCACTGACCACTACACATGGCTGTCTTGACCAGTGGTCACTCACCTGTCCATCCTTATACTGCTCCAGACAGATGGCGCAAGTCTCTGCATTCGAGTCGAGGCTGTATAAGCCGGACATCTGGCTGGACGAGTGACGCAGCGGCCAGTCATAAGGGGAGCGGAACTTACGGGTCTCCATCTTGGCTATGACTCGTTTTGCAATGTCGGTCATTGACAGCTGCGTGAGAAACGAAAGGGAGTTTGTTAATGAGATTTAACAAAATTGTCACCAAAGCCACAAGTTCCAGATAAATCATAAATCATGAACTAATAGATACCTGACTGCAATATATTGGTATGAGACCATAACATGCTGCCATCTATTGTATTAGTTCAAAACTAATGAACAACTGCATCGATTTCTACGTAGCATTTTGTCACGTAACATCTTTTGTCAGTCGATAAAAAACGTGTTTCCGGCCAAGTCTGTTGACAACAATTTGTTTATAAATTACTACGATTTCTACTATCACATAACATCTTTTGTCAGGCGATAAAAAACGTGTTTCCGCCCAAGTCTGTTGACAACAATTTGTTTATAAATTACTACACTGACATTCATGTTTAATTGACATGATTTACATTACAGACTTTCTTAGTCCATACATCTTCAGAAAGTCTCATTGGTAAACAAATTTAATGCAAAAACAAAGGTTGTTCTTAGCAGTATTTCACCATTACTGCTAGCTTCCTTTACTACACGACAGGTGGCACCACCACTATGGCATTTTGCTATCTTATTATATATGGTGTTATTCAATACAAAATAAATGTGTCAAATTATACTATCAGTAATGTAGACAATGAGTTAAAGCTTCAATTAGCAATTTTATTATATAACTATATTTTTTAAGGCCAGTGCCCACGCACGTGCATCAAGCAATTAAAAACTGATGTCACAATTTACTATCCACTAGATGGCAGCATCGCAGTCAATGTTATAAAATATTTTTGAGTAGTTGTTACTTACTCTTCGTGTTCTGCTTTTCCACCGCAACTACAAGCCAATAATAAAATCACATTACACCATAAGTATGACCCAAAATCAACATCCATTCACCAAGCAATAGAAAAACACTTAAAATGTAAATAGTAGCAGGTAATATATGAATAATATCAGCCAATTTTTTATTAAAATATATTCATGATTATTGGTAGAATTGCATAATTTTACGTTAACTGATTAGCATTGCATGTGCTGAACATAATTATTCCTTTGATTGTAGTAATCAGTTACATAAATTTATTACCATTACAATTGTTATATGATGTCATTACAATAATTACACCTTGACATTTTTCTCAAGGTTATAATTTTGATTAACAAATTAACATTACGTTTACAGAGTAATCGGCTAAAATCAATTACGATTTCCACTTGTAATCACCCTTAACCCTCGTAAATATGTTGGCGTACCTTCAGCACGACTACAACACCAATGATGCAGAGGAAGATAAAGAACGCAAGGAAGATGCCCATATCAAAGTAATCCTGAAACAAAGGGGTCATAGGTCAACCAACCAGCCCAACAACAATGTGATAAATACAAATGTTCTCTAGCTTCTGCCACCATTAATATCATATACCAGGTCAAGAATCTTTGTGTGATTTAATACCAACCAGTCATTTATCAGGAATGACTTCCCGAAAGACAAAAACCATCAAAGGACTGTAATTTAATAACGATGGCTGCTCGCTGAGCAAAATGGATCAAAGCCGCGACGAATTCGACACCCGTATAATTGCATGAACAGTAATTTAATACGGACAGTTGGATAAATAAGGTTATTTACTATGTGATAGTTGCTGCAATCAGATAGTTTTCGCAATTACTCACTCTTCTAATGATTCTTCACAGTCCCAACGTGTCCAAATTAATGTGAGAAATATCGTGCCTTGGTGTGAACATATACGCGTGCTACGATGACATCATTTTGCATATTTTCATTGTTTAGTTTTGCCACAAATAATCATCCTAGCTAAAGTTTAACACATAACAAGACCTTTGTTATTCTTCAATCAAACAAGCACATTGTAAAACAGCAAAAATTAAATTGTTTCTGCATTTTTTTCCTGTAATATCACAATCAAAGCTGATCAAAAATAATAACTTGAGCAAAGTTGGTCACCAGAGGAACATTACCTGTGGAACTATTGTCATGTGACACTGTAGATAACCCAAAAAATCACGGTGAATAAAAATTTGTGTTGTCTTCTTGTTATTATCATCATTAAGATGAGTTAACCACAAAAACTACCCCTAAATGATGCACAAAGTTCTATTACCCTTTTGACCTACATACCTTGGGTGGGTCTTCCACAATCTGTGACACAGACTTGATTCTTGCTCTTGCAACTGTCCTTGCTTTAATGATTTGTCGAAGTTTCCTCGCCTCACGACCTGTGACCGTGATGACGGGTCGGTCAAGGGCAGGATGATTACTTTGGTGAAGCTGCAACAAGACAAAATGAATGAATGGAAGATATATTTATCGGGCAGTAATAATCTTTCTTCAGCCAGTAATACATGATTATTTGCTTTGCTAATAGTTTCAAAGCATACGTTATCTATTGTATGCATCTTGATACATAAATAATCTATAGAGGCCATTTTAACACGATACTGGTATCTAGTATCTTGTAATTATATCTACTGTACATACAAAAAATTCTCTTTTTTATAAAAAAGGTGAGGTAATTGACAAGTTTCTCAACTTAGTTCATGGAACAAGTAGGCATTAAATGACAAAGACAAGCACTGGTGGCTAGTAGGCATTTAGTGAAGTATATGAATAAAATATTCCATTTATTTATTCATGCACTTGCCATGAATGTGATACTATTAGTTGTGAAATGTGCACCAAAGTTCATATTATATAACTAAATTATATATCTATATAATATTATATATCAGACCCCATCACTTGGTACCCATCAGACACGAGGTGTTAATACTGAGTCTTGCGAATATAGGACAAAACAGTTTCAAAACCTGGTTAATAGTAAACGAAACCAGCAAACACGGAACCAAAATTTGCTCCCTAATTTTTGAAGAGATATCTACATTGATTAATGGCTCAATGTGACAAATATTATTAAGTATGCAAGAAGTATTGTGAAAAGTATTTAAAAAAAAGTTAAAATATAATAATTTATGTTAACAGTGTGCAGGGTTTCTATGCGCCTTAAAAACCTAGAAAGCACTGGGTTGCTGAATGTTCACTTCTAGGACCTGGACACCCTGGGAAAAAGCCACATTTTTATCTGTCCTGGAAAAAGTCCTTGATTTTTTTCACTGCCATAATTTTAGGACATTTCCAGGGCAGGAAATGTGTATAAATATCATCACATTGCTACAAAATTAACTCTGGTGGTTGATGATTAGATAAACTTAAACTTATCAAGGCACATGTTTTTCCACTATTATTGAAACAGCAGGTTATTTAGGTTTTCACTACAAAATGTGTCATTTGTTCACGATTTATCTCATTGGTGAACATAACTTATTACATGTCCCTTAAACGATACTGTCTAGGAATGATGTTATACTGGAAAAAAAAATCAGGACTGTGATATGTCTAAGACAGAGAAAGAATTAAATGACTTCACTCCCAGGTAACACTGCCTCATTATGGTAATTGTGATATTCGATATATTTACACGTTCATGATTACTTCGATAAATAATGTACACTGATTGATGAGTTCACTAGATTAGCTGACCATGTCGCTGACACTGCGACACAGACGACCACTGACACTCTGGTGGTGATGACCACTGACACTGTGGTGGTGATGACCACTGATACTGACACAGATGACCACTGTGGTGGTGATGACCACTGACACTGTGACACAGATGACCACTAACACTGTGACACAGATGACCACTGACACTGTGGTGGTGATGACCACTGACACTGTGACACCGATGACCACTGACACTGGTGGTGATAACTACTGACACTGTGACACAGATGACCACTGTGGTGGTGATGACCACTGACACTGTGGTGGTGATGATCACTCACACTGTGACACCGATGACCACTGACACTGTGACACAGATGACCACTGACACTGTGGTGGTGATGACCACTGACACTGTGACACAGATGATCACTGACACTGTGGTGGTGATGACCACTGACACTGTGACACAGATGACCACTGACACTGTGACACAGATGAACACTGACACTGTGACACAGATGACCACTGACACAGATGACCACTGTGGTGGTGATGACCACTGACACTGTGACACAGATGACCACTGACACAGATGATGACCACAGACACTGTGACACAGATGACCACTGACATTGGTGGTGATGACCACTACTTACCTCGCCAATAGCGTACTCATTGTCTGTGACATCAAAGATGACCGCTGTCGCTCCTTTCTGTATGGCGTGCTTCGTCTACAGAATAGATGACATGTCACTATTATTGACACCCATGACACAACTTGACTTATCAATGCAAAAATACAGTGACTGTCATAATTTGACAGTGCATAGCGACACAAATTATGACAATGTCACAATTTCATGAACTAACATATGAAACAGTGTCATAATGTGATAAATATATTGATATTAAGTTGTCACATTCAATGTTGTCACACTCAAATACCACCTGTCACCGATCAGAAGTACACCCCTCCAGTGACCCCCCAGTGACCCCACCAGAAAATGGCCTCTTTATTAATATGTATAAAATTTTCCTGTACTCTTTATTAACCCATTAGAGCTTGCAACGGCCACGGACGGCCACGGACGGCCACTCTATCCAGTCCTGTGGCCACATACAGGACCCACTATTCAAAAAAAAATCCTGGCGATTAACTACTGAACTAAATGCTACACATTGCTCTGAAACTTTCATGTCAGCACTAAATGTTACTCCTAAGTCCTTTTCTTGTGTGGTTCTACCTAGTACAGCATCCCCCATTTTATATTCTTCGTCCATGTTTCTATATTCTATGTATATACATTTGCACTTCCCAAAATTTAATAACATTTGCCATTTTTCTGATCATTTAACTAATTTATCTAGATCATCCTGTAAACTATGTTTATCTGTATCATTTGTAACCTTTCTGAACACTTTTGTGTCATCTGCAAATTTGAGTACTTTGCTAGATATGTCATCTTCTAGATCATTTATATATATATATATTAAAAACAGTATAGGGCCTAATACTGATCCCTGTGGTATCCCACTCAAAACCGATTTCCAGTTTGAAATTTCACCGTCTACTATTACTTTCTGTCTTCTGTGTGTAAGCCACTTTTCTATCCAGTTGATTACATCATTACCTATTCCATGGGCTTTTAGTTTAAGTATCAATCTTTGGTGTGGCACTTTATCGAAAGCTTTCTGAAAATCTAAGTAGACAACATCCACTGGTGAGTTAACACGTATAGCTACATTTTCTTTGTTGGGTTGCATAGGGTTATTGCATGGGATCATTGTCAAATGTCAGTTGCAACTTTCAAAGTTTTAACAAATTTACTATTTTGTCTTGGCAAATTGTGATCAAATGTCAACATTTTATTAATATATCCTATTTCTGTGTATACATGCATGTGGAGAAATTACTACTCTTCAAAATAAACACAACTTGTAATTGTCAATATTGAATAGTTTTTTTCTATAGATTTCTGAACACAAGGAGGTAAAATCGCTTGAAATTTGCCAGAAATCCTGGGAACAAGGGAACACGTATTTTATAAAATGCTGGGGCCTAATGGGTTAATATGTATCAAATGTTCCATGTTTTAACAATTCAAGCAACATTTCAAATCATGAACAAGAAGTTGACTACAGTGACAACAGCTCCTACTAAATGATCACCAAGTTAACTATACACTCTTTCTTGTAACATCACAAGAAATCCACATTACAGAGGAGATACTCTTATATTGCGTGTCTATTGGGTAAGGCATGGCAATTAGAATATTTGTTGTTATAGGCAATATACAACTTGTTAACATAACTTCAGGCTATATCAGTTAAAACATGCAGAATTGACAGAACGCACTACATCAAAGTCAACATTATTCAAACATGTCTGAAACAATTAACATTTAAGTAAACCTTCTATGCATACTTGCAATGCCACTACATCAAAGTCAACAATATTCAAACAAGTCTGAAACAATAAACATTTAAGTTAACCTTCTACGCATATTTGTAATGCTTCCGTACCAACAAAACACCTATCACACATACTAGACATGTTATCAAATTATATTCCCATTTCATTTACTATTGTCTAGACACCTCCAGTTTTTACATTCAAGTGATGACAGACGGCTAGTTCAGACTGTGGACTGCGGCATGCATATCAAGGCATTCTCGCAGATTATTATATTTCCAGAGTTCTGGCTAGACTTCATTCAAAACCTGATAATCAACTCCACCACTGAATAACTATCTGAACGGACAGGAGAAAATCAACGTGGATGATCTTATTACAGTGAACGTAGCTTTTTGTCTCAAAGGTATCAGATAAAGGTTGTTTATAATGTCTGGCATGGTAAGTAACTTGAACAGGGAGGGAACGAGGGGAAATAAACACTAGTTGTGTGGCCAAACAGAGAAACAATATTGTATAACCAGTGCCAGAAAACGTGGAGCCGGCATTAACAACAACCTGATGAAGGAGTTGGTAATTACTTGGGCACAGTCACTGCGCCTGATGCCCATGTTTAATAAACCTGTGATTTCAACTGGAGGGCCTGGTTGACAGCTGATGACATCTGTTGCATACACCACACGAGATAACGTTCCTTTGTTGCGGAATCTTGATACTGGCAGGCTGATAAGGCGGTAATGACATAGATGCCACCAAAGTTGTCAGCCCAATCAGTGGGTAGCTATGCATTAAGTCTATAAAAAGTCAAGGCGGTTAGATCTGTCAACTTGCTAACTGGACAGATGGGTGATTGGACAGGTGGTTTTGGAGTGACAACATGGGTGACACGATGCTTTTTTCAAAATTTACACACACCGCCAGATTCAAAATAGGTGCTGAAGATGCATATATGTATTGCCCCATATTTATAATTCACTCAGGTTTTCTGCTCTATTTTTTGTCCGATGTGCTATTTTTTATCTGTGTAGTTGTACGTTTTACGTGAGTTTTATGTGAACAAAGACATCACAGAGAAGGCGGGAAAACTTGAGACGTAGCCTTTGTAGATAAGCTATATGTATAGACAGGAACATACTCATTGTCACTGAGAATGAGTTGGAAGAAACTACTAGGCAAGTGCTAGTAGTGCAAATGTATCTAAAAACCCACACAAGAAGGGTAGATATGTGTAACACAAATTACAGGACTTGAAAAGCCAATGGCTTCCATGGTCCACTGGGTTGCACGTTGTTAAATGCTGGTTAATCATTTATCTCTTCTCTATAACTGAATAACTCTTGGAATCTACCACTTTCAAATCACACAGTATTTTAACAGAAAAGAAGTCTTATCATTCACAAAATAGTGATAATAATTAAAGTAATCTGAACTTCTACTTCCTCTGGCATAGACACCAGGTAAGAGGGATCAATGGCTTTTAGTGTCTCTTCCGAAGAAAAAGTGGGGTGAACGAAATAGCCCAAGTTTCGAAACAGCAGCAGCGGGACTGGAATCCCGGACCACTTGGTTGACAGTCCAGCATTCTAACCGCTGAGCCACTGCATACTCCCATTTCGCCTACTGATATTATTGCCATTTCACCTACTCTGCATTAAGACAGTTCCTCTCCCACTAGAATCACCATTTAAATGTTACACTTGTAAAAAAACAATTATAAACATAAAATATGCTTTGCAGACATTTTTGCTGAGTTTTCTTTTACTTCTTAATTATTATTTATTTATAGACATTTGCTAAATTCAAAAGGAACTTAACGGGAATAGGCAAAATGGGCCTGGATCCTTCCTATAACCACAATTAGGTTTAAGAGGCAGAAATGGAGATCAAACAGACCAAGGACCCAAACTGTACAAAGTGAGCCAGAATGAAATGGATATTCCGACTTTGCCCCGGATCAGGCGGATAACACTGTTTTAGGTTCGCTAGCAACACAAAATCATTCCGATTACAGACAAATGCCCCGCACCACGTCATTGTAATCTGACAAGCCCGCTGTAGAAAAGGAGTGAAGACGTCACCAGGAAATTACTGGGTTGGGCAATGCCTGCTCAAAGGGGTGAATAGGGATTGACTGGTAGCACCCTGCCCACTGGCTTTGAATAACCCCTCAGCTTGACAAATTATAGAGCCATGGATTAACCCTTGCACTGCAAACAGAATCGCTTCCCGTCATCAGCGCCGTGGTTTGATAGGCTCCCGTGCGTTCAGGCGTGACCTGCCGATCACTGTGTTTATAAGCGGTAGACTATGACATGACTGGGAGTAGACAACAGATGGGGGCGCCACCGCATGCCTTGTAATTACCGGTTGTCTACGGAGGTACCAGCTTATTTACGATTGCGATTGCACCAGTCAAGTAGGCGCCACTGTATGCACGTCATCATGTCAACCAGAATTATTGAGCCAGAACAGGGTGGACAAAAACGGCGGCCATATGCACACACGCATGTAAGCACGAGCATGCACATGCAGCCACTAAAACAGTAGTTATGATACACCACATAGATAGTGTGCATCTTATCTAGTGCACTGCGGACACGTACACGAGCAATGATTTTATAAAATCACATTTCAATGTGGACGAATGATAGCCGAAAGCATGTGTGTGAGACTACTTCACACACACGCGCTTTTCTGTCTCAATGCGCTGCTGATTATGTTATAAAATTAGTTCTACAGTCGTGCCTTTGGCAGTTTGGTTGATAGAACAGCGCAACAAATTCAAAGGGACCATGTTTTTGGCCGCAACGTATTCATATCATACGAAACACGAAACATTGTACGCCGACAACCATCCAAAGAAAATACCTGTCTGCTTCAAAATGTATATGTTACGTAAAAGAAGATGACAAACGACAGCCGAGTTGTCTTTGTAACGGCTTCGAGTCTCGATAATTCCAGCGTTTCATGTTGCGTCGAAAAAAAATCAAGGTAACGAAATACGGGAGACCACATCAAAAGATTTACACCAAGATCATTGTAAGCCTTTCTATGAAATGTCATCCGTGTGTCTGGCAATAGTAGACTATCACTGGAACTGGTGGTATCTAGTCATTAGCAACACCAAAGCAGCGGTCACTAAAATGTAATACACCAAAACACCAAGTGTTCCTTGTTGCCATGGTAACATGACTTATCGCAACACCGTGACTCCCGATTCTTAGATGGGGCAGCTGTTTCGTTGTGGTAAGTTTAATCAAATAAAAAATTTCTTACAATGTCAAAAGTGCCAGAATACTACTTTCAGGAGCAAAGTTATAATTTTACATCCTCACTTACAATAACAGAGAACTACTTGAATAACCATGATTTTGGTTTACTTTGTTAAAAAGTCAAAACTGCAAGAATAATATCTCAGATGAAAAAAAATTTAATGTCTTTATTTACAATCAGGAGAGAGTACCACTTAGTCTTTTGAATAACCGCGATTTTGTTCTAAAAAAATTCCATCAACAATCTTTTTTTGACACCTATTTACGCAGTCAAGACTCCCACTGATTTCTTTGCATGCACACACCTGGCACGCTACATGTATTGATACTCAAGTTTATGCTCCACACCAGGAGTCAGCACCTTCAACTTAGATAGGTCACATGTCGTTAGCTTAATTTGAGGCAGATTACTGGCAGCCATCTTAAAATTATTGGCAGTTATCTTGAAATTAATGGCTGCCATACATACGAGGCTCTTCTTTTCTAGCATAGGATAAACGCATTTTAGTTAGCCTAACAAAAAGTTCCACCTTATATGTTCAGTGCTACAAAAAATTTATGTGTGATTTATTTTCTACTTTTGTGACATATATATATATATATATATATATATATATATATATATATATATATATATATATATATATATATATATATATATATATATATATATACATATATATATATATATATATATATATATATATATATTATATATATATATATATATCATATATATTATATGCATATGAGCATAAAATTAATTTCATATAATTATATGTATAATGCTATATATATATATATTTTTCTAAATTATATAACTATATATTATATATGCATATATATATATCATATATATATTCATATATATATATATATATATATATATATATATATATATATATATATATATATATATATATATATATATATATATATATATATAATATATATATATATATATATATATATTAAGATTCATTATAGGAAAATAAAATTTTTTCCACTGTGCAATAAAAGATTGGAACAAACCATCTACTGATCCTGGAAATGTATTATAGTCAAGTTGGCACATTCTTGGCTAGTTACAGGAAATATTTAGCCTGAAGTACTACATACAATTTGATAAATATATATAATTTATACTGCCAAGTATACATTTCACGAGGAAATATTTCCTGTGACACTGCAGGTGAATGCCCTAGCCTCTTGTCAAACAGAGTGAGCATTACTTCTTGCAACTTCAATAACAGCTTCTACCCTGAATGCTAATGTGCATTTGACGAGGCCACTCACATAAGCCACTCACATAACACCGCAATTAAATACAACCATGTGTGACCGACCACCCGAGGCAACATCTGCAAGAGTACCAGAAAACTTACTGCACGGCCATTGCACCAAGCATATTTGACTTGTCTCACATCAATGGGAGCAGGAAATAGATGACGTGCTTATTTAATAAAACAAATTTGAGAATGTTGTGGCTTGAAGTCTTGTTCAAAGCTCAAGACAGAATTTTCCGCATCACACTTGGTGGAGTTTACAGTTAGACAGGTTTGGTTAAAATGCTTAACAGGTTGGTTGAATACTTGTACCATCCTGTACAACATGCACAACAGTTTATACAATGTATACAAATATCATGATTTACCCATAATTCACCAGATTTGTCCGGAAATGTGACCTGTAAAACCAATTTCTGAATGTGATGAATATCCTAATATGACAAATTTCCTAATATGACCACTTCCTATTGCCCATACAGTTCTTCTGACCATATATCTGGCAATTTAATTAGCAAGACAGGACAACAATACAATAATTACTGACTGCTTCATAAAAATTCTACTCTAATGTACCTACCCATCTCGTTAAGCACTAATTATTACTTTTTGCTAATATCAGTTGGCATGTGACAACATGATTGAATATCTAGTGGCCGTGGAATCAAACAGCTAGTGTCATCAGTGAAGTACACGCACTTGTATAACCCATCAGAAGTTTAATAGACAAATGCTATGCCTCAAGGGGCTTCCAAGTCAATGAGGCGTGACCATAGATCAAACGGCGATGGTTATACATGGCGTATCGCGTTTTCGTCTCTCGAGATTGCATAATTACATACGACAATATCAGGAACACATTTTAATTGCTGCACCGGACAGTACGAGTGAGAAATAGCACCAGCCGCCAGCACAAATGAATCATGCAGTCGTGACCAGCCACACGGAACCACCTGGGTCATGCTTCAATGATCAAAGAGTTTCTTTTGTTGTGGCCAGAGCGGCAGGTAAATCAAACCGTGAATGCAGCACACACGTTACAACTGTTTAGCGACGACTGTGAATTGTAAATTCAAAGGGCTCTGTCGGCATGCGGCAATCGGGCGTTTCCTTTTAGCAACACTCGGTCTATACAACTCGTCATTGACACAGAGACCTGTCCAATGTCGACACGGCGGGAATATCAGCCTTCGGAAGTTGGAAGCTGTGATGCTTTCAAAACCACTTCCGTCCTCCCACCACGATATTCAGCAGTGGCCGAAATCATGTAACGGTTTCCCAGAACACCGCTCAATTTGTTTCGACTGTCTGATATACATGGACAGCAGTGCTCGTAAATAGTGTTACAAAGTGTTTTGTCAATGTAATATCACCCAGTTTTCGCTGAGCTAAGCTACGATGGCTTTTCATAATCATCGCTATATCTTCAGCGATGTAGTCATTAATCTTTTTACATTGTTCTCGACAAACACCTCTGAGGTGGAAAGCCGTGACAGGTCGCTTCAGGAACGAGGTGGAATTTAGAACTGACATGCTGAACATTTCAGTATTACCTCTGGCTTCTCTGCTTGGTGCCCACAGCACTCTGTCTTGCCCTGAGAACTACTGGCCCACTGTGTCTTGGCCCACAGCACCACTGTGTCTTGGCCCAGAGTGCTACTGGCCCATTGGGTCTTGGCCCAGAGCACCACTGGCCCACTGGGTCTTGGCCTAGAGCACCACTGGCCCACTGGGTCTTGGCCCAGAGAACCACTGGGCTACTGTTTCTTGGCCCACATCATTACTTGGCCCACTGTGTCTTGGCCCACTGCACTATTGGCCCACTGGGTCTAGGACCAGAGCACCAATGGCCCTCTGCGTCTTGGCCCAGAGAACTACTGGCCCACTGGGTCTTGGCCCAGAGCACCACTGGACCACTGTCTTGGCCCACAGTGACACTGGACCACTGTCTTGGCCCACAGCCCTACTGGCCCACTGGGTCTTGGCCCACATCATCACTGGACCACTGTGTCTTGGCCCACTGCACTACTAGCCCACTGAGTCTTGGACCAGAGCACCACTGACCCTCTGTGTATTGGCCCAGAGAACCACTGGGCTACTGCCCACTGGGTCTTGGTCCAGAGCACCACTGGACCAATGTGTCTTGGCTCAGAGCACCACTGGCCCACTGCCAGAGCACTGCTGGCCCACTGGGTCATGGTCATGGGCCATGGACCAAAGCACCACTGGCCCACTGGGTTTGGCCTGGGGCACCATTTGCCCACTGTGTATTGGCCTGGGGCACCACTGGCCCACTGTGTATTGGCCTGGGGCACCACTGGCCCATTGTGTACTGGCCTGGGCCCTGGGACACTACTTGCCCATTGTGTCTTGGCCTGGGGCACCACTGGCCCACTGCCAGAGCATTACTGGCCCACTGGGTCTTGGCCAAGAGCACTGCTGGCCCACTGTGTATTGGCCTAGGGCACCACTGGCCCACTGTGTATTGACCTGGGGCACTACTGGCCCACTGTGTATTGGCCTGGGGCACCACTGGCCCACTGTATTGGCCTAGGGCACTACTGGCCCACTGTGTATTGGCCTAGGGCACCACTGACCCACTGTGTATTGACCTGGGGCACCACTGGCCCACTGCATATTGGCCTGGGGAACCACTGGCCCACTGTGTACTGGCCCAGTACCTGCAATAGCCAAACTGTCTAAGCACATAACTTTGCCCAAATTCATCTAGCCAAACTGTTCCACTGGACCCAGATGGACCGGGCCAAAGACCCAGGGGCCAAACTGCACCGAGCACCTGGCCCAAATACAACAGCGGTGCTTGTCGATGTATGAAACGTAGTCGTGAATGGAACATTCTGAGGTAGATTTATAGCACGCCTTTGATATCCCTGCCCCACACACGGAGCATCTACCTCGCACAAAGAGACGCCAAAGAGCTACTTAATATGACGAGACGTGCCTCATAGAACCACCAACTCAACTATTCAAACTATTTATGGAGCAGTTTGCACAATCAAATGGAAGCGAGTGTCTTACAGTTACAGCGAGATTGTCAAAAGCGTCAAGATCGTCAAAAGCATTTTGCATATTTATTTCATTCTGCGAATTCTGCATAGAGCTTGGAAATTGCTTTATAAAGGAAAAGCCTACACCACTTTCTAAGATCACATTTATTACATGTCGAAAAAACATTTTATCCACCTCTCTGATTAAAATATACAATGACTTAATCAGTCTAGTTTTTGTAGTTCTGAAACCGGTTGCTGTCTTGGTGTATCGAAGCAAAGAACCAGTGTTAACCAGATTCCTGACATTTAGTTACAAGAAATTTGGTCAGACAACATTTGGTCACATATTGCAGTGAGCGACATTTGATCAAATTTATCTTAGTTTAGTATTTTAGCAATAATAACAAAACTTCAACATCAGACCAAACCTTTTTAAGTCTGTCATTATTTACAAACCGTGCCTGTAACCAAATGTTGCGCTCTGCATCATGTGACTAAATCTCACGCTCTGCATTATGTGACCAAATGTCATTTATTTCAGCAAATTGGAGTTTCATCAAGAAGTTGATTAGTTTTGTATTGCAGTGTAGTAAATATTAAACAAAAATCAGCATAGATCAGTCTCGGAAATGACATTAATTTTCGTCTTCTTAGCTGATTCTATCCAAACACTACCTACTACAGGTCCTGTATGTATTACACATCACAATTATGTTTGCCTGTCACATAGTCTTAACAGAGACCTTGCATAGCCGGCTGACACTTTCAGGACACTGCACCTAGTCAGCCTTTAGGCTTGTATCTCCATACAGACTATAGATACAGTTACCTAAGGTCAAACATTTTTATTTTATGTTTTACGGGCCTGCCAACATGAATTTCCTGGATATAGAAGAAAAATAAAATTGAAAATGTGCCTTTTTTATTGCTGCCGATGCCATGATTTATCAACGGCACATGTTAAACCAAAAATAAAATGTTTTTACTGTTAATGAAAGAAAAAATGGGTTTTTCCTTTTCCACAAAAACACACCCTTCTGGATCTCAAGACCCTTTTCATCCTTTAAAAAAACCACCCCTTTCCTCGTTTTTAACACCTCCCCAGAAATGTCATGATAGATATCAGATAGAACAAGTAGGCTAGAATGAAAGGAAGGAAGGACTCTTGAATTGAAGTTGTACTGAACTGAATAAATTATGTTTACATTTTCAGTGCTTAACAAGTTTGCACTTTTTTCTGGACAAATTTGCCTGTAAAACATAAAAGTCTAGCCTAAGGCATTCTACATCCTGCTGACTAATAACAACATTCCCAATTTATCTACAACATCAACAGAAGTGACAAGACAATGCAGTTCTCAATTTAAGGCACAAAATCTGATTGATTTAATCACAGGATCATGTTATGTGACATTATCTTTATCTATAGAAACATCTTGACAAGCCAAATGTGTTTTAATGAATCACAATTTTTTATTTGACCGTTATATACATATATATATATATAAATAACCATTTCTGAAGATTGGCCTTGCCGTTCAGTTTGCAATGTAGCCATGATTTTCGAGGCAAAACATTCATATTAAACAGAAAACAATCAAATTACATCACAAAAAACTGTGGTTCATTAAAACGCATTTGTGCAGTTAAAGATATTAGAATAGATATAAAGTTTATACTGTATAACATGATTTTATGATTAAAAACAAAGAGATTGTGTATCTTAAAAATAAGTAAAAAAGTTATTCAGGGGATGAACATATCATGTTTAATAGCTGCATTATACCATCTCCAGGGCTTCCCATAAACAGATCTAGAGTCTGGCAGACTTACAGGATGAGCTGCATTAATTGGCAGAGCAACTGTTTTGGAGGATGACTGGTTGGACGCAGCTGCGTAAACATTGCTGCTCAAGATGATTCCTGCTTAATTACATCATTGATCCTCACCTGAGAGCGCTCACAAACATAACAGACAAGCGGTGGAGCGCGCAGGATTTGTCATGTTTCCAGTAAGCTTATCATGTGAAGTGTGGTGGCTTGGTAAGAACTAGCCAGGACAGTGCGAGAGAATACCTATGTGGAAACTAACCAAGTCATTTAAAATAAACACTAAGTTGTTGGACTGATATTTCATCATCCTCTCCCTCCCATTTCCTCTTTATATACCCTCTCACTCTCCTTACCTCGTAATCCATTCAACTCTCAATATGTCCATCCTCCCTCCCTTCCACCCTCTCATCATCGACCCTCCCTCCCTCCCACCCTCTCTCCATCAACCCTCCCTCCCTTCCACCCTCTCTCCATCAACCCTCCCTCCCACCCTCTCTCCATCAACACTCCCTCCCTTCCACCCTCTCTCCATCAACCCTCCCTCCCTCCCACCCTCTCTCCATCAACCCTCCTCCCTTTCCATCCCACTCTCTACCCACCCCTCCATCTCACCCTTTTCCACTTCCAATGTCTCTCCATCAACCCTCCCTCCCTTCCACCCTCTCTCCACTCATTCATTCCCACCCTTTTCCCTTCCACCTTCTCTCCACCCCGCCCTTCACACCATTTTCCCTTCCACTCTCCCCATATCAACCCACCCTCCCTTCCACCTTCTCTTCCTGTCCCTTTGATTAAAATTACTTTAATTACAACATGTTTTCAATTACAATAAAAACAATTACATTATATTTTATACACCTAATAAAGCTGGCAGTAAATAGCATCGTTAATTACACTGAATCATTACACTCCAATAACAGGCAGTTTATTTCAGTCATTATTCATCCTCTGAGAAAATTAAAACTCATATATCCAGACTGCAATTATAGCTCCCCCCAGTTTTACAAACATTTTTACGACATAACTGTAATTACAATTACACTGACCAAAGCCATGCCAATAACAAACATTCTATCGCTTTCGTTAAATATACCAAAACTGGGTAATATCCCCCCCATCATGTTCTAATAGGGTTTTCCCTCAGGCTCCATAAGAGGTTCATCCACGAGACATCCCAGCCAAGTAAAACAACATGTTTCACATTGTTTCAAGGTATAAGAACACAGACCATCACAGCCAGTGGCTTCCAAAATACCTTCAGGCACCCGACAGTCAATGGCCAAGCTTTCATGTCCTACTTGACCTTCTCGACACAGGCAGGAGAAATGTGGCTGGAGGCGGAATGATGATTCATGAGGCTGATTTAAACATCTTCTGGCATCAAAGATCCTTTCAGAAGTCCTTAGAGTCTTAGCGCAAAGCATTCGATACTTCTCAGCATAAAACTATCTCTTTCATGGCAACTTACTGGGCACCGTTTCTCACCTTTATGCTAAACATCTGTTGCCAGTTTGATATAAGCCTTCATCTGTGTGATACATGGTTACACATGTTTATACTGGTCAAGACAGGAACCAAGTTCTCGCCAAGACTAAACTGCTGACCAAGAGTAGCCAAAACAAAATGGCCTGCCAAACCAAACCAGCCAAAAAGACAACACAAAACTGAGTTTTATCGTATCATTTTACTAAAAAGTTAATTATAATAAAATGTGCCAGGCCATATCTAGTCCATGGACATCTGATCCTACTGATCAGCTGATACTCTCCACATAAACACAGATTGATATTGTGTTTCATAAACACGCGCTATCAAGTTCCCATCAGGTATCACAGCAACAAAACATACTCCATCAAAACACAATTTTACAATCACAGAATGGCAGAGTGTTCCTAGTAACTAAACAAACTAAGACCAGGCAGGCAGACAGCTGACTGCTAGCAAACCTGTTCAAACAGTGACCAGACTGTTAGAATCACAGAATTCACAGAAACAATGGCAATTAAACATTACTGTTATAACTAAAAATGTTGAAACATCATTACAGCAGTGCCAGTGCCATTTCTAACCATAACACATTATCTGAATGGAAGAAGTTACCACACAATGTTGAATAATTTTGCACCACCCGTGCGGACAACTACACAATCATAACTCTTATCTTCAAACCTGTTTACAATACGTGCAACTAGTACTGCCGTGAAAACATTTTAGTTGCTGACAAAAACTATTTGATTATTTACATAAAAAAAAATCATAAAGCACACATTAAAAGTTGCCAAAAAAAATGTCTAACTGAAGTCAAATGTTAACAATTCTCCGACATTGGTGGGAATTCCCCGGCTTTTCCTAGCATTGAAAACATTGTTTTCTACCAGACCTGAACAGGAGACTATCTCACAACAAAACATTCAACATAAGTCACGAATAACACATCAATTAACTGACTAGGATTCTGCATGAAGGTCATAACTAAATACACTTAATAATATAAGCCAATAATTGTCTAGTAAGGCACATTATCATGAATAAATATAATATCATTACATCTATAAATGCATGAACATTAGCATTGCAGTGACATATAATTGTTAATCTAAATGGTTGTATGACAGGTTGATTAAACTAATATGCATGTAGTAGGCAGTATACAAGCTATAGTTAATTAAACATCACTGGCTCTGTATGTTATTTCTTTATTCTCTTTAACCCAATCACACTAATGACTCCCAACTGGAATACAGTTTGCTAATGTCATTTGATCATATGCTGTAAATGACCACATTGTGAGATTAGAACCATCTTACTATAATCCAGCAAGTGTATGTATGTATGTATGTATGTTTGTATGTATGCCTGTATGTTTGTATGACACTTTGCATATCGGGCGCCAAACTTTCAGAGGGTTCATCTACGACCCCACAGTCGGGTCGTTACTATAATTATTTTAAGTTCATCCCACTATTACCATTTCTAATTAATTCTAATTCAATTTTTTGTGAATAGAGTCATTCTGTGATGTTAATTATAATGTGTTTCTAAGTTATTTTGAATTGAAATCTTACTGTGTCCTCCACCCAAAAAAAAGGTTTGCCTACATTTTTTACCAGGAACAAAACAAATGTTACAACAATTTACATCATACAAAATCACAGCAATTCACAACATAAAGAATTGATTAACTTACCTTCTCGTAGAGGGTGAGACAGGGTATGGGGTCAACCTCTGGCCTATCGAGTTTGACCACTCCCACCCAGCCGTACTCCCGTCGGGAGTCATCCACCCCATCGTTGCACAGGGCAAGGGGATGAACCTGGAAGACACGACAGACAGTGTCACATAAAGGTAAAGGTATGTTCTTATATAGCACAGGTATGCAGTCCTTAAGACCGCTCGAAGTACTATACACTTCACCCCCTCGCAAATCTGTCTACATTTCACCCCCTGGCAGACCTGTCTACACTTCACCCCCTGGCAGACCCTTTCATTCCAACCCCAACTCGACTTCTCTGGGAAGCATTCAGCCATACTGTAATTACTGAGCAGACTTATTAATTTGGAAATATGACGTATTTACCAGTAAATATCTATACTATGAATTAAGTGAGTTTCATGGGTATGTTTGTTTAATTATGCTAAGATAGCAAATAAAAAGTAAGCACCTACTCTTGGTTAAACGTACTGATGCAGGTTTAACAAAACGTTCACTAAAGCTAAACCCCTGGTGGCATGTGGTCCAGGAAGCCAGCCATTGGCTTATTGGCACTCCAACAGTTTTTTTATCTAAGTACAACCTGCCCCTCTGAGATATTTTGTCAACTTTGTCATTAAACTTTTTCACGCTGCTAGCATTTATAGAATCAGTAGATAATCTGTTACATTCATTTAGCGTTGTCGGTGAGAATGAACACTTTCTGACTTCTAATCTAAAAAGATAGAAAACATGTAAATATAGACAATAGCATGTGATTTTGCTTCCATGACAGCTTGAGAACAAATTATAAAAAAGTCTACAATCAGTTCCCAACAATCACAGCAAACTAAACAAATTATTATAATTGCAGTAACGATAAGAGGAACTTGATTAAAAATACGCCTGACCCCCCCGCACCCCCCCACTGGAACATGTCGCCATGTCACTGTCATTGATGCTACCATGATAAATAAAAAAACAGTAATCTGTTTTCCTGGGCTGTTTTCTGCCTAACCGAGTTTGCATAAACAGGACAATTTTGCAATAACATTATTTGGATTTGTAATAACAAATTCCTTACAATATGTGCACCAACCATGTCTTTTCTATTACAACAACATATTTTGGGCCAAATACAGAGGCAAGTATTTCGATGCTCCATTTGAGGGGTATATTTAGACACATTTTGTGAACATGGAATAATCGCATAAATCCGAGTCTAATTTTACCAGTAATGGACTGGGATTAGTGTAAGCAAATTCACAAAGGTGCCATGGTGATTTGTCATAAATTAAGCCAATGAACAACTATGCGTAGGCATAATAAAGTAGGATTATTTACAGACAACATTTAATGGAGTTTGACATCAACGTTTATGTGTACCTGTGTCCTGATTTTGTGTTCATATAATTTGCTGTGGTCCAATAATCTGTTTAGATGTAAGTCAGAGTAAAATAATATATGAGTTTAATGTTACATGCCCTCACAACTTAGTGTAGGCAGGCAGGAAATGCGTTCTTTCTCTAAATATTTTCATGGGGGAACATATTTTAGGGTATGCCATTTGAGCATCAAAGATCTTTTATTTCAAAATTGCCATATAGCCCATCACCACACCAATGTGATCATCAAAAATAAATTATGAATTTTCCTTGTCGTGTCATAAGAACTTTTTGGATGGATCAACTACATTTAATAGGTAGGGTTGGTCGGGTAACCGGAAATACAGATAATATTGTTTTACTACATCCAGAACAGAATCTTGTTCTTCTTGTGTAGTCATAGTCTCAGTTAGGTCATTAATGTTACCTTGCAGTCTCTCTAGCATGGTTGTTTGATTTAAATCATTTGATTTAAATCATTGCTTTAAATCATTATTTAAATCTCTCAAAAAAAATTTAAAAAATCACTGATTTATGATTTTTTTGACTTCTGGTTTTTTTAATTGCCGATTTATATGAATTTAACACAAATAATTGTTTACAAGCATCGAGATCAACAAAGTTTTGTGTGTTTAATACAAAAGCACAAAGCGCGCACACTTGTGTAGCTGTATTGACACCAGATAGCCTGATAGCAAAATATTTTATGACATTGTGTATACCAGATTTAACAAAATCAAATGAATAAAAAAATAAAAAATCCGATTTAAATTTTAAAAATCCAATTTTTTTTTATTATTTTTTTTAAATCACGATTTTTTTCAACCCTGCTCTCCAGGGACTTCAAGTCCACCATCTGTCCAATGTTTGTTCCTGGTAGTTTGTTCCTGGTAGTTCTACTTCTATGTCGGTAAACACCAGACTATCTGGTTTCTTTTCCAATGGTCATACTTAGCTACTTTTCTTCTCTAGAATAGAATTTAGGAAGTAGCTACAACAGGACTAATCTTAATGCCTAATTAATTATTCCTCTCACCTGTAGCTCTCACCTGTAGCTGTAACTGGGAATTAGCTATAAAGGAAAGTAGCCGTAATGGGCTTAAACCACCCCAACCAACAGGACCAATCTACTGTACAGGTCCAACCACATAACACAGGTCCTATTCACTGCCAATTCTGTGACCCCTGTGCAATCAGTTATCACCAAGTGTCAAGGGTTTGAGTTATGGATATGCAGAGCCTGTTCATGGCATCGGTAATGACCCCGAATCCTGCAGAAGTCCCACTGGGTCCAACCCCAATTATGTGGCCACTCTCCGTGGGGGGTCCTCACATCCCTGACCCTTGTGGACAGGCGCCTGACCCATGATGTCGGTCTGCCGGCTGGGGTATTGTCCCCTAGACCACCCTGGTCTTGTGATGGATGCCCTTGAGTCAGGAAGCAAAGAAGGAAGGGTTAAACATATTTGTGGGTTTGCTGATCCATGTCCGTCAATGCAGATACCCCAAGCTACTCTCTAATTGAATGTTACCTGAACACTCACGAACACTCGCAAGCACGGCACAAGGAACCTTTTACGTGTAACAAAAGCCGCCAATTCCGTGGCGCCGTCTTCAACCAAGCCTCAATAAATGCGACCTGACTATGATGGGGCAGGAAGATCCCCTTGAAGGTCGGTTCCCCACGATCACTATCAATTGGCGCTTTGCAAAAGAAAACGTTCCAGTGAAATTGCATTTGCTGTTCTTTTTGAAGAAGACCTCATGGCAAGCTTCATGCAATATTCAGATACTTCTCAGCATGCAATTGGGACTTGGCTGCACCGAATTAAAGATACGTTCTGACAAGAGTGTTGCATTGACTACAAAGATGATGGTTGCCAGAGAATCCCTGTAGACCCAAAAACCATTTCCCATGGTAAGGCCTAAATCTGAAGACCCTTAATTATGGAATCTATTACATACTCTGTGGCAGGCAAATTACTGAATTCAAGACGCATAAAAACCGGTGTCCAAACTGTGGTAGAAAGATGCTGACATGCATGACGCAGTAATCGGTCGTACAAATTGGATTTAATAATTAATCATAAAGTTTATCATTATACTGGTTTTAAATGCTCTATGTCCTCTCTGATCTACGCCTTCAGTTTTAATAAAAAAAGAAAAGATTCCAGTTTTTCTAGGAACATTTACTTTGTTGTCAAGAACAATAATCATAATAAAATAATTATAATGGAGTTTTTAGTGCAATTCCTAATTCTTTCACCATTTCAATAGCACGTGCCAGGCAACATCCAAAATGGCACATAACTCAAAATAATATCTCCAACACAATGTGGAAAAAACAGATAAGAACATAAAACAGAATATTAAGTAACAAAATCTAAAATAGAAATTTCCTATTCGTTTTATTTTAAAATGAGCTTTTTACTTTTCTTACTTTTGCATTTATGATGGCATGTGACTTTTTTCTGTAAACCCAACGACCTTCTTCAAGCTTTCCCAAAGAATGTAAAACATTTTTTATAATTACTTCCATGACTTTGAATTTTCCACTTTAAAATTCAAACAAGGTTTCAAATCTCTTACAGTGCAATATGCATTACATATTCACTTGGTCAGGGATTAAGTATCCAGTAAGCACATGACATTGATTGACACTTGCTTGTCACTAATTAGTGTCATTTACACAGCTGCAGCTAAAGCTGACTGCAAGCTTTCCAGACAATTACGAATTTGTCAAACACTTGCCTAGCCTCAGTCAAACAGGTTGATATTTGTCTTCTACAGACTAAGTACTTCCTGTAAGGTCCATTAAAAGGAGCTATATCAACATACCCTCTTTTTATATAACATTCTTGCAACTTCTGCTACAATTGCTCAGTTCCAACAATTTAATCCCCAAAGTTTACATGTGACGGCTGCATAAAAAGGCTATTTATATGAGCAGTTACGTTTTTGTCACAACACTATTTCACATGGATGACACTATGAAAGAGAAGTCATTGTGTACATTAGCCAAGGACAGATCAACATTTTATTTCTGCATTCATGATGAATAATGTACCCATAATGTTAAGGCGGCTCCCATCTCAGGATGTATTGCACCATGAACAATTACTTTATGAACACTGAAATGGGCACATATTATAAGGACGAGAACGGTTATGCTAAACACAGACCAAAATTCCAATTGGCTGGAAGAGAACATACTGATGTATCTGAAACGTCCAGGTTGGAGTTCAGTTACACAGCATCATAAAAGCTCAATCACTATTCTAAAACAATTTTTAAATATTCTAAAACAATCAATTACAACTACCGTATTTGACCTAATAAGCGACAGTATGCTTGAAAAAATTGGGCCATGGAAAAATGTCAAGGAATCTGTTCTTATAAGCGTACAAAAATTTTTTTTCCTCAAGACAATAAATGTCATTTGGTGACTACCAGATGGTGACACTTTTCAGTTATGCCACACGAGTCGAATTACAATATTTATGGATGCTGCTGATTCAAAAAGTGGGTGTGCCCTAATTAGGGCATGTAATAGGTCGAATACGGTATACTGTTATTGTAATCAACTGGACATATCCCCTAGGCATGATGAAACTGGTTTGTTTGGGTAACAAATAAAAGGCAACATTTTCGTGTTCATTCCCCTCTCAAAAATAAGAAATGTAGAATTTGACAAAACTGATGGTGACGGGTCAAAAACTACCTTTATTAAAATATGAACAATAATTTTGCAAATAATTAGCATTCTGCAGCCTGCCCTAAATTAAACTACAAACTGCGACTCACAGCAAATCTACTAACAATATACTATAGACATCCAAGATATACAGACAAACATCAATAGCTCTGCTTTTTCTGATATTAATTTCCCTGAGGAGACAAACATTTTATTAATAGAAACCTATTCAAATCACTGTACGATATGGGAATCAATGTTTCCTGAATAAGCCAAAACACTGCTACAAAACATGCACTCTTAGTTAATATTTAATCTTACATCCAATTGCATAGGCTGTCAGTATACAAAAGCCGGTTTATTTTTAACTTCACCTGTACGTTACTTTAATTAATGATAACAGTGGTATAGCAGGTTATAGAAAGATGTTAGCAAGCTCTTATGGGTGGGTCTGAAATTCATTACCCTAACATTGGGGTGACCAGAATCCTTGATGCCAGTGATGATGGATGAGGAAGGAAAGGGGGTAATGTGATGAAGACCGTCAAATGATAATTATGATGTTGCCAAGCAACTGCGCTAGTCTGTTTCATGTTGCAACAATTCATTAATGCACAAATTAAACATACAACGTTCACCAAAAAATTATTTAGTGATCCATAAACTGAAGGTGCCGCATGAATTTAGACTTATCAAGAAAACTCACAAAACTGTGTATATTACTATATAACCACATTTTTCTTGATGCTCCTTTCGGAGAAACACAAAAAATCGTCCTCAGCAATCATAAATTCATTTCCAGCCCCCAATTACTTCAGTCTACACCAAAATACTGGTTAGTCTAGATACTAAGCTATGTATGGTATTTTTACCACAATTATGTGCACAATTATTCCAGGGTAAATTCACCCCAATGTGCATGGTAACAAGACATGGCATAAAGTACCTAATGTCATACCCCCCCTCCGGGTATGACATCCATTCTTCCCACTGCCAGATTGGAGTGACACCCCCAGGGTTTGCACCCAGTCAGGGGTTATGTCTCCCCAGGTGGCTGGTAATTTTATGACCAATGTTTGTTGCTGCCAGTAGTGTGGTGAATGCCTGCCTGAATTTTACCAAAAGGAAGGAGTTCATTTTAATTATCAGTGACAAATTATTCAACTTCGGGGTTATATTCCCACCGGGAGGTGAACCCTGATAAGAATCTCATGAATTGTGGGAAATGGATAAAGTAGTTCCCATCCACTGAGAGATGATTGTCTATTTTTTGGGAGACTGGTATACAATGACATACGTTGCAGATATTATAAATACAAAATAAGTATAATTTGTCAAAAGAGCTCATTCTTTTAATTATGTCTGTAAGCACCAAAACCATCACTTGTTAAAAAAATCGCCTTCAAATTGAACTCAGTTTATGGTGGCAAAGTTTATTAATACTCTCTGGCATTTTACGTGAAACTGCATAAATTATTGATATGTTTAGTTAAAAATAAAATAGCATAAATTATCATGCTAGAATTATTTATTTTAATAAACAATGTCAAGGTCAGGATTCAAATTTAATCACTTCCCAGAATCCATGCAAAATGTAAGTAGAAATTATAACAAATTATGAAACATATTTCACAAACATGCATGTCAGTGTTGTTATTATGCCTATGTTCTTCTGTTAGGTTCCATACGGTATTTGTTTTTGCGCCTCACCCATACAATCCACTTACGAAGTGCATCGCAATAAATCAGCAAGAGAAGGCATTAACACAGAAACATGCGTGCAGTTCTATAACACAAAAGATACTCAGATGCACCTTACAGATTCACTTTCTCACTGAGCAAGGTCGGTGCTTGTTCAAATCGAATCAACAGGGAAATATAACACCACTGCCCACAGGCCTCGTTCATAGCTGTTTGCAGTTGAGATGTTGGAAATTCACAGCCGGTAGATTAAAGCAGTTTTCTGTATTTCAATATTTGTACGAGTGATAAACAGGGGAAGTTGGGACAGTGTCAAGTGCAATAGTTTACATGCCACATACTGAAATAATGCAAGAAGGCATGTCCTGTTCTACATTGTACAGTTCAACGTGTAGTTACCACTGTACGTAGACCAACAAAGTATGTAAATTTGAAAAACTAAATATGTTGTTGCTATTATTATTATCATTATTATAAAAATGCATAAGGCATCACTGAATTAGCATTGAGAGCAGTCATGTAAAAAATACAGCGATATGTGTTTCTAAGATGGCGTGGAGTTGGCACTAATAGTATTCATGTAAAGCAAAGTACAGTGATATGTGCTCCTAGGATGGGTGTGTATCCAATTGTTACAAATGTTTGATTTCAATAACTTATCAGTACTGAGTAGATATGTAGAGACAATATTCTATGTTGCAAAAAATAGTGCATGTTAAAACGTATCAGCTTTTTATAATTTTTTGCCTTTCACACATAATCTAACATATCTGCAAAATCAAATTGCATACTTTCATACAATAACACTTTCATCACTTAATGCCAAGTTCTGTTATTATCACTTTTGTACAAACAGTTTAAAGGCAACTTTTCTTCTTTTTTATTACCAAAAACAAAAAGTGAAGTATGAACATGAAAGTGAAAAATAACAATACGGTATTGCAGCTTCATACAATCATGTTGCGGTACAGTTATTAATATCCACAAATTAGCTGCTCACAATTAATAACTCCGCACCGTAAACAGAGAGAGAGAACTCAGATGTGTAATCACAGTAAACAGAGAGAGAACTCAGATGTGTAATCACAGTAAACAGAGAGAGAGAGAGAACTCAGATGTGTAATCACAGTAAACAGAGAGAGAACTCAGATGTGTAATCACAGTAAACAGAGAGAGAGAACTCAGATGTGTAATCACAGTAAACAGAGAGAGAGAACTCAGATGTGTAATCACAGTAAACAGAGAGAACTCAGATGTGTAATCACAGTAAACAGAGAGAACTCAGATGTGTAATCACAGTAAACAGAGAGAGAGAACTCAGATGTGTAATCACAGTAAACAGAGAGAGAGAACTCAGATGTGTAATCACAGTAAACAGAGAGAGAGAGAACTCAGATGTGTAATCACAGTAAACAGAGAGAGAGAACTCAGATGTGTAATCACAGTAAACAGAGAGAGAGAACTCAGATGTGTAATCACAGTAAACAGAGAGAGAGAACTCAGATGTGTAATCACAGTAAACAGAGAGAGAGAACTCAGATGTGTAATCACAGTAAACAGAGAGAGAACTCAGATGTGTAATCACAGTAAACAGAGAGAGAGAACTCAGATGTGTAATCACAGTAAAGAGAGAGAGAGAACTCAGATGCTGCTAATCTGTGCAACAAGTTAATATTGCCAGTAGCACACCAATGATGACTATTCGCTATCACATTGACGACGCTGATAGCGGGAAGGCTTCTTTGATCACCTCGACAAACATCATACCATGTGCATCCTCTCACGATACAATAGTCAATTTCACAGCCAAGCGAGAAGACACCCTTTACAAAGGATCAGAAGTTTTTCACTGCTGATCCACCCCCCTTGTAGTGAACCTTACAGCTTCAAAGAGATTTTAAATACTAAACAGGAACTCATAGAAGTCTGGGTCTTCTCATTTTGTGCTAGGATTGGGTATAGCCAAACTTTTTGTATCGCGATACAGAGCATCGTATCACAATACATATTGCACTATATAGTGGTTGTTTTGGTAAAAATATAAGATGGCTTAACATGTTGTGTTATATTGTATTTTAACATGCCTGTCTGATATCTGTATTAAAATAACTGTATAGGTATTTTTTTGTGATGTTAAACATAGTAAACCCGAGTTATAAATAAGGAAAATACAAAGACTGTTTAATTATATGCACTGCATTAAGTAAATAATTAAATACACAAAGATATCCTGTCCAGTATATGTGAACATAAACACTGAGAATAAATAACTAAAACCTGAATCATTAGTAATAATAATAATAAAGATTAGTGACTGGATCTGGTTCAGTCAAAAGTCATAATTATTTATTAAGTTCTTTTTTTGCCAAGTTAAAAATACAAAAATTAAATATACAGTGCCTACCAGTATCACAGTATGAATAGCACAGAAAAAATACAGTGATATACTTGTATAAAAGTAATATCACGCAACCCTGCTGTGTACTACAGGCACTGGATGCAACCAGTTGTGATGATGCGTCTGTCTATATGTGATCCTCTTATCTCTGCTCACCCCCAAATTTTGACAAACTGTAAAAAAGGGCATAATCCCCACTCAGTAAATGACAATGCTTAATCCGTTGACTACAACAAATATGGAATGAATAATGGTGTCTGGACCCTCCTAGTGTATTAATTCCATGCTTTTGTGCTTATCTGCAGACTGGAACCATTTAATTTCCAGGACATTTTTGTATAAATATGTTTCTAAACATATCCAATTATCCATACTGAATTGGGACACTGCTTGGCATACAATGATCTCAGATAAAAAATCATGAAAATTATTGTGAAATAGATTCAGCTTAGTGAAATCAATCACTCTGGGCCAGAGCAACTTGATTCACTGATACAGCAGGGATAGGGAATAATAGATTTGATTCTACTAAAGGGCTGATTCACTGATACAGCAGGAATAGGGAATTATTCCAACCCAAGTAATAGATTTGATTCTACTAAAGGGCTGATTCACTTATACAGCAGGAATAGGGAAAAACAGATTTGATTCTACTAAAGCATTTATTCTGTTGTATGCAATTCTGTTAATTGGAGTCCACTGTATTTTTTAACTGGCCCCCAATATCATTACAAATAATACAACCTCAATGCACGCATGACAAATGAACATTATTAATTGACTAACTAACTTCCAGTTTCATTTCCTGCTGTGTCCTGTTCAATGTTAGTTTTTAAAGCCAACCAGAGCCTTTCAAACTTCCTTCAATTACCAGCTAGGTGCCCTGCCCTGATATAAAATCTACCTCCCCATCTGTTCTTAGCCTGATCATATCCCATTTCAGGGCTGTCACCACTAACGTTATGAATGCTTCAATTTATCGCTACTCCACATTTTTGTGAAACTTAAATCAGATTGGGGAAGCCAGATAAAGTTGTGTGGGGTTTAATGTTAGCAGCTGTAGCCACAAACGTCAGGGTTTTTACCCCGCGTGCTCTGATTAAGCCATTACATCTGTTGCACAAGTTCGCCTGCGTGGCAAGCTAAGTGCAGTGTGGGAACACAGTCAACACAAAATTCAATCTATCCGATTATACGTGGGTTAGCCAGTTAAGATTTGTAAAAAGATTAGTTCTTGTCAAAAAATTAAATGCACCTAGACTTCCAAACAGGCATATTTCTTTGTGGGTAAAAATAATACAAGTATACAGAATAAAACTGGTTCAAAGATGTTTCATGAATAAAACATGGTATTCATAATACTGTCTCATCAATTTAAATTGGCACAAGTTTCAGGCATTTTCTGTTATGCCAACAACTGCTATTAACCCCTTTTCGTCAATTTTGGGAGGGTTATCTTTAATGAATGACCATCTTTCATCTCGGCACCTGTAAGGTAGCGGGTGGTATTCAAAGTTTACACAGCAACCATTCATGGACTTACATAGCTAAAGATATATACATATAAGTTCCTCTTTTAAGGCACACAACGTGGGGGTTTTGAATGGTGAATATGCAGTTATTCAGCTTTAGAAGCTTACAGATATTAGCCTTCAAAGACTGATGTTCCAGGTGATCAGTGAAGTGCATCCTTCAGTTAATTACTTTGTGCAATTTCTGTCTCATAAATAGGGCAGGTAAAAAATCTACAGATATCATGACAGATGGCGGCAATTGGTTTAATTTTAGGCAAGGTAATTGGTTGGCCGAAGTACATTGCCGACCAATATTCAGTTGTTTTTTGCCACCAGGGAATCATCTAATTAGTAGTGCATTTACACAATGGTCCCTGGTTCTTTGCAGAGAATAAACTTTTAGCAGCATGTGCATGTCTTAACCTGCCGATTCTTGCAGCGATGACATGTGTGTTATCTCTAATTTATTAATAGTAATACACAACCAGTTATTACAGACCGATTTTGTTGTGAACACTGTCACCGTAAATGGAAAATCAATCTTTGTCAAAAACAACTAAAAATCAAGAAAAAATCATATACCATTAGGTAAAAATATGACTACGTTACGCTCAACTTGGAATTTCATTCAATTACGCAGTAATTCATTGGGTTGAGAAACAACATCCACAACAGGTCATGAATTTACCAACTATGGGGTCGTGTATTCTTTAAGATACTTCTGGTATAGATGCCAGGTAGATGGAACTCTGGGTTTTCAACTAAGTTAATTAAAAATAAATGACTGCATATAACTAAAAGCAAGGACTAAGTTCAATGAACTTAGTTCAGTCTTAATGTAGCACTGTAATATACCCAGACACACTGTTACTACAGCGATTGCCTCACACCTAGTGTCCACACATTTGTTCAATGGCCTAATGATTGATGGCGTAATTTCACCAATTTGTTAAGGAAATGCTTACAGGGATTACAGCTGGACACCCAGCATATTCCCAGGGGCTGGGGACACTAGGAAAGGCATGGACATCAAAGTGGGTATATGCCCCCCCCCCCAATGAACAATCATCAACACAGGTGAGAGGGGGAGGGACAGGCAAACTTTGATTAGGCCCCTTTTCAATAGACAGCGTTTGGCTGTCTTTGCCCAGCAAATTACCCACGAGAAGTTAAACATGCCGCGCATACAGCGTCAGTACGGCTGATGTGTCTCACTGTTTCTTAGTTTCATTGCTTGAGTCCTTTTCATGAAAGCCCGTGTTTAGATTTTACAACGAGGTGGCAATAAATTGCACGCAAATCAAACTGCGAGTGCCAAGAAAGGTAGTTTTATTGATAGCAAACCTCCAGACTAACTAACTTCTGAATGGGAATGGGTTCTATATGGCTCAAAGACAGCTCGTGATTGCAGTGCACAGGGGAGTGGTTATTGTTGCCAGACGACCATCGTCGCAGTGTCTACCTACGGTGGTCCCTGGCCAAGTCTTTGACTCATCTAGGCAGGTGATCTGGTCAAACTGTCAGTTTGATCTTGTTAAGTGGTCTATTTAAACGCTCCGAATAGGTCAAACAAGACCGAATGGTCACTTTGATCTTGGTGAGTAACCGATCGAGTCACTTTGACCAGCGCAAACAAAATCGCTCCTATCACCTTTATCTGGCTAAGTAGTTTATATAATTATTGACATGTACACTAGGTCAAATATTACACAAGCTTAAATTTTCACCTGGCTACGTAGTTGCTAAAAATGGGATGAAAATGCCACAAACCCAAAATAGTATGTATAAAATATCATAAAACTTTGAGAAAAAAATCTGGCTGGAAATCAAACAGCAGAAATAAAAAAAACATATAAACAAAGGCAAACACATAGTAAACTAATATAACAATCAACACCCAACTGATTAAATAAGAAAATTGTCGAACAATGCATTTACAAATATGAATACTTTTATTTCAGGTAAAAAAATCCACATACGTACAAATATGCATTAAAATATAATTATGCTGGAAATATAAGTAAAAAACATTTTAATTACTAGTAATTGCCTGCAGAATGGAAATTCTGACCTGAAATAAACAGTATAAAGAAAAGAACTGGCTACAAAAGGTGTGGAAAGGATGAATGCAGACCACATAACCAGAGAACAAACACAAACATGTGGATTAGAAAGTATGCGAAGGCAATTTCTACTGTAGTAACATAATAATAAATTTGTATATGGAACAAATTATCTACTGATTGTGTTAAATGTTGTCAGAATGAGTATATATATATATATATGTTTAAAATAATAACAATGACAAATGAGGTCGGTCCACACATAGGTTAAAAACAAGGAAAACAGCGATTTTGAAGACCAACATGGGATTAAGTAGTGTGAATTAGAAGTAGTATTTACCCAGCAGTGGAACAGGACATTGCGGCACTGAAGTATTGTAACATTTTGATTGGTGAAAAATAATATCTATATGAATGTTAATATGCGTGATTCGGTGATGAAATCAAATATGCCAGTTTTACAACATATAAAGAGACCGTTTTACGTCATTAATTAATAACCAACAAACATCCAACTTTAAAGGTGAAATTTTTGTTCACTGAATGTTTCATTTATCTGTCAGATTCCTGTTCTATACAATTTCTGACAGTAAACATCCTACTGCAATAAATATTAAAACATGACGTGTAACGGTGTTGATTAATATGTACTTTGAGAACGGAAAATTAAAAAAATGGCGGATTTTTTTGACAAATTTATTTTAGTTTGACCATTTTTTTTATCTTAACAAAACACCTAACAACCAGCCATCAATGAAGACTGGGGCACATTGCAGTAACTCAGACAGGTGTAAAACGTCACCGCAGTTAGATTATCAACACAGATTTGCTCAAACAGATCTAAACAGTCGCTTTGATCTGGGATAAGCTGGCATGCTAACAAAGGTGATGAGTTGCAACAGATAAAAACAGTTACTTTGATCTGGTAAGACAACCCTACCAGGCGCTTTGTTCTGGTCAATTAAATCTACCTGAAGCCTGTCGAGATTCCGATCTGGTGAACTTTGATATTTTAATTAAAACAAATTGCTTTGATTTATTGGTGGTAACTCCTTGAGACCTTGACGATGCACTTACAATCCTAGTAATTAAGTAACGTATAGTAATTTCAGTTTTTAAATTCTAAGCCTACAGGATATCTGAATTATCTTGTTGTTGTAATAAGTATAAATAACCTGCCAAGGGAGGGATAGATTACAAAGGACCTTTAACAAGGACTATGTTTGTTATGAATATCAATCAATGTGTAGTTTTTATTTAATACCCTTGCATGCACATTGTGATCTAGTGTCATTCCATTCAGTAACGCATCAGATTTCCTTTCATTTGTTTGATACATTTTTTGCAACTGTCAAACTTGGAGTAGCAATTTCCGTTGATCTCGGTTGATCTCGGATATTAGAAATAGGAGGCTGAGGTGAAGCAGATGCTGCCGTGATGCTGGCGGCATCCTCTTTTGTTTCTCCAGCTAATGTTCACAGCTAAAACTTCATGCCTTTTCCACGGCAAATATGGATGAAAAATCTGCCCAAGTCTGTAACATATTCTAATTTCTAATGACATTACTAATAATAAATTAATTACTTTACCAAGAAATTTAAATGCTCAAAATGGCTACAAACTCCAGAGATTAAATTGGACTCTACAAAATTGCAAACACAAAAATTTACACACTGCGTTTTTAAAATAAGATTAACTCCCAATGAAATGTACGTCCATCATAACAATTATGTCTGCTTTGTTTGAAACACAGATATTTTTCATCGTTTATCCAAATCTGAAATTGTTACCATGGGAAGTAGGAACAAACCATGTTGGTCTGATACGGAATGGGTGAACATCTCAGATGTATCGTTTCGTACACATTACCTGGTTCTCGTATTTAATACAGATTTTGTAAGGATATATGTGAATAATATGAATGTATGATACAGCCCGTATCCAAATTATTTCAAATTTACGGAAAAATCTCCCACGATAAAGTAGTATACATATTTTCTTGTGTTTACCACAAAAGTATAACATTTAAATAGAATGATAAATTTACATTTTTTTATTTCTGATCTTTGCATTGAAAGTAAGCAGACGTTTTCAGTCCATTCACAAAATTTTTGCTTTCTGTGTGGCATAAATGCACTTTTTACCGAACTTAATTGCCATGACATAGACCAATTTACCTCCGCCAGTCACACAGTGGTTACTTAGTATTACTGCAAAGCAATAAATTGCTATATTTCTTTTTCTATAATTATTACCACTGAGTGATTTTAGGTTAAATTGTGCAATTTGGTAATACCATACTGCATCTATTAGAAGTACTCATCTATAGGACATACATTTCATGAAATATACCGGTTAAACGATTACCTCTTACAAAACCAACTGATTCAGATTCAGTCAAAATTAACAATCTGCACATTCTACAGAAAGAACTAAAACCACAGTTTATCACATGCATTTATCAGATTTCATTATTAATTACAATAAGTGAATATTTGATACACATAATTATTTACAATAAACAGAAAACTGTGGAGTACATACAGGTTAGTATTCAATTTGGTGTTGATTAAAAGAAACTAGAATTATACTAGTAGATTCTACCAGAAATAAAAATCAATGCAGGGTGTACCATAATTATTATGGTACTTACATTTTAATATGTTATGCTATTTTTCCACTGTGTCAAACATAAGCTTTCATTCTGCTACAGGTATATCAGTATCACATTAGGGGCCACACACAACTGTCAACATTTAATATCTATTTGATACTAATTATCTGAATTAGTACTTTAAAATGTTGCCAATTTTCCAGATTGATGATGCCATGGTGACCACATTTCGCATGCGACAGACATTAACTTAAATTAGTATGCGGCCTTGACCCGATCCTCTAATACTCTTTATACCAATAGATAAATGTTGACAATAGTGAATGGCTACTTAGTTCTTTGCAATACAACGGCATCACTAAAACATAAACCATTAGTATTACTTATTATCATTACCAACTGCGCTCTGCTATTTGTAATATTATTAATTACAGTGACATTTTGACAAATTAACATAACGTTTTTTTTACTTTACAGAAATAACAATATGGACTGCAACATATATGTACTGAAAGACTAGTGCTGGATGCTTTATGTCCAGTACAACTGTTAGGCTCAGAAAAACGCCACAGCAGATACCCTGGTTACTGTCATGTTTAAATCATTACCGTGACAGAAGGTTTTTGAACTTCACACAGTGACACAGATGAATATGGTTATTATGCCACCTATATCTGCAATCTGGCTCGGTACTTTATACAGGGACAGAGCATTGTGAGCACTGTGTTGACAATAAAAGGCTGTACTTAATAGAAGCAATTCGCCATTAACAAACAACACGAGGCCTTGCAACAAATAGATCAATAAAGAATTTGTATTGTTCGCCGGATCAATCAATACCTTTACCATGCAGACGTTACCAGGTGTAATTTACACAGACCATGGATACAAATGGCACTGGTGAAAAATCGACTCCTACGTTTAAATACATAGTGTCAGCGTACAACCCAGAACGTGCAATTCATCCTAGCACTAGTGATGTATATTTAGCTGAGGGACGAAATCTGACCACATAGATCCTAGACTGCCTTTCAAGATCTCCAGAAAGAATTGTAACTGTAGTCAATAAGTAATTATCATGTCACGTCACGTTTGGCGCAAGTAGGAAGGAAGCTATCATCGGCTGTGCCTGTCTTTAACATCGGAGTTCTTATTTCATCTGCTCTTTGATCATTTCTTCTCTTAGAATGCTACTTCATTATCCTGAGCATTTAAACAAATGCTCATACATGTGTAATAAGCCCATTCAACAATCTCCGACTCCAACCGTTTGAGTGACACACCCTGAGTGATCATCCTGGCATTTTTCAGCTAATTCTTTCCACAGGCACTTGACATTACAAGTTACATTCATACATTTTCTTTTAGTCTTCCATTTTCTTGATAAATGGAAAGATAAACTGTTTTTATCCTGAACAAATTCTTCCTTTCTTTGTCAATAACTTTCTCTACTAATTGGCATCATAATTTATCCCACAAAAACCTATCTATTACTATATGACTCACGGCTTCTTCCACAAAACAACGATTCAAATGACTAAATCTCTGCCCCGGAAAAAAACGATTGTTAAGAATCAGCTTAGGTTTTAGAGAATCAGGCACCGGAGAAATGGGCAAATATTGGCACCTGAGTTTGCTCAAACTTGCCTGACAGGCAGACACTGTGCATCTGTGCCACAAGGGCAGTTCACGGGATAGAGTTACACTCCACTCTGTGACTGTTTACCTTGCTGCATAAATAAGTCATAACAAGAGGCTGGAAGATTAAAGGCAACATTTAAACAAAATAGATTGCCACCGAATCAATCATTCGAGATGTCAAGAAGTTTACCATGCCCTTGGGCAGGATTAAATTTGGTATTATACAATCAATAAACAAAATATTTCCGCAATCGCAGTTGGAGCACCCTTTTTTAAACGCATAGGCGCCAGGGTTTATCCTACGCTGCGTACCATCGAATGTCTGAGGCAGCTCGAGAAAAAGTTGATATGCTGGAAAATGTTTTAGTTACATTCATGTGACACAAAGCTAAATCAACGCCACGGGTATAGGCTATTTTGTTGCCACCTTCATAAAATACAAAAAAGCCTGTATAATGTTGAGATGTTTTCTCCTGGGTGTAATCATTGTCAGGTGTTTCTTCAGGCGTGAACCATTTCTTGACACCTACTGTCGCAATGTGGGGTCTGGATTTTGTTTAAATATATATATAGATATATATATCATTTTAAGGCCTTTTCCGGCTACAAAATGTAATGTAAATATATCGATTTTAATAAAACTCAAGTCACTAGGCCAAAACAAATGTGATCTTGTACTTTCATCTTTTAACTTTTATTTTTAATAAATTTATTTATTTTTGTGCGTGTACATGTTTTGTCTTTACATTGGCATACAATGTAAAAATTATTAAAATATACATCATTAGTGTCAGCCCAGTACGTCACATAAAATTGCCTTTTTTTGTGTTTGAACAAATAAATTTTACACATGGCATCTCCTCGATTCCAATTAGTAAAACTGAATTTCTAATAATAATTCTTAATCGGTTTACAGTGACCTTTGGGGATCAGATCAAAAAGCCAAAAAATAAACACATTACGGTAACAAGATAATACATCAACGGTTGAACACTGCACCCCGTCTTCGCATGGCAAAACATCAAAGAAGACATCATAAAAGGGCGATGCATAATGAAGCACGGGAGACCCGAGAAACCATTAAGTCAGTTCGGCAGTCGCAAAATGGAAATATTTTTTGCAAAATTTCCCTTTTCACTTAGTCCGTACACATGACCGTAGTCACTATTCATTCGACACAATGATGAAAAACTGGTGAGTTACAAAGCAGATTCACCTACGTGCGACCTGCCATGATGCACTTAGAATATACCGGGTGAACAACTTCTAAACGGTACAAGCCCGAGGTATGCCAGCTGTCATGCTTCGGCTGAATAATGTCATTGTGTTCGCTACTGCACATTAGCAACACTAGCAAATAGTAGAAATTGACCAGATAAATAATATATTTGAAGGACTCAAAATATTCATTAATAATATATTAATTAGTATAATATTATTATGTAAGTTAGTTTCATTGAAAATTCAGTGCACTTTACAATCACACAAAACGCATGAAATTAAATAATTTTAATTAATGAAATAGTATTATAAATCAGAAGAAATACATTCTTTCACTTTCACCCATGGATTGCTTCTAGATTTTCTGGACAGCGTTTTCCTTGATGGACCTGTTCATTTTTAAGCCAGAAGTTTATTTTGCTTTATCACTGATACAATAACTGCATTGCCAACCAAATTTCTGCTTCATTGACATTCAGGAATCTGCTTACCCCACTGGCTATGGTCTATGCCACTGTCTCTACCACTGCCAAAGTGGCACCAATAGAGAGACACTATCGTTAAATGGCAAAATATTTCCAAACGTTATGTACAAATAATCGTGTGCCCATTTATTTTACCCTAGACCTATTAATGCAAATAAATGTTTTGAAAACTTCATGGGTAATTGTCCATGATTATTTTCGCAGCATCTTAGGATGGTCTCAGGTTTAAATGTACAGCTGAAGTTGGTGTCAAATGGCCCTCATTATGTTAAAGTTATTAGTTCAGGCCAATGTGGTTCTAGGGTTAAAATTAAGTTTAGTAGAAAAGCAGACACTCTAAGAGAAGAAGACATGTTCTTGAGAGAACTACCTCTACAAATTATGTTAAAGCATTATAAATAATGATAATGTAAAGATATGTTGTCACTACACTACCCTAGGGTAACTCTAGCACCCTAATTGATAACAAGACAAACTCTTGACCCAATATTTAGATAAAATCAGCATGTATTCAACTGTTCTGACAGAACTGTCTTGAAGCAATCTGCATATATACAACATCTGACAAACATAACTACATTAAAGATCATGTGATGCATTACAATATTAAACATATTAATATATGTTTTGTAATTTCTATGCTACAGCTTATGAGAGATGTTGATACTTTTTATTTTTACCAAAAAGTGTTTCAACATAAATTATTACCTTTTAACTTTTTTTATTATGCCAACAGGTAGGAACATCTGGTTTCGTACTTGTTCTATAACCTCAGCGCTATGGCTGAAAGCATTTGAGATATGTTTGTACATGATTTTATGTTGTTTTATTTGGTTTCGAATTTGTTTTATAAATAACACCTATGCTTTAGTGGAAAGCATTTGAGATTATGTTTTATAGGATTTTATGTTTTATTTCTTACAAAGATTTTCTCAATTTACTACCTTGACAAAAAGTCGTTGTAGCTTACTGTAGGCTAAATGTAGGAATAGGGGTATAGTAATGTCTCTAATGATTCACATTCATCTTGTAACTATAGTGTTTGTGCAATGGCAATACTATTAACCGATTGCTACATGAAAAATTACCATCAAGCACCGCAGACACAGTACAAGAAAGGCACCCTGTGCGTTGAGACGTTTGGTAAGTACTAAGTATGTCAGACCCAGAAACCTCGAATATTATACTTCGGGCCTTCTATCGCGCCGGGTAAATAACGCCGGCTTGCTATGAACTAGGCTCAGTATTACTTCGCTACAACTTGATTAAGTGGAGTACGATGCCCGAGCGTGGCCCGAGTCAGTCGTTATCGCGAGTGGCCTTGTTTCGGCGGTTGACGGGCAACTTAAAGGCACCGGGCGCCCGCCGACTGGCGCGGACGGAGCGAGAGGGTAACACCTTAGGTACACCTACCTGGTGAATCTGGCCTTCGGCGCTCGTCTTCGCCCCGGCAGGCGAAAATAATCCCCGCAGTTCGTACTGGACCTTCGTCTCATATTCGTCGTGCGCGTTGCGTTCATAGAGCACTATTTCCAAGATCGCCCGCTCACGGGTGGCGGCGGACGCTACCATGATGAGCATCAGGAGCGGTAACAGCAGGACTGCGCCTAGTAGCATCGTGCCACCGTCGAGGGATCATTCCGTCGTCCGCTCATAGTCGTCCCAGTCGGCGGTAACGTCGGGGCAGCAAGCGCCCCGTTCCTCCTCCAGTTTGCTCGGCCGGCGGCTCGTTTATGTGTGTGTTGCGCCGCCGAGTGTTCGCCGGTGCGGCGCGCGTGTGTGCACCGCGGCGAACATCAAACGGAGGCGCTCGGGTCACGTGGTGCGCAGGGAATCCCCGCCCACAAACGGCGGCGCCGTCGTGTGGCAGCCGTTTACGCGCCAATGCCCCCGTCCGCGAGACGGAGTGGCGCGCGCACGAACGCACGCCGATATTCTCCTGCGTTTTTCGCCGCCACCTCAACACTAGACACGGGCCGGCTTTAGTCCGGACGGCCAGGGGAGGTGACCCGCGCGTAGCCCACGTCGCGTAATTACGGGTTTTGTTTACGTTGCCTCCGCGAAGTGGGTCACGTCTTTTAACGACGGGGACAATGCTCGTCGGCGGGCGGCGACTTCCAAGGCGCGCCGAAACTTCGTGCGTCCGCCTCGGTGCTTGGAGGCGCTGCCTAACGATGTATCGGGTTTGTGCAGCATTGGTTTATATAATGGCGATCGGACGCACGCGTTCACCGAACACTGTGCGTGACAACGCCATAATTACAGGCCGCGGGACGACTGTAGAAGAGTTCTTATCAATATTTACAAGCTGCAAAATTGAACTGACAACCTTTAGGACCAGGAACAACAGCGAAACCGCCACGTACTTTTGGCACATGCGTCATTCCCGAAACGACTCTTACAATCGTGATATGCAGTTTAACAGGAGTTACAACCAAGGGTTTCGACTATTGGGGAGGGGCAGTTTTATTGTTGCAATGGTAAAGTCATTTGGCACCATATACATACTTTGTCATGGTCCGCTGTTGGCCCAATCAACTTTACGGGTTGGTGTATTCTTGTGGTATTGTGGTAGTTGTTGGTTGTTGCGATAGTGTTATAATAGTTGATGCATGTTGTATACTTAATGCAATACTGCGATAGATTCGTAACTGTGGTATCACCTGGAAATGCAGCAAGGCCATACACTAATGTTATGTAGGCCAACTTCGAGACACAACCCCTTTCGTAAAAACCCCCTCCGGACATAACCCCCTCACTTTAATAAAATACACATACAGAAAACAGCACAAAATAAACAGTGTTTATATTTACCCATACCTAGTTAGACAACCGGAAAGCCTCTGTCTGGAAAATTGTCTGGACATTCATTGCTAAATGACTGGCATCGCGAGATGACATATTGGATGCCCTGGATGTGTTCTGATATTCTACCGCGCATGTTGGTGCAGGATTTTGACGATTTGGCTACACGCGGACTCTTTCTATGTGGTGTTCTTTAATACGTAGGCGGCACTAATTCTAAGTTACGTCGTAAGAAGCCAACATTGAGCATACTCTCCGACGGGGTTATTGCAATCGTATCATCTTGCGAGGTAGTTAGCAGAATTGATTGAGCCGCGCCAGGAACACTTCTGCAGTGGCTCCACCAGTGGCTCTTCCGACTGAGTGAATGCGCATGAAGTCTACTGGCTACGTTGACCGCAGAATAGGCGGGTGAATTCGTTTAATGTCCCAAAAAGGAAATGTAATTGTTTTTACTAATGTGTTTTAGAGGCTTTGTGTTTTACAGGCTTTGTAAAAATGAAAAACAATTATGTAATAAAACTGCGGATATAACTGAGCCCCACCCACACCCCAATTCAAGAGAAACACGGGAAATTGAGACACTGTAAGCATAATGCCAACTCAGGAAATGGAAAACGGATTATTGCAAAAGTTGAACCGGAAAAAAATATAATACCTTTACTTTTTTATCCAAGTGGTCCATTTGCCCACCCACCCACGTCCATTTTAATTCTTCCATTTCGCCTACTCTGCATTAAGGCTAGTTCCTCCCACACCAAGGTTACCATTTAAATGTAATACTTTAATAAAAAAACTGGTAAATGTAAAATATGCTTTGCTGACGTTTTTCTTGAGTAAAATCTTAGTGTTCCTAATTATTGTTTATTTACAGACATTTACGACATCAAAAAAGAACTTATATTTCACCCAAGAAAACCTCTGATTTCTGCAAAGCTTCAGTTCGCACTGAATTGCTAAAAGAAGCCACGTCCAATTAACGTTTGGTCCTGTTGAAGCCAAACCGTGCTAGCTGGACCACGTGATCTAAGAGTAGGCAATGTACCGTGGGAGTAGGCCTTAATTGGGCAATGGGCGAACTGGGAATCTATCTCAGAATTAGCCATCACAGAAAGCGATGTGGGTGTAGGGGATACGAGCATGAAGCGTCAAAAACAATCCTGTTTACCGGATTCGTGTTACACTTAGCTGTGGCTCAGGCAGCGAGGTGCGGTGACTGGAACCACCGTTACAGACGACATTACACGAAGGAGCGCATGTCTTTGATATGAATCAAACTACAGCGTCGTAACATTTCTTGAACCGCAGAGCGTGAACCGGCGAATTCACTAGCGTAAAGTGCACGTTAGCGATTGTTTAGGGCAGCTGTTCAAACGCAGGCTGGAGCGAAGGTGTTCTCGTCTTCGGCAGAATAGATTCACGAGCGGATGTTACCGTCGCTTCGCATATATTTGATATTGCATTGGTGGATGAGTCAAACTAACACAACCAGGCGTGTTTGCAGGCAGTGCATCGTTGAAATAGTTTCAAACGATTGCGCATGTTGTTTTTGTAAAGAGTCCTCGTTATCGGTAGTTCGATCTACTATCGGTGTCGTGTTAACGACCGTATTGCCTCGTTACAGCCCCTGTCGCGATGTGTGGATAAGTTTGACAAGTCGTTACCAGGCTTGTTAACAAATCGGAATGTCTTGCATTGGAATGCACATTAACATTTCCATTGCATTTACATGTCCACCCCAAAACAATTGTATTTGAATGCCATCCCCAAACAAATGCCATGGTATTTCAAATGCAAAAGAATTGTTTTAATATAACTATTTTGTTAGATTCTGTGCCTGATATACGGGCTTGTAATATTGTGTACTATGCCTATTTGATTGAGTTGTTCCTATTTACAGCAGGATTTGACGTTTATGTAATTACTTAAGCTATTAGTAGGGATATTGTTATTTAAGGTGTGGGTTTGCATTCGTCGAGCTGGTTCAAACATCACCGGGTGCGTGCGTGCTCGCGTATATATGCATGCATGTATATATATATATATATATATATATATATATATATATATATATATATATATATATATATATATATATATATATATATATATATATATATATATATATATATATATATATATATATATATATATATATGTATGTATGCATCAGTATATTTGTCATGGTGCCATATTAAAATACCACCGTAATATATCTTTGTGTGGAATAAAACGCCAGCGGCACTTTCACTATCCATCAGCGTTAAGTTTCGCTTTTTAAGTTCATCTTGGCCCTTGTTGGAACTACAGTTTTGGGGATTCACCAAACAATGATCTCTTGCGATGCTTCACACTTCCAACACCCTATTTTTTAATCCGTGTTCCATTTTCGCGTGTCAGTCAGAACGTGACTTACAAGCGACGGTTGAGTGCAACAGTCAGCTAACTGACATTTTGTAAACAGTTTTGAGAAAATAAGATTTACAGTTTATATGTTAAAACAAAATCACTGTATTTTTTACAAAACAATTACAGTTATTTTTCTGTGCATCAAACCTTTCAAATTTTATTCGAACAAGCCTAAAACTATTTCTCACCCTATTTCGGGCATAAGGGGCTAAATGGTTACTTAGTAGCCTATTGCATCACAACTTAGTAGCCTATTGCATCACAACTTAGTAGCCTATTGCACCACAACTCCGGGCTAAATTGTAATAATATAAAACTTAGTAACTTAACATAATTACTCAAGCAATAGTGCATATCCAGCAGTCATAAAACGTAAAACGATTTCCGACCCCTGTCTGAACACAAAGGCCAACATTGTTACTTAGTAGCTTATTGCACAACTCCGGACTAAGTTGTAATACTGTAAAACCTACTACGGTGCTAAATTACAGATACAATGCTGCACGCCCAGCAGTAAGCTAAAAAACACTGTAACTTCTTCAAACAAAGAACTTACGACAGACACTGCCTCACAAATAATAGAAACGTCTGTTCAAAATGAAACTTTCAACAACCTTAATCAACGCTGAACATCTAACGGTTATCAGTAAATAACTATCCGACTACAAAGTAGATGGAGTTAAATATACAGCAAATGTTCCACAGTCACTGAAAGAGTGGCCCTGAAAGAGAACTGGGTAACCCCGCTGGCTTGAGCAGTCAAACGGCAGCATTGTTCACTCTGCCGTCATGTTTCAGTCCCTGATAGAATCCGAGATAACAAGGTGGGACATGCTTCATCAAGGACACGATATCCCGGTGTTTTGCGAGAGAGGTTTTGCATCCATCTGGGTGCGGAAGTGGAAGGTTCACTGAAAATGACAATCCTTGGCGTCTTCTTGTTCTCTACGCTATGTCGATGCACTTAAACCCGTCATCATCCACGGCATACTTACTCAAAAATCTTGTGTGGCTCATCTTTCCGAAAGCGTAACCGACGGGTCTTAAGCTAGTCCACCTTCTCATTTGTGGTGTTAACCTTCCTGTTCACAATGAGTTCTTTCAATGATTTGAACTCCTCAAGGAAGTCCATAGCCTCAAGCAGTGCAACATCGAACTTGTGCTTCTTTCTAGCCCGTTTGTGGTGTTAGTATGTCCACAATGAGTTCTTTCAATGATTTGAACTCAAGGAAGTCCCTAGCCTCAAGCAGTGCAACATCGAACTTGTGCTTCTTTCTAGCCCGTTTGGCAATAGCCATCCACTCAGCAGGGGTGAAGACTGACTCGTACTTCATCGTCTGTTTTTCATCTACCCCAAAATCCTCACCAGAAGGCAGAAAAGAGTGGCCGCTGACCATAATAGCCTGGTCAACTAAGTCATACGGAAAGTGTAGCAGAACGTGCTGCCAGAAAAGAGCAACATCTGTTTCGGTTCTGTCCCCCCTCCCCCCGCACACACACGCACGCACGCACGCACACAAATACACACACGCTCGCACGCACGCAAGCACGCACGCACGCACGCACGCACGCACGCACACACACACACACACACACACACACACACATTAATCAGCAAATCCGATCAAATGTGTTGGTAGCTGTTTTCTTTCTTGCAAGGTTTTTAACCAATGCCACAAACAGGATGCACATTCTGCAGAACCTCGGAAGCTACACCATCATGCCACATCCGAAAATAGCCCCCAAATCAGTGTCACAGTCATACATGCCACAGTTGTACAAGGCAAGTCGCCTTCTATAGTAGCATTCATATGTGTTCAGGTATGGCAACGGTTTTGTTTTCTGGAAGTCAAATGATAAAACCCCAACATTGTTGTCAACTTTAGCCTTGGCTTTGTCTACGTTCAGTTTGTCCCTGTTTTTTTTTCAGCAAGCTCAAGATGGTCATTTATAAAAAGACAAGGTAAACTGAGTGTTAAAGATATTGCTGTACACCCAGTTGCCCACTGGAGTCATGTAGATACTCCTGGTGGGAATAATGACAGATCTAGTGAGATATGTACCTGGGGAATTTATTGATGTGTTTTTTACACGCTCAATATGGACCTCTGGAGTCTTGCTACTACGAGGACTTGCCAGTCCTTTTATCTTCAAAGTCACCAGACAGTAGCATGTTGCACAACACTTTCTTGAAAACTGTAGCGCAACACTACACAATAGCCCCCTATTGGCAGTTATCATAACTAAAATCAGGTAGTAGTGTCTTGCACAATAGAATTACATAAACATTGTACTTGATAGTAGTCATAATTCAAATATCAGCTCACAGTTGTGCTCAGCCCTTCAAGTAAAAACGTAGTACGAGAACAACGTACAAAACAGGCCCTTCCAACGTACAAAACATGCCCTTCCAATGTACAAAACAGGCCCTTCCAAAAATGGCCCCTACCCGTTTGGCGTTATTGCATTACGTACAGTGACATTGGTGCTTTCTGCTACGTAACTCACGGGGGATCAGCCCGGATCACTACTGAACATTGGTCGGAAGCACGAAACGCAAATTCCACAAGGGGAGTTCACACGTTTCTTAAAATATTAGTACTGTTTTCCAAGTGTCACATATCCGTTTGGGCGCGTTGAAAACAACAACTCTCGCACACATAAGCCAGCTGTGTATGCTCTGATTTGTGCATATGAAATTTGAAGTGGATGCATCAAAAGTGATGCTAAGATGGGCCACTCAGCCTTTGCCAAAAGGGAACCGTTTTTGTCGGTATGCTGTTGGTGTAGAATACACACTAGTAATTACAACGTAAGTTACAATGTAAATTCTGTACAACAGAGTTCTACAATACATAAAATAAACGATAATGATAAAACAATATAATAACATTATTAATGACATAAAATGAAATAACAAACGAATGAATTGAATACAGAAAACACTAATACACCATGTTTGTCATGCTGCGAACTGTTTTCGGACAGTAAGGAAGGGAATGGGCAAAATGTGGACAATGAACGGCATGGGCACACCTGTGCTGTGCAGGTTACGAGTGTGGACAAATCTTGTTTAAGGAGCCCGTTTCGCCAGTTGTTCCCCTACCGTTGATTGCAGCAGTGTCGCGTGACGTCACGTGACGTCCTTCTTCACCAATCAAATATTTGCGCAAAACCTGCACGAGAGTGCATGACGAATGACGGCGAATTATGCTGTTTTAAAGTCACGTGAATTGGACTATGACATGGTGGGGATAATTGTGCATTAGTGTCCGCTGAAAACATTACGCTGGCTTTTTATGATTAAGAGCATAACACACATTACGATAGAGAAATTGGCTCCGGTTGTCCTTTCCGCACTGTCTATGGTATTGGTATCTAATGAGAAATGTGGGTTAATCACGTGTTCACAAATTGACAGTGGCGACCGAAGCTGATAAAGCGTCTCGTTTTCGTGTGAGTAGTCAATTCAGTGGCGTAACGAGGCAAGGACCGTCGATCTGTAGACCATATTTAGTTGGAGGTAATGTTCAAGCAGTCATTATAACACATTAGAATGCCTGCTCGTGATCAGAGCTGCTGTGTGTTAGTCAATTTGCACAAGTGGATGATATATTACACAAATAGTCGTGAATATGCCGTGAACGGATTAATGTCTAAAGCAACCAATGTCATTGCGATTTACAACGGGAGTCCGCTTTGCCCCACGTGGTGGTGCGCTTTGCCCCACGTGGTGGTGCGCTTTGCCCCATGTGGTGGTGCGCTTTGCCCCACGTGGTGGTGCGCTTTGCCCCACTTGGTGATGCGCTTTGCCCCATTAGGTGATGCGCTTTGCCTCACTTGGTAATGCGCTTTGCTCTGCATTGAATGGGTCATCGGAATTACAGAAATAACGTATGCCATATTACTGTTTGCGTGAACCAATGACACCTACTATAGCAAGATATAGGGGACGTATAAATAGGTATTTCTCTTTTTTTAAAGTATGCTATGAGACCGTTTAAAGTTGTTGAATTTGTTATAATAATATGGGCAAAATATAAATAAATTTATGTGACTTTTTGGCGTGACGTTTCTGCTAAAATCGAACGTGCCCAAATTGGTTTGGCATCACGCTGCATCGTGTGTTTGGAAGATTGTGCCAATGGAAATGGCATCTGTCGATATAGGTCGGTACTTGAACTTTGTCCCAGTTACAGCATCAATGAAATGCGTTGCTGAAAATTATTTCGGTTCGGTAAATGTAGAATGTGTGTCGTCGATTGATTCAGTATTTCATATCAATGACACTTTGACCATGCACGCACGCACGCACTCACTCACGCACGCACGCTCGCACGCGCACACGCGCGCACGCACGCACTACCTTACATACACAATGTTACACACGTAAAACAAAAATCACGCAGTTACATTGTTCCTAGTTACGTTAGCCGCTACGCCTGTTACTACCTGTATCTTACTGCCGTATCCTGAATGGCCGTATTTGATTTTAAGGTCCCTTGTGGGGGCTCTTTGCCCCGCCCTACCCTACGTGAACAGCTTGGGATGAATGTGTTACCTATACTTGTATGCCTTCCAATAGTTGCAGCAGCGCCAACTGTTGGTATAACGGTGAACCACTGTTCACGTCCGTCGATGACTTTAGTGCGGCGTCTCTTTTATGCGTGCAATCGATTCCGCTTGCATGACTGCATTGGCGGGACTTCATTTTCACCCTGTACACAACTTCACATGTCTGAACCATTGCTGCTTCCTTCTATCCATGGTGGACGTCAGCTAGGAATTCTTCATTATGTTCCAACGTGTGCCTTCATAGGTGTAGACTTTTCTTCTTATTTGGTTGTATGTGTGCGAAGTGTAATTAATTTTATGGATTCTTCTGTAGCAAACCTTTTCATAGGTACGCCTAGAGTTATGCATTAATAGTCCACGTTTCACAATAATAATAATAATAATAATAACAATAATAATAATAATAACTATAGCAGTAATACTAACAACAACAACATAGTGGTGGCAAGCGAACGCAGGAGGTCTACCGGTATTTTAACTTAACTTCATAATACTTAATTTTTGTGACGATAAAGATGGCTAAAGCGATCCGAGTTGTTAGTTCCATCTATAGTAGCTCTGGTGAAACCTATGCTGGTTTTCCAACTGAAACAAAAACAACTATTTTCCGGGTTAGAAATCGTGTTTCTTTTTAAAATTGTTGCTCTGTAAACGGTTACTCTACAAATAATTGGTGTTAAGATAAATTCTTAGCACTGAATGCACTACTAGAAGTCTCTATTTAACCGGGTGTTTGTTTGCCGGGCTTGACAGATGGAGAAAGGTGGCGGGCGAGTGGAAAGAGGCAGGAATCTAAAGCACACGCCGCTGTGTCTTGCAATAGTATCCGCCGATATGGAAGTGTGAAGCGAAATGTGATCGCGTGTAGAACGAAAGAACGGTTACAGTTGGCAGTGGACGTGTGTGTTGTGGTAGTAGCGGTTCGCCCTTCCAAACAAATGCAACTCCTTCCTGGGTAAAATGGCGGCGTGGGCAGTGGCGTGGTGGCTCGCGGGTTGTGGGTAGGGGTTCACGGACGGCGCACGCGCACGCACGCACGCACGCATGCATGCACGTACGCACTTTAAGTTTGTCCTTTCTCTTCTCCTTCTAACCGATCTCTTTTGTTTTCCATGCCATCTTTGTTATTCTCTCCTCTCTGAATATGTCCTTCCAATCGAAGTCTGCTGCCAACTATCTTCCTTCTTAGGTGTTTCGTCATTCCAATCTCTTCTCGTGATTCCTCTATCCTTCTCCTGCCGTGTCAGACCGAACTGTTCTCTGCTACACGTAACTTCTCATCCTGTCTCCTTGTCAATGCAGGTGTTCCCAACCCATTTACCGACAATAGCAAATGCTGACTAAAATAGTCATATTATTTTAATAGGCAAATAATCAACACATTCTGAGTGGGAGTATCAAAATCGAACTGTGCGTGGTTTCGAACAACATGTCAACACCGATTGCAGAAACTCTGGCACTGCCAGGGTGTTACTCCACTGATCGAGCTTTATACCAGGTGCTTAAAACCTATACCAGGTGCTTAAAACCAGGTGCTTAAAACCTAGGTTCATCGACTTGGTGACCAGTTGAAGCGGATAATATATATTATATTCACGCATTTAAAAGTGCCCTAACAACACATACTAAGCAATGTAGAACACGTTAAGTTGTGGGGCTGCGTCAAACTCGGGAAGCACCAACCGTGCACAACTCATCAAATTCACTGCGTTCTCTGTATCTTATCTCTTGTCATTCATGTAGCTCCGTGTTTAGATTCACTTCACCATTGAGTTCGGGCGTGCGTGCGTGCGTGCGTGCGTGCGTGCGTGCATGCGTGCGTGCTTAATGAACCAAGTACCAGACACAAGTACACCATATTATAACTAGTATTTATTGCAGTTTAACTGACAGGCTCTGGTGTAGGTGAGCCGCTCAAGGGTTTACCTGGAGCAGAGCAGGTGACAGATTCTTCCCACGGCGTCCCGTCGTGGCGCGGGATACAGGCCAGCTTCCGCGGCCCAGTGTTGATCTCAGCGTGATGCTGGCAGACAGCGCTGATGTAACGTGCAATGAATGGTGCTGTATTAGCCAGGCCGTTTCACTCCGCCAGTTTGTTTTGACATTGTACTTTGACGTACAAGTGGTAAACTTGGTGCGTGCGTGCGTGCGTGCGTGCGTGCGTGCGTGCGTGCGTGCGTGCGTGCGTGCGTGCGTTTACCTGCGTTTTAGACAGTGGCGACGTGGTGCGGGCGAATAGCATTCGCGCATTAACTGCAGGGAAAACAAGTTGCTGTTTGAATGCACTGGTCTGCCAGGCGGTGACGTCATAAGCATTTTATGCGGCCATGAGGACGAAATATTCCAATATGTTTAGCTTTTTACCGTTAGCATCAACGGAAATGTCCAGTTAAAACACACATATATTTCTCCTTTTCTTTCTTCTTTTTTTGTGATAACTGATCTATGTACGCAACATTTGCATGATTAGAAGGCAAATAAAAATACATTAATAAACAGTTATGATTGATTGTCAGATAAATACACATTAAACTTACATTAAACTGTCACTTGACCGATTCAGGGCAATGTTTTTCGCACGCGAGATGTTACTACCGGCCGCTCATGTTCGTGAACGTTTGGTATCGCAGAATTAATTGTATACGGCATGTTTCAGTACATCAAGAACACCCGTAGCACTAGGCAACTAGTACCCGCCTTTCCACTTGAAAGGCGATGCTCCCCGCCACCAACTCGTCTAGGATATTTGACACATTACTAAAATGCAACACGCAAAAAAAAACGTATTTTATACATGCTTTCAATTGTCTTGGCGCAGGTGCTGCCGGTCAACATCTTGATGGCTTCTTGGATAATTGCGACGTAATTCCGGCAGTTATAGAAGCGTCTAGCGACGCCTTGCCTTGTATTACGGGACAATCGTAGAAAAGACGCGTGACGTTGTGAAGAAATGTACGTAATTGTTCGCGTAATCATTGCGGACAATTGTGCGTAACAAATACAAAGGGTGATTCAATTGTTCATAGAAATGGTAATAACGTGTGAATTTCTACAAAAAAACTGACGACCCGACCGTGGTCGATCGTAGATGAACCCTTGAAAGTTTGGCGCCCGAGATGCAATGCGTCTAGGGGGAGTAGCATAGCAAACTTACATACATCTTCTCGCTGGATTATAGTAAGATATCACTAATGTTACTGGACAATAGCCATGCATAAATATACATTTGTACCATCGAGCGCGAACAATAGCGCTCACTATCAGACGATAAACGTACTTAGAATCAATTAATTGCCCCACATTTCTCCTCCTTTTTGTGTCAATGTACAGATGGTATGTCACAGAATACACGTAATAAGGTTAGTGCATGTCAGTTTTAAATCTTAAGTTATCTAGTTGCGATACATATCTGAATCGGAAGTGCAGAATCCACGCATACGTTTCCAATGACGATACCTAACGCAGCACCTGATACCATGCTAGAAAGCAACAGCCGTTGAGCGACGTTTAATAATTATTATTTGCGTGTTTTCCTTTTAATGGTCTGGTATTCCCTGAATGCAAGTGACCGCCTTTCGCTATCTCGAACCGATGCGGTTTCACAGCTCAAAAACATCAGCACGGAACGTGTTCGCGCCAACGTAACCGCAGCTGCTGAACGCTGTATCCTCGCCGCGGTTATCGCAAGTGTTCCAGTAAGACCGTAACTCCATCCGACACTCGTTACTCATTCTTGTGTTCGGTGATTTCGGCGCCGAAAATTTCGGTCCGGGAGGAAGGTTCGAGGCCTGCGTTTAACGAGCCGTGTAGCACCTTGGACTACCACATTTCAATGAGAGACACAGATTTATTTATGAACCATTACATTTTACCTGCAGGTCTAACCTCGGATCTGTTTGTCAGAGAAGTAATGATTTGCTAAAATGCACGGCAAGACTTTCACTGGTTGTAACGACTCCTATGAAGGAGGCTAAGCGAACTGAATCTTCGATCCGCGCTTGATTAGCAATAATATCACAATATCGACTCAATGTAGGCTTCAAATGTGGCCAGATGCCGCGCTGATAGATAATTTTGTATCAGGAAGCATTCGATCAAAAAAAAACTTTTTCGCAGTCAGGGGCTTCTGACTACATCAGTACCCCTGACAGATCGACCTGTTGCAAAGGAGTTTTTTCAGTTGTGTTAACCAAATGGGATTGCGCGCTGGAATTTGTCAGGCCGGTGTAACAGTATATCTCCCCCTGGATAGCTTCCCCCAGGGGGAAGTTGCCCTAGGATATCCCCCACCCTGGATATCTTACCCCCCTTCCAATGCCCAAGTTGTCTTGACTCCAAAAAAATATTTTCACCCACAACTAAAATCAAGAACATGATGCAGTTAAATCAATATTTATTTGTAAATTTCATCATGTAATGACTTAGTGTTATCACATGCACAATCATTCACCAACATGAATACATTAAGTGTCTACTCTTATCACACAAATTGCACGTCCACAAAAATATAAAAAAATATTACATTAACTATCTACAGCCCATATTGTTTCATGGTAATTAAAGTCTTGTAGACGCCTTCCTTAAATAAACGACTGGACATTGGCTTGGGATCAAACGATTAATTTTTTGTAAAGTGGGTGAAAGGATTTAGTTAATTTGTATTGTGTGTTGTTACCCAACAAAATAAATCAAAGGTTAATAAAGTACCCCCGGTGTAAGATGCCCTGGGGAAGATGTCCAGGGGGAAGATACTGTGCCACACCGGTGTACGGGAACTTGACTTTAATGGGCTGTGGACTCTTGGTCGCTGGGCGGAAGGGTTATGACAGGTAATGATAGGCGCGTTTTAGCCGTCTGTTCCCAGAAACACGTCGATCAAGACAGCAAGCAGGAATAAGTGATTTGTGATACCGTCATGTCTTCAAATGTATTGTACAAAATGGCCAGGATGAAAATATGAGTGCGTGCGTGCGTGCGTGCGTGCGTGCGTGCGTGAGTGCGTTTTGGTGTGGCTAGGAATGCCATAGGCATAGGGTCTAGCTAGAATAATTCCGCTAATTTCAGCAGGGCCAGAGGCATCATAAATCACTGTCCTTCCGCCTGAATGACGCCATAACTAGATAGTCCGGCAACTTGATTGGACGTTGAACAATCCTAATAGTGACCATTGGTTAGCTGACCATTGGCTAAGATGCGTTCGTTTCGGTCGCGGATGACTCTAAACAGACGAGAACCCAGTTCGATCGAAGCAAGCGAAGCATACCCTTAAAGCTGGAGAAAATACACCGCAGCAGACAAGCCGTTTTCGTACGTGTTCGTAGGTAGGTAGATTCAATACGGATTATTGAGGAATGCAGCCATATCCCGAATTTATACGGATTTTCTTAACATTTACAGGAAAATCTGCGATGACAAATAGGATACAGATTATGTTCGCGTTCGTCATAAACGTATACAATTGAATGACAAACTCACTGCAATCGACGCACAAAATACTTTGGAATGAAGTTTGATGCCTGCATCGAAAATGAGAAGATAGCTAGGCAGGTTTCAGGCTAATGCTAATTTCGTTTGATGTGGGTATATAAGATGTGGTATAACACGAGGGTATAAATCAAGTGTCATGCCTACCACCGACGAAATGATGATTTATACGGATTTATACAGAATTCCAAGTAAACAATATGGATTTAAAAAAGCGTCAGATCTAGGGCCTCTCGGAATGTAGAGCATATACGGATTTATACAGAATTACAAGTACAATATAGATTTCAACCAAACCAACCAAACATCATATGTAGCCTAGTTGTAGGGCGTACTGGAGGCGAAGTGTGAACACATTATACGGATTTATACAGAATTCCAAGTCAAAAATATGAATTTCAACCAAAAAACCAAGCGTCAGATGCCCTATGCCAGGGCTAGGGCTAGGCCTATAGGCCTAGCCCTAGCCCTGGGCCCTGGGCCCTGGCATACCGGAATGTAAAAACAACTGCATTTCGTCGGTGTAGGTCCTACATCTGATGCTTGGCTTTTCTTTTTTTGGTTGAAATCCATATTTTTACTTGGGATTCTAAATACAAAATATGGATTTCAACCAAAAAAGCCAAGCGTCAGATGTAGGACCTACAACCGACGAACTGTTCGGCCACCAATGCCAATGACAATGCCAATACAATAGAACCTGCATATGAGAGCGCAGTTTTTTATCTCCTCAAACGAACAGTAGTTGTTATTTTTACTGAAACGCCAACGGCGGTCAAAAGCTGTCTTCGCTTCAGTCTGTACTCGATTGTCTCACCGACAAAGCCATGCTGCCGGGACAGAAACACACGGTTTTTACGTTGTTGTGAACACCGATTTGTACTGAACGCACCCTGGCTGTTTCATAAAAAGCATACACCACTTATTCGCAACATAGCGAAAATATCTAAGTGCAACATCAGATGAAACATGGCATGTACGACTGCAAGAAAGCGTGTCGCGGTAAAATAGTAGGCCCTATTAATATTGGCGGATGTTCCAGAGAAGGCTTTTGTCTGTTTCTTCTTTTTGGGTTTCTGTTTTTGTGTGTGACATTGTTTAACAAGATCTAACAAGATTTAACAAGATTGCCATCCCAAACAAAAAGTTCCATATGGCAAGTGGACAAGGAAGCCATTGGCTTATCGAGAGTCCAACAATTTTCTCATCTATGTGTAGCCCGCCCTTATCAAATATCTGTCAATTCTATTTTTAAACATATTCACACTACTAACATTAACACAATCATTTGGCAGTTTGTTCCATTCATGTATCACTCTCTGTGAGAATGAGTACTTTCTCATGTCCAACCTACACTGCTCCTTAACTAATGCTGCTAATAACTGTGTTATCTGTATCATTTGTAACCTTTTTGAATACTTTTGTGTCATCTGCAAATGTGAGTGCTTTGCTAAATATATCATCTTCTTAATCATTTATATATATATATATATATATATATATATATATATATATATATATATATATATATATATATATATATATATATATATATATATATATATATATATATATATATATATATATATATATATATATATATATATATATATATATATATATATATATATATAAGAGAACAACTATCAATCGCTCAATGGAACGTCAGGACTCTCCTCGACCGAGAAGTAGCCGACCGACCGGAAAGACGTACTGCACTAGTAGCAATGGAACTCGCCAAGTACAATATAGACATTGCCGCCCTGTGCGAAACAAGGTTCTCAGAGTCTGGTAGTCTTAATGACTTGGAATACTCTTTCTTCTGGAGTGGCAGATCCAAAGGAGAGAAAAGGGAGGCTGGAGTGGGCTTTGCTATAAAGAATGACATCGTGACAATGCTGACAGAAATGCCACGGCCAGTAAGTGACAGAATCATGATGATGAGACTACCTCTGAGCAAGGACAACTATGCTACAATTATCAGTGTTTACGCTCCAACAATGACAAACCCGGACGATAACAAGGAGGCTTTCTACAACCAGCTGTCAAGTACGCTCAGAGGCATCCCTCGTACCGATAAGCTACTGCTGATAGGAGACTTCAATGCAAGGATAGGAAGAGACAATGACAAATGGACCATGGTCATGGGCAAATATGGGATCGGGAAACGCAACTCCAATGGCGAGCTTCTACTGGCTTTGTGCTCTGAGTTCGAACTGATAGTGACGAACACCATGTTCAAGCAGAAGGATGAACGCAAGACCACCTGGATGCATCCTCGTTCCAGACACTGGCATATGATCGACTTCATCATCACGAGGTGTCGGGATAAGATGGACATCCACAGTACTCGAGCCATGCGTGGAGCTAACTGCTGGACCGATCACCATATGCTGAGGTCAAAAGTGGCATTTAGAGTACGACAAAAGCATAACAGACAAGGGGTAAGAAAACCTACCAAGCTAAACACAGCAAAACTACGTACCATCAGTCATAGGGAGAGCTTCGAGCAGGAGATGGACAGCGCTCTCGCCCAATGGGAGGAGAAGGAAAGCTCAACACCAGATGAGGAATGGGCAGCTCTGCAACAGGTAGTATACAACACAGCTAAAACATTTCTCGGCAAGCCAGACAGAAAACACCAGGACTGGTTCGACCCCAACGACCAGGAGCTACAAAATCTAATAAGCAGAAGAGACCAGTCCCACCAGAGAGTGTTGCAGACCAGGAGTACTAGATCCACCACTGCAGCGTACAAAGATGCCTGCAGACTGCTACAAAAACGCACCCGTGCCCTGAAGTCAGAATGGTGGGAAATGAAGGCAGAGGAGCTGCAGAGATCTGCAGACAGAAATGACATGAAGGGCTTCTACAATGGACTGAAGGAAGTGTGGGGACCCGCGAAAAAGGGACCTGTTCACCTGAAGTCAACAGATGGAATGGAGACCTTCTCTGACAGCAAGAGAGTTGTGGCAAGATGGAGTGAACACTTCCAAAAACTACTCGACGTCCCTGGCGACATAGAACATGAAGCTCTTGTCAACATCCAGCAGCGCATTACCAACACATGCCTTGATGAGATTCCAAACATGGATGAAATGGCTAGAGCAATCGCCGGCCTGAAAGATGGCAAAGCACCTGGGGGTGATGGAATTCCTGCTGAAGTATGGAAGCACGGAGGAGACAATCTGTCCAACAGACTGCACCAATTAATCACCAAAGCCTGGGAGGAGGGTTCTGTACCACAATCGTGGAAGGATGCCAGCATTGTAACCATCTACAAGAAAGGAGATCGAACAGACTGTGGGAACTACAGAGGAATCTCTCTTCTTTCCATAGCAGGCAAGATCTTCGCCAGGATCCTGCTCAACAGACTATCTATTCACATAACACCAGAAGTAGTTCCGGAGACACAGTGTGGCTTCAGATCCAACCGGACCACAGCGGACATGATATTTTGTCTTCGACAACTACAAGAAAAGTGCATTGAGCAGGACCGACCACTATATATAGTATTTGTCGACTTCACGAAGGCGTTTGATACAGTCGGAAGGACTGGGCTATGGCAGCTACTGAGGAAATATGGATGCCCAGAGAAATTCACAACCATGATCGAGGCTCTACATACAGGAATGATGGCGAATGTGAGTGTTGGAGGGGAAGTCTCGGAAACGTTCGGTGTTACCAATGGTGTCAAGCAAGGCTGTGTACTGGCCCCCACGCTCTTCTCCATCTTCCTATCAGCAATGCTTGTCGAGGCTTTCCGAGGCATGGGAGATGGCGTCTATATACAGTCTAGACAGAGCGCTGACCTATTCAACATCGCACACTTCAGAGCGAAGACCAAGACTACCCAGATACTTGTGAGAGAGCTGCTATACGCAGATGACAGTGCACTGGTCGCCCACTCCGCTGAAGAGATCCAGAGATTAGTGGATGCCTTCTCCGATGCATCAAAGAAGTTCGGCCTGAAGATTAACATCAAGAAGACGGAAGTGCTGTACCAACCCAACTCTACAAGAACCCGAGAGGAGGATATCATGGTTGATGGAAACAAACTGAACTCTGTTCCGGAATTCACCTACCTCGGAAGCACTATATCAAGTGATGGACGCATTGATGCTGAAATACAGAGGAGGATGGCCAAGGCTAGCGCATCTTTCGGCCGATTACGACAGAGACTCTGGAACAACCACCATGTGTCCACGCGGGTCAAAGGCAAGATCTACCAGGCAATTGTGCTATCCACCTTACTATACGGAGCCGAGGCCTGGACAGTGTACAGACGACAGGTGAAAAAGCTGCATGCCTTCATGATGCGACATCTGCGTTCGATCATGAGGCTAACCTGGAAGGACAAAGTGACAAACAAGGAAATACTCGGTCGGATAGGGCTGCCCTCTATGGAAGATCTTCTGATCAAAAAGAATCTCCTGTGTACTGGACACCTCATGAGGATGTCATCAGACAGACTACCAAAGCAGATCCTCTACTCTCAATTGTCTTCTGGTCACAGACAGAGAGGACGCCCTCGTCTCCGGTTCAAGGATACCATCAAGAGAAACCTCAAGCTGAGAGACATAAAGACCGACTCATGGACATCACTCTCACAGCAGAGAACTAAATGGAGTGCGGCGGTCAAGAAATGAAAGCAGTCTTTGTCGCATAGCGACTGACAGCATGATGATGATGATGATGATGATATATATATATATATATATATATATATATATATATATATATATATATATTAAAAACAGTATAGGGCATAATACTGATCCCTGTGGTAACCCACTCAAAACCGATTTCCAGTTTGAAATCTCACCATCTACTATTACTCTCTGTCTTCTGTGTGTAAGCCACTTTTCTATCCAGTTGATTACATCATTGCCTATACCATGGGCTTTTAGTTTAAGTAACAATCTTTGATGTGGCACTTTATCGAAAGCTTTCTGAAAATCTAAGTAGAGAACATCCACTGGTTACCCGTCATCTACCCACTTTGTAATTTCTTCAAAAAAACATAAGAGATTGGTTAGACATGACCTTGCTTTTAGGAACCCATGTTGAGATGTATTTATTAAATTATGTTTTACAAGGAATTCCACAATGTGGTCTCTAATTAATGTTTCGAGTAATTTACATACAACTGATGTTAAACTCACTGGTCTGTGATTTTCTGGCTTGTTCCTCGATCCCTTCTTAAATAGTGGCGTAATGTTTGCTTCTTTCCATTCTGAAGGAACTATTCCTTCTTCTAGTGACAAGTTAACAAAATTTGCAAGTGGTGTATTATTTTTCTCAACAATTTCCTTAAGCAGTTTTGGTGGTATCCCATCAACTCCAGGTGATTTATTATCTTTCATCTTCTTAATTTTGTTTGGTATCATTTTAGGAGTTACAAATAACTGCCCTAAATGTTCTGATTTATTGCCCTCAAATTTAGTAAATGGAACTGGAAGTGAGCTGATATCGTCTGTGGTAAAAACTGAGCTGAAATACTCATTCAGGACCTCTGCCATTTGAAACCCGTCTAAAATTATGTTTTCCCTGTTGTTTTCCAGTGGTCCGACCTTGTCTCGAACTTTCTATTTACTCCTTACATAAGCACAGAAACTCTTACTGTAATTTTTTATATTACCTACCAGTTTTTTTAGAAGTTCTTTTAGATTTTGTAATTTCAGTTGTAGCTAGTTTAAGTGCCTCTTTGTAATTTGCATTGTCTTCATCCTTTCTGGTACGCCTATAAACCCTCTACATAGTTTGCTTAAAAACTATTTTTCTAATAGCTTCCTTTGACAAGTGTTTCTTTTAGACCGTTTTCCTTGTTTTTCCAAGGGAAAAAATTTATCGATGGTACTCTCAATTTCATATTTTAGAATATTCCAACATTCAATTGCGGTCTTATTCATCAGCATGTTATTCCAATCTAGCTTTGCTAAGTATTTTCTCATATCTTTATAGTTACCTTTGTGGAAGTTTCTCCTATACGTTTTTTTAATTTTTACTTTCTGATTTTACATTTATGTCAAAATGTATTTGATTGTGGTCATTGTTACCCAATGATTCATGTATTTTTACATTGTCCGCTAATTCTTTTTGTGATGATAAAACTATATATAATACATTTTCTCCCCTGGTTGGTTCTAAAAATAGAAATTGTTGGTCCTCACCCCCTGTACTCTCTAGAGATTTCCATTGTATGTGTCCATAGTTAAAATCTCCAATTATGATACATTCCCCTTTACTAACTTCCTTTATAGCATTTTGTATTTTTGTGTTATCCTCTTCGTTTATGTTTGGACTTCGGTAAACTAATCCAATAGTTAATTTTGAATTTCCTGAAATATTTTGCACCAAACAGCTTCATCGTAATCTGCTTCCCTTTCTAATTTTATTTCAAAAGCCTGAATAGATTCTTTAACATATAAAATAACTCCCCCTTCCCTTCTTCCTATTCGATCTCTCCTATACATTACGTATCCTGTCAATCCTAATTCAACATCTGTTATATCTGTGTTGGCCCATGATTCGGTGATGCCAATTATGTGAGGGTCAATGTCTTCTACCATAATGTCTAGCATTTATACACACGCATCTATAACCTGCTTCAGACATGTTTTCCGGACATTTTGTTATTGGTTTATCTGTACTAGTGGCCTCTTGTCCTGCTTGAGGCATCTCTAAGTAACCCCGTGAGTTGTGCGAGTCAAACCCGTCAAACGTCTAAAATAATATTAATAATAATATTGTTTCCGTGTTAAGTTATTTTGGGAAACTAATTATACAATAGCCTCCACAACCACGTACTATATAATATTATTATGTTGTCAGTTTACTAATGCGGTCTATATATTTAATATAGGCATGTCATGCATTCCACGAAGTTTGTGTGTGCTTTTGGTAAAACCGTTTCCGATATATAAACGTACAATTATCACAATTAATCATATGTCGGTTAATTAACACAATTATGACGGATTTTGTACCGTACACACCAACGTATTAATGGACTATACTAATTATCTCCAAACAGAAGCATTCACATACAGACGTATCTATTGTACAGAGTTACCCATGTATATACATTATCGCAGTGCGTATGTACCCACTTCCTGGCCAACATCATACATATGTAGGCATACTACAGTACACCTTTAAGGTCTACCACATACGTGTTAACATCTGCTCAAAGAAAAGCCGGAGAATGCAAATAAAAATGCGGGAAAATACAAATAAAAAAGCGGGAAAGTACAAATAAAAAAGCGGGAAAGTGCTCATGCATGAAAAGCGGGAAACACCGTCCATCATGCAACGTTCGTCGTTTAGCATGTTTCGTTGTTTTTAGCGACTGAACGGCCTCGTGAACAAAGCAGCTTAGTAATACATTAGTTTATCATCCTACCATGTAGAGGCGCAAGAATTTACATTAGAAAAAAATCTAAACCACAGGGGCAGGGCCCAATGTCCCCCAAATACGCCACTATTTCGAATGTTCTTGCTGCCGTTTCGAAGCTTCGATAATTTCGCTCACATCACGTTGCTTCAGTTCTTTCAGCTGTTTAAATTAGTACCTGCATGGCTACATACAGTGGTGGTTATGTGAACGAACAGACTTCGCGCAGTAATTATAGCATGGTAATTATAGCATCAAAGAGACGTCGAGTTGGTGATGGAATGAACAGGTCTGTCAGAGGATTAAGTGTGAAGCGCTCTGAACACTCATATACGGGCGGTATACTGCGCCATACAAAAACGTATACCTGATACGCACCCCATATAGACTCTACTAGCACCGCTCCGTTAGGGAGACGGGGCTAGTTGTTACAATGTTTAGCTAAAGTCACTTTTTGTGATAAATATGTTAGATGCATTTTTTATGTAAACGTATAGCCTACATTAAGTTTATTATTCATATTAATAAACTGTAGCATACCACTGATATTCCGTATTGTAGTTAGGTAGTCTACCCGTAGATATGTGACGTTTCCCAGGCGCGGTCGACTGTAACAACTAGCCCCGTAAGCGGGGCAAGTTGTTCCTTAATAAGGGCGCGTTGTTACAGCACACAACGTGTGGTTCGCAAAGCAAATGTCACGCGTACATGTTACTGCTAATGCATTAATTGGATTATACATACTTATATATCTTATACACAATGTGTATAACTGTGTAGGTGTTCACAGCTTCATATATTAAGCTTTTAATTTTTTTTTTACCAGAGGGGATTCATTCTCCGGATTCTTACAAAACAAACAATTGCGATTGTGAATGGAATATGAATTATTGAATGGAATACGAAATAGTGAATGTAAATATATATATATATATATATATATATATATATATATATATATATATATATATATATATATATATATATATATATATATATATATATATATATATATATATATATATATATATATATATATATATATATATGTTAATACGTTTTCTACTTTTTTTTATTTATTTAATGATACACACACGTACGCACTCACGCACACGCGCACAAACATCCACATTTCAATGAATTGTGCAATATTTATAAATTGCTCAAAAACGGCCATGCCATAAAAATTTAACAAGATTGAACAAGATTGCCATCCAAGACAAAATATCAAGGTGGTAAATGAACAAGGAAACCATTGGCATATCGAGAGTCCAACCATTTTTCGTATATGTGTAACCCGCCCTTCTGAGATACTTGTTAATTTTGTTTGACCCTGCTAGTATTGGTTAGAAGCTGGTTAGAAACCAGTACGATAGGCTTCACAATTGAAACAACGCGTTCACACGTCGTGGTTAAATAAATTTAGTTCTTTCAGTCATTGCCGCCCACCACTCACTGGCTGAGCCATCGGTGCGAGCCGCCATGATGTTATTACAGCTGAAACAACTTGCCCCAATACAACTGTAACTACTTGCCCAAACACAATGTTTGCAGTTGAACGCACATGGGCGATAACAAATCCTGTTTTTTCAGCTAAACTTCTACTTGGCATAACCCCCTTATACTATGAAGTATACATGTTTCAGGTTTCATTCACGAAACCCAAAAAATGGCTGCCTGAGATGATATTATGTGGGCTCACCCAAAAACGTTTTAGGTGGTAAAAAAAGTCATTTTTGTCCACACCTCGTTAATTTCGTCTTCTTTACTCCTGGTTTTTGAACAGTGTGTCTGTTGGTAGACGTTCAACCAACTAGTGTCGATGGTATCTCCATATGGGTGCTATGTTTTCATAAAACGACTATGTAACTTGCCCATGTATACAACTAGCCCCGGTCTCCTGTCCATGCAGACGTACCCCCAGACGTGTTCCAGACCGGTCCCAATTCCACCGACATAATTGTAGCCACAAACTGGCCTCATTAATCGGACTCGCGAGGATTTTACACGACCGATTATTGCACCGTACGACACCGTGCGATACCGCGCGACACCGTGTCGGGCGACCAATTGGGTGAATAATTGCTTGTGTAAATGAGGTTTTGGATAGATGACAGATGCACTCACAATCAATTATTTGGAGTGCATTTCTTCTACTTCTTGGTTAAATTTTGCAGGCAGTAGTACATCAAAGAATGAGAGAATAATGAATATTGACCACACTATAAAGAAGAGGTTAGTGCGTTTCAATGCTAAAACTGTTATGTAATTTGCTCCAATGTATCCTGCCCATTTCCACTTTGTATCCATCTGTTGACAACTTTAACATCGTTTACCGATTGCCTAACCCTTTCGTTTTGATGCATCTCTGGGCTAGAGTTTCTTGTGATTTTGGTGCGATGAGTCTTAATGTTGTGTATTGTATTGTATGTTTGTTTCCAATTTAAACGGATCGCTACTATTCTGTTCTACGACAATGGTTCTGCGTTCCTGCGAATGCCCGCCCTCGCAAGTTGGTGTTTCCTGGAAATATTCGACGTAGTACATAATTAATAGCGTGTAAGGACCGGGTATATGCTAGAATTACACCCACGGTCCGTCACGGTCCTGCACTGCCACCGGATATTGTGATATGATTATGTTTGACATCCGTCATTAATTTTAATAACTCGTCTGAGGCTGCCCAGTCTAGCGCGGGTTCAACACAATCATTATACTGTGGTTTTTTTCGGCACATGCTTGCAACATTTTCCTTGGAAATGTCGAAACGACCCAAATGTTGTTCGTTCACCTTTCACCTAGGCCTTGTCAATGTCGTCGCGCCATCGTCTCTTCCGTCTGCCTCTTGCTCTTTTTCCTTTTCTGGGTTGTCATTCAGTTGTTGATGGTCAACCTGCTGTCTTGCTGTTGTCAGTCTGTGTAATACAGTTTACCCCCGGGAGGGCAGAATGCAGAGGCTGGTGCAGAAATGTAAAGGCCGCTTCTGCAGAATACGTCACTCGTTGAACTTGCTTTTCCACTGTACCCGATCTTTGACGTTCATGTTCCGTTTATTCCAACCCGGCTTCTTCCACTCCTTTACGTCGTCCCTCCATCTTCTTTGCGGCCTTCCTCTTCCTTGTTTACCTTCCGTCTTCCCTTCGAAGGTGGCTTTAACTGGAAGGTTACTTCTTTCATGTGCCAAAACAATTTCAGTTTACGTTTACAGACTTCGTCTATGATTGGTATTAAACCTGTGATTCAACATAGTTCTTTGACGTGTACTTTATAGCGTAGTCTGTAATTTGTCATCCATCTCATAATGTAATTTGGAAAACCGCCCACCATCTTCTTCAGAAAAAGTTTCTTTCCACGTAATGGTTTTGGTCGAGCACACATGCACCCGTGCAATATGTATGCATGTCACCGTGGGAAAGCTTGTTGTCGTCTTCGTCTTCATCTCTTAACCGGGACGGTTATAGGGGTGCCTAGCATAGTCTTCGCCAGCTGTGTCTGTCTTCTGTATGTTATCCAGCAAGTCGTCCCTCTGGCGGCTTCGTCTTCTCTTGACCTCCAGGGTTCCTGGGAGGGTGATTTTTTTAATGGGTGCTGTGTCGGGTGATTTGGCCAAATACGGAGGGCTTTCGTCGTTTCACCGTTGACAACAGGGGCTCTTGTTTTCCAGCAAGAGAATCCACTCGCTGTCTCATGTATTCGTTCGTTTTGTGTTCGGTGTAAGAAATGCGATGGAGCGTTTCATTTCAAATACTTGTAGAAGTCTATGCTTCGTTCCGTCTGCTCTCGCATCCATAGAGCAGGAAGGTTGTTGAACAGCGTTGAATGTTTGCCCATTTTACCCACAGGCGTTTTTCTAATCGAAGCAAAATGCCTTCGCCCGACGAACGTGCGTGTAGCTGTAGTGATTCGTCAGCATTGCAGTCATGAGTCAGGAACAATATCTGCACTCTTAAACGAGTCTTTCTCCTGGTTCTGATGGAGCAACACTAAAAGAAACTATAAAAATAAGTGTTACTATAAACATGCGTTTAAATTGTTTTGTTTCACACTCGATAACTGCAACGAAATCTGCATTTTGTATCCGAATTTCACATGGACATGCCGTTACGAATTTAGTTTAAAAATTAACTTTATAAAGTTTATGTGCATTGTTCGTTTATACAATAAATAAATATGACGTCTTTAAAATGACATTTCACGAGTTATGTGTGGAACGCGAGACCCTTAATTACGTAGTTAATCACGTAGCGATCACCAAATTATTCGTTAGCCTAAATTCAAGAGCGTTAAGTTTCGTTAAACTGTTGAAAGCGTTATCCGCGTTTCTTCGTCTTAGAGAGCCTTGAGTCCCAACAAACGCAGATCCCAGGAGTTTCCCGCAAATGCGTATTCGTCGTATGATTAAACAAAGAAAGCCAGTTATTTGTTTCATTTACAGGCGAATGAGAAACAAGCGTGGACGCCAGGAGAATATTGTCAGCTCATCTAACGTTTAAGTTATTCACTTTTTCACTTTATCCTGGTATTTCACGCTTTTCTGCCAAGACTTTCCAACTGTATATTGAAGCAATACCGACGCACGCACGCACGCTTCTTTTGTAAACAAGTCAAGGAAACAATTTAATAGAGAAAAGCGGGAATCCTTCTCCAATAAACCTTCGTTGTTTTTTGCTTTTCGTCGTCATTCTGTAACGTGTAGATTTTAAGGGACGCCATTTTGATGCGCCGTTCTCGGTCGCGGTAAACGCACGCTGGAGTAAATGTGAAATCACTCCAGACCAAAGAAATAACACGTGCACAGAATTGGTCCATGCATGTTCAAACGGAAAAGTGACCTATTTTTATTGTTCAAGTAACTTTTGACACATTTGTCCTGCGCCATATGCTGGGAGTGCGAGTTGAAAACGTGCATTCACCGTATAATACTATTTTACAATTAACATTTTGAAATTTTATTTTGTCAATTCATAAAATAATAACTTGATTAACAAAGTCTAATAGTAAAATATTAATATGACTATTTTGTGGATGTCTTCTTACAGTGGAAACTGCCCCATTAATTTTCAATTTCAATAAAGGTTTTTGAGGCACTTTTTGTCAGTCAATCAATCAATGTGTAGCTATGTTAATGTTCTCTATCATGTGAAACACATCCAATGCTAATAAATGACACATTAGAACATACACGAATGTTAAATTTGTTAAAATACTTTCCTATCAATATCCTCATAACCATTCAATATTTTTAAAACTTCTATCTTAGTCTCCTGGTCTCTAGTGTTGTAAATGATACATTTGTGACGTTGATGTCTACATTTAGCTGGCTTTTCAATACATGCACATTCAAAACCAAGAAACTATCCCCACGTTTTCTGTGTCATTTTTTTAACAACCAAACCCTAATAATACCCTAACTCAAAATTCTTCTCAGATGTATTACATTTTATAATGCGACCTAAAATTAAGGCGATTGTATTGTACCCTAATTACCCTTAATGGGGCAAATAGTGTGCCCTCAGGGCAAGTAGTTGTACTCTACCCCTGTCACACCATTTGTTTAGGGGTAAGTACAATACACCTGCCACCCAGCCATTAATTAGGATCCCCCCGGATATGTCATTCAGCGTATAATCATGACAAGTCTATCCAAACACGGTTGCCTAATAAATACTTAGTACAGTGCATAATGTAAACAGACCTTTAATTAGGGGATCTACTGCCACAGGGAAATTTTGCAAAAAGCCACTCACTACTTCTAGAAGCATAATTATACAGAGGTAAAGGTATGTGCTTATATAACGCAGTATTCAGTCCTTGGGACTGCTCAAGGCGCTTTACACTTCACCTCCTGGCAGACCTGTTCATTCCAACGCTATCTTGACTTCTCTGGAAAGAATTCAGCCATGCTGCAATTATTCCATGAAGACTATTCGTTCACCTATCCACGACTATCTGTAGCCAGGTACTCATTTACTGCTGAGTGAACTGTGGCAATGCAAGATGAACGAAACTGCCCAAACTTCGAAATGGCAGCAAGAGGATTCGAACCCGTCGATTGAGTCCCATGTTCTAACCGCAACGTCACCATGTCCCGTACAGACATACAATACAAACCAACGTCACCACGCCCCATACAGACGTACAATATAAACCAATGCGACTGCAATCGGACATCAGATATGTGTCTTTATTGTGAGTGTTTCACAACAGAATATCAATGCAATATACAATGTATTCATAAAATTCCATCAGTTGCATAAAACCTGATGACAAACGAGTCGACACTGGACATATGTTACCCTGACCATGCTCTGTCACCCAAGACTGATGATGATTTTCATTTGTTAATCTGTGGCCGTGAACACAACAACATCGGGACATCATTCACCGTCTCCAGCTAAAACAGACAAACAAACAAACAACACTATTAGAGTCCAGTTCATGTTTCGTTTTTATCAGCTGAAGCTTTCTGCATAAAAATATTTTTTTACATATTACACATGTTGCAAAATCATAAATCTGTAAACACACTCACTAAACACAGCATCATACAGTTCACAGAGTCATGGGCGTGTTAACCCTAACTGGCCCCACCCTTTTATCCCGTTTATCTCGATACTGAGAGAGGTTGCCCCCCTGACCAGTTAAGACACTACAAAAAGTATTAAGAACAATAAAAAACCTTCGTGAAATTTATTTAATATCTTGTAAAAAAAATTACTGTACTGTAAGTTTTCCAGACTTCACGCCCATCCCAGACCTGTGACTTAATTTCTGTAATTTTTTCCACAGCACATTACTTCTTCACACTCGTTTGAACATTCGCCGAGGTCAACACTCTTCATACTGCACATCATATATTAAGTAAAACAGTGCCAATAGGCGCACTAATGGATGGTAGTCGATTCTAAAATGAATTCCAATTTGAAGAGGCCCAGCGGGGAACATAATTAATGATCTCATTATGTATGTTGTGATGTCATAGACGCCGCGAGCTTCTGGCTGCAGACAAAGCGAGAATGTGGCCAGACTTGAGTCTCTTGTGCCTCCTTGTGCATTCGCTTCAGAGCAGCACGCAGACAGACGGACACACAGACACCGCTGCAACCTGCCGCACCCCTGGTGATCCGTTCGAGCCTACGAAGGCAACCCAGGGACGCCCCTCAACGTGTTAGCACCCTGTCAGAAACTCGCCTTTTTTATCTGTCATTTCTAACGAACCCCTTTCAGCAGTCAATTAATCACCCCGACATCACTTAGGTGGGTCAAGTACCCCGATACTTTGTGAAAACTGGAAAGTGTCATCTTGCCACAAAATGGAATACATCTTTTGACTTGTATGCTCCTCTGTATTTTGTCACTCAGTGTTCGAGACGTCTGTCCCATTAACCCAGGCATTACCTGTAATCAGTGGCGTATTTAGGATCTCGCAAAGGGGGAGGCCAAAAGGGGGGGCAAATTTAGTCACCCATTAGTTCACCATGCTACCATGTAGTGGCACAAGAAAAAAATACAGAAAAAAGTAAGCCAAAGGGGCATGGCCCAATGCGCCCCCTAAATACGCCAATGTATGTAATGTTTACATGCACTGATGCTGGCACATAATTACAGTATTGTATTATGGAATGAAGTCGATCAAGCATGACTGTTCACAGTTGACTGATTTTACATTATCTCAAAAGTCAAATCAACTTACTCTGTCTTACCTCGCTGTTGCCGAGAATTATAACAGACATCACCGCATTGCATAAGTTAGTTAACTGTATCAGTCTGGCAGGCACGAAAATGGTTGCCTGTTTGCATTGTGTGGTGTGATTTAATAAAATAAGCTGCACAATTAATGCAGCAATAACTTACGTCATTAACAAGAATAAACTATTATGTCATTTATTGACTTCCCTAAATGAGCAAACATTTTGTCATGTTTGATTCAGAAATATTTCTGCCTGTTTGCGTTAATCTGATGTGATCTTATACATTTTCCTATTAAATGTGTGCTGCATTGTTGTGTAAAGAGGGTTATATGTACATAGATGAAACATTGGACTCTAGATAAGCCAGTGATTCCTTGTCCACTTACTATCTGGGGTTTTGTTAATCCCCCATGAAAATGCATAACATAAGAATATTATTTCAATACAATTACTCACTATGATGCAGCTGTTAAAACTGTTTTATGTAAATGCTGCAGTAGACGGCTTATTGCTTGCAGCGTATTGTAAACACACACACAGACAAACAGCTACACTCAACAACCTGCCAGAACTTCAAAGTCAGATTCGGGTAAACTTCCCACCTGCCGCCGACAGCTTAGCCTGCACTTCACTCGACTTCCTAATTCCATAGTGTTGTATTAACAAACGCAGGAAACCACATCAAAGACGGCAAACAAGAAAGCTGCACACATAGCAGAACGCATGTTTAAATAGGTGATCAACGATGGCCAGAAGATGTTAGCCACATGTTCAGCCCTTTCCAAGTAGTTTCGTTGGGTCGTAAATGTAAAACGCCTGTAATTTTGTAGCATTAGAAAAATACCTCATAATAATAATATATAAAATACTTCTATTGCGCTAAAATACTCAGGAGACCCAAGCTTGGCAGCGCACCAAAACAAAAGGGGTTAAGCAGTTCATAATTGATAAGCAGTTCTATGTTGTAAACAGTTGGATTGATATGCTGGGGAGCTATGGAAGATAAGCAAGTTTAAACCGGTGGGTTTTTAGTTGATGGCGAAATGTTGTTATATTTCCATAGATTGCTATACATTTCACATTTAAAATTACATACTACAATCAAACCTGCTCAAGCGACCACCTGTCATTAACGACCACCGTCAACTCCTCTGGAAAATTATTACATATTAAGATACAACCTGTATTAGGATACCACTTTTCAATCATCCGTTGAGCAGTCGCTTCAGACAGGTTTGGCTGTATAGCGTCATTTTAATTTTGTAAAATAAGTTGTGTTGAAAAATAATAAGCATCAAATAAAACATGATATCCTGAAACCTGAGTACAGCGAACAACAAGACAAAGTGGTTGAAATAGACAGGTGCCTGTAGTGGGCAGGAACTGTAACAGTATATTAGACTCCTAAATGTCTCTGGATGCTCTGGACAGCCTTTACCAAGATGTACATAATGGTAGTTTTGACTGTAGTCATATTTGTGACCGTTTATAGCAATAAATGGTTCTGGATTTTATATAGTTTAGTAGCTAAGAGTGATTGAAACAACAAACGTTGATGTAATTTCGCTTTTTACAAGTCTTTGCATTTGTCTAGTCTCAGTGATAGTTTGGTTCGGACATCGATGGGACATTTACATTTATTGGCTTACAAAAAGCTAATATTTTTTGCAGCAAACCCAAGTGCACCACGCAACCCCACTCTGACCCGACCCAGAGCCCCCCTCCCCCCCGGAATGTCCTATTGTCCCCCCCACAGCAGCCTTACTATATAGGACACAACTCTTCCAGATGCCCATCCCCCCGGATGTGTCACAGACAGTTTAAGAAGTAGCCTCCATCACTAAGATGCCTTTGTGAGGGCACGCCATCATGCTGGTTCCTGATGAATATCAAGAACTAAATCACAACAGCCACATGTTAGAAGTCTCTCCGGTGTGGCCTGGGAGTCAGACATACTGCTGAGACAGAGTCTGTACCATGTGATAGAGGCCGGCTCACACAGCATCTGGCTTATTAATATGAACCTGATCACAAAGTAGACAACTTGTAAACTATTCTCAGCAATGTTATTAAATTATTACCCCAACCCTAATGAGATTAATAAATGCTAACATTGGTGTTATATTTACAGTTAAACAATACTTATTTTGGTATTTTCCCAAATGATTTGTCACCAAAACGCAATTAAATATAATATTAAAACAACCAAAAGAGAACCAGGGATTTATAACTTCCTTACATCAAAACAAACCCAATATACACGTTATGTATGAGCCAAGCTTATTCATAACTTCACAAGTTTTCTATAATAATAACTATTAATTACAGGTGATGTGATCCCTTTATACAATGAACTGCTATGTCATAAAAGGCATCTAGCAAATAGGCTATCAAGATAAAACTTTACGGTGCAGGGTTTACATTTTAGTCCAGCTTAGCCTAATAACCCCTTCAACCGTTTGCCTATTTTCTTCTCTACTGCCTCTGCCAAAAAAACCTAATTCCCTCAAAAGGAGTAAACAGGTAGCCTGCCGTGAACTTGCAGTGGTGATTGATATTCTACCCCACTCCCCCTACCCCATGTGGATCCACCCAAACAAACCTGAACCATGACCCACTTACTTGAACCAAACCAGCGATACCATCACAAGGGTTTTATTCCTTGTATTCGTCCTATTTTGGCTGTGTTTTGACTGATTTCTTTTGTGTTATTTTGGACAGTCTTTTGGCTGTTCTTTACTTGGTGGTTTTTTTTTGTGTGGTCTTTGTGGTCTGTGAATCGGTTGGGATCAATCTAACACTAACACTTTTATTTAATTTTAATTTTGTTAACTACATATGAATCAATTTCCTTGTAAAACTGTTTATGAATCCCGTATTTAATTTAATTCCTTATTTAATATATCTGACACTTTGCTCAGATACATCAGGGGGCAACTTGTTAAAAATAATTTATTTAATGAAAACAAAATTAATATCAAATATCTCATTAATATCACTCATATGGGTGACTACTGGAGTTTTACTATTGCAACAGTTCTGCAAATAATTGTATTACTATTAACATACTATTTTTTGAAAGCCTTATAGGCTTACATATTAATATTACTTAGTGTGAATTAAATAACTAAATTTGGTAGTGCATACAATTATATTATATTATATTAATTTTATTATTATAAATTATATCACTATAATTGTATATGCATATTTCACATGACTTCTCAAGAATATCAAATGTCGCATTCCAAGAAACCGGAAGGTCGATCCATTCAAGGTATGTCATAATATGCATATTATCTTTGCCACTATAATTGTATTACTATATACTAGCAAAAATGCCTGTCTCCAGGACGAGATAACTTGGTAGTTCATACATGACAGTCATGATAACAATGTTTGCCAAATAGGTGATCGCTTTTATGAATATCTTCCTACCTTGTGTCAGCATCTAATTCATGTTGCCATTGCCAAGCAACCTAGTCGATGTCATGTGTCAAAGGGCGCTACATACACACTGGCAACATCAAACAGTTTATGTAATTGTGGACTTCTAATCGGAGATTTCATGCGTAGTGTTGCAAATAATTGTACATAGTAATTACAAAAAGTAATTCGTAGGTATTAATTATGTGCAATTGTTATGCATGTTTTCTACTATAATTAATATATATATAAACTGCATACATAGGTAAATGTTATGTGCCAGATGGCGCTATGTACTCTCAAAAGGTTTACATACCGAAGTATTTGCAGCGCATGCGCGTGGTTCCTGCATAGCGAACAACTAAGTTACCATCAAAACCTCTAAGAACCCTTGATATAGGGGGGTATTTAGAAAAAATACAGGCGTTACGTTTCATTCGTGGGACCGTAGATTAATTCCTGAAAGTTTGGCACCTGAGGTGCAAGCCGTCTAGGAAACGGTAACATACATACAAACATACGCTAGCTCGATTATACTTAAATTATAATATTTTATTATACATACATACATACATACATACATATAATAGTAACTCTTTGTCTGCATAAATACATAACACCACCCAAGGCCACACATAGCATATGGAGGAACCAAAATAGTCCACGGTCTTTTCATAAGAAATCATCCATTTCAATGTTGGTGGTCTGTATACAATGCAAGAGAACATTGCCGATGAAGTGCAGGCTGCGGGGTGACAACACGAACCCCCATGGAACCCCTGCCTTGATGGGGCTGTCTTTGCTCACAGAATCTCAATGGCGGAATACGACCAGCTGTCATCAAAGCGGAGGACACTAACAGAGATGCCAGACAAAACACAGATGTACACCGCCTTGAGTGAGCGGTGCCACCGCTTCGTGCAGTCTGTGTGGTGCTGCGCCACTCACCAGGGTGCATCGGTAGCAGACAAGTCATGGGGATGTTTATCACACTTATAGGGCAGGGAAGCTGGGGAAGACGAGAGGTAGCCAAAGGTACACAGAGGGCTTTTGGATGACTAGATGTAAGACCTTTTTAATCAAGACCAATACTTCCTTGAAAATGTAAGATCACTACCTGGCCAAGAGTGACCACTAGTTGGCCAAGAATGACCACTAGCTGACCAAGTGCGACCACTAGCTGATGAAGAATGACCACTAGCTGGCCAAGAGTGACCACTAGCTGCCCAAGTGTGACCACTAGCTGGCCAAGAGTGACCACTAACTCACAAAGGGTGACCACTAGCTGGCCAAGAGTGACCACTAGCTGACCAAGGGTGACCACTATCTGACCAAGAGTGACCACTAGCTGACCAAGAGCTACCACTATCTGACCAAGAGTGACCACTAGGTGACCAAGAGTTACCACTATCTGACCAAGAGTGACCACTAGCTGACCAAGAGTGACCACTATCTGACCAAGAGTGACCACTAACTGACCATGAGTGACCACTAGCTGGCCAAGAGTGACCACTAGCTCTGTAGCATTTGATGTTGATATGATATGCAAGGATCTCATCCAGAAACAAATGTTTATCTTATTAATTTGTGTGCGTGCGTGCGTACATGCGTGTGTATTTGCATGCGTGTATGCACGCGTATGTGTATATACACCCACACCCACCCAAATATAGTCATCATTTAAAGACATTAGATACTGGTGGGGGAATAATGGCTTATAATGCAGAGAATGGCTCTTAACAGAGTAGGCCCAGTACAGACTGACATGACTGAGCTTGAGCTGGTGCCAAATTTCAAATGCCAAGGCTCAATTATTAGTATGAACGACACAACCTGAGAAGACATTACAGTCAGACTGGCTACAGAGAGAAGCATTACAAGATACTTTGTTAGCTACTTTGTTTATGTGACTGTCCCAATTTAAGTGATTGTTTATTGTGATACCTAAAAAGTTGAAGTTAGTGACATATTAAATTATTGTTCTATTAATTTGTAAACCAGGCTTTTCTACTTTCTTTTGTGGCATACGGAAAATCATAGCTTTAGTTTTAAGGCAAGGAAATTGTTCTTTCACTGGCATTTCATTAATTATTTCTATAATAATAGACCAGGTCTTTTTTGTATCATTTTTATATTTCTGAAAACTGGATTCGTAATATATTTGTTTCGCAAGTCAAATATTTCTTTTGAGAATTTTTTACAAGTGTGCAGATTAGTTTTAATGATTTGATTTCTAGCTGTGTTTATAGGGGTTTGTTTAGTTTTTAGATATACTTTATTTAGATTTGTTTATTGGGGTTTGTTTTGTTTTTAGATATAGTTTATCTAGATTTGTTTATTGGGTTTGTTTAGTTTTTAGATATAGTTTATTTAGATTTGTTTATAGGGGTTTGTTTAGTTTTTAGATATAGTTTATTTAGATCTGTTTATAGGGGTTTGTTTTGTTTTTAGATATAGTTTATTTAGATTTGTTTATAGGAGTTTGTTTTGTTTTTAGATATACCAGTAGTTTATCTAGATGTGTTTATAGGGGTTTGTTTAGTTTTTAGATATAGTTTATCTAGATGTGTTTAGTTTACCATGAATATTTGAGTTTATTAATTCTAATCTAATCTTTTGAAGCGAATCTGGATTTTGCTGCTTTATTTGAATGAATTTGAGAAAAGTGTCGGGGGTTAATATGCAGTCCTGACAAATGAAGCATGGAAGATGATCTGAAATTTGACGAACTACAATGCCAGCGGCGGAGTTCAAAGATCCTTGTGTTAGTTTACAGAGAAGGCTGTCAATAAGTGTACTGTGATGCTCTGAAAATCTAAGTACGGCCATTGGAAAAGAAGACCAGATTGTCTGGTACTTAGCTGCCCAGAAGGAGAACTACCAGGAAAAAACAGAATAGGAAGAAGAAAAATGGGATGGATTGACAAGATCAAGCATTGGACAGAAAACTGATGGTGGACTCGAAGTGGCTACAGAGATTGCCACTGCGTAAGTGAGGCTACAACTACACAAGAAGTAGAGCAGCGAAATACATACTGACAGTTACTCAACAGGACCCTTGGCCACCATTAGTAGCTCTGTCTCGCAGAACTATCCCTCCAGTGACAGGGCCACCCAGCATGCTCTGCCCTAACACCCCACACAATGACTGCTCCATTAGCACCACGCTGGCCAGTCAGTTTCAATGGTCACTCAATCAGCTGTCCGCCAGCCAGTCCTATTCTCCTACTGATTACGCTGGATTTAATAATCGATCTGTGATTAGGTCTCATCTAGCAAATTGGTTGTCCTGTCTTCACCAAGCCCTCAAGGTGAGCTAGTGGTCATTTTTGGAGAGCTAGTGGTCACTATAGGCCAGCTAGTGATCACTCTTGGCGAGTTAGTGGTCACTCTTAGTCAGTTAATGGTCACTCCTGGTCAACTAGTTGTCACTTTTGGCCAGTTAGTGGTCACTCTATACATACATACATACACACACATATATGTCGTGCATCAAAAGTGTACAATTAACTAATCCAATAATTAATCACTGGACTTCTGTAATAGATAAATGTGTGATTTTTTTAAACAGCATCAAAGGGTAATTTTATGATCGAATGTGTTCATTAAAATTTTTATATCATTTGTAGCAAACATTTCACTTGTACTACAGCAGGGTGATAAGTTGTGAAGAATTCTAAAACTGGTGTCATATGTAACAATAATGCCTTTCAGACTTTTGCTGCCCCCCATGATATGAAATGATGCCAGCGCTCCGATTTGAAAACAGGTGGGGTAACTTACTGGGGTGCAGTAGCTACACTACCTGCCACCTGGCTGGCATACCCCAGCCGGCCTTGTTGCACCATACTGTGGCATGCATAAAAACTACATCATTTTCTCCTGACAAGGCCCGGGTCATTCACACAGATGCTACCCCCCCCCTGGTAGCCCCGGGTGAATGCCATAAAATGGGTGTTTGCCAATGGCGGTCATTAACCTGGCGTTTAGCGCCAAAGATGTGCACAACGACTTGTCCCTGACAACGAAGACGTGGCGACGGCCGTCGTCACACGTGTGCGTGCATGCGTGCGTGCGTGCGTGTGGGGTTTACAAGATTTAACAAGGTTTCACAAGATTTCCAATCAAGGTAAAAAAACTCCAGACGGCAAGTGGACAAGGAAGCCATTGGCTTATAAAATGTCCCAAAAATTTTCATCTACGTGTAACCTGCTCTTCTGAGATATTTATCAATTTTGATTTTGAACATATTCCCGCTGCTAGTATTTACACAATCTCTAGATAAGTCTCATTCATTTGTTGTGATAGTTTATATGTAAATACTTTTCACACTGACATACTTCACAAATAATACTTGTTTATTATGGTAAAATTTACATACAATTAATAAAAATAAGAGTATAATTATGCAAACTAGTCAAAATTAAAACTTTCTGATCAATAATAATAATATATATATATTTGTACTACATGGTGTATAATTACATTAAAAGCAATAGAGAGCGATGACATCAGCTCGTCACTGACTAAAAAAGACGTGCTATATACATTCACAGCATGACGCAACACATCTTTTATAAATGAAACTGAGAAATATAGACCCCTGATGAATCTGTGAAGGAAGTCTAACACGGATGAATATGCAAAATGGACTGAAAGTAATATACTTAGCAGTAACAATGTGCGTACATGCATGCATGCATGCATGTGTGCGTTGAGCAATTTACGCTACCATTGATATCTTATACGCAATGCAACAAGTAAATATTATCTCAGCATAGTCAATATGATAGCTTTATTGAGATGATAATACATCAAAATAATAACACATCATTGATCATTTAGAAATTAATTAACATTACGTTGATGTCCCAGTCTCTTTGGTGAGAAAACTCACAATGTGCAAATCTAATTAAAGCCACATGTTATATTACATCACTGCACTGCATCAACACAAGAATGTCTCTTCTAAATAGCATCATCAATTTATGGCTTCAATTGTGTCTGCATAAATTAGTAATTCACACCATTAGGAATTCTCTGTACTCTTATCACAATGATATGAAACCTTTTGTTACTTCATAATGAATGCACTACACATCTGTCCATTCGTGTCCATGTACCTAGGCATGGGTTCTGTCACACTCTTGTCAACCACTGTCGTTTAGTACATCTACATTCTGAGTACTGTCACCTCGGTCAACTCTAAGTAAAATCAATATGTATTGTCACAACCACTATGGAGTCGACACTGGCGACCAGAGCTCAGCAAATGTGTTGACTTCAACACAGAACACCAGGGGTTGATTTTACCGAGATCACAAGCTCACATACTAGTTTCTTTTTAAAGATTGCATAATTCAAAGGCAACTTAACTGCATTCTAGATTCAGATCAAACCAACGACTGCATTCAATTCCATTTGAATGAATGCTATATTTTGACATTTTAACTTTGATGTACTCAAACTATTTAAAATGTAAAAACACGTTGAAACTACTGAATATTCCTTCGCATTTCAAATGTTATAATTATTGATCCTGTGAAAAGGTGTATAGATTCTGACACCACACTGTCAATTTGTGACTAAGTGTATACTTAAGTCATTTTAAAACATTTTCTGAGGGTTCATCCCAGCCCCCCACCCAAGCCACACCCTATGGGCTACACATTTTCTAAACCATCTCCAGGATAAACCTAATCAACTTCTTCATACAAGTAACCAAACCGAAGTGAAAACATTACAAATGCCATAACTATGGCCAGGCGAGATAAACAAGACCTCAGAAGGCCCTGACCCTGTTATTGATATCCATCACGCAACTGGGATTCGGTGTTTTATGGGCAACACATCTGGGGAGTATTTTCGCCGTGGAACTTCATATGGCTGTGCCACCACAATGATAGGTTTGATCGGACATGTGCGGGCGAGACCCCCCACTGAGCAGCCGAGGCCACCTACTGGGACTCCGGTGCAGTACTAGTCTCGAGCCCGATTGTGCCGAGGAGCGACTTGTACCAGCAGAGGGCCCTCCAGTATGCCTTGCTTTATAACTTTATTGCTTCGTGGTGACACTTTATACAACTCAAAAGACGAGGTGTGTCTTTAGTTTTTATTCTCGCCTGTGTCGGCAATAAAGATGAACTCTGACTTTAACCTCTATTGACTGCAATCGTAAACAAAATCTCACAAGCAACTGTCATCATTACCAGGGTTGGATTCATTTGTAATTGTGTAATGTGTAAACAATTACTATGTGACTGTAACTGAAATTGATGTAATTGAGTTTGTATGATGCTGTGTAATTGTAACTGACCATTGTAATTGAACATTGTAACTGACCTTCTATGCAGCACTGTGCAGTTGATGTTCTGAAGTGTTGTAATTGTAACATATTTTTCAAGTGCTGTGATTGTAACTGATTTTGTGTTGTTGTAATTGTAATTGATGTTTAAAGTGCAGTAATTGTAACTAGTTGTTAAAGTGATGTAATTGTAAGTAATATTTAAAGTGTTGTAATTGTAACTGATTTTTATGCAATAATTGTAATTAATTTTTAAAGTGATATAATTGTAAGTAATGTTTAAAGTGATGTAATTGTAAGTGATGTTTAAAGTGTTGTTATTGTAACTGATATTTAAAGTACTGTAATTGTTATTGATCTTGAGTATTGTAATTGAAATTGTTTTTAAGCATTGAGTTGCAAGTAATTGATCTTAAAAGTTTTGTCATTGTAATTGATTTTGAAAGCGCTGTAATTGTTTTTTAAAGTGCTGCAATTGTTTTTTAAAGTGTTGTAGCTGTAATTGATGTTTAAAGTGCTGTAACTGTTTTTTAAAGTGTTGTAGCTGTAATTAATGTTTAAAGTCGGTTCTTTATTCATAAGTCCTCAACTTCCTATTTTCTCTAAGTGAGATTTTCTAAAAACAACCCAGCGAATTATCAGAAGAATTCTTTTGTATCCCACAGAATGGTTTCTATGAGAAGACTTCATTTTGACACAAGACAGTCTTTTGAAGTTTTGAGGGCTGTGGCTTTTTTCTTTAGCAAAATCATCAATTAGACCCAGCCTAGTCATCTATATATACCATGCCCACAAAAACTGGCAGTTCCTTAGTACAAACAAATACATTTCCAACACACTATACTTGTCATCTGGCGCTCTCTGCACAAAGAATGCATGATGATGTAAATGAATTGCTCTCCAAAGACCCAGAAGTCGATAACACACCCATTTCCTGAACTGAAAAAGGGATGGAAATGTTGTTTCCCCCACCGAGGTCATAGGTCAAGGGGGTCTAACCCTTGCGCATGTTTTTCAGTTTTCTTTTTGTTGCTGTTTTACAGGAACAAATAGTGCAGCACGTTGGTTATAATACAACAGGGACAAATAGTGCAGCACGTTGGTTATAATACAACAGGGACAAATAGTGCAGCACGTTGGTTATAATACAACAGGGACAAATAGTGCAGCACGTTGGTTATAATACAACAGGGACAAATAGTGCAGCACGTTGGTTATAATACAACAGGGACAAATAGTGCAGCACGTTGGTTACAATACAACAGGGACAAATAGTGCAGCACGTTGGTTATAATACAACAGGGACAAATAGTGCAGCACGTTGGTTACAATACAACAGGAACAAATAGTGCAGCACGTTGGTTATAATACAACAGGGACAAATAGTGCAGCACGTTGGTTACAATACAACAGGGACAAATAGTGCAGCACGTTGGTTATAATACAACAGGGACAAATAGTGCAGCACGTTGGTTACAATACAACAGGGACAAATAGTGCAGCACGTTGGTTATAATACAACAGGGACAAATAGTGCAGCACGTTGGTTACAATACAACAGGAACAAATAGTGCAGCACGTTGGTTATAATACAACAGGAACAAATAGTGCAGCACGTTGGTTATAATACAACAGGGACAAATAGTGCAGCACGTTGGTTATAATACAACAGGGACAAATAGTGCAGCACGTTGGTTATAATACAACAGGGACAAATAGTGCAGCACGTTGGTTATAATACAACAGGGACAAATAGTGCAGCACGTTGGTTATAATACAACAGGGACAAATAGTGCAGCACGTTGGTTACAATACAACAGGGACAAATAGTGCAGCACGTTGGTTATAATACAACAGGGACAAATAGTGCAGCACGTTGGTTACAATACAACAGGGACAAATAGTGCAGCACGTTGGTTATAATACAACAGGGACAAATAGTGCAGCACGTTGGTTACAATACAACAGGGACAAATAGTGCAGCACGTTGGTTATAATACAACAGGGACAAATCTGGAAATAAATGTTGTACCTAAGTATTAAGTTTATACATTCTTAGTCATTGTGACATAAGTATGACTAATTATTAAGTTGTATTCTTAGTCACTATGGCAAATATATGATTACATATGTAGTTGTATCTTTAGTCATGCTGGCACAGGTATTATTACTTATTTAGTTGTATTCTTAGTCACTATGGCATAGGTATGATTACTTATTTAGTTGTATTCTTAGTCACTGTGGCATAAGTATGATTAATTATTTAGTTGTATTCTTAGTCACTGGCATAAGTAAGATTACTTAGTTGTATTCTTAGTCACTAAGACATCATCATTATGATTATAAATGGTAATGCTGTAGTGACTAATTTGGTGGAAATAGAAAACATTACAATATCGACTTCTAAACATAGTATCTCATGGATACCAGATGTCAGTGTCCCTCCACCAGGTCATAGCTTATTAATGGTCTGTCTAAGCGGGCACACCAGACAGCTTATGTGACAAATCACCCTTGTCACATGGTCATAGACAGACGAATATAAATTCAAATCTACTTGTGTGAACAGAATTAAATACTGGCTCCAATGGATCAGAAAGGATTTAAGTAAATTGTGTTTATAAAACGTTATAATTATTATTTCCTGACCCCAGTACAGCACCATTTATGCTGATCGGTCATTCCGTGTGAAATCAACCAGTAATATTCTTGACCTCCTCCAGTTTTAATGAATTGTACAGGCAAGTTAGACCTGTCACAATGTCAATTTACCTGTAACAAATTTCAGACAAGTGGGTGAAATAGTTTTAGTGAAATAGTTATTGCATATTAATGATTAAAAAATTACAAGCATTTTGCATAACCCAGTATCACATATCTAGACTAACTTTGGTCCTAATGATTCTAAAGTACTGATATTGGTCTTACGAAAAAGCTAAGACAGAGTCCCCTGTGTGCCAAATCTAAAAAAAAATAAGAAGGGGTCTAGAATATTTTGGCCTTCTTTGGTTGATTTCATGTAGAATAACCCAAATCACGATTCCAACAAATATCAGTATAAATTTATGCAGGATTAGGAAGCTATGGACACTGAAACCAGCTCCTGCACATGAGAATATTAAATGTGTTTCAAGACAGGCAAGCTTAGCAACTGAATGTCGGAAATTTGTCTTAAAACGAAAACAGACAACAAGGTATATAACTTTATCTAGATGCCAAGTTAGCCTTAGGGGCTTTGTAAATAATAACAAAATGAGTAGCATTGGCCCTACCCACCCACCCACCCACCTACCCATTCAAAAGCAAAACAAATTGTAGCACTGTATGAAAGTCATATCACTGTACAGTGTACACGCATTGCCAATGCAGTGAATGGAAAGCTGACCACTGCTAAATTTCAACAGGGAAAAAATTCTCTAAAAATATGTATTTCAAATTTGTATGTGACAATTCAAGTGGACATTTCGCCCACCCACATCCAATTTTTTTACTATTGCATTTTTTATTTACAATGCCCCTTAGTAAACTACATTTCTTGCTCACATTCATAGAAGTTGCTATAAGCATCTTTTCTCTAAAGTCATTTAATTTTATTACTGGCATACTGTCGATGCTCTGTGATTCGATTAAACAGTTAATGGTAAGAATCAGCCAGTAATAATGACGACGCACTCTTTGATGTGATTGTTAGTCGAGTTACACCTAGTAACAGTCACAAGAAGTCACAGAGTGCCTCAAACTGTCTCCTAAAATAGTCTGGCGAGGTGGGTGTGTTTGGGGGGGTCATTTATAACACCATGATGCCAGGCCAAAGCTGTGGACTCCACGCAAGACGAGTGGCGCTTCCAGGTAGAACAGTCATAAAATTTAATGCGCCTCCTACAGGAAGTCTTAAGTGTTGGTTCTGCTTCATCGAACCCTTATAAAACTGGCCAACGTTCACACGCTACACCACCAAGGTATGGACACTGAACAAGGCCGACACAGACCCAGTGGCGTTATCCAGGCAGACATCAAAGGTAGTAATAATGGATTATCACCGTCTCCATTGTCTCGGCAAGCGTCAAATGGCACTGCCGACTTATGGTAAATAATTACAGAAATTATGTGCACTTGTGGTGTCCCGGCTTTAATCGTGATACATTCTGTATACACAACTTGTCCGCAACAAATGGTGCGTAGAAAACAGTTTATTGAAGCTATTTTCAGCAACAAATGACAAGTTATCTTCAAAGCAACAGACAGTCATCGGCACTTCGGCCGAACATCAGGGCTATTAATTTTTCGCAGTGTTCATTACTTGGGTTTCTTTACCATTAGACAATGGACAATTGTACGCACCTCCACAGTTCCAAGATTTCATTACTGCATAATTGATTTAAGGAAAATCACTCCAGCAATTATAGTCCATTAACGACAACCAAAGCATAAATTGTGAAAACATCAAACAGAAACAATTTACGCGCATGTACATTTACGGTGCGACTGTTCAATTAAATATAACAGCATAATTAAATTCTGTCTTGTAATTAATGTTAAACTTGTACAGTCATGTGATTTCTGACCTTGGGATTTTCCGACCTTGCTATATCCAGCCTTGTTTGTGCAGACAATGACACAGGCGTACAAGGCTTCACAGAAACTGAGCATTCATGCAAATCAATCCAAACATAAAGATCGATAGTCTAACTATTAATGATGTGTGGTAAATCTGACTATTTGCCACATGCATGGACCGTCAGCCATGCACTGTTATTTGTGCCTAGCTACTTGGCTTAGCTTATTCACACATCGAGGTAGCAATCTAATTAAACTTGTCTTATATGTAGCTATTAGCATTAACCAGCTTATTCCACATGGCTAAGTCGGAATCAATACGAGCTAGGTATTCCTGGTGTAATTCTCATGCAGAGCCAGAATTGCTGCAAATCAAGTTTTCGGGGCAGATTATTTCATATAGACAACCAATAATACCACGGCTTGGAATCCACACTAGCTCAAATTAACACGGCTTCCATGCTGACTGAATTATTTCAACAATCACATCTACAAATACGCTACAGATCAGTTCTTTTTTAATTTTTCTTGTTGTTTATGTTATGAATGCCGCACAGAAAAAAGACCATATTTATGTCAATCAAGTTTAATATGAGAATTAGGAGAGCCGCTAGTTTTTAGTATTATTGCTAATGAAGTGCTTTTTTAAACAAAAACTCTGAATTACCATCAGTAATAAAAAATGTGATGCACTGAAAAAAATTTTTGAAGCACATGTTAGTGACAATGTCAACTACTTAAATGGCCTTAACATCTCAGTGGAAGTGAGAATGTCAACTGCTCAAATGGCCTTAACATCTCAGTGGAAGTGAGAATGTCAACTGCTCAAATGGCCTTAACATCCCAGTGGAAGTGAGTATGTCAACTGCTTAAATGGCCTTAACATCCCAGTGGAGGTGAGAATGTCAGCTGCTTAAATGGTCTTAACATCCCAGTGGAGGTGAGAATGTCAGCTGCTTAAATGGTCTTAACATCCCAGTGGAGGTGAGAATGTCAGCTGCTTAAATGGTCTTAACATCCCAGTGGAGGTGAGAATGTCAGCTGCTTAAATGGTCTTAACATCCCAGTGGAGGTGAGAATGTCAGCTGCTTAAATGGTCTTAACATCCCAGTGGATGTGAGAATGTCAACTGCTTAAATGGTCTTAACATCCCAGTGGAAGTGAGAATGTCAACTACTTAAATGGCCTTAACATCCCAGTGGAAGTGAGAATGTCAACTACTTAAATGGTCTTATGTCCATACTAAATTTTATTTAACTATTTAATAAAAAAATTAAATGTCTAACTTGGTGAGGTAACTTTAAACTTCCTCTTAATCTGTTTTAAAGGAAGTGTACAATGATCTTTTATTGTTAACTGATACAGAGTTAGTTGGGGGCTTCACATAATTAAAATGTCAAAATGTTCATAACTATAATCTTAATTATTTTAGCCTGTATTTGTGTTTATTAATTTAAGCTATTTACATAATCAAAACAGGTTTCTGTGTAATGTGTAGCAATAGAAATGATTGTTGATGGGGACAATTATTTTATGCACATTTTAAATGATTTTATGGCATGATTGTATGCAAAAACCATTGTATAACACCCCAGAACCACTTAGGTTACAACTGCTTCCTCAACTAATTTATCCTATTGCAAATCCGGTTCATCGATGTCCAAATATGTACTGTGTGAATAGTTTATGTAACATGCGCAGTCAATTTATAAAAAAATGCCTATTTTTTAAATCATCGAAAGAATTGACTTTAGTCGTCAGATCTGGTAAGGATCAAAATAGTTGATATCCAAAATGGTAAACACTGTGTGGGTCAATGCTGATCATGGGCGTGACCTCCACCATCTTGCCAATCACATAACAAAGCTACAAAATTTCACCAAGGAAGAAAATCATGATTTTTCAGCATTTCGATTTTCACTTAATGCTTGAACAAGCATTAACTAATTTAATAGTTTGTCTGATGATTTCACAAAAAAAACTACAAACAAAAGTTGTACAAATGAGCTAGCATGTTGGAGTTGATACTAGGTAGGTTTGGTTTTTCACAAAATTAATTTGAAACAAGACTAGCAAAACAATTTAATTGATTGAGCCCCTTTAACCAAAATTGGACCTAAACATTATAAACAACTTTAGGTTTCTGATATTTGTTCTCACTGACCCATAATGCAAATTCTATAAAATAAATAATGTATACACTGAATTAATCCCCAAAATGCAATGATATTTTTTCTGTACTGAGGCACTCTTTATGTTCCTCAACATATTGCATACATTTATGGTACATTATACAACCAACAACTGATTTCTGTACCCATCAAGCAACCTAAATATATATGATATTAAAAGCAAAATTACACAGTATGTCTGCAGCAAATAGAGCATGAAAAGTAATCTATTATAAGTTCTCAACAACAAATGACAGGCTATCTCTAAAACCGTGACACTTCAAGGTACTGCAACAACATATCAGGGCTATTAATTATACCGTTTTCATTAATCATGTTTCTATCAATTTATCATTAGACATTGAGCAACTGGTGTTCCTAGTGTGGGGGTTCTTAACCGGTGGTCCATGGACCCCCTAGGGACGCCCTATGGAAGGGATTCAGGGGGTCCGTGAACTGGGGAAAAAAATTTATTATTACACGGAGTTCCTGCTTATGTGCATTTTTCTGGGGGGGGTCTATAGCTTTCTTTAGATTCTCAAATGGGCCCGTGACCCAAAAAAGGTTAAGAAACACTGTCCTAGCTCAATAATATTCTAGCCACATTTTACGTGTGGCGAATACAGAGTAATGAGCTGCCTTGAAAGGTGGAGTTTTAGAATTTAATGTTTTCTTTACTGTCTTTTGAAACAAAAACCTGAAGATTTTATACAACTTTATGGCACATTTACAACCATAGATAAGAACACGCTTGGGTCAGGCATGTTCCAAATCAACCTATCGGTTGCCAGAACCAGAACTTAACCCAAACACTTAAAAAACAGAACGGATTTAAAAAAAACATCTAAACTGCTGCAGTAGCACAAATAGAATTGTTTTAACAGAATGTCAAATTGGTTGCCATAGCAACGAGTAATGTCATTCTCTACTTGAACCTCTGAAGTACCATGGGGATATGGGCCTGAACAAATAGGTTATTGAATCTCTAACTTGGGGACTATTTTGCGATTCAAAGGTAGACCAACAAAAATGTATTCATTATTTTGGATAAAATTTTAATTCAGCCAGCTGTGATCACGTTACATCCAATTTGTGGCTGTGCTGTAGAGTCTGTCAGTTATGTTCTTTGTGTTACACACACTGTAGAGTCTGTCAGTTATGGTCTTTGTGTTACACACACTGTAGAGTCTGTCAGTTATGGTCTTTGTGTTACACACACTGTAGAGTCTGTCAGTTATGGTATTTGTGTTACACACACTGTAGAGTCTGTCATTTATGGTCTTTGTGTTACACACACTGTAGAGTCAGTCAGTTACGGTCTTTGTGTTACACACACTGTAGAGTCTGTCAGTTATGGTCTTTGTGTTACACACACTGTAGAGTCTGTCAGTTATGGTCTTTGTGTTACACACACTGTAGAGTCAGTCAGTTATGGTCTTTGTGTTACACACACTGTAGAGTCAGTCAGTTACGGTCTTTGTGTTACACACACTGTAGAGTCAGTCAGTTACGGTCTTTGTGTTACACACACTGTAGAGTCTGTCAGTTATGGTCTTTGTGTTACACACACTGTAGAGTCAGTTATGATGCTCATGTTATATCTGCTGTAGAGCCAGCAATTTATGATCCTTATGTTACATCCAATGAGTGGCTGTGCTGTAGAGTCTGTCAGTTATGGTCTTTGTGTTACACACACTGTAGTCAGTCAGTTATGATCTTTGTGTTACACACACTGTAGAGTCTGTCAGTTATGGTATTTGTGTTACACACACTGTAGAGTCTGCCAGTTATGGTCTTTGTGTTACACACACTGTAGAGTCTGCCAGTTATGGTCTTTGTGTTACACACACTGTAGAGTCTGTCAGTTATGGTCTTTGTGTTACACACACTGTAGAGTCAGTCAGTTACGGTCTTTGTGTTACACACACTGTAGAGTCTGTCAGTTATGGTCTTTGTGTTACACACACTGTAGAGTCAGTCAGTTATGGTCTTTGTGTTACCCACACTGTAGAGTCTGGGTATTATGGTCTTTGTGTTACACACACTGTAGAGTCAGTTATGATGCTCATGTTATATCTGCTGTAGAGCCAGCAAGTTATGATCCTTATGTTACACCTGCTCTAGAGACAGCAAGTTATGATCCTCATGTTACACCTGCTGTAGAGCCAGCCAGTTATGATTCTCATGTTACAATGTTACAGAGCCAGCCCATTGTGATCTTTGCGTTACATACGTCATGGAGCCTGCCAATAATGATCCTCATGTTACATATGTAATAAAGCCAGCCAGTTATGATCCTCCTGTTACATATTTTATAGAGCCAGCTAGTTATGATCCTTGTCCTACATCTGCTGTAGAGCCAACTAGTTTTGATCCTTGTTCTACATCTGCTGTAGAGCCAGCCAGTTATGATCCTTATGCTACGTGTGCTGCAGAGCCAGCCAGTTATGATCCTTGTGCTACATCAGCTGTTGAGCTAGCTAGTTATGATATTTGTGCTACATCTGTTGTAGAGCCAGCCAGTTATGATCCTTGTGCTACATCTGCTGTAGAGCCAGTCATTTATGATCCTTGTGCTACATCTGCTGTAGAGCCAGCCAGTTATGACCCTTATGCTACGTCTGCTGCAGAGCCAGCCAGTTATGAGCCTTGTGCTACATCAGCTGTTGAGCCAGCTAGTTATGATATTTGTGCTACATCTGTTGTAGAGCCAGCCAGTTATGATCCTTGTGCTACATCTGCTGTAGAGCCAGCCAGTTATGATCCTTGTGCGACATCTGCTGTAGAGCCAGCCAGTTATGATCCTTGTGCTACATCTGCTTTAGAGCCAGCCAGTTATGATCCTTGTGCTACATCAGCTGTTGAGCCAGCTAGTTATGATCCTTGTGCTACATCTGCTGTAGAGCCAGCCAGTTATGATCCTTGTGCTACATCTGCTTTAGAGCCAGCTAGTTGTGATCATTCTGATGCATATGTAATAGAGCCAATCATGATCCTTCAAGACATTTAATAAAATCATGTTACAGTTTAACTACAGCTCACCATAAACCACCTTTCAAGAAAGAAACTAAAATGGGCATCCTGTGGGTGCAACGCTATTGGCTGACTGTCAACATTGACTGTTCTTGCGAGGCAAAGTAAAACTACCGATGCAGGTGGGTAATATATAACATGGACTCGGCCTTGTAGATGTACACATGTGACAATAGGCACATTGTCGAGAATGCACATAAACCATCCAGAAAAACTCCACTCAAGTTGTAAGGTAAAGGTTTTTCAGGCAAGGCGTGAACTCATGGAAATAATGTTTTTGTAAGCAGGTGAAATAACATAATAGTGAACATGATCTTGGATGTGTGAGCAGAGTATTAATGTGAGGAACAGTAGCACAAATATGATGTTTAATTCCAACACAGCTTAGTTATTTATTATTCTTATTTCTGTATAAGTTATTACTACTAGAAAAAAATAACCATACTCCGGATAACTTGGTAGTTCGTAAGTGACAGTCATAATAACAATATAACATTTTTTTTAGGACATTTCTTTCCCTGTTGCTGTCAGTCAATAAATTGATAGCTTCTCGGAATCCAACTCTCAAAAATACTGGCAGTCATAGTAACATTGCCTATGCATTAGGGGTAATAGGGTAGCTGTAATAGGGTAACAGGGTAGCTGTAGTAGCAGGGTGAATTAAAAAAGTGTCACGACTGGAACATGGGGTCGTAGATGAACCCCTGACAGTTTGGCACCCGAGATACATACACCCCCTTTTTTAATCAGCAGGATCCACAGTGTCACCATCTGGTGTTAAACAGTTGGCACAACTTTTCAGTTGTTCTACACTAGTCACCAAATGACACCACTAGTGTTAAACAGTTACCTTATTGTCCAGAGAAACATGTTGGTGTACGCTTATCAGAACACATTCCTTGACATTGTTCCATGGCCCAATTTTTTATCAAGCATTTTCCCATGTACAATATTACATTTGAGCTGAATCAATGAAACATGTGTACAAATACTTTTAATTTTTATTAGTTGGTTTACAAAAATGTGTCGGTGGGTGGTCTGTCGTAATATAAATAGTACCATATTGGTGGGTGGTCTGTCGTAATATAAATAGTACCATATTGGCGAAATGTAATTACTTTTTTATTATCCAGAGAAAAAAATGTTGGTGTACATTACACGAACAGATGACATTTTCCCAAGGACCAATTTTTTTTCAAGAGTATTGTACACTTGTTAGGTGGAATATGTAGTGATATTATCCTTATTTATGCAAAAATTATTATATCTTCAGAATACAGCAATATCATTTATGCATAAAAGCACTTACTTTTAAATCGCAGCAACATTACATATCAATTATATGAAATTAACTGAATATGTTTTTCTATTTGAAAGCAACCAGTTTTCTGGGTAAATCGATAATTTACAACCAAAAGAACATTTAACTGCCAACTCTCTACAAGAAAGTCCTTGTGAGTTTGAACAATGCCTAGGTCACTACCTGCATGGTCTCTGAGTAAACAGCTTACATCACTGGAATCATCATTAAATTGTGAATGCCAAACAAACAGCATAAATGCACCCATCCTAGCCAAAAGTTATAATTAATAACGCCCAATTACATCAGTGCAAAATGGCTTATTAAATACAGATAAAACAAACACAAGAGACCGTTTTTTTTCTTCTACATCCAGCACGGTGTCCCAGATGTCATATTGTGCACTGACATGGCACAGTTTTAGACCGAAATATAATTGGAGATATACAAATTTACTGTTTTTGCTTAATTTCACAACATCGTGAATTACAAAAACTTGTCGACGTGACGGCGCACTGACTGTTTCCGGGCACTGACGAGAGACTTGTCATGAATTAGTTGACAAAGATATCTGTGCAAATGTAGTGTGGGGGGACACAATGCACAGACGGTTCCCTTCGGGGGTCAGGCCACAATTATTTCCCCACCAGAAGCCAGGTTAACAGTAAGTTTTCTTGATATCGTAAAAATTAATAATTTAGAATGTCATGACGCCCGCTCCCGTCTTCATGGTGAATAAAATCACAGAAATTGGCTAACTAGCTAATTTTAGGCACTACAGTCATCTGAAATGTGGCAGGAAGTGTTTGTGACTTTAAAAGAAGACATCCGAATGTAAGCTAAAATCATTTTGATCATAAGGTCACCAACCATGTACTACGATTCAGGGGTAGAACCCGTTTTTAAGCCACCGAATGGGCCCGCAGGTGATAAATTCCCGACAATACCGATGAACGTGTGAAACTAAACCAAGAAACCTGATTACATTTACAACTGAAAATATATTAAGTGGCAGAAAAGCAGATTCTAAGTCCAAAAATTGCACCATTTTAGACACTTGAAAAAGTGTCTAAAACTGTTCAAATAAGTGGGACGGATGGAGCACCCACAGTCCCCAACACATGCCCCCCCAATACACTCACCCCCAACACACCCCTCCAACACACACACACACCCCATACACACACCCCCCAACACACACCTCCCCAATACACATACCCCCCACACACTCACCGTTCACCGCTTAATTGTCTAGAAACAATAAAATTAACCCTCCCGACTACATCAGGACCCCTGACATATCGAACTGTTGAAACGTTGATTTTTCAATTGCTGTGTTGACCAATAATGTTGTTTGCGCAGATTTACGGGGCCCGCATATGGATAATGATGGGCATTTTGTGGGAACGCTCTTTGAAGTTCGGGCGCAGACGGGCCTAGTTCCCAGAAACACATCGACCAAAACAGCAACTGGGATGAAGTACAAATGATTTAGCGTACTGCTGCACTTGCCATGGAATAAACTGACAAATCCTTGTTTCAACAGGTCAATCTGCCACATATAGTACTCTAGTACTACTATCACTAGCGAGGATGCTGATGACTGTAAATAAACGTAACTCACAGTTTGAGTACTTTGTCTTTCCCACCGCTGGCCACCCTCTGTCCATCTGGGCTCCAGTCAACAGCATAAACCTACAACACGAGACTATTAGTATCAAACTCCTTTATGACATTTTGTTGGTGTGTTCGGAGACCCATGGGGACACTTTGTTCATCATAAAAAATCTAAATTCCCTGGGGTGGGGATATTACGAAGAAACGTATGTAAACGTTTCAAGTAGATTAATTAACTCTGAAAAATAGTCCGTAGTTATGTACAATTGTTAGCAATGCTGTGTGTTCTCAATTGTTCCAAGATCTTCGTCAAACATTCACACACGTTTTGGGGCATGACGTTGAAACCATCATTGCCATTCGCATTCCCTACCAAAACTTGACAAAGAAGGGAAACTCAGCTAATATTTCATAAATGGTCAAGTGTTTTTCGACATGATGTCATCCATACATAAAATGCAATAATACTGTATTCGACCTAATGAGCAGGGTTGTTTGATTTAAATCATTTTAAAAAATCATTGATTTATGATTTTTTATTTCGGATTTTTTTAATCGCTGATTTATATGAATTTAACACAAATATTTGCTTACAAGCATCGAGACCAACAAAGTTTTCTATGTTTTTAATACAAAAGCACAATGTGCTCACACTTATGTAGTTGTATTGTAGCCTGATAGCCAGCTATTTTATGACATTGTGTATGTTTGAGCTATTCCCTTTCTGAATGCAGTGAAGCCACACAAACTTGTCTTCAAGTCAGAAGCCCTGAGTTAAAGTCCACTTAGAGCTTGTGGTAGTTGTTATCAATTCAGTATGTTGACTCAAGTGAGACAGTCTGGGCTACAATTGTTTAATACTGTACCAGTTTGCAGTCTGCTTGGAGACCCTTAGAGTACACAGAGTCCTGGACAGGTGCTAATCCACCCTCTAAGCAAACAATAATTAGCACTGCTACAGCCTCAGACACACAGCATGCTTTCCTTTCCAAGGCAGATTATGCAACTACAGGGGGTGAGGCCTTGTGGACATTGCCTAATGTCTTTATATAAACAAACATCAAGTATCCTCTGTTAAGACAAGTACCCAAATCAATTTGAACACGTTTGAAAGAGTTTATAAATATGAACATCTATATAAATGTATATATACCAGATTAAAAAAAAATTAAATAAATAAAAAATACAATACTTTTTTTTAAATCCGATTTTTTAGATTTTTTTTTAAATCATGATTTTTTCAACCCTGCTAATGAGGGTACAGTACGCTTAAAAAAATTGGGCCATGGAAAAATGTCAAGGAATCTGTTCTTATAAGCATACTAACATTACATACCAAAATTTGCTTCTCTAAGCAATAAGGTAACTGTTTAACACTAGTGGTGTCATTTGGTCTCAAGTCTCAAGTAGTTATACTCCAAACAGCCCAATATTGAGCTAACGCAGGAGTTTGGACCAACGGCTTTTAGTGTCTCTTCCGAAAGACACGGGCAAAGTGGGGTGAACGAAATTGCCCAAGCTTCGAAACGGCGGAGGTGGAATCGAACCAGCGTCCTCTCGCTCGACAGACGGGTGCTCTAACCATTAGACCACCGCTCCCCACAGTGGTGACTAAAGTAGAACAACTGAAAAGTGGTGCCAACTGTCTAGCACCAGATGGCGACACTTTTCAGTTGGTCCACACCAGACGAGTCATTTTACAGTTATGGATCCTGCTGATTAAAAAGGGGGTGTATGCTAATTAGGGCATGTACGCTTAATAGGTCGAATACAGTAACAATGTTTTACAAGTTTCCGCAATTGCTGAACAACAGAGCATATATAAAATTAGTGAATTATCGTACATTAACTTAGTCTAACTACTAACCATTATTGGATTGTTGTTGATTTTGAGGTGTAAACAATACAAAGTTTTTATAATGACACATCAGAAATTTTGTGTCAGTGTTGTTAAACGTATTCAATTCATAATGATGAATCATATCCTTGGTGTAAACTGGGCGATGTAATGAATGATTAAAAAGTTTAATTAACCCATCAATTTCATTGCCATGTGCACCAAGCAGCGATGCAATCATCATAGTGCTTGTCCTTATCAAATCCAAAAGTATTTTAACATAAAAGCTTCATCTTAGATGATTGCACAATATAAACATTGATCGTTTTCTATACAGACAAAAATGTGTAATTTTTAAGATGTCATTTTGGTACATGCATCAGGTATTTTTTATCCTAAAACACATGCAGCATCAACAAAGAAAAATAAAGTGACATTTTGTGTTTTACAATATAAAATATTTTTTAATGTATTTCATCTGAAGGCCGAGAATTTATTTTATAGTTGTGTTTGAAAACTTTCATTGAAACCACTTCGTATCAAAATGACCAAAAAACCAAAAACGTCAACCCAGGCACCAGGTTCTTCTATTTGTGAGGACACGGTAAATAAGACAGCGTAAACCAAGCTACGCGAAATAATCTCTTTTCTCTCAGTCTCTCTCATTCATTCGGTAGTGGAGTCAAATTACGGTGCTCATTTGCAAGCATTTACATAGAGATTATGAGCGAAATGGAATTACAGAATCCCGCCACGACTGCATAATAACATTACCCTCCGTGACTTTAGATAATCAGCATCGGTGAACAACATGTTTTCCAGAGAACTTCAGATGCTGACTCTATAAGAGCACATTCGAGTGCAACAGTCTGGTTTCATTTTGAGAAAATCAATAAAACCAATAGTATCTTTAATTAAAAATGCGTGCCAACCAGTTATGCTCCTACTACGACAGTGACAATAGAGCAACGCAGTTATGATCTTTGCTGGTGTATAATAGACAAGAGAAACTGAAAATGTAAAGACATTTGCTCAAACAATAAATCATATAATTCTCGCGTAGGTTTAGGATATATGATAAATAGATATAGTAATAACAATAATAATAATGTTTTATTTCAGACAATAAGCATTATGTCCATAGAAAATAAATCTATAAATAAAAACAGTATATTTGAAAATTATACAAGGATGTAGATATATGAAAAAGTGGAAACATAATTTCAGATGGGTTTCAAATGGCAGAGGTCCTGAATGAGTATTTCAGCTCAGTTTTTACCACAGAAGATCTCAGCTCACTTCCAGTTCCATTTACTAAATTTTAGGGTAATAAATCAGAACATTTAGGGCAGTTATTTGTAACTCCTGAAATGATAGCAAAGAAAATTGAAGGGATACCACCAAAACTGCTTAAGGAAATTGTTGAGCAAATTAGTACACCACTTGCAAAAGTGTTTAACTTGTCACTAGAAGAAGGAATAGTTCCTTCAGAATGGAAAGAAGCAAACATTACGCCGTTATTTAAGAAGGGATCGAGGAACAAGCCAGAAAATTACAGACCAGTGAGTTTAGCATCGATAAAGTGCCACGTCAAAGATTGTTACTTAAAATAAAAGCCCACGGTATAGGTAATGATGTAGCCAACTGGATAGAAAAGTGGCTTGCACACAGAAGACAGAGAGTAATAGTAGATGGTGAGATTCCAAACTGGAAATCGGTTCTGATTGGGGTACCAGAGGGATCAGTATTAGGCCCTATACTGTTTTTAATATATATAAATGATCTAGAAGATGACATATCTAGCAAAGTACTGAAATTTGCAGATGACACAAAAGTATTCAGAAAGGTTACTAATGATACAGATAAACAAAGTTTACAGGATGATCTAGATAAATTAGTTAAATGGTCAGAAAAATGGCAAATGTTATTACATTTTTGGAAGTGTAAATGCATACACATAGGACATGGAAACATGGATGAAGAATATAAAATGGGGGATGCTGTACTAGGTAGAACCACACAAGAAAAGGACTTAGGAGTAACATTTAGTGCTGACATGAAAGTTTCAGAGCAATGTCGGATTGCTGCTTTGAAAGGAAATCAAATTCTAGGGCTAATTAGGAGAACTATCACGTATAAGGAGAAACAGCTAATTGTACCCCTGTACAAAGCAATAGTTACACCACATTTGGAATATTGTATACAAGCATAGAGGCCGTATCGTAAGAAGGACATAGACAAACTAGAAAGAATACAACGAAGAGCAACTAAAATGATTCCTGAATTGAGAGACCTTAGTTATGAAAGCCGCTTGTTACAATGTGGTTTGACAACACTAGAGACCAGGAGACTATGAGGAGACCAAATAGAAGTGTTTAAAATAGTGAATGGTTATGAGGATGTTGATAGGAATAAGTTCTTCAAACTTAGAGAAGGCAGTGGAACCAGAGGACACAAAACAGCATTAGTTAAGGAGCAGTGTAGGTTGGACATGAGAAAGTACTCTTTCTCACAGAGGGTGGTAAATGAATGGAACAAATTGTCAAATGATTGTGTTAATGCTAGTAGTGTGAATATGTTTTAAAATAGAACTGACAGATATCTGATACGGGCGGGCTACACATATATGATAAAATTGTTGGACTCTCGATAAGCCAATGGCTTCCTTGTCCACTTGCCATCTGGAACTTGTTGTTTGGGATGGCAGTCTTGTTAAATCTTGTTAAAATTATATACTCTGTAGTCTAAAATTTGGCTTCATTATATAATTCTGCAATACAATGATAATAACATATTTGCTTTGGCAATCAAGACTGATTAAAAAATAAACTTAGAGAAACTGAGAAGTCGTGACATGACGCTTGACCTCTCACCTCATCTGCGTGCCCCGGAAGGTCATAGAGCAGCTTCTTCACCTTAACGTCCCAGACTTTGAGGGTCGAGTCGGCACTGCCGCTACACAACAGACGACTGTCAGCAGACCACGCCACCTGGTAGACACGTTGGACATGGCCCCGCAGTGACGCCAGGTACCTACGCACAGACATACATACGGCCTCAAAGTTCACTAAAACCTATCACAGCGGACATATGAACAAGTGTTAAAGACAAGAACTTAGTCATTAAAAGAATTACACATCCATGAATACAGGGTCCTAAACCTGTACAATTTTTTGTCGGACAGTGCTAGATCTCAAGATGTCTTGTCGGGCTTTGTCGGCTAGTGTGCCACAGACCCAGACAACTTGTCGGGGCTCGCACGCATAGCGACCAATAGGAAGCATCACTGCAACATTATTTCTAAAATTTTGGCGGAATTCTAAACTCTCCAATAGTCATGCTAGTGGCGACTAAATATCAGCTAGTGTGCTGCAGCTATCTGGCCCGACAAATTTGGCCATGATGAAAAATATGCAGCCCCTCTGTGAAAAAATCTGGGGGAGCAGCCGTGGCCTAGTGGTTAAGGTGTTGGACTCTAAATTCGAGGGTTGTGAGTTCAAGTTTCGTTTTCGAAGCTTAGGCAATTTCATTTACCCTACTTTGCCTCAGTCTACTCAGCTGCAAATGAGTACAAACACTGTTTGGAAGGTACCTGCGATGGACTAGTGTCCCGTCCAGGAGAGTCAGTATAACTGCACTCTAAGTTGCTTCGCACTACAGAAACCAGGTTTAAGCACTGGCCATATAAGCCTTCATGGCTTCCTAAGGCATAATGCCTGGGGGATGACTTTACCTACCTTTACCTGCGAAAAAATCTACTAGTGAGTGTGCTGCTGGCTGTAGCTATAAATATTTATGGTAAAGTTGCAAAACTGGCTCAAAATAATATTATGCAATAATATGAATATAATTATATGACTTTACTATCGTTACGTCTATCCACTAGGAGCAACAGTTCGTACTTTCCCGTCTTTCCATCCCACAGTTTTATGGACTTGTCGAAAGAGGCACTCGCCAGGAGTCGTGTGTCTGGCGAAAACTTGACCTCGTTGATGAGTTGCTGGTGCCCAGTCATTCTGGCCAGAGACTTCTTGTCCAATTCCGGTTGCCATAGGAAAAGGGTGAAGTCGTCTGACCCCGACACAAGTCGCTCCGGGGAATTACCCTGGAAAAATTTTAAAGATACAAATTCTGACCAATTTCATCATAAAATTATGTTGTATATATTATCTCTAATATATTATATAAACATTCAGCTTGACTACCCAAATATCGACTATATTGCCGTTCATGTAAATATGATATTTGGGGCAAAACATTAAAATTAGTCAGATAACGGTAAAATTATATCAAACTGTGGTTCATTAAAACACGAGGGAGAGGCAAGATGTCAGAATATATATAATTTATACAACTGTATGATTAAAACAATCCATTGTACCCATAAATTAGGAGTTTATTTTGGCATTGCATCATTCAGTTTGATGGTGTTTGAACGTCTGTTTTTCAATTAGATGCTCTGAGTGGTTCAGGAGTTACATCGGCGATTGTGGTAGAACAATACCCACAATCACTGCTTTGTCATTGTACATCAAAGCCCAAGAATTCCACCATAACCTTCTGTCTAGTACAAAACATTTTAACATACTTATAAACATCTTAACATTAAGCATACCAAAATTATGATCTTAAGTTTCAGTATATGCTGTATGTGTGTGAACATACCCGTGGGTTGCAGTCAGAGAACTGTATTTGGCATTTAAGTAATAACAAAAATAAAAGTATTTATATACCACCCGACCAACTCGACATTGCTCTCAGGCACTATACATACATGTAACCATAACATACCATTATATTAAAAACAACACACAGAATAGTGCTAGAAAATGGTAAAACGATTACGGTGGAAAACCGCTATTACAAAATTATTTTTTAAATGTACTCTTTCTGTCAGTGTCCCTAAAAAAACAACCATATATCGGTATGCATGTGAACAAACTTGATATGAATACAAAACTATGCACTAGGTGGCAGCAGCATCCTTACATGATCCCAATTGGTGCTGCCACCTGGTATGTAGAAATTGTTCGTTTGTGGTTCTAAAGTTTGAATCAGGATATGCCAGCAGTCTTGTTCTGGTTATTCATTACGGCCATGCAGTTTCTTTAAAATGACCACCAATTAAAAATAAAAAGCTTTTTTAGACATCCTTGTTACCGTATACAGTGGAATGACTAATGCTAATGACTGCCTTGAATTAAGACCCATCAGAACTGTGACCATTTTTCCTTTCCTTAAATATTGATATCACTACTGAACCTCTGGAGACAAAATAATCCAGAACTGAGACCATCTTTGATTAGTCCCATAGCAAGTCTTACTCCTGAGATAACAGACATACCTTGACATTGTTGTAACGCTCTAGCGCCATCTTCTGGAGTTGTTCCGCTGCAATGAAGAAACAATTATCCACCAGGGGTCAACACTGCATTTAACAACGCACATGAATTCAGTGGTGTCACAATTTACAAATATTTTCTAAACACAGAACAAATACTCAAATGTGTTCAAAACCTCAATACCTCCCACTATATGGATTACTGTTCTATGTTTTACTTATTAGAAGACATAAAGCATACAAATCATTGGTATGTTTCACAGTCTGTACATTAAGGGAGAAATCAAATTCAAGACCATTTCAAGACTTTCTAAGGTTACCGAGAAGAAAAAATTGTATAAAACAACTGATAGTCTGATAATGGCAGAAAATTGACAGAATTCCCAAAGAATTAATAATGGAGTCATCGTTTTGATACTTCATATTACTGATGATGCATTTTTCCCATGAGACCACAAGTTATGTTTACGATGCTTATCATGACGTAGGTGAGCAGACTTGGCGCCTACTACTCCGCAGTAATAATTACATTAACAAAAATAAAATTAAAGGTTTTTCAAGACTATTTGGCAAAATTCAAGGCCCTGAATGACAAATGAAATACAAGGCTTTTCAAGGATTTCAAGGCCCTGTACAAGCCCTGGACTTTCAGATCAACTGGGGATATTCACATTTCAAGGCCTTGAATGAGGACAAATGAAATTCAAGGTTTTTCAAGAACAAGCATGTCAAGGCGGGAATGACAGTAACCTGTTTCTTTGACATCCCGATGGACCAACACTGCATCCTTTGGATCAAAGGCTCCCGTCCGGATCACATAGTCTGTGCTCAGTGCCAGCGTATTCACCCAATGGGCATGACCTTGAAGTGTCCGACACAGCGCACCCTGGTGGACAAAAACTTATATTTTAGCAGTTACAAGAGGCGTGTAGTGGTTAGAACGTTGGGCTCTCAATCGAGAGAACCCAGGTTCGAATACTCTGGTTGACGTTTTTAAGTTTTGGCAATTTTGTTCATCCCACGTTGCCACTGTTCACCGAGGTATATAAATGAGTACCTGGTTACAGACAGAGGTGGATATGTGAACAAAGTCTTCGCACAGTAATGACAGTGTGGCTGAATGCTTCCCAGAGATTGTGGTAGAATGAACAGGTCTGCCTGGGGGTGAAGTGTAAAGCACTTTGAACAGTCCCAATGACTGGATACCATGCTACATAAGAATGCACATTTTTACAATTATAGGATCAGACTCCAATGAATTTGTTGGGAAGACATAATAAAGAGAAGGAGAGGGGATCTAATGGGAGGAAATAGGTGAAAGGAAAGGGTACCAGAACATAACCCCCCCCAGACAATATCCCCTTGACATTAAAGTGGCTTTATGATCAACTAGAAAGTGAAAGGATAAGTAAATAAGTAAGTTGAGACATAAACCCACTCACAAATACTTCTTCCTTGTCTTCCAGAATTTATCCGTGACTTAGAGTATCACAGCAGATTCACAATGAACTAAAACTTTAAATAACAGCAGATCTGCATTGAACTAAAAACTAGATAACAACAGATCCAGACTGAATTAAGACAAACCAATGAATCAACATACATCATCCCCTCTCCACACTTTGACGGTGCGGTCCTGCGAAGATGTGTACAACAGGTCTGTGCCGCCCCACTTCACACAGCTGACCGACTGGACGTGACTGGACAGGGTCAGTTTACACTGACCGAGTACTGTGTCCCAAATCTTGACCGTTCCATCCTGTAACAGATGTCAGTGTACACAGAACAGGCATCAGGCGATTAATCTACTATGTTAAGTTGTTCAGGGGTGATATTTAGCAGTCGCCCGGTTGCCGATGGCACCCAAAAAAGGCTTCGGGTGACTTCAATGTTTGACTACAGTAGCCCGCATGGCGACTCGTAAAACGTACGGAGCTGCAATATTTTATACCCAGCAAAAATAAACGGAATGTTAATAAACATTTCAGAAGTGTTGTTCTGGCTATATCGCATTTATGTTAATCATAAATAGTGATTTTGTGACGCGTTTGACATACAAGAAATGTTGCCAAACCATAGCTGAAGCAATATCAATAGGGAGCATTCATTGTATTTTTAATCAACCACATCAGACACTCAACGTGTAACTGAACGGTCATTCTACACTAAAATAATAACCGGTCATGTTAATAGTGTTGGTGCTGTGTGGCGCCACTTTTATATATACTAGCAAAAATGCCCGTCCTCAGGACGCGATAACGTGGTAGTTCATAGGTGACAGTCATTATAGCAATGCTTACTAAATGCCTCGGCTCAGACCAATACGCCATCAATACGCTCGAACGTATTACCAGAAACAACTGCGTCACGCACATGATGCAATACGTTCAAAATGTTGAAGGTCGCATGAATTTAGACACATGGATACTTGTGTTGGTTGTAGAATAGTAGAATATTTGCTTTCTACTGTCTTGAGTAGCAAGTGGGCTACCTAAGAAGCTGTCGGGCTACTTCACTTTGTAAGGTTGGTAGCCCGACTGGCTACCTTCCATGACTTGCTAAATCTCACCCCTGCTAATTAAATTAATTTTGGATTATTTTCGTATAAGATAAGTTAACTTGTATTTGAAAAGTTAACTAGTTAAGTTAGTTCATGAAGTTTACTAGTTAAATTAATAATTAAGTTGATATATTACTAAGAAGACAAGAGGCTAAAAAAGTGTCCCTCCAGAGCCAATGTCCTTTGTATGTATCTATACATGTGGAAGACATTAATCTAATCAGTTTGTAAAAAAATAAGTTAACTGAAAATTAACTGAAGTTAGTCAGTTAAATTATTAAATCAACTGCGGATGTTACATAAACTATTCGCACACTACATATTTTGACACCAACGAACTGTATTCATGATAGACTAAATCAGTTGAGGATGGCGTTTTAAAAGTTGTTGTAAAGAAATATCTGCACAAAATGTCCTACATACCTTTGACGAACTTGCCAACCATCGACACTCCCCATCCCTGAAACACAACATGGAAATATTATAACTCACAATGAATCAATCCTGAAGAACATTATGCTAACACACCGAGTACAATTTAACTGTTTTCAACGTACTGTACATACCAGTACAAAAAGGCAGAAATCTTCTTACTATTTATATACCGCTACTATAATGCCGTTTTTTAGATCTGGTCTTTCTTACACAGGCCTACCTACCTCCTAATAACTAACTAATGCCATTTTTTTCTTTTACAATTCTTCCATCTAATTCAATTCAGTTATGTTCTCAAGTAGGATAGTTGGCGGAATTGACTGAGCCAAATCACAGATGTTTCTGCTGTGACGTAAGTGGATGATATGTAATGACTGATCTTTAATACATATACATGGGGTACAAAAGCCATTGTGGATTTTTTTATTTACAGCAAAAATTAATAGTGAAAAATAGCACTAAGATTCACAACAACAGCCTAGACAACAATTTAATAACAGTTCTTGCATTACGGAGACTTTTGGATAAGAAAGCATAAAGTATTCAAACTCCCCCCCAAATCAAATTATACAAACATAGAAAAACACATAATGCTGCATTCAAACTGGGGGGTTCTACTTCCGGTGATACATTTCCGTTGTATAACTTGATACACGGATACATATGAATTACAATTCTTTAGACCACAAAATACTCATGGCGGTGACTCATGAATATTCATGTTGGTTTTTATTACCCACTAGGTGGCACCACTAGTATTAAGGATGCAGGTGGGTATCAAACTGCACTCAGTGCCTGGTCACCCTTTTGGACATTAAGAGTCAGAAGGCCAACTCACAGGTGCAGAGGTTTCCAACACAGCCATGTGATCCACTGTTTGTGTCCAGTCAGTGTCCGGCCCAACTGACAGCCGGTCAGGGGGTTCCACAGGCAGATCTGTGGAAGGGGAACAGTCAGGTACACAGTAGGGAACACATTGCCACATGTACCACAGTTTCACACTGTTACATACATTTTTACATATCAACACTATCACATACAAATTACCACTGTCACATACGCATTCACACTGTCACATACGCATTCACACTGTCACATGCACATTCACACTGTCACATGCACATTCACACTGTCACATACGCATTCACACTGTCACATACGCATTCACACTGTCACATACGCATTCACACTGTCACGTAGAGATTCAGTATGAAGTCCGAGACAATACAGGGAAAGTGGGAGACAATACAGGGAAAGTGGGAGACAATACAGGGAAAGTGGGAGACAAAACAGGGAAAGTGGGAGACAATACAGGGAAAGTGGGAGACAATACAGGGAAAGTGGGAGACAATACAGGGAAAGTGGGAGACAATACAGGGAAAGTGGGAGACAATACAGGGAAAGTGGGAGACAAAACAGGGAAAGTGGGAGACAATACAGGGAAAGTGGGAGACAATACAGGGAAAGTGGGAGACAATACAGGGAAAGTGGGAGACAATACAGGGAAAGTGGGAGACAATACAGGGAAAGTGGGAGACAATACAGGGAAAGTGGGAGACAATACAGGGAAAGTGGGAGACAATACAGGGAAAGTGGGAGACAATATGAAGCCTCCAGACTTTGAGGTACCTGACTATTCTTGCAGCCCGAGGCGAGCTTGCGTCCGTCCGGCGACCATGCCATACACAACACCCAGTGCTTGTGAGCTGTCAACATGAAACACGCACATTCACCACAAGAAACAGGCTTAAATCATAGTTTGGTGACTGTTTGAAGAGTAAATGAAGACTGTGCAAGATGAAGCTTTCTAAATTTTACTTGATCCATGTACTTGTTTAAATTTAATAGCTACAATAAAAGTAGGCTCAAGACTACAAACTTTAAACTGCACTGTCTTATTTAACGTATTCATCTTATGCACTTTCACCTATTACTTTTCCTTTTATTTAATCATTTTAAACTTAACTTTCAATTAACTTATTTATTTGTTGTGCATTCTACTGCATATTACATATGACACTTTCATGTAAATTTTATTTGAGTTCTATTTATTTGTATATTTATTTTTTAACATCACAACCCACTATTATTGAAAGAATGTCACCTCTGAGAACTAAGTAGTGTCACCATGTGACATTTACTGAGGAGTGTCAATGGGTGACACTTACTGGGAAATGTCACCAGTTGACAGTTACCTTTACACGTGTGTTGTGGAGTCTCTGTGTTGACATCCCAGAACCTGACAGTTGTGTCTCCTGAGCCACTCGCCAAATACCTGTCACCAAACCCACAGTCAACACGGCTCACTGACAATACACCACATCAACCTGACTATAATCCAGCAAGTGTCTGTACGTCACGCTAAACTTTCAGGGGTTCATCAACGACCCCACGGTCATGCTGTCAGTTTTATTTTTTTTTAAATTCACCCCCGCTATTACCCTTTCTAAGCACAATCGAATTACCCTTTGTAATCATGTACAATTGTCTGCTATGCGAACAATTTTGTACAATCGTTCACAACCTCATGCGTCTTTTCTACAATTGTCCCTACTTACATAATACAAGGGCAAGGCATCTAGATGTTACTATAACTGCCAGTATTACTTCGTAATTATGAGTCACATTCCAAGAAACCATCAAAAGATTGACCTATTATATTGACATCACAGCACATCTTAAACACAACAACAATGAAACAAATTGCACTAACTGTCCATTTGGGCTGAACTGTACAGAGATGACGGCCTCCGCGTGGCCTTCTATCGTGCTCGTACATCGTGTGACGGCGCGCACTTGGAACACTGCTTGAGGCTGGTAGACAATCTCAAGTACACTTTCAGAACTCTCTAGAAGGTCTTTGTCAAGTGTCTTTGCCAAACTCTCTGTGATTTCTGTGTCATTCACGTAGAAAGAATACGGTGTCGTCTCCTCCTGCCAATAAACAACCAGTACTTTATTTACCATTATTATTTATATCAGAGGGGTCCCAAATGGGGGGGAGGTGACCATGTAGTTCCAGGGGGGTCCTCAGCAAACATCCAAAAGAAAGTTTGGAAACTCCCATGTTATGTAACCTTGTATTTTTATGCTTCTGAACAGCACAACAATTTGTAGTTTATTAACTTTGTGTAAAACTTTATTTTTAAAAGTTGCATTTTACATTATATTTTGAAGCGATAATTGCAGAAAAACACCTTTAAATATTTCTTATTCAAAATATTACCAGAAACCTTAACCCACCTTTTCTAAGAGGGCATTACAGATGAGTTGTAGCTTCTCTACAGAAAGGTCAACCGGAAGATCAAATGGCGATCCAGTCGTCTCGCCACTTTCACTCTTGAACTGAGCGAGAATCCGCTTGTCTGTCTCCATTGTCTCCATTGCTGGGTCAGACAGACAACGTTGGATCAATGTATTTCACATGCACGTAATGCCTTCATGGATTTGTTCCATATTTATCCACATTCTTTTGATAAACCAACAGCCAACATCACACATAACAACAGACGGCACCCGGACACCGGAACGTCATAAATACATAGTGTTGGCGAATAGTTGCCGAATACATCAAATGTTGACAGGACAATGCACCAAATGGATGTGGTTAATGTTTCTTTTGATGTTTTAGAAGCTATGACAACAAAAATGTTCATCATATTGTAGAAGGGTCGTCAGTTAAGATTACATGCCATGGTATATTTAAACCTTGACTGGCTGACATAATTTGTATAAAATGAACAGATACTGAAAAAATGTGCTTGATCATTTTGCAGTGCACCAAAAAAAATCATGTATCTACGCCAATGCATGCTCAATCACCGATTTTTGCATTCTGATGCTAGCGTTGTGATTTCTGTTTAATGTCAGTAAGTGTTATTGTTGGTACGATATATTCTTTGCCGACACAATTTGTTAAATATTTGCATTCTCATCGTCGTCATGGATACGTCATTGTTCTGACTCTCTAATTTAAAGTACAAAATTACCTGTGGTACTCCCGTTGGCAATTGTTCGCGACTCCACCATTATATTAGTGCTATGTTATCCACCAGAGACGCCACTACTTTGGGTAGCCTCTATTTTTAGGGAACCAAACTTCTCACTTGGAATTCCAAGGACATAGAACCAAGTGCCCATCATTGTGTGTGCCAATACTACATGAGTGATTGACAGTTTGCAGCAGTACTAAAGACACACCCTTTTGGAACCATCTAGTACAAGAGTCGATTGGAGTCTATTTGTAATTGACTCTATTGGTAATTGAGTCTATTTGTAATTGACTCTATTGTTAACTGAGTCAGTGAGTCAACTAGAAGGTGATTATATTGGTAGCCAAGTCTGGTGGAATGTAAGTTGACTGGCAACTGTGGCTATTTGTACCAGACTTTATTTGTAATAAATCTACTGATAACTTAGTAAATGGGTTTTTGACTTTTGCCTGGCTCGGTGGTTCCAGAAATGAATGTTTCTCGAGGAGATTTACATTGTATTTTATTTAAATTAATGCTCCCTTGTGGAAAGTATTGGGCAGGACCCGTGCATGCAAGATTGCAATGGTTTTCATAATATTAAAATAAAGGTTTGTCTGTGTTGTTACTCTCTTCTTTGTTCCTGAAATCTGGCGTGAAGCTGGCATTGCTACTTTGTTATTATGTTGACCGTTCGCCAGCCCAGTCCATTTTAACCTACACATTTTCTTTAAGTTTTTTCGTGAACCAGGGTAGATTGTGTCTTGTAGTAGCCAAGATGATGAAGGACACATCTGTTCATATGCCATGGTCAGTAAGTTTTGTGGAAACAATATTCAATTTTGTATTGAGTGTCAAGTTTTTATTTAACGAGAAGTACTAATGAGAGGGTGTGGCAGAAGTCTCAAACTCCCATCAACTACCTGTTTTAGGGGCCAACCTCCCACCACTTTACATTTTTGTATGGCCAGCCAATACTATAGATCATAGTAGTCAAAATAGATTATAGCCTATATATATATATATATATATATATATATATATATATATATATATATAGGCTATAGTATATATAGGGCCACCTCCCACTTTACGAGGTGGTGTAGCACTTCTCTTCTACCTGTCTTGGGGGCCAGCCTCCCACCACGTTAGGGTCAACATCCCATTTACTGTCACATGCCTCGCTCATTTTAACAGTTGTCAAACCCATGTTCAACCTCACTCAGGCCAAAACAACTTAAACTTTCTAGTCATACAGTCACAAGTGTCAGGATTTGGTGATGATAGTGTCACTCAGTGACAGTGTGACACTGCAAGTTTCAGGTAGAGTTTAAGTTCGGATGAGATGTAGTTCACCTAATTATTTACAAGTATGTATAGAAACATCACTGGTTGTAAATGTGATACACAGAGGTGTTTACAAAGCAACGATTACGAACCGTCAAGTATATAAACAAACAAGTCCGATACCCACCACTAAACACGTGTTCTTGCTTTCATTAGTTTACTAGATTCCCAGTAGGTGTCACTACAACATACCACAACAGTAATGATGACCGGAACATCGGTGGTGCAAGGACACTTCACGACAGAAATTTTTGTCGAACGTATATTCGTGAGTTCAAAGTATATGTTAACTTTACGTCTTATATATATATATATATATATATATATATATATATATATATATATATATATATATATATATATATATATATATATATATTGTAGATACGATGAATTTTTGCTAAAACCGTAATTGTGCAATTGTATGTTCAATTACTTTTCAGTTACATCATATAACTGTTTAACACAAATTATTCGCTGCAAATAATCAATATATGTTGTGTATGTCACATTTGTTTGTCAATATGTACCAATATGTAGAAAATAAATAAAGCTGCTCAAAATATAGATGCTATTTTTGGCGCTGAGTATATTGGTTACGGTGGCTCAATTCATCCCACTGCATGTACGTGTGTGTCTTTCAGAAATTACTAAAAGCCGTTGGGCCCTTCTATCTAAAATATTGTATTGTTTATGCCAGAGGGGGCAGTAAAAGATCCCACAAAGAAAGAAAAACTGTCGTTGACTCAGTTCGCATCGCAGAGCTGGTGATCTGTATGCCTAAACGCACCAACCAGTACAACTGAGATCAGTAATTTACAGCTGATCTCAGCTGTAAAGGGAGACATTGCACGGCATAGTCGCCCGGCCTGGACCTCTTTCCCATCAGGTACCCCTGGTGAGACCTTCCCGACACACGAACTCCAGCTTGCAACATTAATTGATATAGCATTTTATCACGCTATCAACTTTTCCTCTCCTCAAATTACAGTTCTACACACAAACTATCATCTTTTCTCTTTCTTCCAAATATTTATTACTTTCTCTTACAGCACGTACTTTAATTAGTATGTGCGCACACACACACACACACACACACACACACACACACACACACACACACACATACACACACCGAGTCTATAAGCCTTGAAGAGAGGGTTGACTCGTACCCGGAAGAAGAAGAAGAGTATCACATCAAGTATGTGCTTGCTATGTGGTTATCCATACTGTTAATTCGATATGTAATTGATAATTGGAAGATTTTGTAATTGGTAGTTTTGTGGTGTAATTGGTATGTGTAATTGGTGTGTAATTAGACCCCATGTATGTCTAGTGGCAAGTACTGGGAATCCTTGGCTGCTACTATGCGTCTTTGTGGTAATGATGTCCTTCATTTAGGTGGTCCAGGGTCACGATTATCAGGTGGAAAGTGGCGTGCAAACGCCAGCGTTAAAAATGAGTATTTCAAATATAAGACTAGTTTTCCCAGCAGCATGTGAAACTTGGGCTTATTCGTGTGTTGGGAATGTTAACAGACGCGCAGTTCGATGTTTAGGTAAACGAATTGTTTGATTTGGGCGATAATATGTACATTGGTAACCGAGCACTGACAACTACAAATGACAGGGTCGTTGGCGGGGATCCTCGTTATCTACCGGGGTACCGGGTGGCAATCTTGATAAATCAATTCAGCTGCCGGTATCTGTGGATAGCTAGGCTACCCTTTGAATATGCATGGTTTGGTCCATAGCATTTAAATGTGAAAAAAATCCTTCACTGACACATTGTCAAATTTGTCATTGTAATATTTTTTTATTTGGTTGCATTTATTTTGACATCATCACAGCCACGATTTGCTTCATGTAGTTGTATGGTAGAGCATCCGACTTTTGGCCGAGACCACTAGGGTTCGAGAAACCACCTACTATGATGTTGGTCCCTTCTGCCTGGTGTCTGTGTCAGAAGAAGTAAAAGATCCTATGTAGGGAAATGGAAAAAAATCTGCTGTGGACTTACGAACTCTACAAAAGGAAAACTCTGAAATAATCAAATATTATACCCTCAGCAAAATATTCTAGTAGGACTTTGCGGAGTGATTATCCAGATGCACATATTAATTATTTCAGAACTGCTACATAATTAGAAATACAATTTTGTGCTACATTCACTCTTGAATCATAAATTTTTGTTTTTCAGTTGCGTGCCAGCGACGAGCCGGAAGTACAAATACAGACAACGATGTTGTCAATCCAAACTTCATCAACAGAAACCCAAGGTGACAAAAACATATCGAAAAGTTGTAATTTTTTTATTGGGAATTGGAATATATGCACTTGATTTGGGTATTGAACTTATGAAAGTAAAATAAGAAAATCCCTACATAAACATGATGTCTGGATTATACATAGCAAGCATTTCGGGAATGTTAATTATGGTAATTAATTACGTCAGTGTTTCATTGTTCATATACAGAAATCTTGAGCAACTTGCCTTGGCGAGGAAGAGCAAAGGCTGGAGGTTCCAGTACCCAACCAGGGAATTTTATCACAGGTGTGTACAACTCAGTATGAGTTAACTCAACAGTATTACAATATCATAAGTTGTCTGCCTGGTCTCCGTTGATTTTGTTGTTCTTTGAATTTGTTGCACTTATATTTAAATTATTGATTTTTTAAAATCACAACAGTTTTGTTACAATAAGACATTATGATTAAGAATGTTAGTGACTGTTTTGTTTAGCGCTGTACATTGATGGATTTTCAAAAAAAAACCATTCTTTATTTTCCATTTGTTCTGATGAAGGAGGAACCTATAAAACACATTCTGCTGCAGTCATGGTAGTATGTGGATGCCCGTGTGGTGATTACAGGCAGACCTGGGGTCAATTCAGAATTGAATTTAAATTGATAACAAATTAGCTTGAATTTGAATTGAATTGAAACAAAACAGAAACAAATTGAAATGAATTGAATCCCGCAAAGTGAAATGAATTGATTAAATTGAATTGAATCCTGCAAAGTGAAATGAATTGATTGAAATTTTTTTTTTAAATACTACATAGTAACTGACTATTGACAGTAACTAATTATGTTTATATACATATATTTTTTCTATTTTTGTCAAAGATAGTAATTTGGTGTACCAATGATGATTTGATAGTAACTGATTACTGGGTATTTATATACTGCTGTTCAGGGCTGAGTCCAATTATGTAATTGTAATTGTAATTGATTATGGTTTCTAAATGTTGCTGTAATTGTAATTGTTATATTTTGTATAATTGAAAATTTATTTCAATTACAATCAATTACAGTACGTTTCATATCACAAACTACCTGAATGAATTGTCAATAAAAATATAATTTAAGTTTCACATGAGTTGAAAATCAAGACTAATAATAACACCTGCTTATATAGTTATATTTAAGTCTCAGTATTCACTGTCTGGTGGGTACTGGTCAGTGGTGCTAGTGGTGGGTAGCCTTAGTAATTAGCCTTTTCAGTAAGTTGGTAACAGCCAGGAAGCAATAAACAATGCACAGACATTGTTAGACAAATGCTAAGCTGGTATTCAAACAACATGGAAAGACCTGTAGCCTGATATTGCTTCAGAAAATATCAGCTCTGTGAAACATTGCAGAGTTAGCAAGCCAATTACACCCCTTGTGTTGTGGTGGGTTGGAGACAGGTCAGGTGCCAAGGACCGTTTATATGGCCTCTTCCCATTCCCAACTTACACAAGGCATAGGGCAGACCAATTAAGAATGTTAGCTTAGAGCAGGAGCTACAACCTCAAAGTAAACACATCATACCATATTATTAGTATTTTCCAAAGACAAATTTAAGAAATGCGCATGGATAAATGTCTGCATTGGAATATGTCCTGTGGGATTATGTCTGGATATTGCATTGTATTTTTATATAATAAAATATGTTTTAAACGGCTATCTTTTTATTTAATATAATTCAAAGTCACAATTCAACAAAATGTACAAACATTACCGTTATATTTGTTTATCAATTGTGTAAAAAATATTGAAATTCAGCAAAACGCGCAAAAATACATAATTAACAAATGCTGAATATATTTGGTTCCGCATAATGTAATTGTAATTGAAATTGAGACATTGTAATTGATTTGGAAAATTATTACTGTAATTGTAATTGAAATAAAAAAATTAATGTAATTGTAATTGATATAATTTTGTGTAATTGGACCCAGCCCTGGTGCTGTTGTGAGTTGTAAAATGGAATTGAATTTGAATTGATCCTTTTTGACAGTGAATTGAAATTGAATTGAATTGAAAACAATGAATTGACCCCAGGTCTGGTTACAGGACATTTTCAGGATCAATATATAGTTAATGTAAATAAAATTTTTGTGTAGGAGAGAGGGCGTCTGAGATTAAACGCTTTTCAGTAAAAGCACTAATGTTTTGTGTTTTGAGACAGCCTCTAATAACCAGGTACAACTGTCGTTGATATACCCCAGTACTCGTCATTGATAGACAGTTATATATTAACGTAATACCTAGTTGTCTGTCTGCATGACATACCATATTCAACCTAGTAACTGTACAATACGCTTGTCAAAAATTGGGCCATGGTAAAATGTCAAGGAATCTGTTCTCATAAGCATACACCAACATTTTTTCTAGACAATAAGGTAACTGTTTAACACTAGTGGTGTTATTTGGTGACTAGTGTAGAACAACTGAAAAGTGGTGCCAACTTTTTAACACCAGGTGGCGACACTTCAGTTCCACACTAGTAAAATTTCAATAATTATTGATCCTGCTGATTAAAACAGGGGTGTACGCTAATTAGGGCATGTACGCTTAATAGGTCGAATACAGTAGTTGCCATGTGTCCATTGTTTCTAAGCATAAGCCACTGAGTTGATGTTACAGAATGGTGTATGAGAAGACGCACCGTAACATCACAGCGAGGGTAGAGCACTGCAGTGGACGTGTCGTCCTGTCGGCCTCCACCAAGGAGTCTGCCATCTCCAAGCATCTCTACAGGTACGATGCATTCTCACCTGACCAAGACTCGGGTTAATTAGCAGTCTGCCAATATTAAATATGTGGAATATGTACCGGGTAAATACCATTACATTATTTTTAGTGTTTAGGATTTTCATTGTTATAACTATTTGGAATTAAGAATGCAACATGACTTGTCGCAAGAAACTTGTCACCCTATGTTGATTTGTTGAGGAGATGATCTGTTGGGGAGATTATATATTAAAAAAATAACATGAACACATATTGAGATCAGATAATTTGAGGAGATGATCTGTTGGGGAGATTATATATTTAAAAAATTAACACATTGAGATCAGATAGTTTGAGTAGATGATTTGTTGAGGAGATGATAATCAAATTTATTTATTTTGACACTGCATATCTTTAAAAATAGAATCGGGTATTTACAATAAAAAATAAATAAATAAATTTATATGTTGAAGAGATGATCTTTTGAGTATATGTTCTGTTGTGAAGATGATATTATTTTGAAAAGTAACATGATCAAATACTGAGATGATCTGTTAAAGAGATGACTAGATGATCTGCTAGATTGTGACCATTGAATGTCATGCTTCAGCTGCAGCGATGTGTCTGCAGCTGAGAGCGTTGCTCGGGTGTTGGCCCAACGTTGTCGAGAGGCGGGCATCACTGCGATGATCCTACACGAGGAAGAACATGACGAGAAGTCACAGAAGGTACGTGAACAATTATTTGATTGTAAACCACGCTATTTCACGGTTTTCACTATGTGTAGTCCCTCAGTTGAATGTCAGGTTAATAGAAACGATAGTCTTACAAATGACAATCATGACTGCCAGTCAAACCATTTTATTTTGTTGAAATGCACATTTTTACTTGAAATCCTGTATATATCGGTATAAAAATGTCATGATTCCAGTTGAGTTTCACCATCTATCATGCTATGAAATAAACATACCGACCGGTATATCAAACAAAATCCACTATGGATACACAGGAGGTCTGCTTTGCATATGTTCCATAAATTTTAAACAAATTTGTATAAATACAATATACAGCCATCTGAACTTCTTCATCCAGTACAGCTCTTGGCTCTGTACTTGTCACATATGAATTGTGGCTAGAGTATTGTCCCAATATACCAGAATTCCGTATTGACTATGGGTAATCCATAGGAAATGGCATGTCTGGAGTGCTGCATCATATCATCTTTATTCAGACTCAAGATCCACAAACATGTACATAGTAAACAAATGATCTAGTCCCTTTGAAGAATCAGTGGTCATAAAAAATATTGATTCTTCCTTATTTAAGACAGCATCATCATTACAATCTTTCGTTACAACCAATTCACGAATCATATTTGCATAGTGGACCATTAAGCAAACATCATTATATTGCTATAGAATTAAGCGCCATGTTATTTGATAGGACTACTGTTCTGCAAAACTTTATAAACCTAACGGACAAAGCGAGATCTAAAGGTTCACATTCAGCAAGTAATGGTATTAAATCTCCGTGCAAGTCATATGGTAGCTTCCATATCTTGCACAAAGTCCACAATAATTTTATTGTTGGCAAAAGTTAATTTGTGAGAAGGCCTTGAATTGCTAACAAGACCTTGGTTTCTGTCCCCAGTACGCAGCTTTCCGCCGGGCTGTGGAGGGAGGCGGGATAGATCTGCAGGAGCCAGATGAGGTTCAGCCTCTCTACGAACCCGGAATCAACTATGACGACCCTGAAGAGCTGGACGACCTTCAGCGCAGACGTGACCTTGTCACCAACGTCAGTCGTATCACCAAGATGGCACTGGAAATGAGGAAGACGAAACATGGCCGACCAAAGCGCAACACAAAGATCATGGAGCATGCTTTCAAGATGACACCAGGTGGCAGTGTCTAGTGACTAGGACGTGTCAGTTTTGTTTGTCACTGTGTCGAAATTTACCTCTGTTGTTTATCGAGCTGCTGTTTCCATGAGACTTCAGCTGTAGTGCAAATTTTTTTAACTGTATACCGGACAATAAATTGTGCAATGGAGTCTTCCTCTAAACATTTTTCTTGTTATTATTTATGAAAGTTGGAGAACATAATTACTGGATACAATATTGGTTATGACAACCACACCCTTATGCAGTTTTATATACAATATTTTCTAAGCACCGTCTCACTAATCAGTGATCACTAGATGGCACCATAGGTTCCCAGCCATTTGCACTAGGTGACGCCTCAAATGTTTATGTGCTGTTTGAGCGCTGTCTTCCGGGATTTAGCGGTTAGCCGATCACAGAGCTACCAGCATGTGAGGGGGTTGACTCACGTCACGATTAAGAAAAAATCCAACATATGGGTCAGAAATTAGCCTGCTAAAAACCGCCATGCTATTTTAAGCGACAAGCTTGCATGCTGACTCATTCGAAAAGTATAAAAGCATACGGAAACGTGATGAAACGAAAATAGTATCGTCTAGATATCGTAAGAGCACTTTAGAACTGGTGACGTCAAAAATAGCAATGTTCTTAATTGAGAGATGCTGCCAGATCACTTGCCCGGATGTAATTTAAATAACTCTTAGCGACGGGTCTGATTGGTTGATGCGGCAACCGGGACAACGCTTAAATCTACGTTTGTTCAGGTGGATACACCTTGGCCGATAATAATATTATGCCTACCACTGGTTCACGAGGAAGCTTAGTGTTGGCCTTTAACGTGTGTGTGGTGCGACACAGCTTGTCGCAATGATTAGCCTGGATACTGTTCATGGCATTAGCTCGATTGACACATGGACAACGGGAGCACCGTGTACCTGGCTTAACTTGTCACATGAGAATAAACGGTGACAGGCCACCTGAGATGTAGCCTGGTTGATTCCAATCAGCTCGCGCCAAGTAAACAAGAGTTAATCATTGATCCGTGACGCTCGTGACCGTGACTGATAGTCCAGTCTCACGGGCAGACGCAACTATTGACCACAACGTTAGCCAGATTCGAGCTGTGGTGACCCAAGATGGGGGGGTGGCGTGATTCACACAAATGATAACATTCCATTGCCGTGTTGCACGAAACACACATTCCTAGTATCCTTTCCTGTCCATTGATTTCGATTACGATTTAAATGCTGATTCTTGTCATTTATCGCTCAATGCGTTCAAAGCACGCCATGGGCGTCCGCGGGGGGTTAGCCCCCTGGATCTGGTTTATTGAAATGCGTTAAACGGTACAGTTCATTGAAATGTGTTGGCGTTTGGGGGGCTGTTTCAAAACACTGTTGCTTGATGCTAAACAAAATTGGTTTCACAGTCGTTTCGCTCAGAGCCGCGTGGGAGTATTTTTCCAAAACATTGTTTATTTTTTAATACCAGTTTGTAATGGTGCAGCTGTAAAAGGAACACATAAATCACATTCTGTTACAATCATGTTAGTATATGTAACAATGCTGTTAATATGTTACAATAATGTTGTTAGTATTTGTAACAATGCTGTTAATATGTTACAACAACGTTGTTAGTATATGTAACAATGCTGTTAATATGTTACAACAATCATGTTAATGTGTGTAACAATGCTGCTTGTATGTTACAACAATGTTGTTAGTATGGGTAACAATGCTGCTAGTATGTTACAACAATATTGTTAGTATGTATAACAATGCTGTCAGTATGTGTATGCCTTGGTAAAACTTAAAGACGACGATATTTTAACGGTTATCCACCTGTCAAAGTAATTCCAAGTTTCCTATAGAGAGTGGTGGTTTGAGGTTAATTGATTTCGTGTAGTGCTATACTTTTTAGATTTATATACTTATATATTTTTAAATAGCCCCTAAAATATATCTTAGAAAGACGCCTAATACAACGTGGTTTGACAACAGAGACCAGGGAGACAACAAAGACCTGTGTCTTGCCAACAAGTCTGATATACATAATTAAAAACACAATGGTGTACTTTGTGCTTAAAAATAATTAGCATCGATTTTAGTAAGTAACCATCGAAATTCATGTTTGTGCAAGATTTCAACGAAATGTGTCGAGCAGTTTTCCCAAAGCGGCCGTAATAAAACACGAAGAACCAATAAGAAAAACAAGGAAGTGTGTCCTTACTGTGTATACTCTGCATGGTCACTTCTAAGCGCTAACATGTGAGTTTGAATTACAAACAATACAGTTGTCATTATTGTAGCCAGAAAGGTGATTGGCAGTAAGTGTGGACGGGATGTTGAAACCCCTGTCATTCCCTTCGCAAGTGGGAGGTTGACCATACAAAATGGTGGGACGTTGGCGCCCAAACAAGTGAGAGACTGGAGGTTGAGACCAATGCCACACATTTCGTAAATGGGAGGTTGGCTCTATAAACGGTGGAAGGTTGGTCCCCCAAACAGGTGAAACGTCTGAGGTTGAAACCCCTGCTTCATCCTCTCGTAAGTGGAAGGTGACAAGTCGGCCCTAAAAAGGTGGGAGGTTGAGACCTCTGCCACAACCCCTGAATCAGGTGAGATAACAAATTGTGCTCATTTGCTAAACAAATGACTGGTTTTAGTGCATATGTATCGAACCCGACAACGTATGTAGCGAAATGTAATCCACCCCGCGTTATGATTAATGCACAATGACACCGATGCATTCGTGATTTGGGTACAGACCTCCACCCTGACGGGGTCATGAGGTGTCAGGGTGTATACAACACTCCCGTCATTGTCTAGCCGGTATGCATGCCCAAGAAGTACTCAGCAACAGTTTCGACACGCGTGGCTGACTCCGATACGCCTGGCTGACTCCTCGTTGTGCGTCAAGCGATCACATCCGCCGCCCCATTTGGTGTTGCTACCATTTTGTTAGCGTCACCGCACGCTTTTCGATTTCGTAACCCGAATCGCAACGATTCGTTCGCCGACTGGACACATACATAGCATCGTTGAACAGAACAGGTAGGTAGTCCTTCACCGTCCACCCGACAACAGATGTCGATAATCCGGTATAAACGCATAGGTCGGCTCCCTGTCGCCCGGAAGCTCTGTTTTGTTGTTCCTTGTTCAACATTGACGATCTGACTGATTCTATATATCTTTTATGCGTGATTTTTATGTAATTTTCCGTCGTTCATCACCAATTATCCCGATTCCCAACCATACAACTATTGGTACAATTCATGAACATACACCAAATTCCTCGTTTGGTAGTATTCTAGAAACGACGAATGGTTTACTTCATACGCTAGGCGGCGCTGCAGTCAACCTTGTACATTGTTCCTAGTGGAAGCAAGCTTAACAGAAAGGTGAGGTGTTTATCACGTACTGCAGCCCAGGTTCTGATGCGGGTTGGCAAAACAAGGCTCCATGAAATATTATCTGCTAAATGTCACTGATTAGTAAGTCGGTCACATCGTCACTTAAATGACGACGGGTTGGCATGTGTTTTACTTAAACAGGATGTCTTCCGGCTTCCTCAACTGATTTAGCCTATCGCGCCTGCGTGCCTGCGTGTGTGTTGGTTTGTCTGTTTAGTTGTTTGTGTGAGAGTATGATTAGTGGTAATGGCAGTAATTTTGATATTTTGTTTTGAAATTGTTTACTGTTAGTGCACTGACACAGTTGCTTAGTAGGGTATTCCATGACTTGATTACTCGCTATGAAAATAACTTGTGGCGTGCATCTAGTCGACTGTGGTGTCGAACTATTGACTTGTTGCGTCTTCCTGGACGGGGGGTATGGATTAGCTCGAATATTCTCTTGGTGTCTATGTCAGATCAGTAAATTCATTAATCATTGTGAAAACGTCAAGCATATCAGCCCTTTTCCTCCTATCTTGTAGAGACAGGAGGCCACACTTTCACAATCTTAGATAATATGGGAGCTTAGAGATTCCAGTGATCATCTTAGTGGCCCTCCTGTGGACAGTTTCTAATTTGTCTGTATCTTTCTGAAGATGTTGGCAGTTTTCGATGATGGGTCGGACCAAGGTGATGTATAAGGTTTTGATGTTTTTCATGCTTTTGTCTGTGTAGGTCCTACGAATTGTAACTAGTATTCTATTTGATTTCTTGACTACATAGTTTACTTGTTCCTTAACTTTCAGTGATTTGTGAATGTCTACTCCTAGGTCTTTTTTTTGCCAGTCTGACTCTGCACCACTTATGCACACTCGTCTTCTATCTGTTAGCCAACTCTCTATCCATCTGTTGGTCTTGCCCGTAATGCCATGACCGGTTAGTTTTGTGATGAGTCTGCGATGAGGGACCGTATGAAACGCTTTACTGAAATCCAAGTATATCTTGATAGATTCCCATTCGAGAGGAATGAGCATTCAGACATTGTTGTTATCGTTGTGCGAAATAGAAGAAACCAAGTTGAAGGACGCTCCCGAATTCGCACGAGATCTGAGCTTACACAGCGCTACCTAGCGTCGAACTAAGAAGCTTCTCCCTTTCACAGTGCAGTTATGCCGGGATAACTTTTCTCCCGAAACACTAATCCGAGTATGTTAGCGGAATAGCTAATCCGGATTAAATAGCGTTCACAGTGGTTTTCTCCCGGCATAACTCGACTTATTCCGGACTAACTTCTCACTGTGAAAGGGGCTGAAGCGCCACCCCCACATTTCTAAACATAACCCTCCCACGACATGTTGTGTGACAATTCGAGTCGTACCAGTACAATACAAATCGCGAAAGGCTCGCGTCAGACGCGTATTGTTCGTACACTCATGTTCGTTTGAGTGGCTGTTCGTTTGTTTGAGACCTGAAAGATTTCTTTGTCGTTAGAAGGCGCCCGATAAACAATGTCAACGTAAGGGTGCTTACTAAGTTAATCGCCATAGTGATGACGCACAACTTTCGCCCGTACCCTCTCACACCCAAACAGGACGCCGATGACGCGTGAGTGACGTCACTCAATTATTATTATTATTATTAGCAGTAATATCATGTTTCCTTCATTATGTAATGAAACCACAGCAAGTTTTGCCGTAATAACGTTTCCTTGGCCCCTTTGTAAATTTGACCAACGATTTTATTGAAAACTTTCACAACACATTAATAGAGTAGTACAATTTTCTAAACAAAATAAATATTAACTTTATTAAATTTATCTGACGCGAACGTGCTCTAAAACAATCACCAACTACACGCAAACCACACTTTCCTGGTAATTCTTTATGTAATGGCGATAATGGGGGACGAATCCTGAAGCTGGATAATCTCCATATAAACAAGCTCGATATGTTTTCCCCAGCTCTTCCATTCTTCGCTTGTCAATTCTTTTCACGACCCCAATTTTCTCACCCAGTTATTCTCGCAAATCTGCAGTTTCTCTTGTTGTTTTTCCGTCATCGCCATGGCCTCTATAGGCCGTATAGGTAGGCTGGTGTTACGTATGAGCAACAACAATAACAACAACAATTTTCCGTCATCGCCATGGCGTGTATAGGCTGTATAGGTAGGCTGGTGTTACGTATGAGCAACAACAACAACAATAACAACAACAATTTTCCGTCATCGCCATGGCCTCTATAGGCCGTATAGGTAGGCTGGTGTTACGTATGAGCAACAACAACAACAATAACAACAACAATTTTCCGTCATCGCCATGGCCTCTATAGGCCGTATAGGTAGGCTGGTGTTACGTATGAGCAACAACAACAACAATAACAACAACAATTTTCCGTCATCGCCATGGCCTCTATAGGCCGTATAGGTAGGCTGGTGTTACGTATGAGCAACAACAACAACAATAACAACAACAAATTTCCGAACTCCTAATCTTTATCTGGGGCATTTTTGTGCATGTTAAAAGTGCACCCGTTTACACAACATTACGCGAACCCATTCCGGCTAATTCATGAATGCGTTCATGAATGTATAGCAACCAGGTGTTTTCAAGTTCATAACCGCAACACGGTGTTTGTGCGTTTTGAAAACAGGTACCTCTATATATATATTAGTGCCCTGCGCGGGCCGGGCTTTGGGTCCAAGCCCGGCCCGGCCCGCAGCCCGCGGGCCGGGCCGGGCCTCTACATAATTTCGCGGGCCGGGCCGGGCCTGGGCCTACATACTGCGGGCCCGGGCCGGGCCTGGGCTGAAAACAATTTAAACACAACGGGCTTGGGCCGGGCCTGGGCCTAGTGTGAGCGGGCCGGGCCGGGCCTGGGCTGGGCCTGGACATAATAAAAATATTCATACAAAACACCGATTATTACTTTATTTTTTAATAAAAACTGATTATAAATTGTAATTCCAGTTAATGAATGCTTAAAATTATTTCTTTAGTATTATATAGTTGCAAATTGAGACCTTGCATGGAATCTAATGGCTGGAAGTAGCCAGCCCTAAATGTTTACTTTAGAAATATTTGCAGAGGCAATCAAGCCATGATTAACCATCAACTTATCACCCTTTGACCCTACCAGTGGACATTCTATTGTCTAGGTCTTCCCTCCAAACATTGCCCACCTGAATGACCTGCCCACTGCCAAGTGCCCACTTGGCCACTAGCCCACTACCCAGTACCCAACCCAGTTGGTAACTGGTATTTCACCCCAGTCTTAATTCATTCACACTTGTACTAATTCACACATGTCTCAACCTGATCTGTCTCAGGCTAGTGACTGCACACCTGCTGGAAATGCCACTGGGTGTCTGTGCCAGTGGGTAACATTTAATTGAAATATCATATTAAATTACGTTAACTTAGTTGAGCTAATTCAATTAACAATATAAATTGGGGTTATGGCTTGCATATGGGTTAAGTCAGGTTAGATAAACAAATTTCCTACCTTAACCATAAGCCAATACATTAAAGCCAAATATAACAAATGTTATCATATTTAATAGTAATGACACTAAGAAGTTTTTCTTTATTTTTCTTCAGGATATTCGTAAGTTTGAAGAAGTTGGTGGTGCTGGATTTTTAGAACTCATCCAACACACTATGGAACATCAGCATAAGAGTAGTACTTAACTAAGAGCTAAGGATATTATGCCCCATCTCATATATGTATATATGTTTTTTTTATTTAATAAAACAAACAGTCTGTTTTACAGCTTATTTGTTTTTCGTCTTTGTTATAAGATTATAGGTTTATCTTCTCTAAACTTAGCGGGCAGCGGGCTTGCGGGCCGCGGGCTTACCCATCTTTGGCCCGCGGGTATGGGCCGGGCCTGGGCCTAAAACTTGCGGGCCGGGCCGGGCCTGGGCCAAACATTCACGGTCTGGGACGGGCCTGGGCCGGGCCTGGGCCTAAATTCTAGTTTGCGGGCCTGGGCCGGGCCGGGCTTGAAAAATTATTGCGGGCCTGGGCCGGGCCTGGACTCTAACTGGTAATTGCGGGCCGGGCTTGGGATCAAATTCTAGGCCCGCGCAGGGCACTAATGTATATACCCTGTGGCTTGTGGGGCACAATGGCAGAGTGCTAATAGGGCAATGTGCTTTACCCTGCTGCTACGTTCCAAATGTCATGGTAACACAACAGTAACTGTAAAGGACACAATGTGAACTTGATTATTGTGCATGCCAGCAAAGAGCCACTAATTAGAAGTATGACGGACACAGTCCGGCAGATCGCCTTCTCATTCAACTACTCAGCCCAGAGGTTGCGTGTCTTTCAGGCTGGGCTCGAGTTAGACGAGGATGCACAAGCGGGTATGAACAATAAAACTAATGTACGTCTATTGCGATAATGCTTCACTAGCTGTTATAATAAATAGAAACATGTAAACAATCTTAATAAACAGCAAAATCGTAGCACATTAAAACAATAAACATAATCATACATATATGCTATACAGAAAGTTCACATGCACCTTTTATCAGGGATGGTTGTCGAATAGGTGGGTCAGGTTTATTTCCATGGCCGCAGGAATACGTATTCTTTAAACGTTTTATTATGACTTCAAAATGCACCGGGTTGCAAATGATTACGGTTTGCTTGAAATAAATGGACACCTTAACCCTCTCGTAGCTTGTATGCCTAGCTACGTCCGTGTAAACGTGCACGTTGACATGCAACAGTGCTCGGTATGGTTTGGGGAATTTAGCAGGCTCGATGACAAGTCACTAACAGGCAAGTCAAGTCTCAAGTCAATGACCTCCAATTCCAAGTCAAGTCTCGAGTCATCTATCTGAGTTCCAAGTCAAGTTCCAAGTCACTATGTTTCACCAATAGCCGTGATTGTTGTGGTTTGTCTGCGGTAATTTGTAGGGGGGCGGCGGATTTTGGTGGACGCTGCCCCGCCACAACATTAGCCAATCATAAGTACTTAATACTTAGTGCATTCGATTACAACACCATATGGCCACGTTTTACTTACGTTTCGAGCTAACAGACTTGTTGGCAAGTCACACACTGGCCAGCCAAGTTAAGGCTCAAGTCATAATCAACTTAGCCCCGGCAAATGACTACCGGGTTCTTCCTTCACCATCCATCAGTCCAGTCTCCCTTTAACACAAGTGGAACATATGACTACCGAGTTCTTCCTTCACCATCCATCAGTCCAGTCTCCCTTTAACCCACGTGGAACATATGACTACCGGGTTCTTCCTTCACCATCCATCAGTCCAGTCTCCCTTTAACACACGTGGAACACATGACTACCGGGTTCTTCCTTCACCATCCATCAGTCCAGTCTCCCTTTAACACACGTGGAACATATGACTACCGGGTTCTTCCTTCACCATCCATCAGTCCAGTCTCCCTTTAACGCACGTGGAACATATGACTACCGGGTTCTTCCTTCACCATCCATCAGTCCAGTCTCCCTTTAACACACGTGGGACATATGACTACCGGGTTCTTCCTTCACCATCCATCAGTCCAGTCTCCCTTTAACACACGTGGAACACATGACTACCGGGTTCTTCCTTCACCATCCATCAGTCCAGTCTCCCTTTAACACACGTGGAACACATGACTACCGGGTTCTTCCTTCACCATCCATCAGTCCAGTCTCCTTCTGACACACGTGGAACATATGACTACCGGGTTCTTCCTTCACCATCCATCAGTCCAGTCTCCCTTTAACCCACGTGGAATATATGACTACCGGGTTCTTCCTTCACCATCCATCAGTCCAGTCTCCTTCTAACACACGTGGAACATATGACTACCGGGTTCTTCCTTCACCATCCATCAGTCCAGTCTCCCTTTAACACACGTGGGACAATTGATGCCCAGCTAAGTGTCGAATAAAGCTTTCACTCATATTTGTAATACAAACAACAATGAATTGTTCTTTTCTTAAATGGTTCCCGTTTTCACCATTGAAATGCACTTTTGTGACTTCACGTCTAGTGAAAAATTGTTGGAAATGTATGCAAAAAAAACGTTTTTTATCTTAAGCTGTTTTAAAAGAATCGGCTTAGATTTGCGAGAGAAAAAAGACAATCGCGGTAATTATTATTAAATAAAAGAACCTGGGCTTGTTTTACATGTATACGGTACGTGTGGAAAAACATGTCTGAATTCTACAACTCTCATATTTAATTGGTCAGGTTTGCCAAGTTCAGTTGGAGGTTTTAAGTGAACCGTGATTGGAAATTAATAATTTTGAAGTAGTGTCAACTTACAAATCAGGTACCGCCAAACACTAATTCTTAAGACGCATACCATTGTGGTGTGGTATGCTGTTCAAAATGCATCACGCATATGGCTATGTTGATTTTTCAGTTTACTTTATTTTTGGTATACTTCGTGAACAGAAAACAAACAAGCAACATCTTCGTTTCTATACGGAGTTTTAGTGAACCGCTGTTTTTAAATATAAATTCACCGTTATCAATTTATGAACATCGAATTTGATGTAATATATAATGTAAACATGATATTTGAGTGGAAACATTCAAATTCAACAGATAATAGTCAGATTATATTTAAAACATCGTGGTTCAGTAAAACACGATTTGACGGCAAAAAACGATCATACTGTGCATCTTCGACGTAAGGTAAAAACACGTAGCATCATTCATAGACACCGAAACATAGAATTTGTGGTAACATAAAGAAAACGCCCAAAACGTCTAGCTGCGTGGCGCCATGACAGCACAGCGTGACGGTTCCTTGCGTCAGAGGCCAACGCCCCGTCACAGAGGCCAACGCCCCTACACAGATGCCTGCTATGTATGACGTGAGAAAATAAATCATGTTCTTCGGACCACATAACTGTTTACACATTAGTGTAAATTGTAGTTCAGGCTAAATGCAGTTATGCATAATTTATTGGTTGTCTGCCGAAAAGTTAACATACATGATACCTCTCAATTTCACCGACCGATTTAGAAATGTGGATGCGTTCGGCCTTAAAGCCATCGTGTTGATTCGCGAGCGGTCAGCCACCACCCTGCTACTACTCACGTGACAGTTGAAATGCCACAATACAGATAACCATTAAAGGTTCGTCTTCAATTCGATGTTTTTTGTTAGTCTCATTTCAAATTTATTTTGCGAAATATCAAACCTACATAGTACCCACTACAACATAGTACCCAATACAACATAGTACCCACTACAACATAGTACCCACTACAACATAGTACCCACTACAACATAGTCGCTCGTCTGTGCAACTTTTGTATGTCGTTTTTTTTGTTGGTAAAACCATCAGACAAACTATCAAATTACTTAAAGTCTGGTCAAACGAAAAAATTGAAACGCTGAAACCTAACGAATTTCACCCTTGATGAAATGAGTAACTTTGTCATGTGATCGGCGACAGGACGGAAATCACGTCCGTGATCGGCACTGACTCGCAAAGTGTCTACCATTTTGGATAAACTACATATTTGGACATACACGAACCGGTTTCTCGATAGGCTAAATCAATCGAGGATAGGGTTTTACAGCGTAGGTGAGCGGAGCGAAACAACTGTTATGATACTAAATTATATAATGTTTGCACTGTATACACTGTATACACTGTATACACCGTATACACCGCATACATCGTATACACTGTATACACTGTATACACCGTATACACCGTATACATCGTATACTCTGTATACACCGGTGTACTGTACAAGAAGGAGCAAAATGAGAAGAAGGAAAACAAGGAGTAGAAGAAGAAGTAGTACGGGAAACGAGGAATGAGGAACACGGGAAGAACGAGGAACACGGGAAGAACGAGGAACACTGGAAGAACGAGGAACACGGGAAGAACTAAGAACACGGGAAGAACGAGGAACACGGGAAGAACGAGGAAAACGGGAAGAACGAGGAACACGGGAAGAACGTGGAACACGGGAAGAACGAAGAACACGGGAAGAACGAGGAACACGGGAAGAACGAGGAACACGGGAAGAAAGAGCAACACGGGAAGAACGAGGAACACGGGAAGAACGAGGAACACGAGAAGAACGAGGAACTCTGGAAGAACGAGGAACACGGGAAGAACGAGGAACACGAGAAGAACGAGGAACACGGGAAGAACGAGGAACACGGGAAGAACGAGGAACACGAGAAGAACGAGGAACACGGGAAGAACGAGGAACACGGGAAGAACGAGGAACACGAGAAGAACGAGGAACACGGGAAGAACGAGGAACACTGGAAGAACGAGGAACACTGGAAGAACGAGGAACACGGGAAGAATGAGGAACACGGGAAGAACGAGGAACACGAGAAGAACGAGGAACACTGGAAGAACGAGGAACACTGGAAGAACGAGGAACACTGGAAGAACGAGCAACACGGGAAGAACGAGCAACACGGGAAGAACGAGGAACACGAGAAGAACGAGAAGAACGAGGAACACGGGAAGAACGAGGAACACGAGAAGAACGAGGAACACTGGAAGAACGAGGAACACGGGAAGAACGAGGAACACTGGAAGAACGAGGAACACGGGAAGAACGAAGAACACGAGAAGACCGAGGAACACGGGAAGAACGAGGAACACGGGAAGAACGAGGAACACGGGAAGAACGAGGAACACGGGAAGAACGAGGAACACGAGAAGAACGAGGAACACGAGAAGAACGAGGAACACTGGAAGAACGAGGAACACGGGAAGAACGAGGAACACGAGAAGAACGAGGAACACGGGAAGAACGAAGAACACGGGAAGAACGAGGAACACGGGAAGAACGAGGAACACGAGAAGAACGAGGAACACGAGAAGAACGAGGAACACGAGAAGAACGAGGAACACGGGAAGAACGAGGAACACTGGAAGAACGAGGAACACGGGAAGAACGAGGAACACGAGAAGAACGAGGAACACGGGAAGAACGAGGAACACGGGAATAACGAGGAACACGGGAAGAACGAGGAACACGGGATTGTATTGTATTTTGAAGTATACTTGTACTGTTTTACTTGTACTGTTTTACATGTATTTGATCAGATGCACTTAACAAAATGTCAAGTTCATATCAAGTACTGTGCACGACTATAATGTACTCGATACATGTTGTTGTACGTCGACTTAAGTACAGTCATGATCCTGGCATTGCTTGAGTACAGGAAATCCGGAAAAGTAGATTCATATATGAGCTCAACAAAGACAACAACTTGGCCGGCGGTCAACAGAAACCATGAAAGGAATTGCGGGGGTGTCGTGGGGTGTCGTGGGATGTCGTGGGGTGTCGTGATCGGTGCGCGGACAATAGCACATCAGATATTACCAAAATGGACAAAAGCCCTACGGGGCTAAAGTTTGTATTACTTTCTTAATGCCTGGGAGTAAGACACAGCAAATTTTTTTCTTATAATTTCTGATAGCAGCCATATGTGCGATGACAACATGTTGATAATCACGCACCGACAAAACGTGAGTCCTGGAATGATGCCTGCACTGACCATGTAAGCCCACCCTACCACGGTTAGGCATAGACAGCATACTGTAGAAAGATCATGCAATATGATTGCTACTGCTACGTTTCTTTTTAAGTTTGTTTGTGTTTGTGTGGGTGTTTTGTCAAGGATTCCGAGAGTGTCAATATTTTAAATGCGATAATAACTAGGGTGGTATTTTAGTAATTTACAAATAATATCTTTGAACAGTGGCGTATCTAGGATCTCGCAAAAAGAAAAGCTGGTGGGGGGGGGCAAGCTTAGTCACCGGTTAGTTTATCGTGCCACCACGTAGTGGCGCAACAGGTTACATACATAACAAATTAAAAATATAACCCAAAGGCGGAATGATCCAATGCAAAAAACCCTAAATACATAAATACACCATTGTTATATTTTCAGTTGTTTTATAAAGCATATTCGGATATACACCTGTATATTACAAAAATAATGTTTCATATTGGTTACAATTGTCAAGGATAAAATTATATCGGTATTGTGACGAGTTCTAGTCCCCAAGGTAAAGGTAAAGTCATCCCCCAGGCATTACGCCTTAGGAAGCCATGAAGGCTTATATGGCCAGTGCTTAAACCTGGTTTCTATAGTGCGAAGCAACTTAGAGTGCAGCTATACTGACTCTCCTGGACGGGACACTAGTCCATCGCAGGTACCTTCCAAACAGTGTTTGTACTCATTTTTACAGCTGAGTAGACCGAGGCAAAGTAGGGTAAACGAAATTGCCTAAGCTTCGAAAACGAACCGTGACCAGTGTGGGTCTTGAACTCACAACCCTTGAATTTAGAGTCCAACATCTTAACCACTAGGCCACGGCTGCCCCCTAAGTCCCCTCTAGTCCCCAAGCGCAGCCTTTATTATTACTTACCAAACATGTCCATGTCATAAGCTGATTCTAGGCCTTGCGTCGACAGGGCACAGTGGATTATTGCGTAAAATAGTTAAGTGGCACACTATATTTTAGTATTAAATTGGTGGAGAGTTTCACAAAATTAATGTGTGAAGTATATTACAAGTTATTTTCCGTTGTGAAATATATTGTAAGTTATTTTTCATCCACTACGTGCTATCTTAGTCTGAGATTCATAATTCTGAATCGCACGAATTATGCTGTGAAATGACAGCCATTGTGTAAAGATGGCGTCTAAGAAGGCAATAAGCTACGCCTATAAAATGTCCATCAAGCATTTACAAACAATTCACACATTGGTGCAATTAAAATTCAGAATCGGATTAGACCCATAAAGTCATGCTAAACCTTCAAGATTGTTAGACTGTTAAACTCGTGGACTAAGTACTCAGGCAATTGTATATTGTGTACTCAAATGCCTGCTTGTAGGCTATTCCAGATGTCCATTGATCCATTCTATATTGAACATTTCCAGCCACGTAGAATATGCTCTCCAATGTCTGTTCAAAATTACCCATCTTCCATATTTGTGATTGCATTCATGTGACCTTTCCAAAGTTATACGTGAATGGGACGTGAAGGTTACGATTTAGTTCCCATTTCCGTGTTGAGCTGTGGAACGTAGTCATTGTACACAAAGTTCACGTGTAATTGTGGTGACACATATCTTTAGTATGCTCGAGAACAGTATTTTTATTTGTTCATAACATGTTTTTATTCGGGCAGGCAACTACGTGTTAACATCCGCACCAACGAAACTTTGGTTAAGCGACTCTAAAAAATGGTTCTGTTTACCGCCAAACATACCATATTTGGGTCAACGCAGAAACTCTTGGCTCTGTAAACATCGTACTCATACCAAAGGCAAGCCAGCTAGCTTGTTGTCAAAGTTGGAATCTGCTATTGCATTATACTTGCGCGGACTGTATAATTACCTTATCGGTGACTAACAGCTACAGTTTGTACCGCTCCGATGTGATATATCTATTGTGTATGATTCATAACAAGTTGGCTACTAGACAATCAGCCATGCGTGTCTGCCAGCCCGTTCACAGTAAGCCATTCTTCGGCCGCGCGCCTACACTGCACCCACGTGATTGCCGACACGGTTCACTGTACCGACCCGTCACGCGCGGGCTAACACTGCGAATCCAAAAACCCGTTTCGAGGTCGCGTAAGATCGGCTCGGCGCTAGAGGGCTCAAATTTCGTGAAATCAGATAATATTGACGGGTGAACAGGAGTGCTGCAGTAGCCATGCATCAAGGTTGGGGCACCAGAGACGTGAGCAGGTACAACAGGGCGTTGGTCGGGTAAGTCTTGTGTCGTTTTATCGCCGTTCTACCGAGCCGCCGTCTTTCCGATTCGGCTGCCATTATTCACCGCTGTTGTGTTCGCGCTACCTTAGTGTATTAGGTATTTTGTTTGGAGATTCGTGTGCGCTTTGAACGTAGAATGCCACGACACGTAGCGGCACATAGCTATCGACAGGACTGGTACCATTATGTAAACTCTCGATCTATGTAGGTCATTGTACATAACAAGTTAGACATAACTCAGATTTGTGCGTTCACACATAACACACACACACAAGGTAATTGTGTAGGTTTGTAGGTTTTCATCTATTCACGTTTGACTGAAAATGGGGTAATTTACTCGGCCATTCTTGGCCTCTCTGTGCATTGGGCAGTTCGTTCTATGCAGGGCCGCCTCGCATACACGCAGAACTGGGGAGACCGCCCATTTTGTGTGAGCCTGTGTTGATCGGTTATTCTCTCATTCTCTGGGTACCGTTTTAAGACAATCTGGTATGGCGTGGACTTGACAATGCGGGTCGTACACATTTATGACGTTGACACAAGGTGACTTATCCCAATGAATGGCTGGCAGCTGAATAGATACATCACAAGTGCTTTGTCACAGACGCACACAAAGCTGTCAGCGTTTGCCTCTCGACAGCTGACTCGATGACAGTTAACGACTGACGTCTCTCTAAGTTATTCACAGTTGTTTCGTAAACGGTCGACGCGGAACCAACGCCATTGCCTTTCTCTTGTGCGTGTAGTTTACGCCCTGTACACTTAATACAATTGACTGGTTGTACAGTGAGTGTAATTCACACGTTGTACACAGAGTGTAGTTTACACGTTGTACACAGAGTGTAGTTTACACGTTGTACACCGAGTGTGGTTTACACATTGTACACCGAATGTAATTCATATGTTGTACACCAAATGTAGTTCACATGTTGTATGCCGAATGTGGTTTGCAAATTGTACATTGAGTGTCGTTACCAAGTTATAAACTGAATGTAATTCACAAGTTGTGTGCACTGCGTGTATTTACACGCTACACACTGGGTGAAAATCAAACGTTATATATAGACTGTAAATCATGTTGTGTTGTCTTTTACGTGTTGCATAAGGATTGTTTATATAGGAAGTAGGCCTAGTTTAAATCATGCTCGGGTAGAACGTACACTCCGCATGATGTACACGGGAATTGTTGACATAATGTTCACTGAAAGGTCGTTGTCAGGCCTGGTGTCTGGCGAGAGACTGGGGTCAGTTACTGGAAAATATACCAGCTGACGCGTTACAACGATGGAGGCGGTGAAACAAGTCTAACAATAATTGGTCATTAAGTCACTGCTAAATTTAGCAACTTAATGATGCATTTGAACCGAACCATTCACCACTCACCAAATTAACTAGTGTTGAACAACTGAGATGTGCTAAACATAATATATATATGCGATAACTTAAATTATGATTTGTAAACAAACTTTTTAATTATTTACGAATTTTACTCAGGTATTTGTTTACTTTTTATTAGGTATTTGTTAACTTATAGCGTAGTAATTATATGTTATCTGTTTTATAATGAGAGAGCAACCGATGCTAGACAAACTCGTATCCAATGCCTACCACACGATTTGTCGTGTTCCTAAACAGCTGTTCTGGAAATGTTGATAACAGTAGTCTCATGACAACGGGTGGTGCATTCAATAAAGTTTGTGCATAACATGTACACTTCTTGAGTGTATTCATTAGTTCCGGTAGATGGCGTGCTACCATGTGTGGATCAACCAACCAGGATATGTCGGTTGCTGACGCACATTGGCTGTTTAAATCACGTGGATATCCACGCATGCGTGTAAACAGAAAACGACAAAACTAAAAACGTATGTCACTACATATTCTGGCCACATAATTTCCCGCCAGAAACGAACTGCGTAATGTTTTGTCAGTCACCTGTGTCCATAGAGAATTGTTTTATCGTTCTATCGCAATGCAAATTATTCTTAAATCTTAAAAGTGGCATCTATTACAATCATACGACCTACACGCTTTTCGTACTTGAACGAGGAAGTTATGCGGTTGTCTGGTCTTTTTGTAAGAATAAACCGGAAGTGCCACATGCATCATGTTCCTGCTAAGTACGTTTGGTGTGGCTCCTGGATGGTTCATATGATAGCGACTGACTTATATTTACCTACTCATTCCCTGTACCGTCACGCAAACAAGGCAGATATCAGTCGACGCGATTTCTATCTGCAGCCATTCTTTGTAGTTTCTGCGTCTTTACATTCTGGGTTTGTGCTTCTCTTGCGATGGTTCGTTGGTACGTTTCTTTCCAGCGTCCTCTTTTCCCAGGTGGTTTCCAGTACCACGCCTGCATTGGTCGTCTTGTTGGCGGTATTCTGATAGCCTGGTCTTAACGGGTCTCCGTGACCCATTTAAGATGCATTTTGTCAAGAAATCGAATTTAGTGTAAATAATTATTGGTCCAAATAAACATGTATTGTGTTTTGTCGACATTTCGCTAAGCATATGACCAGAGCTCGACAATGCAGCCGTGTGACGTTCTGTTCAACACTGTTTACATTTTTTATGACTAAAACATTTTACTTATTTAAGTTATTATTTATTTAACTTGTTTTTATTTAACTTATCTGATTAACTCATATTTTTATCTAATATAACAACTTAATTTTAGTTGTTTATTTAGTTTTTCTAGTCATTTAACTTCCGTATTTAACTTATGCATTTTAAATATATTTTCATTTTAGCTTTTTAATTTATTTTAAACTAATTAGTATCGTCTTGTTAGCGCCTTTAAGCAGGTTTTTAACCCGGAAACACGGCGTGTAAAAAAAATATAAAAATAATATGTGCAGGCGCGGGATGAATCAGCACCGACAAGGAGACAGTAGCGTGCATTACGACGAGACAGGACGCGTCGTCTACCCAGGCCGGCGAAGACCAGACGACACCTTACCCGAACCGCACCGCGATAACAGACGACAGAAGTCACAACGTCGCGACGACTATAGCCGCCGAGAACCTACGTATCGAGATCACAGCCGCGGCATGGAGTCCGACTATGCCCGAGGCGGAGGCCGGCCGCCCTACAGCGACTACTCTCGCGGAGGAAGGCAGTACGACAATCAAGGCTACCGACCGGAGCCACAGCGATACCAACAGGTACGCGAGTTACGAACAGGTATGCGAGTTACGAACATGTATGTGAGTTACGATTGCTGACGCAACGAAACTGGTGGAAAATGCGCTGGCAGAGGTGGCCTGCTTTTGGAAGGAGGTGTCCGCCATTTTGTCATGTCTGCTGTATTTTTTCTTCACTTCCTTTTTCAAGTAGTCTCCTTCCTTTTAAAATAATCTCCTTCTTTTTCAAATAATCACCTTCTTTTATAAATAATCATCTTTTATAAATAATCTCATTCTTTTTAAAAAATAATCTCATTCTTTTTAAAATAATCTCAATCTTTTTCAAATAATCTCATTCTTTTTCAAATAATCTCATTTTTTCCAAAATAATCTTATTATTTTTCAAATAATCTCATTCTTGTCAATATACTCTCACCTACTACCATAGTGCTCTACTCCTACTACCACAGCAGTGAACGGTGTAAATGTTAACAAAATAATAACATTTTCAATAAAGTGGCTACAGAATGTAAAGAATGGCACACTTTAGACTTTCGTTTTTCAAAAGATTTCCATATTGGGAGATTCCATCACACGCCGTCTCCCTGCAGCGTGCAGAATCTTCCCATTGTTTCATCTTCGACGCGGTGATCCCTTTCCTCCCAATTCCTTAATTAAACAAATTTAGTTAATCTATTTAGCTAGAGATTAAAAATGTGTATATCCTAAATTATGTCGGAAATTTTTATAGAATGTACCTATGATGCAGTCCTCTGCATCAGTTGTATTTTTTAACTATTAAATTTGGGTGCGCCGTCTGATTTTAATACACCTCAAATAGCAACCAAAGCATACGAACCTTATTTATATGGATATACAAACAAATATGACATTAGTTTCCTTTCTTATACGGTGGGACAGGAACTGTATTTTACTTTTTTATCCATGCCTTTTAACACAAATCCTTACTAACGCGTAACATGGTATCTAATTATTTTTATTCATAACATGGCATTTTAATATTCTTTGTGTTGAAACCAATAACAGAATCCACATATGCGAGGCGGTGGCTATGAATACGGTCCGAGGTCTTACGAAGACGACTACTCGGAGACGATGGATAGTCGCGAGACTGATTCAGACCGTATCGGACCGAGGCTCATTGGTGTGACTTTCATCGCATTGGGGGCGCTGCTGCTTGCCTTGGCGGTTGTCGAGGTGATGCTCTGTCTGGATCACGGGTACTATTGCCTCTTCTGGGCAGGTGCCTTGGTAAGTGTTATTTCATATTGAACACTGTTGTGTTAATGGCTACCGAACTAGCTAGCGAATATTACTAAGCGATTATTTTTCATATACTTTAAAGGACCTCGCTGCGTCACCTGTCATCCACAAATCGATGTATTGACTTTGCGATTTAAGGCTTATAATTATTTTATACTGTCATTTACACATATATACTGTTTACGATATCAGTTTAAACTAAGATATCAGTTTAATCTAAGATAAGGTGAAAACAATACACTGTCATTTCCATTACAAAAATATCTGCAACATGTACAGTTTTAAGGGGCTACATTCACGCAAGACAGGAGTAATTGTTATTAAAAATCTTAATAAAAAAAAGTAAAAGTGGTTTTACGAGAACAAACATAGTTAATGGAGTTCCTTTACTTTCGGAATTGTCACCAGCTTGTCGCCAAGTTATGTTCAAATCGATGTGTGCGGTAAAGCAATGACAAATATCAAAGGCACCCGTTCATACCATCTTATAACTAGCATGTTTGCGGTCTGACCTCAGCATAAATTAAGTGCGTTTTGTTGATTTGTTTTGTCTTTTCAGGTGTTTGAATTTGGCATGTTCACCTTCATCCACAATGGCGACTATCACGTGACTTGGAAGGTATGTGCTTGCTACGGATGGTCAATGATTTATCAAAATTACATCATCACATATCAACATGAAGACGTCTATATACTTGTGTTGGTAAATGAGACTTAAGGTCAGTTTACACAAGCGACATGGCGTCGCGAGATACTGCGCTGCAAGAATCAGCCGTGTAAACACACGAGACCGATGAGTGAGACCAATTCAAGATACGGCTAGTTTCTATCTCGCCGACATTTCGCCGTTTGAAGCTGTGGCCAATCAGCGATCGGCGGCAAGTGCACTCGTCGTGACCTTTCATCAAAACTCAAATAGGGAGTGGCGCGAGTCAATATCGAGGATGATTTAATCTACTTCCTCTATAAACAAATTAATGTCAGTCCTTATAGCAAGGAGTAGTGTTTATAGATGTATCTCGCCTAGACGCACACATAATTTGGTTGCACGTTATGATGCGATATGGTGTCGCCCGACAAATTGGGGGCAACAATTGCTCGTGTGCATAACACAACTACAACTTCACCGCAGATAACAATCCTATGTGGGTGACGACATTTTTCTACTAGCGTTTAGTGTTCGCACGAAATTGTATTTTGCGTGAGATTGATTATACTACTGAAATATTTTCCTTCAGGGTCCACCCAAAGTGGTGATGTTACTACATTCCCCCGGCCAACCTCTTACAAGGGCATGTACCCCCGGTTGAGAACCCCTGTTTTAAGATGTCTGTTTCGTCTTACAGAACGTCGTTGTGCTTACGTTCGGTCTGCTAGGCGCCATCGCTGTGCACGCGGCCGTTGCCTTGGTGATGAAGCCATTGGCTAAGGAGTTCATCGTGGCGGGAATTGCGAAGAACAACTCACAGTTCGAAACATGGTGGCTCCAACTACACATCAATGAAACGTGCGTATTCCGTCAATGTTAACATGGATTTTATGTTTCAACAGCGGCATGCGATTTGGTTATACCTTAACAATGCGTCGTAATGGTAGTCAGTTTGTTACACGCCAGGTGGCACTGTGATCCGCAGAAACCGTCAGACGTCTACAGAACGTCAGACTTCTACAGAACGTCAGACGAAGACAGTATAAGAACAACATTCTAATTACCAACGTTGTGAACATTCGTGTCATTCCACACTTTACGTGACATCGTGTTATATACGAACTATTTATTTAAATGTAACACCACTAGCAACCACGGACGGTTCGGTTGATGCACGAGCTGTAAACATTACTTCGACAAACATCTGTTATATACGTGACACGATGTGTTTGCAGGTCTCACGTCTCCATCGACAACTACACCCAGCCCTGGGTGTGTATCGGCGTCAACTCCAGCTCCATGTTCGTCCTCATGATCAGTTTCCTCGTGTTGACGGCCGCAGCCCTCGTGGCCAACCGCGTCTGGCGAGAGGTCCTTCTTGATGAAGACATCGACGACAATGTAAGTAGTGAGGAGTGTGTGCGTGCGTGTGTCTGTGTATGTGCGTGCGTTCGTGTGTACACGTGTGCGTGTGTGCGCATGTAATTGCCTACTGGCATACACATGCATCCTCTTCCTTAGCAGCAGACGTGTGAGACAACACATTGAATATTGGTAATATTGAAATAGGACATTATTTATTTAAAGTAAATGGGAATTAATTTACTAAATCTGCTAAACGTAAGATAATATAACGATATATAGTATACTAGTTCACGCCTACATATTTTGACGCTACCACGTGACAACTTCTTATAGGACAAATCCTTCATTATCCTACTATTCCTCTTATATACAATGTACTGTATGCTTCCCATAGAAGTCGTCATGGCGTTGCAATGAACAGGTCTGCCAGGGAGAGATAGGCGTAAAGCGTTTTGAGCAGTCCAAAGGACTGGATACCACGCTATACAGGAACGTACCTTTTTTGTTTACCTCAACGTTCGCTGTCCACAGTTCGGCATGTGCATGCCAAGACTGTTTAACCCGTACGGTCAGCTGTCTGCCGCCCAGGCCCTGTCTTTCGTCGGCATGGTGTCTGTTTATGGGACGGTCGGCACCGACTGGAACGACTACTGGACACCCGTTTGGACTGCTGGTCTGGTACGTTGCCTCGTCATTATGATATTTTAGAATATATATATGACTATTAATTTCACTATGGACGATAGTTGTAACGTTTCTTATGATTGCAAGTTCAGCGCGACAACGTAATAAAACTGCTTGTCATTTATTGCTGTTTTCTGGTTTACATGCTTGACAGGTTTTTCCAAAATCACACACCTGTAACTCTATTAATCCCATCGCTTACAATCAACATTGACAGCTTCTGTGAGGCATTAACGCGCCTGCCTCTGTGTCGGACAGTCACCACCAAAATACATAACACTTTTTCAAATTTGTTCTATACTGCGCCAAAAAAACATATGAATCCAACAAACTATTCTTTTTAATGACCTTCGTTTTTCTGCTATTAAATACAATCATAGAATTAAGCAGATTGACAACATTTAGGTACAACATTCCAGATATGTCGTACCTCAAGAAGCACGCGTCATATTATGAAATATTACTGTTCGGCGCTTCACATCGTTAAGTCATTTTTAACTGGAATGCACGTTGGTGAGTTTTGACTAATGCTACCTTTCATGTATTGCTGTTGGAACGGTTAGCAATCTGCCGCATGCATGGCTGTGTTGGGACGTTTATCACGATTGTGTGTATTCCCCGCAGGTGGCTATAGCAGCCATTACGAACGTGGCAGCGCTGAAGAAGGAACAACATCTGCACCTGGTGAGCACCGCTATGTCTGTCATTGTCACACTCTCCACCAGTGGTGCCACTAACACTTTCACCACTGCCACAAATAAACTTTGATGTGCAGATTATGCACATCGTCATAGCGTTTGTCAAGAAATATTCCAATTTTAGTTGCATACCACTGTGGATAGCGTCTGCATTGAAAAGGTGTCTAGAAACAAAATAATGTTCGTTTTTGTTTGAAACTACGTTACGTTACTCAATTACACAGTTGCAATGGCGTAACAAGTCGTAAACAACAATGACGCTACCCAGCCAACCAATCTTTTGTACCACTTCGCAAGTGTCCGTTTTGAATTGATAACAATGTTTATAGTTCGTATATTATTGCCAAACTTTAAGAGTCTCCAACTTCATTAACGAAGGATTGCTGATTTAATGTTTTGAGATTTCAATGTCACCTCACCCTTGCAGTCTGGATTGGCGCTCATCTTTCAAGTTCTGAGCATCTGCGGATGTGTCGCCACCGTCGTCTTGTCGACAATGGCGCTGGTGGATGACGTCAAGATACTTGATACAGTCGGTATGTCTATTGTATAATGCAGCTAAGTGCAAGAACAGCAAAAAATTCAGAGTTGTTTGAGAACCAGACAACAGTTACCGTGCATCTAGGCTTATTAAACAGTCTCAGTGGAGTATAGACACAGCATGTTATATACGGAATTTTTGTTTATTACAAAAGGGGGGCCACGGCCCAATGCCCCCATAAATACGCCACTAAGCTAAACAATAATGGGCTGAGATGTTGGAAAAACCTGATAAGGGCATGTACATAGATGTACAGTTGTTGGTCTATCGATAAGCCAATGGCTTCCTTGTCCACTTGCCATCTGGAGTGTGTGGCTTTAGATGGTGATCTTGTTAAATCTTGTTAAAAACCCTTGTTAAATAGATTATGTTATATAATCCATGTTACAGAATACGAGAGCGGCTTCCCTCGGGATCATGCGATCGCCAGCGGCTGTCTGTTCGCCCTCGTTGACGTCGTCGCTCTCGTGAACAGCTTCTATGCAGTCGGACTGACGGTCCGTCTCTTCGACATTCTCTACCGCAGCAGTCCCGCTGAAGGATTACACGAGAAGCGGGGATACTCGGAAGACGAGTCCAGGTACTAATAATTATAATAGTGCACTTCCATGGCGTCTATATCCCTAGGAACCTGAGCTCAGAGGCGCAACAAACTAGAACCATTAAGCATAATCGTGAACAGGGACCCACAAAGTCGTTATCAGAACAAGGAACCACCGACGACTTATGGTGGAAATGCAATTTGGAATAACTATGTCAAGAGTTTGTTTTTGGAAGGTAATTTTAGCTTCAGATGATTTCAAAGTGACAGGGAGTTCATTCTAGATTTCATTCTGCAAGTAACAGGAAGCCATGGTAAATGTTTAAGTAGTGATGGTGATGGTGAAAAAATAAGTCAGTCATTTCTGCAATGAGTGACTGTGGTAGTATGTACCGTACGTCAGTGACTCAACTAATATGTTGATCTCTTAGCTAGTCAGTCGCTCATCTTCCATTCTGAGTTCGTGGCGCACCCGTGAACACAACACACAACGGGGACCTGTGGTGTTGCTACGACATGTTAAGATGTATTGGTGAAGATTGTCTTAACAATATTAAGGCGAAAGAACGGAATACACCGTCATCTTTTGGTTGCGTCCAATATTACAAGTTTCAATATGTCATTCCCTCTCGCACGCACGCATGCACGCACGCACGCACGCACGCACACAAGCACACACACTTTAGCACGTACGTACACACACACGTACACAAAGCACACACGTTAGCACGCGCGCACGCACACGCACGCACGCACGCACCAATATGTTGTCTTCTGCAAGAATTGTAAATAAATTGCTCTCTGTAATTTTCAGCTACGACGACAACCGTGATCAACCAAGGTGAGCTGTGTGAATGGCAGTAGGTATTTTAGTACAGTGTGTATGTTTAACAACGATACTTGACTCAAGAACCAAGGTGAGCTGTGTGAATGGCAGTAGGTATTTTAGTACAGTGTGTATGTTTAACAAAAGTGATCAACGATACTTGACTCAAGAGCCAAGGTGAGCTGTGTGAATAGCAGTAGGTATTTTAGTACAGTGTGTATGTTTAACAAAAGTAATCAACGATACTTGACTCAAGAACCAAGGTGAGCTGTGTGAATGGCAGTAGGTGTTTTAATACAGTGTTTAGGTTTAATATGTATGTTTTAACCCCTTTAAGCAAGTTGTTGAGAGAAGAACTTTAAAATACTCTTGTCTGCTAGAATTAACCGGAAAATACACAACTGAAATAATGTTATTACAGGTGTATGTCCTTACTATTTGCAGATACAACGATAACGCGGCTCCACGGCATGATCCTAGATGGGACTATAAGATGGGCGGTAGATACTGAGTCGATCGGCCGCCCCTGACGACCAAACACAGCAACAATGAGTCGCCAACGGATTCTCCGCTAGGCGCGAAAATACAGACAGACATACATTGGAGAAACGCAATTTTTCCCTTGAATTCACCCAGGGGGTGTGGGATTTCGCCTAGACACAAAACGTGTGGAGAGAAAATAGCAATTTACGAAAAGATAAATGTTATCTGTCAGTATTTTTGTGCCTTATGTAAAAAATGTGCGTGATTTTCGTCTAAAATGTCGTGCTGGTGGAGTGGTGTAGCAGCCACGGATAACAGTTCCACCAGATGGATGCAGGTTTAGGCCAGAGGAGCATCTCTGAGCTGGTTAAAAACAGAATGTGCTCACGCTTCTGATCACCGGTTGTGATATTTTGAAAGAGTATACATTGTACTACATTTTAAGCAGGAACGTTCTCGATATCAACAGAAAATTGTGGTCGATCAACTTATGCATGACAACGTGGTTATTATCTATGGCTATAAACCTAGAACCAGATTTTGTGTTTGGGCGCTCTTGGCAAAGTTATTCACCCTGTCATCATATTGAGGCAGATCCATGCACTGACATAGGCCTTATGATCCAGTAGTTAAATTGAATGTAATTCGTACGGATTCACGTTTCACGGGTTTCATTGTTTCGGAATACCCAGTCATGTGGAATGAATAAACAGTGCTGCCTATGTGGTTGGGTCCATGCTTTCTTACGGCCAATACATTTGTAAATAATTTTCCTCGCATGTCTATACGCATCTGAGTTATTAAGCCATTTATGAAGTTTGTAAGACTTTTGAAAATATGGGCTTCCGGCAGACTGTTGGAACGTATGAGTGAATTTACAACTGAATGACACATTTCCGTCAAATATGAAAAATAACATAGTGTAACTGTATGCAATAGCTTACTGTGAATGATACGTGAGTGCCAAAAGATATAATTGTCGCGTTGCTTGCATTGGGAAATGGGCAGAATAACGAACTGAAATAGGTAGACATTATTAATATGACGGATTTCCACTTTTCACTATCGTCTACAATTACATTTGTTGCATTAATGTATTTTCTAATATGTAGTAGTGATCAAATTAGCCAAATAGGTGGCGTAGTGGTTAGACCACCGGACTCTCAATCGAAAGAAATCGAGTTCGAATCCTGTTGTTGCCGTTTCGGGCAATTTCGTTCACTCCACGTTGTCTCAGTTCACTCAGCTGCATAAATGAGTACCTGGCTACAGACAGTGGTACATTTGTGAACGAATATGTCTGCGCAATAATTGCAGCGAGGCTGAATGCTTCCCATAGAAGTCGAGATGGCGTTGGAATGAAAACATCTGCTTGGGGGGTGAAGTGTAGAGCGCTTCGAGCAGTCATAAGGACTGGATGCTGCGGTTTATAAGAACCTACCTTTACTTTTAAGTATATTTACAACTGCCAACAAACGATATACAACTGTAAACATACAATACACAGGCTCGCAGATGTATTGTTACTAACCGTTATTACTACGACTGATGGATGTTACTGGTTTTGACGGGTAGATGTGAGAGTACAACGTGTGCAGGCAATCTGAAATTTTCCTGTACAAGTCGGTATTTTATATAAATATTTTTGATTAAAATGTAATTAATGCACAAGAACAAACGTTTTGGGAGACTAACATTTAATGTTGTGTACCATTGTTTATGCATGAAATATTTAGTGCCGTTGGCAACTCAATAAGATATGCATCAACTGCTTTGACATGTAAAATGCGGTGCATCCAGAAATTGTATGTAGCTGGCTACTAAAGACGTATTTATTGCACTGGTTTTGGGTAATGCAACATGCGACAAAACATTTTGTAATACGTATTGTATACTATTACAGTGAATTTGTAACGTTTGTGCGATGTGTGTAGGTGTGTCAAATCGGCACAGCTTCGCCGCATTATTTTTGTACAGTAATAAAAATCACGTGATAACACCAAACTGTGTTCATGTTGTTGGTACATTCGTGTATCTCAACATACCGTGGACTTTCGCTATGATGACGTCTGGTGTGAGAAATATCCGCTAAAAAGGAACCACTTTGAAATCCCCGTTCTGGCCCGCACTGTATAATGTACCCATCGATATAAGGATAATCGAACACGTGGAACGGTAGCGAAGTGGCACAAGTGATCGGACAAGGTCGTAGGACATTTCATCTCATATCTTTGCATCTCATAACGGAAACGGAAACGTGATGAAGAAATAAAAAGGAGGGTAGAGACAGCAAGGACAACTTTCGGCAACATGTCAAGGGTGCTCACCGATAAATTGAACTTTCTACTAAAGATAAGGCTTTTTAAATGTTATATTTGGTTCACATTGATGTATCATGCGGAAACATGAACACTTTCCAAACAAACTGGAAGCATCCGAGATGCTAAGAAGAATACAGCGCACGAGCTGGACTGAGCATGTCGCGAACACGTAAGTACTAAATCGGACCGGAATACAAGAAAGTACCTCTTCAAAAATATACAGAAAAATAATTTTTGGGCACATCATAAGAGAGGAATGAATGCAATGGGAAACATTGGAAAGCATAGTAGAGGGAAAAGAGGCAGGGATCATAAGGAGAGACGACATCAATGCGTGGATGGGAAAATAATAATAATAATTAACTTCTATGGCGCCATTAGCCAAGTCTCTTTTAGCAATGTTATTTAGTAGTGAATAATACTAGTCAAGGTGGCTACTAATTAATGCCGTTGATATTGAAATGAAGCATGAAGACCTGATAAGAACAGCACAGCGTAGACATCAGTTGCGATCCGTGACAGCCGACTATCACGTGATAAAGATGGATGATCTTCATCACATGATATCCTTGCAACACCGTGAGCTTCACCTCACACCAGATCCAGTCAGCCTACATATGTGTTCCGGTTTGGAAATGACGTGAAATATTAACTTCAATCAGGTTAGCTTTCATTATATATCGATGTGTCCTGCATTGGCAAATATTCAACACCAGTTTTTACACCGATATTACAAAATAAGATCAAATGTGCTAAAAAATGAGGTAATTATTTATTGTAAAAAATATTAAGGAATTCTAAAAACTTGTTAATTTTTTTAAAGTTAACATGTCGTTGTTCCCTTTTTGTAAATATATTTCATACAGTTTTGCTACAACAAATAATGTAAATAACATAACAAATAACGTCGGATTCTCAATCGAGAGGATGGTGAGAGGATGATGAGAGGATGGAGAGATGGTGAGAGAATGGTGAGAGGATAGTGTGCGGATGGTGAGAGGATGGTGTTCAAATTCTCTCGCTACCGTTTTGAAGCTTGGCTATTTTGTTCACTCCATATTTCTTCAGTTTACTCATCTGTATAAATGAGTACCTGATAATAGACACGGGAGAATATGTGAAAGAATAGTCTGTGCGCTGTAATTGCAGTGTGGCTAAATGCTTTCTAGAGAAGTCAAGTTGGAATGAAGAATACATTAAGCTTACCTGTTTATCTTATTTCTTAACAATAAGAAGTTGTGCTTTGTACAGCACGGGAGAAAAGGCAGCCAGTGCAATAGCTTATGACTCTTTGCACAATACCCAATACGTTTTTGGCAGGGCAATGCCAATGGCAGTGATGGCCCACATATCATGTACGGTTTCACGAAGCGATCGTACCGTACGAAGGAACTTACATGGATGTACATCTCGCAATTCTAGGCGTACATTGCTAAACCGCTGTTGCGTGTCTCGCAATTGCACGACTACACGACTACACGCAGGCCCGTTCCCGGGAATAAAAAACGGGGGTTCGGGAAATTTCGATTTACTATTTTTTTTGGTGTATTTTTAGTGCATTCTTAAGTTAACAAACACACGAAACACGAACAGAATCAGTTGGGGATTCTCAACACTTTAGCTATTCTTACGTCAGCTGTTCAGTCACTCAGGACGATGTGATGCAGAATATGAAAGATAATCTTCCAGACAATCTTCGAAGATGGATTCACACACGCCGATTGTATGCCCCGAAGTGTGGATCAAAAACCAATATTGGGACACACCCTGAATAATGTCGGCAGCAAACGTTTTGTACTACAATCCATCCCAGAACGCTTTGCGCGACAGGGCTTCCCCAACAAATGACGTAATGTTGCTGCCACGCTAGTGATTGAAACGCGTAATCACGTGGCTGGAGCGTAATACGTCATTAGCAAACCGTTTATGCAACCACGTGACCCCGACGCCGCATAACGACGACCTTACAGTATTTGTTCTATGTGCGCTTCCTCTTTGGCTGAGCAGCTGTCCCTCTCCACTGTGGGGTCGGGCGCCGACGCAAGGCACCAAAGAAGGCGATGACTTCTTTCTTGAAATCGTCTCTCTCCCTGATTATAACACTTTCCTCTGGGAGTTCATTCCAGAGGCAGTAGGTAATGTCCTCTTGTGGCCAGCAGTGTTTGAGGATGCAATTGTCACAGCAGCTGTGTGGTGATACGTTGATGCCCTGGTGGCTCTTTGCCCTACTGGAGGAGGGGATAACATGCTAATGAGTAGAGTTGCTACATACTATATATCCATGGTATATCTGGTGGAACTGCGAGTGGGCCAACTCGTCTTCCTTGTGCTAGTGGTTGGGTGGCATTCATGCTCCGAGAAGCCTCTGGCAAAGCCACAATGTTAACAGCTCGCCTCTGGATGGCATCAAGTCTGCCTAACAACGTTTCAAAGCCTGCCAGCCAAGCAGATAGTACACATTCCATCTTGGATTTCACCAAGATCTTGTTTGGGTTCAAGTGAGGTGAAACTGTTTTATGTAGCCAAGCCAGTTTCCTGCATCTTTGTCCATCTTGTCTACTAAGTGTTGGAAATATTGAAAGTGACATCTTACAGATACAATGAGAATGAGTATGTCCACAATGGCAGCTGGTTGTGAGTAAATAGCTGATTATATTATTATACGTTAAATGTATATATATAATAATAGTTAATAAATCCGCTCCTCTGTCCATCCACCAGAAGTCTGATCCACGGTCCAACCATCAAAAAAAATCCGACCCCAAAGTACAACCACCGGAGATCCGACCCTGCGGTCTAACCACCAAATATCTGACCCAGGGGTCGAACCGCTGAAGATCCAACCTGGTGGTCCAACCACCGATCAGCCGCTCTCGATGGTCCGGCCACCGGGGAACCACTCTCGACGGTCCGGCCACCGGGGAACCACTCTCGACGATCTGGCTACCGGGGAACCACTCTTGACGGTCCGCCTACCGGTGAACCACGCTCAATGGTCTGGCCACCGGGGAACCACTATTGAAAGTGTGGCTACCGGGGAACCATGCTCAATGGTCTGGCCACCAGGGAACCACTCTTGAAGGTGTGGCTACTAGGGAACCACTCGCAAGGGTCCAACCACTGGGAACCACTCTCAATGGTCCAACCAATCACTCTTGATGGTCCAACTACCAGGGAACCATTGCATATCCGTCCCCATGGTCCAAACACCGAAGACACGACCCCGTGGTCCAATCACCAGAGATATGACCCTACAGTCCAACCACTGGAGATACGATCCCTGTGGCCCATCCATCGCACATCCGACCCCATGGTCCAACCATTGGAGATCTGATCCTGCGGTTCAACCATTGCAGATCCGACCCCATGGTCCAGCCACTGGAGATACGATCTCCGTGGTCCAACCATCGCAGATCTAACTCCATGGTCCAGCCACCGGGGAGCCGCTCTCGATAGTTCAGCCACCAGGAGTCATCATACCAGCATATTAGCTAAACAAAATGATAATCATTCCAACTGGAACACACAGCTGTACGGATGTGCTCTGTACCATTTGCCAAATAAAAAACGTGTTTGGTAAACCCGGTTTATGATAGTGAGGTTTATTTGTGCTAAAACAACAACAAAACACAGCTTACAACAGCATCAGCACATCTGTGTGCATCTATTATAGTGGGTGTGACTTGTATTTCAGTACAAATGTAAAATTACATAAATATTTTGCAGTTAAATGTTTTATTTGATAATTTCTTACACGCGATAAATAAATCAAATCAAAGTTCAGACATCTGTTGTATGCATTAGGTGTTATGGCATAACACTGTTCTGAAACCACAAACCATGTGTTATGATCAATCATAAGATGTGCGGACATGCCTCAGCATGCGGACATGCCCCACCTTCCCCTGCATAAAGTATAAAGTGTTGCACAGGATAGTTATATAACAATACAACTTACCACAAATAAATTAATTATTGCTGATACAACGGCTAAGCTTGGAAAAGCCACAACAAGGACAATAGTTTATATAGCATGGAATGTACGATTCATTTCAATCAGTCCACTTAAAACTACTTCCTTCATTCATTGAGCTCATCGCAAATCAGGTTCATTGTTGCTCAAATATCCGTAGTGTGTGAATAGTTATTATTATTATAGGCTTAGTAAAAGGGTGTACTTTTGTTAAAATCATAAAAAAACTTTTGTCAAATAGTTTGTCCCATGATTGACAATTTGAGCAAAATAACAAGCATGATGTAGTCAATACTAGAATTTTTTCCGCAAAATGACTAAAACAAGCGCCAAATTAAGGATGCAACTTTAAATATATGAAAGGCTCACACTATCATTGTATTTACTACAAATAATATATTAACCAATATAATAATATGAGTGTATATATACTATCTATAATACAATACATACAACTGTATATCCATTAACTAATGCAAGCTTACAACTGCTTGATGTATACAGAATAAAATGCATGAACGTTAAAATATATGGTATTACTTGACGTCCGTACACACCAGAATCCAGAGATAACCAATAAGCACACAATATTCATGTCGACTAGGCAGTATACATATTACTACAATGAGATTATCAAATGAGCATTTAGGGAGAGCATGTCCTCTCCAAATGGGTCAATGTAGTTTTTTTTTTAAATTTTCAATTGTGCCCCTGAAATTAATTTATGATTGTTTCTGTTTGTTCAAAATACAGCAAAGTCGACTTACATTATTCCAATGGATCAATACAATTATGATATCCAACCAAATTCTGGATCCATTCCGAATTATGATTGCATTTCCAGGGGTCCTCTGCATAGATTATTTTAGAATGGCACATTACTTGTGAAACACAAAGTTGGGGGGCTCAGCCAGGAATGTTGGGGGCTATGAGTTTGGGAGCCCATGGTCCAGTCTACCTTCAAATGACTAGCAGACCTTTGGGTGGGGAAACTATTTACTAGTTACACTAGCATCATTAGCAGAAACTAGAACACCAAGGCAGGGAAAAAATCACATTCAAATGGACATAACTTTTTAAAAAAGAAATGGCAGTGTTGGCAAACCAACATTAATGATTAAAATTCATTACAATGCATGTGTCACTATCACAATATTCATTAATTGGCCAGATCAAACACACCAGCTACACATAAACCACTTTTAAATCTATAACTTTGACTGTATATATCAGTCACAAACTTTGTCACAACTTTGAGGAGAGGCTGAGAAACGTATGTCTAGTTTGAGCGTTATTTTTAACATTACGAACATTATACATACAATGTGTATGTAAACATATTTTTACTATAAATATTTTAATAATTTTCTTTGGAGATTCATTTTGGCACACCGTTGTTCCTGCTGTATCTTTAATGTATGTGCAGGGTTGAAAAAATCATGATTTTAAAAAAAAATCGGATTTAAAAAAATGTATATCGGATTTATTTGATTTTTTTATTTATTTGATTTTTTAAAATCTGGTATATAGATATTTATATAGATGTTTAAATTTGTAAACTCTTTGAAACATGTTCTATTCAAATCGATTTGGGTTCTTGTCTTAACAGAGGGTACATGATTTTTGCTTATATAAAGACATTAGACAATGTCCACAAGGCCTCACTGCCGTAGTTGCATAATCTGTCTAGGAAAGGAAAGCATGCTGTGTCTATGGCTGTAGCAGTGCTAATTATTGTTTGCTGAGAGGGTGGATTACCACCTGTCCAGGGCTCTGTGTACTCTAAGGGTCTCTAACCAGAATACAAACTGGTACAGTATTAAACAACTGAGTCAACATACTGAATTGGTAACAACTAGCACAAGCTATAAGTGGACTTTAACTCAAGGCTTCTGTGTTGAAAAGATACTTCCTCTGGAAGACAAGTTTGTGTGGCTTCACTGCATTCAGAAAGGGAATAGCTCAAACATACACAATGTCATAAAATATTTGACTATCAGGCTATCTGGTGACAATACAGCTACACAAGTGTGCGCACTTTGTGTTTTGTATTAAAAAACATACAAAACTTTGTTGATCTCGATGCTTGTAAACAACTAGTTGTGTTAAATTCATATAAATCAGCGATTAAAACAACCGGAATTAAAAAAAAATCATAAACAATGATTTTTTTGGAGTGATTTAAATCAATGATTTAAATCAAACAACCCTGTGTATGTGTGCACTGTACATTAATTTTATAGGAAATCACAAAATAATTAATGGTTGTCGTTGATGACACTGCTACCAAGAATCAACTAAGTGCCAAGCTTTCAACATTGAAGCGTGGAAGGGCACGATATTGCAAAGCATCACTAAAGCATGTGGTTTTGATTAAAGCAAGTGGTTTTGAAAAAAAATCAAGGTAAATGCATAAATCTGTGACTTGTTTACGAGATGAGTATCACTCTCCAGGCCTGAATCTGTTGTGGCCGTACAAGGGCAAATTTTTAGTGATTATTTTTGTGTAAGTCTGGAATTTGTGCAAGCGTCAATTGTGTTCCTGTCCCTACATCAACCTGTATATGGTAACTCTTGTCAAAGGTGACACGACTCGCGTAGTTGTTAGCCTGGATGTATGTTCTTGAAATGTTTAAATTCTGAAAGTCAAATGTTAACATATATCGTCTCTACATACATCTTACACAGACTTCACAAGTCTTTCATGAATATGGGCAGTGATAATTTATATACAATACATTTCTATCCTGGTCTGGGCAACAACATTGTATATTTCTATAACATTACCTGTTGATGAAGACACATTCTTCTTCTTGTTATGTCAGTTTAAAACATTGATTAAAGGCAGGTTTGCACGGGAGATTTTTGTCCAATTTGTCAGCCATTGTTGACGGGAGAATTGGAACAGGTGAACCCATAGTGACTGTTCATCAAATCGCAAAGTGGGAGTGGTGCTAGTCAATATCTAGGTCACAGTGTCTAGACATGTTGGCTGTCTAAACACACATTACTGTATTTGACCTAATAAGCAAACATTACAGAAAAAAAATTGGGCCACTGTAAAATCCAAGGAAAGTGTACACCAAATTTTTTTTATCTATGCAATGAGGTAACTGTTTAACACTAGTGGTGTCATTTGGTGACTAATGCAGAACAACTGAAAAGTGGTGCCAACTGTTTAACACCAGATGGCAACACTTTTCAGTTGTTCCACACTAGTCAAATTACAACAATTATAGATCCTGCTGATAAAAAAGGGGTGTATGCTAATTAGGGCATGTACACTTAATAGGTCGAATACAGTAATTCAGCTGCACATTATTATATCATGTGACACAGTGTCATCTAACAAGTTGGAGCAAAGTCAATCTGAGAGAGTCAATACACGGGTCTCTAGTCGGTCTTCCCAGCAGCCCTTTCTGCATCGTCGACGGCAACGACGTTCTGACAGGCTGCGTACAGCTGCACCAGGTTGATGAGAACTTTACCAATGGCAACCGGCGCACACAGCCAGCACAACAGCGAACACAGGCCGAACGACAGCGAACCCAGGGGCACTGTGGGATTGAAAGACTTAACATAATTATGCATTTCCACAGAAATATTAAGTTAGATACGTCTCATACAATATGTCAATTTGTTCATTCAATTCTTCATTCAAATGGAATTTCTGATGAAGTAATGATTCAAACAACCACATAACATAACTGACATGTCTGCATATAAACATAAGACAAGTCAATATTCAACATGTTATTTCAATGGTGAACTTCGAATCCATAATCAGAACACATTTATATGATAATATTAAAAAACTATCTATTTGGCTATGCATTTACATAAGTTGCATGAATATGACGGGAGAATATAACTTTATTCAGCATATACATAATACAAAGATGTGCATATGTATAATGGGGTAGGGAAAAATACAATAACAACCCATGTACCTGTTTTAAATTAAGTATTTTATAATAAATGAAGGCTTGGATAAATATAATATCATGATGAACAAATTTGATATCATATCGGATAAATATGATATCATAATGAACAAATTTGATATCATATCGGATAAATATATCATAATGAACAAATCTGTGTAAATGAATAGTTGCTGAATTGCCATATGATTTCAATCGGTCGTAGGTCAAACTATTGTGGCGCATCTCTGTTTTAAATATGATGGATGAATTTAAGAACACAAGCTGGGACACATACTGAGTTAGATATTTTACTTGTTTCGTTGATGGTTTATACCAAGTGATTTCAAGATTGTTTTTATTTTGTTTTGTTACACTTCATGTTTACTAATGACTCACCAATGATATCCGTGAAGTGTCGCAGATAGAGGGCAGCATAGAACAGTTCATTCCCAGCACACACGCTGAACAGCACCTTCTGTTGGCAGACAACAACATCAGTGACAAGCAGTGCAGTGATCAGACAAAATATCAAATGTGTAGCAGTACAGCTTATTGGGGGATTGTTTTAGCAGCATAAAAGCAATAATTCTTACCCCACAATAATAGCCTCCACTATGGTCCATTTACCATACATGTATTAATAATTAACCTGTATTTATGAATATTCATATTGCGATTTTGTCTAGCAATGCTATGTTACATACAGAAATTAAATTTCCCAAACAAAGAGAGGCTTTACAGAGTAGATTTCTTGTTAAATCCCTAGACCGGCATGGTATGCTTAGTGCAAACACCTGGTTGTCAACATTGTTGACTGAGTATCACTCATGGCTCAGACATTCACATTAATGTTGGCCCCATCTTTGTTAAACATTAATGTTGGCCCCATCTTTGATAAACAGACATATAAAAGAACCAGTATTATGGATGGCAAAATGACAACACCACAAAAGGCATTGCAGTGAACTTCATCCCATCACGTTTGTCCTTGCTCAGACATGTTTCATAAGTCCTTCAAAACCCTTGTGTAACAACTTATTCCTCCAAGGATAGGCTGCCTGTACGAGAAATAGAAAACGTAGTTTGTTACTCCATGCTACAGGAAGAATAACGTCAGTTTACCCTGTTTGTGTAGTAGTGCCTCAACACAGGATTCCCAGCCAGATCAATCATCTTGTGACTGCTGCTGCCCGTCATCAGCGAACTGCAAAACATATTCAATTCCTGACATCAATAACTAACCCCACTTCTGATGCCACTAACTATCTAACTTGTGAAGTTCTGACACCACGACCTATTCTACTTCTGACACCATTACCTATTCTACTTCTGACACCATTACCTATTCTACTTCTGACACCACGACCTATTCTACTTCTGACACCATTACCTATTCTACTTCTGACATCAATAATTAATCCCACTTCTGATGCCACTAACTATCTAACTTGTGAAGTTCTATCACCATGACCTATTCTACTTCTGACACCATTACCTATTCTACTTCTGACATCATTAACTAATGCCATTTCTGACACCATTAAAGGTATTATCTATCCAAATTCTGATTACTGCAATCTACCACTAAACAACATTGCTAAGAGAGGCTTAGCTAAGCTCCAAAGCACACTGTCTGGCACGTGTGGTACTCAGGGCACCTCATTTTTCACCATCACTACCACTACTTAAACAGCTACACTGGCTTCCTGTTACTTATTGAATCAAATTGAAACTGTCCACACTTACACATCGTGCTCTACCTACACAACAACCACCCTTCTTCGCTAGTCTCCTGCACGTGTCGAATGTCCCTAGACAGCTCAGATCATGTATTTCATAAAAATTTATTGTTCCTAAAATTCAGCTTAACTTTGGCAAACATGCTTTCTCCATAGCTGCGTCTATGGTCTGGAATGAACTCCCCATCACTTTGAAATCATCTGAAACTACAGCTACCTTCCATAAAAAATCAAGACTTTCCAAAAGCATCTCCTCCTTAAATTTTTGGTGGTCCCTTGTTCTGATGATGCCTTCTGCACATCCCTATTCATAATAAAGCTTAATGATTCTGCTTTGTTGCACCTCTGAGCTCAGGTTCCTGATGATATAGGTGCAATAGAAATTTCTTAATATTTAATTATTATTATTATTACTTCTGACACCGCTAACTATCCCACTTCTGATGTCACTAACTACCTAACTTCTGACACTGCTAACTATCCCACTTCTGATGTCACTAACTACCTAACTTCTGACGCTGCTAACTATCCCACTTCTGATGTCACTAACTACCTAACTTCTGATGCTGCTAACTATCCCACTTCTGATGCCACTAACTACCTAACTTCTGACGCTGCTAACTATCCCACTTCTGATGCAACTAACTACCCAACTTCTGACGCTGCTAACTATCCCACTTCTGATGTCACTAACTACCTAACTTCTGACGCTGCTAACTATCCCACTTCTGATGCCACTAACTACGTAACTTCTGACGCTGCTAACTATCCCACTTCTGATGTCACTAACTACCTAACTTCTGACGCTGCTAACTATCCCACTTCTGATGCCACTAACTACCTAACTTCTGACGCTGCTAACTATACCACTTCTGATGCCACTAACTACCTAACTTCTGACGCTGCTAACTATCCCACTTCTGATGTCACTAACTACCTAACTTCTGACGCTGCTAACTATCCCACTTCTGATGCCACTAACTACCTAACTTCTGACGCTGCTAACTATCCCACTTCTGATGCCACTAACTACTTAACTTCTGACGCTGCTAACTATCCCACTTCTGATGTCACTAACTACCTAATTTCTGACGCTGCTAACTATCCCACTTCTGATGCCACTAACTACCTAACTTCTGACGCTGCTAACTATCCCACTTCTGATGCCACTAACTACCTAACTTCTGACATCTCTAACTATCCCACTTCTGATGCCACTAACTACCTAACTTCTGACGCTGCTAACTATCCCACTTCTGATGTCACTAACTACCTAATTTCTGACGCTGCTAACTATCCCACTTCTGATGCCACTAACTACCTAACTTCTGATGTCACTAACTATCCCACTTTTGATGTCACTAACTACCTAACTTCTTACACATCTAACTATCCCACTTCTGATGTCACTAACTACCTAACTTATGACACCGCTAACTATCCCACTTTTGATGTCACTAACTACTTAACTTCTGACACCTCTAACTATCCCACTTCTGATGTCACTAACTTCTGATACCTCTAACTATCCCACATCTGATGTCACTAACTTCTGATACCTCTAACTATCCCACTTCTGATGCCACTAACTACCTAACTTCTGACACTGCTAACTATCCCACTTCTGATGCCACTAACTACCTAACTTCTGACACTGCTAACTATCCCACTTCTGATGCCACTAACTACCTAACTTCTGACAATGCTAACTATCCCACTTCTGATGCCACTAACTACCTAACTTCTGACACTGCTAACTATCCCACTTCTGATGCCACTAACTACCTAACTTCTGACGCTGCTAACTATCCCACTTCTGATGCCACTAACTACCTAACTTCTGACGCTGCTAACTATCCCACTTCTGATGTCACTAACTACCTAACTTCTGACGCTGCTAACTATCCCACTTCTGATGTCACTAACTGCCTAACTTCTGACATTGCTAACTATCCCACTTCTGATGCCACTAACTACCTAACTTCTGACATCTCTAACTATCCCACTTCTGATGCCACTAACTACCTAACTTCTGACACTGCTAACTATCCCACTTCTGATGCCACTAACTACCTAACTTCTGACGCTGCTAACTATCCCACTTCTGATGTCACTAACTACCTAACTTCTGACGCTGCTAACTATCCCACTTCTGATGCCACTAACTACCTAACTTCTGACATCTCTAACTATCCCACTTCTGATGCCACTAACTACCTAACTTCTGACGCTGCTAACTATCCCACTTCTGATGCCACTAACTACCTAACTTCTGACGCTGCTAACTATCCCACTTCTGATGTCACTAACTACCTAATTTCTGACGCTGCTAACTATCCCACTTCTGATGACACTAACTACCTAACTTCTGATGTCACTAACTATCCCACTTTTGATGTCACTAACTACCTAACTTCTGATGCTGCTAACTATCCCACTTCTGATGTCACTAACTACTTAACTTCTGACACCTCTAACTATCCCACTTCTGATGTCACTAACTTCTGACACCTCTAACTATCCCACTTCTGATGCCACTAACTACCTAACTTCTGACACTGCTAACTATCCCACTTCTGATGTCACTAACTTCTGACACCTCTAACTATCCCACTTCTGATGCCACTAACTACCTAATTTCTGATGCTGCTAACTATCCCACTTCTGATGCCACTAACTACCTAACTTCTGATGTCACTAACTATCCCACTTTTGATGTCACTAACTACCTAACTTCTTACACATCTAACTATCCCACTTCTGATGTCACTAACTACCTAACTTATGACACCGCTAACTATCCCACTTTTGATGTCACTAACTACTTAACTTCTGACACCTCTAACTATCCCACTTCTGATGTCACTAACTTCTGATACCTCTAACTATCCCACTTCTGATGTCACTAACTACCTAACTTCTGATACCTCTAACTATCCCACTTCTGATGCCACTAACTACCTAACTTCTGACACTGCTAACTATCCCACTTCTGATGCCACTAACTACCTAACTTCTGACACTGCTAACTATCCCACTTCTGATGCCACTAACTACCTAACTTCTGACACTGCTAACTATCCCACTTCTGATGCCACTAACTACCTAACTTCTGACACTGCTAACTATCCCACTTCTGATGCCACTAACTACCTAACTTCTGACGCTGCTAACTATCCCACTTCTGATGCCACTAACTACCTAACTTCTGACGCTGCTAACTATCCCACTTCTGATGTCACTAACTACCTAATTTCTGACGCTGCTAACTATCCCACTTCTGATGCCACTAACTACCTAACTTCTGATACCTCTAACTATCCCACTTCTGATGCCACTAACTACCTAACTTCTGATACCTCTAACTATCCCACTTCTGATGCCACTAACTACCTAACTTCTGACACTGCTAACTATCCCACTTCTGATGCCACTAACTACCTAACTTCTGACACTGCTAACTATCCCACTTCTGATGCCACTAACTACCTAACTTCTGACACTGCTAACTATCCCACTTCTGATGCCACTAACTACCTAACTTCTGACACTGCTAACTATCCCACTTCTGATGCCACTAACTACCTAACTTCTGACGCTGCTAACTATCCCACTTCTGATGCCACTAACTACCTAACTTCTGACGCTGCTAACTATCCCACTTCTGATGTCACTAACTACCTAATTTCTGACGCTGCTAACTATCCCACTTCTGATGACACTAACTACCTAACTTCTGATGTCACTAACTATCCCACTTTTGATGTCACTAACTACCTAACTTCTGACACATCTAACTATCCCACTTCTGATGTCACTAACTACTTAACTTCTGACACCTCTAACTATCCCACTTCTGATGTCACTAACTTCTGACACCTCTAACTATCCCACTTCTGATGCCACTAACTACCTAACTTCTGACGCTGCTAACTATCCCACTTCTGATGTCACTAACTACCTAACTTCTGACACTGCTAACTATCCCACTTCTGATGCCACTAACTACCTAACTTCTGACATCTCTAACTATCCCACTTCTGATGCCACTAACTACCTAACTTCTGACACTGCTAACTATCCCACTTCTGACACCTCTAACTATCCCACTTCTGATGCCACTAACTACCTAACTTCTGACGCTGCTAACTATCCCACTTCTGATGTCACTAACTACCTAACTTCTGACACTGCTAACTATCCCACTTCTGATGCCACTAACTACCTAACTTCTGACATCTCTAACTATCCCACTTCTGATGCCACTAACTACCTAACTTCTGACACTGCTAACTATCCCACTTCTGATGCCACTAACTACCTAACTTCTGACGCTGCTAACTATCCCACTTCTGATGTCACTAACTACCTAACTTCTGACGCTGCTAACTATCCCACTTCTGATGCCACTAACTACCTAACTTCTGACATCTCTAACTATCCCACTTCTGATGCCACTAACTACCTAACTTCTGACGCTGCTAACTATCCCACTTCTGATGCCACTAACTACCTAACTTCTGACGCTGCTAACTATCCCACTTCTGATGTCACTAACTACCTAATTTCTGACGCTGCTAACTATCCCACTTCTGATGACACTAACTACCTAACTTCTGATGTCACTAACTATCCCACTTTTGATGTCACTAACTACCTAACTTCTGACACATCTAACTATCCCACTTCTGATGTCACTAACTACCTAACTTATGACAACGCTAACTATCCCACTTCTGATGTCACTAACTACTTAACTTCTGACACCTCTAACTATCCCACTTCTGATGTCACTAACTTCTGACACCTCTAACTATCCCACTTCTGATGCCACTAACTACCTAACTTCTGACACTGCTAACTATCCCACTTCTGATGTCACCAACTTCTGACACCTCTAACTATCCCACTTCTGATGCCACTAACTACCTAACTTCTGACACTGCTAACTATCCCACTTCTGATGTCACTAACTGATGCCACTAATTACCTAACTTGTGACACCTTTAACTAACCCGCTTCTGATGTTACTAACTACCTAATTTGGACATCTCTAACTATCCCACTTCTGATGCCAGTAATTACCTAACTTTGGACACCTCTAACTATCCTACTTCTGATGCCACTAATTACACCTAACTTCTAATGTCACTAACTACCTAACTTCTGACACCATCACCTAGGATTACAAATGCCTCCGTCATCCAGGATCACAAACTTTGAAGAAAAAGCTTCAGTCTTAGCCCTGCCATATATTATATAAATATTATGTTAATTGCTTAAGTGTGATCAAATATGTAGGCTACTGCCTGCTAGGTAAAGAATTTTTGTCATACTGTAATATACATCAGGATTTGAAAAAAATGACAAAGAATTTGTTTACCGCCAAAATATTAATTAACATGCAAATGTACCATTTAATAGTACATGTGCAGTGTTGTTGGAACTAAAGCTAATATGGTTGTAATTTTTATTAGTGTCGTGGATGTGAAATACTCTGATTTATGCACAAATCTGATACACTGAGAACCTCCAATTTACGTACATTTTCTCTAATATCTCGAGCCCCTTCAATTTACGTATAACTTCAAGGTTTTTTTAAGGTTCAGCTCACACGGGCAGTGCAACATTTCACACAGCAACGGCGCATTACCAACAATATTTTTTTATTTACTTTTGAATTTCACACGAGCATGGAGGGTTTTCATATGGGCAAACTGTCATGACATGACAGGCTACCACACAGGCTACCACACATGTTACCACACAGGCTACCACACAGGCTACCACATAGGTTACCACACAGGCTACCACACAGGCTACCACACAGGCTACCACACAGGCTACCAAACATCCTGTATTATTTACATTATATTCATCGATTAACTGACAACATATCATCATAGTTCTTTTTGCAAATTTGGAATTTTTGGAATTCTTCTATATATTCAGCAAGTGCAGACAAAACTGTTTACAATTTGCATCTTGCATGTTTAAAAAATAAAGTGAATGGAGTTATATAAGCACATAATTTACTCTGTTAGCAACTTAAAGTGCAGAAATGGCACCACAGACAACCGTAATAGTAAAGTACATGTTACATCACATAGTGAATGACAACCCCATATTTATAATTCCAGATGCAGAAAACATTGTGACTGACCTTTGCACATGAATCCAGTGACTAGTGATGTCAATCGCCATGACAACTTGGAAGAAGAACATATAGGTCGGGTAGAAGTGGGCTAGTACCACCTGTAGACACATGGTGGCGCAGCGGTCGGTCAGCATGTCCAACATTGCTCCAAATTTCGATGCTATAATGTAAACATGAATGTTATACTTTGACTCAGGACATCATTAATTTAATGTTAATGATGTTTTGTAACCTATCTACGCAATGTTTTATGTAGACGAGCATGCCTGATTTAAAAAAATCTGTATATATGATATGCTGCATCAGTTCCACCTGAAAGGTACAATTTGGAATTATAGAATTATTGGCATCATATCACTTTTAATTATATGATTTACAAATTGTTTAATTCAAAATGTTTGTAAACTGGTTTTTGGTTTTAAAATTTCAAAATCAAAAAACAGGTGCTTTCAACCCTGTGAGTACTATAAGGCTTTTCCTCAGATCGACCAAACTTACAGTATGATCTGAACCGACATGTCACATATATTTTACATGTTTGTACAAGAAAAATCATGTTACTACTATGATGTCTAATTAGACTGTCTTGACAATTATTATCAGAAGTGTTTCATGCATCTCCTAACCTCATGTACTTTTAACAGTACAACACTCCTCCTGGGATCAATGTCGACAAGAGTTTTGCGTAGTTTGTTTCCATCAATGTCTTAGAAGTTATGACAATACAAGTTTTCATCACGTGGTGCTACACACTGCTCAATACAATCATCGGTTAAGATTACGTGCTGTGGTACAGCTATATCCATCAGTGGCTGACATTTGAATAACAACTTTCAATGATAACAGAGAAGCGTGATGTAGAATACAGCGGGAGTTCTTACACTGGTTCAACATCCTTGCTGCATGTCCATCGAAGGCATCCAGTAGACCACTGGTCAAGTAGAAGACCACAGCCAGGCCGTAGCAGGTGGGCATGTAGTAGAACGAAGCCAGAGCCAGCACCACACGGGCATAGCCTGAACACAAACATTCATGTAAACATTCAGACTTGGGGTCAATTACGTTATCCAAATTCCAATTACACACCAATTACATTCCAATCCCAACTCAAAAATACCAATTATCAATTCCATAAATCCATATCAAAATAACAGTATGGGAACTGAGCAACCCGATATAGCCATGTACATAGTACATGCTAAAAAATTTTATTTATTTTTAGAGCAGGTTTATTTAATTTCTGCAAATTAATATTCATAATTGCAAGGAAACATATATGATATACCAACATATTATATTTTATTGATTATATGTAGTGAATAATTTGAGTTAAAAAGTTACATTATGTAACTGCAAAAGTAACTGAAAAAACAATTACATTTCGCCGATTCCAATTACCTTTAAAAACTTAACACAAATTCCAATTCAGCAATTGGTGTTTCAATTCCAATTACAATGTGATTCACTCCAAGTCTGTAAACATTATGATGAATCATTGAGGATGATAGTTTGTTCACCAACGTACAAGATTATTTAAATTAACAACATCGCCAGAGTCATTTTTAACATTTTTTCAGCTTCAACATGTGGATAATTATTAAATAAATACTGTTGATCACATTTCATTGTAGGGCGTATACCCTCTCATGCGGACAAATGTATATTGGCTGTCACCTGAATGCAGGTGTACAGCCAGTGGTGTATTTAGTATGTTTCTATTGCATCGCTACATGGGAGCATGGTTTGCCCCCCGCGACATCCTAGATACAGCCCTGATTTTACAATTATATAACATTATGTTATGATGCAAGTAATGTTTTCCCCATCGGCCATGCATATCCTAAAAAACAAGAAAACAAAAATACGCTCGCAAGAGTCCAGCCCATAATAAAAGGAAAAAAGAAAGAAAACGTGTGCTAGGTACGTACTGAATTGTTTACATACATTATCATACATGCAGCACTTACTTTAAAACCATCTGTGAAAAGCTGTATTAAACGCCTATCATTTTATTACATAATAAGGCCAAAAGAACTGATCAAACCAGCAATCTTGAGTGCCCAAAGCAGTGACTTTAACCTGATAGTCCATTAATTACTGCATCTAGCGCTGCACCAGCCACCACCGAGGTCTGAGCTATAAAAACTTCTTCATAGATGTTGTGACAATTATTTGCTATTATTTCGTTGATTGTAGATGTGCAAGTTTATGTAAATTAATGACATAGTCATAGTGTAAATTATTTTTATGGCTAAACGAAATGCCTGAATTTCTGGAAAAAAGTGTTTGTGTACTATTGAGACTTGAGTATTATTGTACTCGGTTAACACTGTTCATGTCTGAAATAGAAGCGAAGGTGTGATGTCTTTGGCTTGGCTTTGCCTTTGATGGAGAAAGGAGAATGCTTTCATGGATAGACCAGACACTGTAAAATCATCGTGGTTCTCTCAATTCGACAAGTGCTATTACAAGATCATCCATGGACGGGTGAGGGTCTTAAAATTACAATGATTTTACTGATTTACTGGATTCAGTTTGTTTACATCGATGACGCAGTCAAACGAGTCATGTCTAGCCTAAAGTAAACAGCCTTGAACTTTCGCGTACCGGTGGAGAGCGCAGTGTAGCGTTAAGGCGCACCCCACACGCACTTGCGTCCAGCAACATCAGTGGACAACTTACCAATTAAATTTGGCACAAACAAGTAAACGTTGGTTCCCATGATGATAAATATTAGCCTGGCCGGTGACAAGCGCTGCCAAACAACAGCCCCGCTGGTACAGGATACGGAAGATTTATTGCAGTTCGTTCAAAACGGGGACTCGGTATCGGCAAACGTAACATTTCTATGTGGAGTAGAATTGTGTGGATTTATACTGTGCTCAAGTCTCAAGCAGTTTTATTCCAAACAGCCCAATCTTGAGCTAACGCAGGAGTTTGGACCAACGGCTTTTAGTGTCTCTTCCGAAAGACACGGGCAAAGTGGCTTCGAAACGGCGGAGGTGGAATCGAACCACCGTTCTCTCAATCGACAGGCGGGTGCTCTAACCATTAGACCACCGCTCCCCACTTGCTCGTTTTGAACTGTCAACATTTGAGTTTTTGTGGGTGTCCCAACGCCATCAAGCGTTTTTTCGTGAATTATGTGGGTGGGGGGGGGGCAAAGCAACACAACGGAAAAATACGCCAGTGGGTGGCCCAATACCCCATTGACTTGTGTCCAGACTTCACGTGCCAGTTTGTAACTTGCCAACAAGTGTGCGTATTACATGCCACAGATCTATGGTTTGGCTGGGATAATGATAATGCATTTAGGATTATGAACAGCCTATCTATGAGGTGTTGTGCTAGCCTCATGTTTGTTAGTTCTGGCACTGACTGTTGTAATACTAGATTTAGAAAATGTACGTACAGTCTAATGTGCAGGATATCTGCGTTTACGAACAACATTGTTCAGAATATACTATTGAATACAGCGATGTATATAGCACCTCTGTACTAGTGGATACGTGCAATTTATACGCTCTTGTGAACTTTTTTACATTTAAATTGTCTTGTTACTATGGACATAATGCATATTGTATATACGCTTTGTCTGAAATAAAGATTGATTGATTGATTGATTTATTTATTAATTGATTGAATGCGGTAAACCGGTGGACATGCTCGTTATGGTTCACTGTGTGTATATTCGCACAACTGCAAAGAAATCAACAACAGGGGTATATCAACATATTTCCCGTTTAATAACAAAACTTAATTGTATAGTAAACAATCACATATCAAGTATGCTGAATATAATTACAATGTATAAACGTCCAATATTTATTTATCACCATCAAATCACAGTTTACAAAATAACTTTTATCTGTTAATCCGTTGAAACTAACAATTTTCCGAAATCTTGATTTAGCATTGGTCGCTACTCGGCGCCACTAGCACGACTCTCGATCACCAAGTACCATCGCTAGGTGGCTTAAGTAAACAAGCTGATTATCTACAACTTACACGATCTCCGATCTGTGACATAATTATGCTTTCATGGAATCGCAGTCAGTAGAATGGTGTAGTCGTGCAATTGGTGTTTCTGATGACACATATAGTCTACGAGGTTCTATTTTGTGGATTGTTTTAAAGTAGTATTTTCTGCTTCAGAAGCGTATGCGTTTACCTTTTTGTAAGGTTTTAAAATACTTTCCAATACATATTATATACCCAATTGACACGAGTAAAACCTGACCAACCGCGGAGAGGAAACGGAACAGCCCCAAAACAACCTGGAGACGGACCATGGAATAACTGAAGGCTGCTGGGCTGACACGGGGCACAACAACAAGGAGAGCCCAAGACAAAGGGACCTGGCGAGATCGTGTACGTACGAGCATTTGATGCCACCCATTGGACCAGTATAACTACGAGTAGAACCTTGTCTGCATACAGTTGGTCACCAATCATAGTCTCCATCATTCCACGTTGGCATTGCATCACGAAATACCGGCGCAACTTCAGACAGACCAGAGGCAAGACGTGCCCGTTTTTTAATCGAATACGGTCGGCGATTTTCCACGAGCGTCGTTTAAATAATAAGAATTCTTATATTCAATTACAACCGTTGTGCCAGTCTTGGAAGTGTCATCCCAGATAGCATTACTAGCTTGTGCAAGTATTGACAAAGAACGGTAGCCGTAGTTGGCATGCCAACTTTGGGCTAACATTGGTAGTACATGACATTAGCTTGGTATGCCAACCTTGGGCTAATGATGTTAACATCAATATAACGTCAACCACTAGGCCAACATTGTCCTAATAACAAACCGGTCTTGGCATGTGAATTAATGGCCAAGTGCTATGCCAAGCAACGAGTTGTCATTGTTGGGCCAATATCGTCACTGTGGACATCCCAACATTAGATCAATATAGCAGCATGCACTGGGCCAACATTCGCTCAATTTGAAAATGCTATCTGGAATACCGTCAAAATGCTAACTGACCCAGGCGAGCGATTACAGCATACTTGTAGAAGTGAAAAGACAAGATGTTTGAAACACTCACTCAAACGTCAGCGCCGAGTCGGCCAATCGATATCACAATGCACGAATGAGATGTTTCAGCTCTAGCGCAGCCTACTCATGAATGAGACGATCGAAGAACCTCAGACGATCGCCCAGGTGCGGCAGTGCCGAGTCTGTCGATTACGGGACAGTCTCCGTCTTGTTTTATTCCGCGGAATACATTCAAGTGGGCTGGACGCGTTGAAAAACGGGAGTGGAACGATTAACGAAGAGAGCGGATGTCCTTCGAGTGGAGGGTAGAAGGAGAAAACCGAGACTGAGATGGGTGGACTGCGTATAGAGAGATTTGGCGGGAGTGGGGAGAGACCGAGAGCGAGGGATAGGGGAAGTGGGAGGAGAGACCGAGAGCGAGGGATAGAGAGAGTGGGAGGAGAGACCGAGAGCGAGGGATAGAGGGAGTGGGAGGAGAGACCGAGAGCGAGGGATAGAGGGAGTGGGAGGAGAGACCGAGAGCGAGGGATAGAGGGAGTGGGTGGAGAGACCGAGAGCGAGGGATAGAGGGAGTGGGAGGAGAGACCGAGAGCGAGGGATAGAGGGATTGGGAGGAGAGACCGAGAGCGAGGGATAGAGGGAGTGGGAGGTGAGACCGAGAGTGAGGGATAGAGGGAGTGGGAGGAGAGCCCGAGAGCGAGGGATAGGGGGAAGTGGAGACGGTTGGTGGAGATGGCAGTGAAACGTGATCACTGACAAAGAAAAACGAAAAAAAAAACGACGAACGGTATCGGTGCCAGACTCAACCCGGACTTAAGGGGTACAGATGAGAGCAAGAACACCGTAAGAAACATACAGTGATACGACACAAATACTATCCTGGTCAATTATATTCTCAGCAATGCGCTAGGTTAACTATCGGATATATGAGCAAGGATCCGTCGTTGAACAAGAAACACTGTTGCTATTTTAATCCACAATGTAGAGTGCCGGATAAATCATGATGCAAGTGGCTCACTTGTATCAGACGCCCCACAAATATCCTCCCCACAAATCAGATTTATCTTGACAAGGTTTTGTCGGACTTTAGTGCTGCAGAACGCACAAACAATTCATTAGTGCCTGGGAAAGTTATGTACTTTCTGGTCTGTCGTCACATGCTGTTTATTCTTGCATGTGTGTTTGTATGTGTGTTTGTATGCCGTCATCGACAACATTCTGTGAATGCCTATGCTCAAAACATAGTTGAATAAACGTTAAGATATGTGGTTACCTCCATCGATCTACGTCTTTCATGCTCTCGGTAAGGGCCCCACAAAAAGTTTGTACCAGCCCCCCCCGTCCTTCACGCAGTCAGTAAGTGCCCCCCCCCCCAAAAAAAAATATATATACTAGTCCCCCATCCTTCACGCAGTCTGTAAGGGCGCCCCACCAAAAGTTTGTACCAGCGCCCCCCGTTCTTCACACAGTCGGTACGTGCCCCCGCATAAAGTTTGTACCAGCCCCTCCCCCGTCCTTCACGCAGTCGGTAAGTGCCCCCACAAACAGTTTGTATCAGCCCCCCGTCCTTCACGCAGTCGATAAGTGCCCCCCACAAACAGTTTGTACCAGCCCCCATCCTTCACGCAGTCGATAAGTGCCCCCCCACAAACAGTTCGTACCAGCCCCCCCCCCGTCCTTCACGCAGTCAGTAAAGGCGCCCCACAAAAAGTTTGTACCAGCTCCCCGTCCTTCACACAGTCGGTAAGTGGCCCCACAAAAAAATTGCACCAGCCCCCCACATTCTTAATCCGGCACTGACTATACCTCAACATCTCCCCATGAAAGCGTCACCAGATACTTGAGCCTAAACCGGCGGGTTATGATCTACAATAAAAGCACTGGAGATCCAAGATGGAATGTGTCTAATATATTTGAATGGCAACCTCTGAAACATCCTCAGGCAGACCAGACGCCATCCAGAGTTGTCAAAATAATTGCTTTGCCAGTGGATTATCTGGGCAGGAACACCAACCAACCACTAACACACGGGTTCAGCCTACTGTTACGTTTCCCGTTGGCGTCCATGCTAACATTTTGCATAATTATAAGGAAACGGGACCATCAAACATTCTGAAACTTCTTACCTGCGGTTGTCATCATCTGACTGACAAGCTGATCGAGTTTAGTGAAAGTCTTATACTTCAGACTCATTTAAAACGCATGAACGTGCCATACCCGTCAATTTTTACAAATTTCTGCATGAATTACTACGCACACGTGCCTTGTGGCGAAAACATTGTCAAAAATCCTTCCGCCTATTGAAATCATGTCAAAATCCACAGTTACACTGTCAACATGTTCTATTAGCAAACTTGCCAATGTGCCTGCTCAAACGCAGTCACGTCAGATGATATGATTTTTTTTTAAATTACACATTTATCTAACATTACTGTGCCCTGCATTCGTCGGTAACACACCAAGAAGTGTAACTGAGGCATGATCCCACAAGCAAGACAGGTTGGTGCACTCATATCATTCCACCGGATATAGGAGATGCGTCACCTCGCAGGAGACTAAAACCTGTTCAAGCAAGACACCTTATTGGCGACAGTCGCTGCTCTTGTTCATCGCCTAGTGACACCTGCATCGAAGGCAATGTCTGTGGACAAGGATCCGTGTCATCGTAATCAACATCTCACCACACCACTGCTGTGACTCTTCCACCCCCAAACACTGCTGGTCATAAGAGGGCATTCTTACCAACTGCCTCTCGCCTCTGGAATGAACTCCCAGAAGAGAGTGTTACAATCAGGGAGAGAGACAAGTTCAACACAGAAGTCAACGCCTTCTTGTGTTCCTTGCGTCAGCTGCGCAGCCAAGGAAAAAGTCTACGTGGAAAAAGATGCAACCGTCTCCCAAAGACACGATCGAATGACGCAATCGTGAAGTAACGCTCTTTCCTTCTTCTTCTTCTTAGTATAAACCGGATGTAATGAGACTGACCAATGATGTTTATTCCGCATCAAATCGTCGGCGTTCGTTGCTAGTGACACCGATTGTAACGGGTACGATGGAAGAGGACGGATGTATATATGGATATTATATAGTTTGATGAACTTCTGTGTCACACGACTACGGACCACCACAAGCAGAACCATAAGAAATGTACATTTCAGGTTGATTTTACACTACAAACGTCTTTGTTATGCGTGCGGACGATATTATTATTAGCGTTACGTCACGTAAGAGCGTTGCGTCACGAAAGAGCGTTACTTCTCGATTGCGTCATTGCGTCATATATATAATATTATACGGATGCGATATGTGTTGGAATTGGTGCCAGTGTCAAAGTCGTCGATTTATATGCATATCAATTGACATATTGAAATCATTTACGCCGATAAATGATCTTCATTGAATAAATGATACTTCACATGATATTACGGCAATGCGTACAATTTGACTTCATAGCTTAATTATTTCATTGAATTTTGCAATTTCATTATTAACTAACCGCAGTCAGCACAAATTGGAATTAATTCGTTGCAGTTCTTGGCAGTCTTACATAAGAAACGATGCGATTTATCTCTGATTTTGGTCTGATAGTGAGGTACGACAGGGTGTCGTACGTCACTATCAGACCAAAATCAGAGGTTAATTTGTGCTGACTGCGGTCAGTTAATAATTAAATTGCAATATTCCCCGAAACGATCAACAGGGTGTCGTACGACATAATCGGATCAAAATAGCTCGTGTAAACACAAATACCAGACCAATTAGCGAAGCCAATTTGTATTTACGACTCTAACGTAAATTGGAACCAGTTCCACTGCTATGACAGTCGGTTTTGAAGCAGTAGCCAATCAGCGACCGCCGCGACCAACAGGTGCACGCACGCACGCAGGCACGCACGCACACACGCACGCACTAGTTCGCTTGCGTAATATATAATATTTCTGGATTTAACTATGTTGAAGTACTTAAGCTCAATTAAAGCGTATTTAAAGACAAATCAATTACAAAATGACACCGATTTTTTCATCCGGTGGGTCCGTTTCGTTTGCAGCGTTGCGATTGTCGTTGTAGGGGTTAGCACCTGGAGCAAGCCGCAGCGTGTAGCGATCGAGTCACGCGAGATCGTCGGTAGCATGACAACTCGCAATTATTCAAAATGGCTGCGCACGAACACTGGAACTTGACGAGAAAAACCCCGACAAAACTTAAGTATACACCCTCGTTCTAAGCGCTGCCAACAGAACTGAAGACGCACCCGTATATGTATACCTGCAACGTTTTCCTTGCGGAAGAATGACTGTATTAAGAGGTAAATTGTAGCGAAATTATAGCTATTAGACTTTGGCAGCCCGGATTTTTCCCTTGCCACGCATAGCTCTCTGCTCCATCTGCAACGCCAACGACGTCTTAACTTGCACCAATGACATGTCATAATTGTTATAAAGATAAATATTAGTCATTCGTGTTGCTTAATGCATGTGTTATAAGTACGTTTTTTAAAATTCGCTGAAACTGCAAAAGAAGATACACATTTATTGGCAAAAGTCGCGCCCCGTTTTCGAGTCGTCGATTTTTTTTCGAGACTTCGCCGTTACCGGCATCGTTCGTCATACTCCCCAAATTAGCCATGATGCTGGGCTTGTAATTTATTTTTCCCAGTGACCATTAGACCGAAAAAAACCTAGTTATCTCTGTATTGCGCATAGTAATTAGTATGAATGTACAAATTATCTGAGTACAATGTCAATGACGTTAATCTCAGTCAATTTATGACATGGAGTTTACCTCAGGAAACTTGGTATTCGTTCTGAATATTTCAGTCGAATTGCTCAGCCTTTATCGGAACTAATACCAAACTTTTCTTGAGAGGCAATCAACATATCAAATATCACATTCCACTAAACCGGAATGTCGGTCCATTCAATGTCTATGTTGTTTTGTGTGTTGCAATTGGATGTCGGATGTTTCAACCCATAACGGGTTCGGCCCATGGGCCAAGCCAAATGTTCTCGCTTGCCAAATCAACTATGAATGTAACTGGTGTCAGCGGGCTCTGTGGGCCGAAACAACTATATATATATATATTATATTGACACCAAAATTATTCTTGTTAAAGTGGTGTATCGTTTGAGGAGTAGGGTTAGGGTTATATGAATTTAAACTCACATTTAGCATCCAGAGAGCTGGATGAATGAGATTCCTGTTCGGTACACCGTTGCAGTGCAAATAACTACTTTGTATTTTATTAATATATTTATAGTAGAGAACCACACAAATGTAGCTGTCATTTGAGCATCTATTCCATGTCTGAGAAGTGTCACTGATCTACTGCAGAGTTGACATAAAACCTAAAATTTTCACTACAATCAATGCAGGACAGGAGCGTTCGTATCTTTCCAATATTTCCTATATATTTTAATTGCAATTCCTATATTTTCATAAAAATTTCTATATTTTAAAAATTATTGTGGGAATTTGAAGGTTTCTTGCGATTTTCATCATTACACAATTTTTTTGCAATAGAAGTCTACATGTTGTTGATCTCCTATGGATGACGATCAGATTGTGGTACGGTGTGACCATCAGTCATGGATAGCATACCATAATAAGAACTGCGAAATCAGCAAATTTTGTGATAAATGTTGAAAGTTGGCATTTGCCAATTTGCATTAACTTGAGCCAGTAGAGGGTGAGTCAGCAGATGGCGCCACCTTAAATAATGCTATATTTTTTATTAAAATATTACTAAATTTTTACTTCTGAATTCCTAGATTTCCTATAAATTTAAGTGCAAAATCGGATGGGTACAGTGACATTGTGGAAGAATCTCCTCCATAAATTGATGTGATCGACAAGACAGTTTTGTTGTAGTACATTGTTACAATAAATCATACATTACATTAGGCTATTTCTCTGCACTACCAAGGTACTATAATGGCAATTTTCTGAAAAACTCACTTATATAATTGTAACTATAAAGGAAACAGGTTTTTTCAATGTATATGTTATTACTAAAGGACATTGTTGCATTGGCACTTAGAAAATATAATTAAATGAGATAATCTAAAGTTTAATACCATTAATGCACTTTGTAATTATATATATTTAATTTTAGTTACTCCTATTACGTTATATATATTGTTTAGTATTTTACAGTAATATATTTTATTTTTTATAAATTTTATTAGTTTGCTTACGGATCCACTAACCCGTTTTTTTTTCATAAAAAACCCATTGTTTATGTTTTCACCATGTTGTATTGTAACTTCAGTGTTTCTCGTGGGTAAAATGATGTGTGAAGTGGTAGGGTGCATGCCAGGGGTGGACAAGGCGAATGCCCTTATTTTTTTTCTCAAAATTATGCATTTTGAAGTTAGAAGTGGCCAGAAATAAAAATATGTGTAACAGTGTTAACATACAACAACCTGAGGACCACATTGGAAATAAGTCTACTTTTGTGTGCTTTTATTTGCTATTTTTATATTGAGTGGTGATAAAAACACAGAGGTGGCTCATCTTGCTTGTCATATACCAGGGAAAACATTGAACAAAACATTTATTTATTGTGCTCAAAATCCCACCTATTTAACTGGTCATTGACTGGGGGTCACTACAAAAACTTACTGTAAGCAAATTACTGATACTGCATTATAAAATGCATTCGTGTTAGTTTAGTCAATGATTTAATTTGCATTTACGTTAGATTTCTTTGTAAATATAGAACAACAACCTTGCCTGGAGGGAACTTCAAACCGTTGTAAAATTGAGTTTAAGGGCTGCTGCGAAACTTGAAAAACATGTAATATTGCCCATGATAGCAACGATGACCAGTTCCCAAAGCTCTCCATAGGGCTTTCCCATTTATGGTTTGCAGAATACATTCTCCACATCACAAGAGGTGCAGTAATGTGATGGTTAGATCCCCCACTGGACCAGGCACAGTATGTTTGGTGTAAAAACCCTGATCTCAACATCGTGGACTGTCTTGTTAATTGGGGGGGGGTAAACAACTGAGGACAACATGCACCCTGGCACAGTGGCTGTGACCACCCTCAGGGTCGGCTTAGAAGGTCAGATTGACGTGACTGATTGAATGCCGCCTTATTGTCCTCATAAGACCATCGGTTTCTTGAAACCATAGCATAAATACAGACTAGTCAGTTACTAGAACATGCCATGTGCTAGAATTAGATTATTGGTCCACTGGTCAGGGATTGAATGGCAGCCCATTCATCTTTGTCAACAGCTAATGACACCTCATCGTCTTCATATAACCACCCTGTGAAGAACTTGATGGCACTGGGTTACTTAGTACTTACTCCTGTTCTCTCGAACTGGAGAATAGAATGTTAACAACACGTACAACAATTATCAGCTAAGAATAAAACTATGGTTGCAGGTCGTGCTTGTGACGTCATTGCCATATGTTTGTGACGTCATTGCCATATGTTTGTGACATCATTGCCACATGTTTGTGACGTCTTTGCCATATGTTTGTAACATCATTGCCATATGTTTGTGACGTCATTGCCATATGTTTGTGACTTCAATGCCACATGTTTGTTACATCAATGCGATGTGTTTATGATGGCATATTTGTTACGCCACTGCAATGCCTGAAACTGGTAGATTTTGAAATAATTGGTCATAAACATATTTAATATTTTTATTATAATTTCCGAAAGCGGTTGTTTTAGTTAAGTAAATGCATATGTAGTAAGTTTTATTATCAGCTGTAATACAATAGACATGTATAACCCATGTGACACCTGTTGGCTAAAAATGAAACCACGGTTGTGGGATGTCGAACAATCTTGTGCTAATGCATGTGTTTCGAATATCATCTACAGTAGTGCAACAACATTTCTCCAACGTACTCTGTTTTTTGTTGTGGTGTCCCATCAGTTTCCAGGTGGTTTTAATTCCCATTTCTTCGGTGACTGACCTCCTCCAACTATTTTTTTGGTCGTCCTGGTTTTCTCTTCCATGTGGGTTCTATTCCAGGGCTTCGTGGGGTCTTTCTGGAGGTTGGGTCCCTTCCAAATAAATTTTCTGTTTAAATCTCTTGCATGATGTTACGTTGGTCTGTCTTCCTCCTCATTAGATCTGTGTTTGTGTCCATGCCATCATTGCCATGCCATTTTATTTTAAGGATTTAGCAGAGGCATTTTTTATGTAGGTTTGAACGTTCTCTTGCTTACCCTTTTTGTCTCGATGCGATGGCAGCACGCTTCTAGGGACACTGTTTTTCTCTTTAAAAAAGGCAAATTCTGTTTCAATTCTGTTTAGAAAAAGGCAAATTCTGTTTCAATTCTGTTTAGAAAAAGGCAAATTCTGTTTCAATTCCGTTAAAAAAAGAGTAAATCCTGTTTGAATTGACACCTTTTCATTTCAAAAAGGTAAATTATGTTTGAAATGTGAAAAAGGCAAGTTTCTTTTCACAAAAGGCACATTTTGTTTCCAAAATAATAATTCATTACTACTTTGTCAGTGAACTGTGTACGTGTGTTCTATGAGGTTCGCCTAGCAAACAATGAGATGACAAATGGGAGGCAGTTTGTTTTGTTGGGCGTACTATATGGTATAGGCCTACATGGTGGTGGTGCGCCATGCTTAAAGGTCGGCTTCGAGCTGTTTTTATACTATAATTCATCCTTTATTTTTTAATGTTGTATATACAAATTTCCATTTGAAAGGTTAAATTCTGTTTTAAAACATCGATTCCGTGGATTATTTCCATTTTCCGTGATGATGGAATTTCCGGTTGAAAAGGTGAATTCCGTTTCAAACCATTGCATTGCCAATCAGCATCCCTACACTTTAAATTTGTATAGAAGATTCGCCTTTTATTTCTTATTGAGAAGGAAGTTGTATTCCATACTGTCTTTAAAGACCAAGTGGCAAGTGATGGCTACCTGACCTTTCCAATTCTGCATTTGGTATCTTCATCTTCTTTCTCTATCTGTCATTACACTGCCCACATCTAGTTAAAATACCAGTTATGATTTCACCAGTTCAGACAATTTACATTATTATTATTTTGTCTCAGAATATTTTTATTTTTATTAGAAAAACTAAGTTGCAATTACAGTTATATGTTCTGTATTTGGTAGAACTGGCAGTAAAATATCAACAGTTTAAATTGAGCTGTATTAAGTTCACATCATTTTAGGCAGAACATGAATATGAATATTTATGTTTAACAGCTAATGCATTCAGCGTCAACTTTTTGATTAATACTTTGTAGGGGTGACTATCAGGGGTTGTTTTACTATTCCGGTAGTATCGCGATAGCTGTATGACTATTGCACTACTATTGCGATAGTTTCATGACTATTGCTATAATATCACGGAATAACGAATAACCAGAAGAACAGTCCTAAACTGATTAATATAGGTAGTTGACTAAAAATGCTGAATTCCTGAATGATGCTGCTCTAATTGATGATTGTTGATGTATAAATAAATAAATAAAATTATGGAAAAACGTTTATTTCTATTGTTGCATTGTTACACCCGTAAATAAACCTTTTGTGTTATTAATGCATTTTTGGTCACTTTGTGCGAGGGGGGCTTCTCTGGATGGTAGTGAGATGATAGCGCTGCAAGTGGCCAGTTGGGCTATAGGCCATATGGCATTGGATTTGGCTAAACAAAAGTTACCCATCTGAGCCAATTTAGCCACCAGCATTTTTTTTTAAAAGCATGCAGAATACATGAGAATTTTTGGGATGCACATTAAAAAAATGTGGCTAAAGCAATTTGTATTTGATATTGGGGGCTTTAGCCAAAATGGCTGAACAGTTGACAACATCAGAGCTAGCCCAGATAACCACAGTGCTGCATCTTGGTCTGAAAAGGTAATTTACAGTTCAAAAGTTGTTCCAGATATGATCATCAATAACGTGCATATGACCAGTTGAATGGGTTTGTTATGTGTTCTCTCTGTCTGCAGAAAAAGCCCAATCTTGCATGTATGCTTGAGCTGACAAGTGCGGCTTTGTAAGTGTGCAGTCAGGTTTTGAAATAGACGTTGACGTTTTTTTTTGTTATTCCTGCTAAACAATATTTCGGCTTTATGGTGGTCGAACACACCTTTGATGTATAGATTGCTTTGCATTTTTGGTAGTTTAATTGGGGGAAACTGTGACATGAAAATTACTGTATTCATTGCGTTACTCTGGAGCGCAGTGTTTGGCCATTCTTGTAGAGTGCATGGTTTTTTGTGCTCTCATAAAAAGTCATCTTCATATAAGAACAAATCCTTCACATTTAACTATGAAACATGCAGAATGTTTGTAAACACAAAATTCACCAAAAATACACCAAAAATAAACACGAACAGTTGTAACAGTAATTTAGTTGTCTTTTTCTGATTTTTCCGGTAACTTTGGAAAGTAATTAGGTCACCTGACTTGAAATATTAAACAGCTGCTACCACTTGGTGGATAAACCATGCAAAAATGCTTGGATGAGTGCATGTTTGATGTGTGATTGTATTTAGATGTCTTCTTTTATTTTATGTGTATATTTATTTGAATGATATATCCTATAAGAAAAACTATTGGCTATTTTTGTGGTGTGAGTGAACACAGCTGTTTTGTCAATGTTGTTATTCTGTTCAGCGTATCGACTGTATTCGGTATGCATGCGCATTAGTAATCTATTTTTTTATGTTCTACAACCGTGGTTTCATTCTCAGCCAGTAGGTGTCGCACGTGTTATAAATAAAGTCTTGTATGACAGCAGATAATAAAACTTACTACATATGCGCATTTACCTAAGTAAAACAACCACTTTTGGAAATTATAATAAAAAATAAAAAATATTTGACCAATTTCGAAATCCACCAGTTTCAGGCATTGCAGTGACATCACAAACATATCGCAATGACGTCACAAACATATTGCAATGACGTCACAAACATATCGCGATGGCATAACAAACACAAACTGCAACCGTAGTTGTATTCTTAGCCGATAGGCGTCGTACGTGTTGTGAATATTTTCTATTCCTATCCACTGTTGGATGTTTTAACATATTGCTGAAACAGTTACCATAATTTGATAATAAATAAATGTAAATATTTAAAACCGAGGTTTTTCTTTCACTTTGTTTTATATTTCACTTAGTTATATAATATTTAAAATATAAACGAGTACAATGAGGAAGAGTGGAATTAGAAAACAGGAATGATGTGTCACTCATCACAGATTTTAAAATCAAGTTTTGATTCATTCTTTAAGGGCGACCTGGGACAGTTATGATGTCATAACATGTTATAATGTAGAATAGTTGAGTGAATGTGTTTTTCAAAAAACAGTGTATACAGCATGTTCAGACTTTTAACACACACCCTTAAGTAAATAATAAATCCAATGACTGCGTGACACTGTTTTCAGCATGCCCCCTAACCTAGAGCACAGGCAGTCTGAGTGCCCTGGCGGAAGTTGAGGGTTAGAGGTTGTGTGAATTCAAAGACAATATGGCAGGCCTGGCAGCCGTATTGGCTCTGTCAAAGTCAGTTTCTTCCACGGATGAGCTGTAGCTTTCTGTATTCAACTCAGTAACTTGGTTGGTTGTCAGGGCAGAATTTCAGTTACCCTTTGGACTGTCGTAAAATGTGAAATCCAGTTAGGTTTATGTTTAGTTGTGCGTAATGCTAGTATGAGGCACAGATCTCGAGTATCGACATAAAGTCTACTAAGACGAGGAGTATTCTCTTTTTGTTTTGATTTGAGGTGTGTTGGATTCTGTTTGGCATGTTTATTGACATGTCCTGTTATGCTTTGCAGTTTATGGCAGCTGCAGTTCTCAAAGCCAGTGTCACTGAACATTGAGGTATGTGAATCATGGGGGGTTTTGCCATGTCACATGACAGTGATGACATATGTTACATGACATGCCACAACGCATTGCTGCAGTTATAAAGAATGCCATATTTGAAAATGTGGTTGAATTAACGCATAAATATTGCACGTTTTCACCAAGCTGAATCATAATGATAAAATACCTTTCTCGTGCCACTATGGCTCCAGTTTATTTCAGGTCCTGTCACGTGTTTATTCCTGTGTAGGGATTGCCATGTATGGAATCTAGAGATTGCCATGCAGGAATTCCTGCAGCTATCATACATCTATGAGTTAAAGCTAAAGGCTGAATGAGCTAAAGGCCTAGATAGATCAGTAACAGTATTTCTGTAGACAATATTCACAACATGTATGACACCTGTTGGCTAAGAATAACATTTCAGGTAGCATGTCATGTTTGTGACATTATTGCGAGATGTTTGTGATGCCTGAAACTAGTAGATTTTGAAATTGGTCATCAAAATATTTTATATTTTTTAATTATAACTCCTGAAAGCGGTTTTATGCATATTTAGTCAGTTTTATGATGTGCTGTCATACAATATGTATTGTTTATAACACGTATGATACCTGTTGGCTAAGAATGGAACCACAGTTGTGGGACGTCAAAAATGTGCTAATGCGTATGCATCGCGAATATCGTCTGTTGGAATATCGTCTATTATCTGAACTTATCCCGTTGCACTTTGATATTGAGTGTGTTTGCCATTGGCAGGTTGACAACAGTGTGAGGGAAGTCTCGGCAAGAGCACTCGTTGTCACGGTGGCTGTCTTGGTTGCCATAGCGACACATGTGACCCGCCCACTATCCATTGCACCGATTGTGTGGACATGGAAGACGCCTCGGTCGCAGCCCAGCCCAACCCGCCAGCCGCTCACAACACGACATCCCAGCAGCCCGCACTCTCCAAAGACGCCAAAGATGTTGAACGGAGCAATTTTGACGATGAAGATGATGAACGCGGCGCCTTCGACTATTACACCAGTACACCTGCGGTGGCGGCAGTGGCAGCCTTGGGCAATCCGAAGGTTGTGTCGGAGGCGGAACACCTGAATGATGTCGCCTACGATGGCTCGTTCGTGGTTGACTGTGACACGGTGTCATCAAGTGACTCGCCTCGGTCTGATGGCATCCAAACCCTTGACGACGCGAATGAGTACGAGCTGGAGGCGAGTGCCCAACACAGGCTGTTTGAAGCACGCAGAACAACAAGCAGCCGCTACAAGACGATGGAAGATGTATACAACGCTAAGACACGGGCCAACAATGACCAGCAGTATGACGAACGATTCTCGGTGCACAGCGAGGATGAGGATGACGACAATCTGGTGAACGTGCACGTACACGAGCGTCTCATCAACCGAGAAACAGACGGCATGGAGTGTATCAATCAAGCTAAGACTATGATGATACAGCAGCCACTGAATGCATCGTCATCTTCGCAAAACTATGGCAGCACTGGCATGCACAGTCACCCCCTCTCGTATTGTGATCTGAACCGTGCTGCTGACAATGCAACGGGCTTTAGTCGTGATCTGATGGCTGCATCGGGCGCTTTGCCCGCCAACCTAGCACGTGTCGAGAAAAGCACTTACAGTAAGCGTCGGAGCCCACCGTTTGGCGATCCGGTTTCTCACGAGGAGGTAACGCATTCGGCGTTACAGTTGCTGTCACAGGGACATGTGCACTCACTGGAGGAGCCACCGAGCCATAAAACTGATGATGTCATAACCGCGGAGGGTGCTGCTGCAAAAAAGAAGAGGAAGAAGAAGAAGCACTCTAAAGGTAAGATCAGTTGTTTACCACACACCACACTTGGCCATCTCCTGGTATGTGTTATTGTGTCTTGTAATTTAAACTGACGATAGCAGTGTTGATGTTAAAGATAACACCTGATTAACACTTTCGCTTCCTGCAATTTTGATGGCATGATTATGTTTATGTTTACCACTGGCGATATACTTGGGTTGTAAATTGTGTTTTCTGTGTACAGAGTTTATGCTAAGGCCTAAACAAAAAAATGTTGTGTTTGTAACGGGCCCAAAAAAGTTAGGTAGGGTAGGTAGGGAAATATTTTTTTATTATATTTTTTTTAACACTACAGTAAGCTTACAACACGACATTGTTTATGGACACAATTTATTACACCAACATAAAAACAACGCGTCTGCACCAATGGCAATAGTCAGTGTTCAATGTAGATATCACATAATAAAGTCAGTTTAATTAAAACAAAGAATACTTTTAAACTAAATCTTAAAAATTACACCCATTAGCCAGAAATGTTCCAACTGCCATTCACAAAAACGAAATAAAATTATATCAATGCACTTCGCTGGTTCGGATTGGTTACAATTAAATATGCATACTTAATTATTTAAAGGCATGCCTTTAACATTACGTACACATACTTAATTAATTAGAAGCATGCCTTTAACTTTACATACGCGTGATTAATTAATCAAAGGCAAGTTTTTAATATTACAACTGCGCCTTTAACTTAGTGTATTTAAATAGTAAAAAATTAAATAAATAAATATTAAAGGTGAGCCTGATATGCGGTCGAAGACATAGTAATGATAATCTGCGTAACATGTTGAATTCAACTTCTTCAAAAATATCCTATCTCGAAAATCTGACACCGATTTTGAAACTGCTTTCATATTTAAATTTCTCAACGCGTCAGCTATATCACAAAAATATAATACAAAATGGATCTGCCAGCTCAAAATTTCATTGACATTTCTAATCCAGACTAAAGTCAGTGAAGACGAACTCACAAAGTTAACAAGTACCAGGTCCAGGAGGTTTTGACAGACGGCAGGGATTTTCGGGGCCTGGTAGTGGTACTTGACTGGCTGCCTGCATTCAGCAGTTTAATCGCATTCCTTGGTGCCGGAGCCTCAATGCTAGGGCCGGTATTGGCAGGATCCGGCGTTCATGATATCATGATGAATTTACGTCTATACGCCGTAACTACATTTATGACTGGCGTCTGCGAGGTAAACACGTCCGTGTGCGACACGGTAGTCCACGGTCCTTCCTCCTGTTCCGCCATGGCGATTTCACATGATCCATCGCTGCAGCCATACTCTTTAGCAATGCTGTCAATCGTTTCGTTTCACAGCATAAAAAATGTACGTATAGGATTTCCATTGTGGAATAAGCAATGGCGTTTTATTACGCAGACTAGAGATGCAAGTGCCATCTTGTCATCCCTAGCCAACGTGATTCAGCATGTAACAAGATCGTTCATTGGGTGAAATATTTCGATCCCGCCAATTACGCATGCGGACCCAAACAAGTTCGGTAGTGCACACATGTCATCGAATACGCAGGTTGAATTTTACTCGCGGGTTGTTTTATTAGTTTTAACGAAAATGTAACGAAACAAACATTGATTGAAATATCAAATAAAAAGATTAGGGTCAGCCCGTTTTTCTAGGTAGGGTCGGGTTACCGGAAACACTTTTTTCGCCTACTGTTCACTGCCCGTTTTGTTGTATTGCCAGGTGCTTGGATACTAGGGATCGAATGCAGCTAACAATCGTAAATTTTATATTTTAAATAAATGTATAAAATTTAAAACAAAAATTATTCCATAATTAATTATTAAACTGTGTTAACGTAACTGTGGTGCTGTCGAGTGGTAATCTGCATGTCATGTGTAACTCGCAGACAGTGCTTATGCATGACAGGGCAAACACGCATGTAATTGATTACCAGCTATAGTTCCATGTAAATTGCTGTGTGGTGGCGCTGAGCCATGTTGACTAGGCAGACAGCATCCACAGTGTCTCACTGACCAAAGTCAAAGAGGCATTAACCTGATAAGCCCTGAATTTCTGGGGGAGTTGATTTTGTTTCAACCCATGGGATTATGAAATGCACTGTAACATGTAAAGTCTTCATCAAAACCCTTACAATATATACATATTCTGAATCACAGAATATTTATCTTACCAATGGTAGTAACACTATCAATGTTATGATTAACTGAGGCTAATTAGCATATAATTAGCATATGTAAACAATCGCAAAGTGAAAAATTAAATACGAAATCTAGTTTTATTTTGTCACTCATGGACACAATAAAGCACAAAATGAGGCAAGTTTGGTACTGCAAGGTAGGCCTACATGTCCTCTATGAGCAGCAAGAGAAATTATAATAATATCTGCAATTACCTGTGAAATATTACAATTAGCATGCAAGTACTATGATTTTGGTTGATCGCATATATACATATAAAGCACACAAAACTGTTCACAAAATGCATAATAATGAAAGTTTAGTAGCGTACATGTAATCTACTGACATATATATCAGAGCACACCACGTATTGTAGTATAATAACTTATGGAAAAGAAAAGAAAAATTCAAGGAATATAAATGCAGTAATTCTGCAAATGTGAGTCAAATGTTACGTCAAAAGACTATGAATACAGTAATAACACATCATTGACACGTCGATGTCGTTGTCTTGTTCGCTACTAATGTCATTTGCATTGCCCGCTCATAGTCGTCATAACCATGAATCGTAAAACGTTGACGAGATATCGGTCACTTTAAAAAAATTCGCAAAAATACTAATAATTGACGGATCGATTCTAGAAACGGCTCAAAATGTCTGCACATGTGTTGTTTTCATCCGGGCACCAACAGCATAACCAAAGCGAATGAACGTGGCTCCACATGGCGATCAATATGAACACTACATCCCAACACCGAAATTTCGGTGTTCAGGGTGCATCAGGTTAAATGAAGTACATGCTGCAAGGTTTCAGAACACCACACACAGGCTACAAGCAAGCGCGACTTGAATAAAACATTAGTGCTAAATAGGGTTAGATTCATTTTAATAATAAAAGTACAACTCTGTTCACAGAGCTGTACACTAACACGTAGAAAGCACTTGTAGTCATGTTTACTTGTCCCACCAAAACTATACTTGTCCCACCTGAAAGCTACAAACACAATGAATTGTTATGGCATGATATGACACCCACCTGGGTCTATATAATATCCAGGATGATGTTTCTAACAAATATTTTTTAGTGCATTTTCTGAGTGTAGAAGGAAAAATTTCAATAATTCTAGGAAACAAGGTAGCGTTTGCCAACGTTTATTGTGTTAAAAAGTAATTCTGCAAAATAAAATACCTCCAATGTTGCAACTTGCATAGGTTATGCAAATCATTCAGATGAAACATTTAGCTCTGTAAGCCTTTAGCAGCCAAAGTCAAACCGCAGCTTCTGTGGATGGAGGAGCGCTCGATTTGGCTGTGCCATTCGATACTTTGTTTCGCACCACTGTGTGTCACGTGCACATCAAAATCAGCGTCTTTTTTACAAGTTATACCTATCACATAGTGCACTTGCACTTCGTTAGATGTACAGTCATAATCTCTAATCGTGAATACATTTAGATCTAAGGTGCTCTGGATTAGTATCTTGTCAAAAGTCATTGCCAGACTTTCAGGATGCACTCCACGACCACGGTCCATGCGACATGGCACTTGTGTTTTCATCTTATTCCCCATATTTTCGTTGTTACACCTACTTGTATTCACCACAGTTTCAACTAAGATAATTACTACCTCACCGCACTTAATAATTGTTTCATGAAACATTTAAATAACTGTAGTATCTAGCTTGTGACACGTGCTGTGGGCCGTACTTTCAAACTACTTTGTGTGCAGAGTGTGGGTGATAACGGGGAAGTCGAATGTTTTCGTGCCATAGTTCGAATCACATTACAAACTGGCGTCGCTACACGTATATTTCTTTTATTATGATCTATAACTAATATTGCAAGACTTTGTGAACATAATTTTATAATTTTTAATTGCTGTGAGAATGTAGTTAAACACGACTGCTGGTGCCCAACGGTGGGAATAGGCATGCCCCATGGCATGGTATTGGGACAGGTTTCCACATGCAAAAAAAAATCTGGCATTTCGAAAAAATTGTCTCTGATTCTTCTGCCGATTTCTTATTCTTACTAGGATGTCTCTACTTGTTTATACGAATAGTTTTCTAGCAGTATGATTATGCATAATTCTGAATTTCAAAAGAAATAGTACATGGTCAGTTTTATGCTAAAAACGTATTGTTATTCAACTATTAAACTGGGAAATACTTGTTATGGTATTTGGCATGTTCCAATTTTTAATATGATTTAATAAAATATTATATGCACACCTACATGTAATTTCATTTATTTAAGTTATTATACTCTATATAATATTATAGTTTTTTGTTTTTGGTGCAATATGTTATATATTATATACAGAGTTTTTGTTAAGTGTGGCTATAGCAGGGACCATGAACCCCAAAGCAGGGACCACGTATCATGTTCAACCTGTGGCCGAGTCACTACGTATTGCAGACCACTGTGAATACACCAGGAACTGATATATAATGTGGTTGTAGACTGTACCTTAAAATTTCAGTTTAGTTTATATAGCAATAGAAAATTACTGTTTTGCCTAATCGCTATTTTATCTCGAATAGGCCAATAATGCCTATGTTCATGACTGTCACTGTGTAACAAATTAATGAAAATATTACGAATTATCGCACAACAACAAATAGCAAAGATTACTAATAGTACCTTGTTGACATGAACGTTGGAAATGGTCGTGTGTCCAAACTTCGTGCATTTCCAAATTGAAAAAAACAAAAAAACTAACTATGCATTACATAATTGTTAAAATGTACATAGCTTGCCACAATTGGTCATATAATTGTTCTGCTTTAGTGTTTGTTAACGGGAGTTATTCAAGGTTGATTTGATAGCACTTGCTTCTTTCTTTATGTCACACATTTTTTCAAAAGGAAACAAGTGACACTAAGTCACCAAATAATCAACGTATAGACTATAGTAACTTCGGCAAAAATCATTGCACCGATCCAGTCACTATACGTAATATAATATGCCATTTTCACAAAAATAAGAAGAAACTTGCATAAGACATCCATATTCTGAATCACGAACAATTATTTCATTGTTATTGAACGACAAAAATTATATTATGTACTAGTCTATAACCTAGGGCCTAGGCTATAGTGAATGGTGCAGTAACCATTATAGAAGTCATATTTATACACACAAGAGAACAAAGCAATACTATGTTTTGTCCGATATCTCAAAAACACCTCATCGTCACTTGATCCCTTTTGTTTTGCCATTTCATGGCAGTATAGTGCCAGACTAGGTCACTAGTAGGGGTTCGCCATGTGCCAGCAGCGTACACTAACTAGTTCCGTAAAACTCTGGCAATAATAGAATATTCAGACACTATCTAAGGATAATGTTGGCCAAGTTCAGTGACTAACATTTCGGGATATGCTTTAACAAACGTTATCTTTTCTTATAAGTTTGCTTTTAAAAAATGCCCTGTCTCTCAGACGTCTTATTTTGCTGAACTAGTGCCGCTGCGGCATGGTTGCCAATCTGTCTGCTATGCGGGGTGTGGTTGCCGATCTGTCCTGTATGCGTGGTGTGGTTGCCGATCTGTCCTTTATGCGTGGTGTGGTTACCGATCTGTCCTCTAGGCTCTTGTCTACTAACAGAGCAAGTGTGTGCACTAGCTCTGCTACGAACCACAAGTAACGCTACGAATTGTGGGAAGTAAATATGCTTTGGCGACGTGTAAAATGTCTGTGCAAATTATTTAAAACTGCCGTTTATTAACGCAAAATTACATTTGTTTACTGGCGCTGTTTTGTTGCCTCATGTTAGCCAGGTACACCCTTATATAATATTAATTTTAAGGAAGCTATGAATTGTGTAAGTTCTAATGATTGTCTCACTGACTGCGTGTTAAAGTGGTAAAATATAGCGCCGCTCGGTTACAAAGTCACCAGAGTTGTGGGTCTAAGTCTTCAAAGAATACTGTCCGAATTCACCAGGCCTAATTCACCGTGGGCCAACTTCACCTGTATCCGTGCTGACAACTTGCTTTGATCCGAGGTGGACCGTGGTCGTCGATGCCTGTGTTGCTGTCTGTGTTCTTCCACTACTGGGAATAATGTTGGCACAACATCCTCTTTCAAAGAGATTTTAGCACTAGGATAACCCAGAGCTGCCATCTTCCGAATCGCAGTCAAAAAAAAAAATGTCTCAAAGCGAGCAAAGCCAGCAGTGTTTCGTTGGCTTGAAGTTTGCTTTTTTAAAACAAAGTTTGTTCTATAGGGAGCTTATACCAACTACATGTTACTCTATTCTTACTACTGTTTGCATTACAATCGAATGCTGCACAATAAACCATTCTAATGCTCATTTCTAAACAACCGCTATCGCTGTCAACGGTACTATGAATGGATGGAAAGTCCCAATCTTGTAGCACTTCCTTGTCATCGGTGATGTCATGTCGAAGCTTGCCAATAATTGTGGGGAAAATATGCACAATCGAGGCAGGCCAGTAGAACAGAGTATTATTTATAATTATTAATTAATTAAATTCTAATGAATTTTTCGTTGTTGTAGAAATGGAAATATACTACAAGATGTAATATAATATGATTTCAAGCAGTCATTGTTTTATTCCCTTTGAACCGTTTCATGAAGGTTATATCTAGGGTACGCAGAGCAGTTCTTTTTCGTGATGCCATTTACCAAGGGATTGTTTGAATTTAAAAACACTGCACTGTCGTTGATCACAATTACCCCACGTTGACTTAGGTTGAGTTACATTATATCATTTCCAATTACACATACCAATTCCAGTTACCCCCTAAAAATATAAATTCCAGTTACAAAATGCCAATTCCAATTATCAATTCCGTGTAGAAAAATAACTGAACAGAGCAACCATAGACAAGCTCAACGCCAATAAATTTAATGTCTATTTTGGAGCAGCTTTACTTAGTTACTGCATATTACAGTACAAAACAGATATGAAATACACAACATGTTGTATTTTATTGATTATTTGTAGTGAATAATTTGAGTTAAAGTTACATGATGTAATTGCAAAAGTAATTAAAAGTACTAATTACATTTTTGTCATTAGGAAGGAAGAAAGTCATGTTTTTGATCAGTAGATGGCAGGCGTATATAAACGCAATGCATCGTGGGATCAGTTGTTGACGGAAGTACAACTTGTGCTTCAAATATTAAAGAGTTGGAAAGAATTACTTTCAGCAGAGAATACATCATACCAACAGTTCTTTTTCTTCCGGGTACGAGTCGACCCTCTCTTCAAAGCTTATAGACTCGGTGTGTGTGCACACGTGCTAAAGTGCTGTAAGAAAAAGTAATAAAATATCTGGAAGAAAGAGAAAAGATGATAGTGTGCATGTAGAACTGCAATTTAAGGAGAGGAAAAGTTGAAAGCATGAAATAATTAAGGAAAGAAAGAATTAATGTTTCAAGTTGGAGATCCTCTGTCTGAAGATCTCCAAACTTGGCTGGCAGGTTGTTCCAGTTGGCTATTGTACGGGCTAAGAAGTTGTTCCAGTTGGCTGTTGTACGGGCTAAGAAGCAGTAGTGGATGTCTTAGTGATTAGGGGGAGTTGAAAGGCTTAGGAATGCATGTGTTAAGAGGGTCTCATGAGATGTATAGGTTGGGGGAAGAAATCCAGGCGTATATGCCATGCAAGGACTTATATAACATGACAAGGTGGATGTCAGCTGCGCCAATGTTTGAGCATAGTGGTGACAATTACTCTTACTGATATTAAACAGAAATCACAATGCTAACATTGGAATGCAAAAATCAGCTGATCTGATGTTTGAACGTGACTGACCACGCGTTGGTGTAGACACGTGATTGCTTCAGTGCAAGGCAAGAGTTGCATGATTTATGTGTTGTGCTTCTATTGACAATCAGTGTTATATTATGCACCAGTGGTACCAGGGGTTATTTCACCTTTATATTAGTGTTATGTTATGCACCAGAGGCGCCACGGGTTATTCCAGGTAGCCTCTAATAAAACCCTTCATGTGTGCATGTAGCAGCTGAGGTAAGAGATGTAACAATGTGTCCCTGTTGACAGGTGATGAATGCGAGGAGGGGCGGTCCCTGAAGAAGGACATCAACGGCAACCCCATGAGCGGGTCGACGAAGAAACAGCACTTGAGCGACAAGACGACAGACAGCGGGTCATCGGACACTCACTCTCGTGCCGAGTTCTCCGATCTGAACCAGGGCCAGATGTCGTCGACTTCTGACAGTACTTACAGCAAGAGGAAAGCAAAGAAGACGAAACGTGAACAGAAGGAAACGCGCACCACGCAAGCCAAGGACATCCCTGGTAACCGCGGAGACCAGGACGTTGAGACACTCCTGAATTACATAGAGAACGGTCGGAAGAAGCAGCGACAGAATGGGCAGGTGAACGGTGTTCCACCGCTTGCTCCGGTGCCACTTGGTGGCACCACTGAACAAAAGTCGTCGTTTTCTACGAAGAAGCCTGGATGCAGTAAACACGAGAGAAATGTCAGGGAAACTGACGGTAAGGGGCTGAGCGGTGGGTCGGAAGGGAAGGTGTCAGATATGTGTACAGGGAGCGAGGGAAGTTCTGTGTCGGACTGCGTCACCAACATGAGTTCTGTGCACGACATAAGGTCAACGAAAGACGCTTCACTTGTGTTGCCGCTCTGCAGTGACACATATATATTCACCGACTTTGACCGCATCCTGCCGCTGAAAGAGGCTGAGTTCACAGAAGTGAAGAAGAAGAAGAAACGACGACAGGACATCATCGTGCAGAAGGATTCTGTCTTGCACTCCCTCTGCCAGGTGGAGCCACATCGCAAGCCGCACGCCAACACGCATTCGGTGACGCCGCTGCCTGTGTCTAGTATAGGCTCCGATAATGTGCACGTCGAGAGGGCTCTTAGTCCGTCTTCTTTCCCAGTGCTGCGGCGATCTCGGGAGGGGCGACGTAATTCAACCGGCAACGCTCCGCCCATGGACGCTGTGCAGGATGATTGTGATATGGAGTCAGTGAAGTGGGTGCCGACAGGATCAGAACTTGGCAGCAGGCTTGATGGAGTTCTGTCTCCTAGATTGAATCGTCTTGCAAAGCAGTCTTATGCAAAAATAGCGGCGTCGCAGAGGCCAGTCAAGGACAGTAGCGCTCTCTACCGGGCAGAACAGATGCACCAGACTGGCCCCGAAGGTCTCACCGCAAGTGTTAATTATGCAAAAGATGTTGATCGACACAAAACTGTGATCACCAGTGTAGAGGGAGTAGGTATGGTAGGTGTACAAAATATGAAGCCAATGGATGTGGTTGGATGCAGCACAGCCACTGCCTTGTCCCAGTCTACTAGTGTGCAGCTGGTAGTGTCTTCAGCTGCCTCGTCCGTTGATAGCTTGCACAGTTGTCCACTCACCGACAGTGTCAGAACGTTGGTGACACCAGACACCACTGGCGCCATAACAAAAAAGACTGCACGCAGCACCCTGACACAGGTGGAATCTGTGTCCACTGGCCAGCCATCCAGTCTCGTCTGTAGTCAGTCGTCCACGCACTGTGTCCATCTGACTGATGAACCGAGCTTGCAGACAGTTCTAGGCTTAGACATGTGTCTCCGGAGGAGATCGGAGCCATCGGTATGTGGCTCGCGTGAAAACAACATCGAACTGAAGGCCTGTGAGATTCAGCCAGTTGGCAATGAAGACGAACCACAGGCTGGTGTCCCAGGATCCCTTGCAGTGGCGGTTGCAGCTCCGAGTGTGTATCTGTGGAACGCTCTGAGTCACGTTGATGCCGTGCCACCAAATGATAAGCAAGATGTTGTTGCCAACGAAACACTATGTAGTAATAAAAAAAATCCGCCACATCCACTAAGCTGCTCTGGTGCTGCATTTAGTGACCTATCGGTTAGTGTTGTAAATATAATTGGTGTAAATAGTAAGATGTTATCACCGCAGAATAATAGCGGGCTGACACCAGCTACCCAAGTTAGTGCGCCTCCAAACACTGGGGGATGTAGCAGAGCCGCTGCAGCTGCCCCGAAGGCGGGCAACATGAAGAGAAGTAAAACTGATAAGTCTGTTATATTTTTTGACAAGAAGCTCAACGAGCTACCGCAGAATCTTGGAATATCGTTTGGCTTCGGGCCAGAGACGATTTCTGTGAAAGACATCATGAAAAACAGTGGCAGCGATGCGTGTGGGACATGCGTGCTTGAGCACCCCGTGATAGACCCTTGTCAGCAGCAGCAGCAGCGATCACGTGATAATAGTCTTAGTCTTGTTGCTGACACAATGCCCTCGCCGCAGTCATCCAGTGGCGAAGCTGCAGACGTTTGCAGGGCTAAAGTCCTTGTGCCAGTGAATGGTGTCATCTTGCCTCACACTGCTAGTCTACACCAGGATGCGTCACAAGATCTGGCATCGTCCAGCATCTCGTGCACGTGTCCCGAACATGTTCATCTGGTCAGCGATTCGCCAACGCCGTTACAGGCAGCAGGCAGCAGGCACGCCGGACCACCGTATAACCGTGCCAATGATTTCAACTTCCAGCGAGGAAAGTTTGATGTTGAGGGTGCAGTCACGTTCCTTTACAAAGGTAATTATTTTAGGGTGCTGCATGTTGTTGGTCATATTAAAGTGCTGGCGGGCGGGCGGGCGGGCGGGCGGGCGGGCGGGCGGGCGGGCGGGCGGGCGGGCGGGCGGGCGGGCGGGCGGGCGGGCGGGCGGGCGGGCGGGCGGGCGGGCGGGCGGGCGGGCGGGCGGGCGGGCGGGCGGGCGGGCGGGCGGGCGGTCTTGTTAAAGGTTCCTCCTCAATTTGATTTTTTTGCTAGGGTCATTTCAAATTCATGTTTCAAAAATTCAAACCTACCTAGCATCCACTGCAACATGCTTGCTCGTTTGTGCAACTTTTATATGTAGTTTTTGAGAAATCATTCGACAAACTATTAAATTACTAAATGTTTGGTCAAACATTAAGTCAGTTCTGAATGGAAACGCTGAAAACTCACGAATTTCACCCTTGGTGAAATTTTTTAACTTTGCCGTGTGATCGACGAGAGGATGGAAGTCACGCCCATGATCGGCATTGACCTGAAAAAGTGTTTACCATTTTGGATATCCACTATTTTGATCCTTACCAAATCTAATGACTGAATTAAATTCTTTCGATCATTTGAAAAATATGCATTTTTTCTTCATTAAATCGACTGCGGATGTTACTTAGACTTTTCACGCACTACATATTTGGACGTGAACGAACCGGATTTGCGATAGGCTAATTCAGTTGAGGATGGAGTTTTGAGTCTTGTTAAAAGACAATTAATTAGGCGATGCTGGAAAATTGCCATTGATGATAAATCTTGACTACAACACTGGCAGGTACTTGTTTGGAGGTTTGTACACTACAAGGTAGTAGCAGGGTTTGTCTGTTGCACTGACATATGTGTCACATCACCTGAGATGAATGGTCATTGAACAACCATTTCTCCAGTTGTTACTTTCACCCTCTGACCAATGGTCATTTGGGGTTACTGGCCCCATTATTTAGAATGTATTGGTAGAAATAGGCCAGTATCAAAGGGAATGAGCAATAAATAATTTGAATCTAAGGACGTAGCAATACCAGATGGATACATTTGGGCATAATTTTTAGCTGGCATAGGCAGATAATTAAAAATGGATTTATAATGGTGTCACCTAGTTTGTAATGTTTATGTAGTCTTGCCATTTGACATCTACATTCAGTGATAGAGCTAGTTTTTATTCGTTAAAATTAGTTACACCATTTATTGGTGGCAGCAATTTACACGACTGATGGCTTACACTGTTTACACGACTGATGGCTTACACTGTTTACACGACTGATGGCTTACACTGTTTACACGACTGATGGCTTACACTGTACTGTAAATTAAAGATACTTTTTTCTCTCTGTTAGTGGTAGCGCCAATCTTAGTTTCATGTATTGGAAGAATCTTTAAACAGGCACTGTTGATTAAGAATATACACAGTAGTTGATTGTAAGCATTTATAAGGAAAAGGTGAACATTTAATTTCCTGACATTGGCCTTTATGCCAGCATAAAAATACTTGAGGAAAGAATGTGGCCATTTTCGAGATTATATTTCAAGTACCGGTACTATCAGTATTATTTGAATTAAATATATTTTAAATAAGATGTAATTTAATGTATGTATTTAAACTGATGTCTGGTATTGAGTGGCGGAAATATTTATATTTCAGAGTGGGAGAAGATCACGAAAACAAAAACCAAGCGTAAGTGTTTACTGCATTTTTTGTTTATTGTCATATCTTGACATTAGGACTAGAACAGGTTGGGATCGGGATGCAATACCAAGAAATGTTTACAAAAAATATAATAAACTAATTTGTAATTCATTTAGAACACCAACTTGGTGTTATATTTAAACACTATGCTTGTTTACTTGGCATTTAATTTAACCAACCTATGTCGTTATGACGATGCAAGTATGCATAATTTATTGTATTCGACGCGATTCCTACAAACTTTAATTTAACTTTCCAAAACACTTGACTCCAATTTGTTTCTGTTTCTTTGTCCAGATTGAAACCAGTATTCTGTTCGTATGACGTTAAAAATTATTAATGCCACTCTTCAAACCCATTGAAAAAATACCTGTTAAAATAACATTTAATTAATACAATAATATGATAAAATTTTGACTAGCGCTATATTTCTGGGACTCGTGCCATGAGAATGTCTCCCTGTAAAGTTGAATATGTGAACCTGAAACAATATTCTCAGTGCTCTTTACGAGCCAAACGAGAAGAAGGTGCTCAGTTCTTTGTGTTTTGCTTCCAGGTACGTCCAGGGTAACGTTTTACGGTAACAACCAGTACAACTGAGGTGGAGTACGTCAGCACCAACTTGATATCATGAAGTTGTCGCTGTGGAAGAAGTCTTTCGATGAACATGTCAAGTAATAGGTGTAGTTTCCTCTTGAGTGTATAATGTTATCGTAACCACAGCATCGCAGCAATCGTAGAACGTTTTTGCACAGCATAGGTTGGTTCGTGGCCATATGACACAAGGAGCAGGCTGAGGAATTGACTTCTACTTCTACCAAAGACGTGCCTTCTGTATTTTCACCTCATCATTTCACTCGCTCTAGTGGATGTTCGTGCGTGCTTCCGCCACTAGACTGTGCTGCTTTGTTACTAGAGACGATGTTTACTGCTGCCGCGTTTGATTGATTGTTCATTTGATGACTGCGAGATGGCATAACTGTATATGACAGCCGTGTGCAGGTTGACAAATTTATGCAGTTACTGACAACAGCTTCCATTTCACCCTCTTTTGCAAATTGTACATAAGACTAGAGAAAGCAAAATGGTTTGGGGAAACTATGCAGAATATTGAGTTTGACTTTCCGGCAGTGTCTCCGTGTGTCTGATTGTGAAGGACGATGAGGTATTGCTTTGTTGCTGCTTTACTTACGGTGCTTGGAGCAGTCAGAGTGCTTTGATGTAGGCATTTATATACAGCATCGAAACACTGTCAAGAGATGTGACATCAGAACAGTTCTGTGTCAACGAGTTGGTTCCAGTTGAACAACGCAAAAAGCATATGCTTTAAACTAGGAATTGTTTTCTTGTGATGATCGTGCCCTTACTCGCATGCCCTGGTTCTGAATCTGATGAGGTGTTTCTAACGTAGGTGATTTCTTCCTGGCCACGACAAAGTGCCTGCCCGCCCTGATGCAAAAAGTACTCCATTGAGATGGGCTGTGTCGTGTGATAGTTCCTTGCACATGTTTCTTGGTTAGGTGAAATTTAGTTGCCACTGCATTCACTAGATGGCGCAACAGTAGCAAGTGAAAGCTGCAATATGGTTGAAAGTTCTCAAGCAAGAGTGTAGAAGTGAGGCTTTGTTGTACATTTTGATGAATGATGATGATGGTAAGTTGGTGCACCAGACGAGTGCACAAGTGATGGTAGTTTCCGATAGGATTAAAGAGAATGCACCAATATGCATGTCTGCTGTCGCAATGGTGCTCATGTCGTGTTGACTGGCCAGTGTTAGCAGGCACTAGGCTGTTGGTCAAGACTATTGGTCAAGACTGTCCAGGGTGTAGCACAACGGGGCAAGAGGCAAAGTGGCCAGTTGTATGTTGTTGATTATTTTGTCTCCTTTCAAGTGTTGGTCATGTGATCGGGCCAGAGAAAGGGGCAATGTCAAAGGTAACTGTTCTCATAAGTTTGTCGGATTTTACATGTTTATGTCCGTTTTGTTTAACATGTCTGTGTTTAATAATGTATTTTGGTATCACGAATGGAACCCGTTATCTTGTTTCTGACTCGCTTGCCCGTTCTGCAGTTGTTAAGTGGTGTGTGCGTGTTTCAGAGATAACGTATGACGAAATTGTTTGTTTGTTTGTTAAATTAATGAATCAATTATGTGTGAAAATAATTGGCCGACTTTGCCTAAGTTCAAAGCTATTGTTACTATTATACGTCTTGTTTTTCTATGTATTTTGGTGGTTGTTAAACGTTTGGATGTGTGTATGAGTTGCGAGCAGCTTATGGCAGATTCTGTAAGCTTTGATGGATGCAGCAATGCGACTGATGCATGTAGGGATACGCTGCCGGCTCATTCGATTAGCTGCAAGCTATGCTACATGTTGACAATTTATATATATATATATATATATATATATATATATATATATATATGAGCCGCTGTTATCAGCGTGTAAAACAAAAACAGTGTTTTGCTACCATCGGTAAGGTGCTGTTTATATAGGAAGCTAACATTCGTTACAAATCTGTTTTGGCGGGGCAGTTTGCCACTATATGTTACTGTGTCATCTTACTGTGGGTGTCTCACAGTTGTGATTTCTACGTACTGTTGAAAATTGTGGAAGAGATGTATGTCTTGCAGGTTGGCCCAGGTTTTGTATTGTGACAGTGTCGTCTGTGTTGACGACGCGTCACTAGAATTTGTGTGACATGTCAGTATATCATGTGTGGTTGGAGATGTTTTTAACTGTAATGTTTCATCACCTCCCGCCACCCTGTGCATCATTGTCACTCTAAGGGTGATGGGTGCTTCATTCTGTCATTATTCGATGAATTGTTCAACTTGGTGACATGATGAATTAGCAAATACCAACTGTGTGACATATCGACTCGGATCATAAGTATTGTTCATCTCATTTCTTTTCCACTCGCGCCTTGTTTTATCTGTTTTGTTCTGGTGTTGGCTGTGCTGGTCAGCGTCGTGTTGTGTCATCATTTTTTTTCTCGTATTTTCCTCTTGTCCGCATAATCATGGGACCAAGAGGAAGACCAGCTGGTCAGACGGGTCGTCCGGTGTGGCGTTTTGATAACAAGAAATGCTGATGATAAGATATGATGAATAGCACTCAAATGCAACTAATATAACCTGCGCGAGGCCAACAAAGTTTCCGTTTTCTTGTCAGAAGAAATTTTGAAAATGGGGCAATGACATGGCTATAAAAAAATCACAACCACATTTGTGACTTGTTCAGAATAAGACGGAGTATCATGCAATCATGTTTGTTAATATTCCATTGGTTGGGAACAGTCGTGTCAGTGGAGAAAAGAAACCATAAACCTTCTTTGCCGCTGTATGTTTGTAGAGATTAAATAAAAATAAGAATGTTAGTGCTATTAATTTGATAAATGAACACACTACACTGTCTCGGTAATATGATAATATATATCTATCTACATAAAGTCCAGTTTTCCTTTGTGTTTACTGTGGATGTAGGTAGTAACAATTCATATATGATATTTTGTGCAGCGAACTCAATACACACATTCCCGTTGACTGGGAGGTCTCTGAAATGAAAACCAAAAGTAAGGTGGATTAACAGTTATGGGTTGTTTCTGCCTGTTTGTTATTAAATTGGTTGACATCTCTTCATTTGCTGGTGTGAAACGCCATAGCCATGAAAGTGACACATCGGTTTCATATTTGCAGGAGTTGTAGGAACGTTTGAGGACCTGCCAACGGTTTAATTTTGTAATCAAGAGTTGTAATGACGTCTAATGTTGTGTTACAGACGGTCTTTTGCGAGCACGCTCGGTCTAGTACGATATCGGGTGTCGGTTGCGAGAAAAACCCAAGCTCAGGCTTGTCAGTGTTTGAGAAGTCATTGTGCACGTTCGGTCGTATTTCCATGTCTCATTTCATACATCTGTATTAAAGAACAGCCGTCATTCAAACGGCGTGTCTATATGACAAATTGGTCTCAACAAATGTCTGGTGTATGTATATGAGAGGGTGTTCTGTGTCTATATGCCATTCATATTGGCTGGACTACGTTTAAGGTGTTTTGTATGAATTTATGTTGGAAGGGATGTTTTTATTCCTGTATACCAACATTCAGCATTGGAAAAATACTACCTGGTTTATTGTTACTTGTGATACACTGTATAAAGAAATTAACTAGCCCCTTGTTACATGCAAATACAATACGTACATCTATGTCTTTGCTCATATACCTTCTGAATGGCTAATTAAATGATAAGTTCTGTCAAGTAATTTTGCTGGTTTGTTTGGATTTTTATTTTTTTATTTCTGTAATGTTATTTGAGCAGTCTAACTTTTGTTTGGAGCGAGAGCTCTCCTGGCAAAGTATAATATGTCGGTGGGTCTCGCTCTCGACAAGAAAGGGGCGAAACGATTACAGGCCGTTGTTCCAGCAACATTTTTATTTAAGATAGATCGTAACAGATTCAACTAACCCTGATGCTATGTGTTGGTGTTGAATATGATTTCTGTGTTTAATAAAATATTGCATACAAATGAATGCGTCTGAAATGCAGTTAGAAAGTTAAAGGTATTGTCTGATTATCTTTATTTTGTGATCAAATCACACCTCCAACAAGATCATCCTGCTCCAACGGTACCCTAATTGATAATATATTCTGTAAATTTCAAAGCTCAACAGCCACAGCTACAGCTGGTATATTAATAAACAAATTATCTGATCACCTCCCTTGCTTTGTTCTCTTAGACGTTTTGTTAGTTAATCCGCCATATCCCAAAAGGATTAAAATAAGCACACAAAATAAAAAAGCTATTCTAAATATGATAAATGATATTAGTGCCTCCGATTTGCACAGCAAACTAGACAAAAGTTTGACTACAGACCCTAATTTAAGTTATAACATTATACATGAAGTAATTGAAAAGGCTAAGAACAATCATAATTATTATGTTGAGCAAATTAGTGAAATTTTATAAATGTAAACATAAAAAATCCAAATGGATAGATTTTGCATTTATGCCACTTCCTTCCTTTTTATCTCCACCCACTTCCCCCTGGGACACGGAGTTTTACATTCGAGTGTGGTATTAGAAATCAAATGTTCATAAATTGTCTCGATGTCAGGCATGTTTCTGTTTCCCCGGACGACGACAATCTGGGAGCATTCCAAGCAGAACGCTTACTCTAAACAGCGTCCAAGACACTGGCGACAGACGACGGCGCCGCCTTGTGGATAATGAATAACTAATTGTGATGCTTCGAAGACAATCCAGGTACATAATATAGGTAGTGATGTCGACAGACGGCGCCGCTAATTCAGTCAGACGAGAATCCGTTACGATTTGGCTAACTGCTTCTTCGTATCTACATATTGGTCATATATTTTGATACTTTGGAATAAATTTGCATAGCGTCACTACTATTTATGCAAATATTAATTTCTTTGCGACTTTAAGCACGCACGCATTTAATTTCTGTCTACAGAAATAGTACTTATTTGTAGATTGCTAAGCTCCTCAGGCTCAGCTTTCATTTGATATTACACACTATGATCACTACTGAATAGTTAATCTTGTTCTATTAATTAATTAACGTGGTTTTATTTATTAATTGATTTCTTGTTCCGTCTGCACACACGGTAGACACATTTCCCAACAAAATAATAAAAACAAAATTAATTGAATTATTTCCGGAAAATCTAGCACATTGATGTAAATTAAAATCTAGAACTAAACTTCTATCAATTTGCTAATTGTCATTGGTAACAATTGAACGTAACAGTTTTGATCACAGTTGTAATTAAAGATGCCCCAATTCGGGGTCCATTTTCTGGTTCATTTTTCTGTGCTGTATAAGAGATAAGCCTATTATCTGAATGACAGTCTGTGCAGTCTGTGCCAGACCGGGCCTAGTAACTCAATCATACAGCACTAGGTGTCGTGTTGTTCGCCCTCGCGGCCAATGGTTGGTACTTTTCAGGTGAGTAGAATTTTTACTCTTTCACGTCGTTTATGAGCCGATTTAGCTAAGAAATTTCAGACTGTGGTTTTGAGGACTGCACATTTTATATCTGAAAGCAGAACCAACAACAAGATGTGATTCATTATTGTCAGTGTTATCTCGGGCAGTCAACGCAACGCCAAAGCGACAAATTGGCGCGACGCGTACGTGACCGGCGACACTGAGTCTGACTGTCGCTTTGCAAATTGGCTCGTATTTTCGAAACAGAAGTTAATTAACTTTCTGCGATATTTTCGTAGCGATCACGTACATCTATTCACAACGTAATTCCAGAAAGTAAGATTTTAACACTATATTCCAGAACAAGTCAATAACCTATATGCATGGGCCATGGCCAGCACTGGCACTGCCATGGCATGGGCATTGGCCGTTGCCTTCATTTTCGTCGTTGGTTTGGACTACCTTTCTCATAAATCGGCATAATTGGCCATAATCGTTTCTGCACCAATTTTATCTGACTGGCTGTTAACGTCACGCACCGCATCACATCCCAGTTTATTTGTGATCAGCTGTTTAGGTTAGGGAGTATGCATCAAATATCAACCATGCCAACTCTACCTACTGGAATGGTTGTATGCTACCGATTTGAGGTACCAGATACCTTTTAGTTTTACTGCCTACCAATAATACCAATTATATATAGTATCAATCGCATTCATACCGCTTTCATCAAATATCAGACTCGCCTCAACTATCCTCTTTGGGGGCTGGTGCCCATATAGATCGAGGGGGTGCAGCAGGAAGTGGGAGGTGGGAAGTTGGCCCTAAAGATTGGGGGAGGTGGGAAGTTGGCCTAAAAAATTGGGAGGTGGGATTGGAAGGGGGTGGGAGGTGGACTCTCATAAATGGTGGGATGGGATGTTGACCTCAAAACAGGAGAGTTGAGACCCCTGCCACACCCCCCCATAAGGTAGCAGTATGCTCTCTCCTTGTTCCTCTGCTTCATTCCATGATTTCCACCCCAGTTCCTGTTTTTTCTTCTGTTATGAAAGCAACTTTCAGTTTCCTTAACAATAGTTCGAATTTGGAGGGTTGTTGGCCCTCTGCATTAAGTTTAAGTTTGGTGTTTTCCTTCCTCTAACCATCGGGAATCATGGAGAGGTGAGGTCAACTTAAGTGTTCTTCATAAGTTCAAATTTCAGCAGAAATGTTTATTTTTATGCAAAATATTAGATTATGGATCTAAATATAATTTCTGCCCCAGCCTAATGCATGAAATATCACCAAAATGCTTAGCAAATTTTCAAAAAGGTATCTGCATGCCCTCCAGCCAGCTGCAATGCACAATGCAGCTTTGTAGCATATTGTCTACCGCTCTTACAAATGTTGGCTTTCAATGATTCGTGTATGGTTCCTAAGTAGAAACCTTTTAATCCTACCTATGCTGTAGTTGACTATTATCGGTATCAGAATGGTTATTGTTCAGGCATGTTTATCAACATTGCTAGGGCTACAGTTATATGATACAGTCATCAAATATAGGCCCAAATCAAACATACTATACAAAGCAATGTCAGACAAAGCAGACCAAATATATTTTACAAATGTAGTCTGAGATGTCTTCTCGCATGGTTCATTATGATGCTACAATAAAAGATATGTTCTAAATTATGTAATAAGAATATACCTTTGGACAGGTTTTATTTATAGGACGGGTTGTTACGAAACGAATACAGAATTTTTACGCATACTTATTAATTCCAGATTAGAATATGCTGCAGGTAACCTGATCACTATGTACTCAGATTAAAGCCACAAAGTCCAATCATTCAGCTGTTAACAGAGTAGAGAATTGTTGGGCACCAGCGACTAGGGACATGAACAGGTAATACATGTTTATTAACTCAAATATTTTCTATACATATTCTTAATTGTGAAGTCTGATACATTTGCTAGGTAGTCCACTGTAACTGTGTTAATCATAGGGATCCCAGGGATATGGGTTAAGTAAACATTTTTAATAAGGCAGAAACTATAGCATCTAGCAAAAATCCTTGCACAGTGAGTCCGTAGATATATTCATGAAACTTGTGGCTGTGTGAAGATAATGATCACAGCATGAACACCATACAATTAGAGCCATGTAAGTTGAATGTAGTCTACCGTGGCTCAGCGAGCCAGCTAACCACTTGCCTAGTAAACCGTAATTGGTGGTCTCTTCTGTGGAACTTAATCTGCATTGTTAGATTGGCTCATTGTACATTGATTTTTCATTCCGGTGGCAAGTCCAAGGTAAGCAGGTCGAGTTGCCAAACTGTGGTCGCACCCATTGATCAGGGCTACCTGGAGACTCGGGCAGCAAATACAAACAGGTACATCTCCACATGGATCGTGCTGGCCAACCCGGCACTTTTACACATCTTTGCTAGGTTGCTAGGCAATCACCTCAAACAGAGGGGATCCCAAAGGAATTGGTGTTGGACTTAATTAATGTTAATAGCAACAAATGTTTGTGGCTCTGAGTAACTGCATGGTGCCCTATCACTGACTTCCAGTGGCCACATAAATATACGTGGTCAGTGAGTGAGTAAGTGATCAGTTTGTGCTACCAAAGACAGGACAGTTGTATGTAGGCTTTACTTGAGCTTTCCTGAAACTTGATGTAAATTTAGTTTTAAATGGATAAGAATGATAGATAACATTGGCGATCACTTCAATCGTATCTGGTTATAACCAAACGAATGGTGTAATTTCAGGCAAAACTGGTGACAATTTGGACTTGGAAAGTCATCCCAGAACTGCTGGTAGTGCACTGGACAACAGATACCAAAAGACACACCTGAATTGACAATGATGGAGGTTTAGAGCAAGTTGTTGTGAAGCAGACTGATAGTCAGCTACCAGGACAGACCAGAGGACATGAGCAAGATACCAGGTCCCGTTGCTAATGGAGGACCACCGCAGCATGGGCAGGAGACTAGGGCTAGCCAAGAGGTAAGGCAACCCGCCCCACGGAAAACTGCCCATGGCTCCCCACCAATGTCTAAGGAGAAGTTGGGAGGTACGGACACGGGCTCAGCCGGCGTTCCCAAAACCACACCCGGGAAACTGGATATGAATGGAATGACAGCTAGTGTAGACAGTGTCGTGCAGAATGACATGTCGACAGGTGACACGTCGTCGAGACGTAAATCAAACAACAATGCGAGTAACGGTTCACTGCAACGTAACTCTGTTGAACAGACACAAAGTGGCGCCACCATACAGTCAGAGCAGGATGATGTCGCTCCAGTGCCGAAGAATAAGAAGTTATCGGCCGTAAAATCGGTTGCAAGGTATGTGACGACATTTGTGACATATACTTTTTAGGAGCTGCCTATGTTTTGTTCATGCTTAAGGACACTAATGTTTTGCACTGCCAAAGGTTATAAACTTTTTATACAGTAGGTTTTTGGGTACAAGTGTCTTGCTGTGGACATATGAATGTAGAAAATACTTCTTATTTATGCTGTGACCAGCTAATGCCATCATATTCTCATTGTATGCAGTGAATCCAATTTTAACACCACAGTACGATGTGATATCATCTAGCCATAAAATATACTAGTAAGATGTGATAGTTGAACAAAATGTGACAAGCCTTGTTACGCATGCGTGTTTTTGGACTGCTGACTTTACATTTGTTTTATAGATGATATAATTATACATTACTTATGTTTTTTATAATACTGAATTATTGAACAATATAGGTTATACCCAGTTAATTGCACACTCTAGCGAACCACAGAAATGTGATGTTGACATAACCAAATCCACGTGTTGTGGTTTTTGCTAACCATTGTATTTAAGCTTAGCCATTGATTGTGGTTTAACCAGTGTGGTTTAACCATTAGCATCTCTACTACAAGTACAACTGGGAAACCACGAAGCAGAACATTCCAGTAGGTCTAAATCAAAATCCTGCCAGAATCAATTATTACGTTGACACAGTATGCAAGGCTTGATATACAAGCCCCCGTTGACTGCACGTTGACTCCTGTGTGCCCCTATGCTCTGTACCAATGATGCTGCACGCTTCAAGCTGTACGTATGTCTTCCCACAGGTATTCTAGACGTAACTCATGGTAAGCCATCTTGTTGTTACCAGTGACTATTGTTACACTGAATGCACCACGCTGGAAGATGGTCGCAAACAATGCTTTATGGTCGATGTTAAATGTCTCATTATCATGTTCAACTTCTTTGTTAGGGACCATTCACAATTGTAAAAATTAACTTATTTATACAAAGTGTGCTAATTCTCACACCCCGTCCCAGAATTAGTACCTTAAAAATGAAATGCTGATAATCTTCACGATCTAAAGATATATTGATGTAACAGTGACACAGTGACACAGATGTAACAGTGACACAGTGACACAGATGTAACAGTGACACAGTGCATGTATAGGACATAGAATAGTAACCATCAGAATACATTATGTCTAGAAACAACTAACAACTACATGGTGTTATATTGATAATTGTTTTCCATGATGTTGTGTCGGGTGTCGGACTGTATTACAATGTCACACCATGAAAACGGTTAAGCGATTTAAAAACAATAGTAGTTCCATAATTCACCTTGCAGCATTGCATGACGCAACAGTGGTCATATTTCGCATGTGACAGGACATTAAAAAGACGTATGTGGGCCTTGATCCTCTCCCCCTGTTAGTACGCTTTGTACAAATAGATAAATGTCGACAATTGTGAATGGTCCCTTATGCACTAGATATCGTGATCGTCCAAAAAGTTATTTTAAAGAAATTATACAAAATTATGCCATTAAGAAAATGTATTGGTGACTATATATGCAGGGTTCAAATTTAGTAGGGGTTTGTGGGCCTGCAGGCCCATTGATTCACTGCCAGACCCCCAATAGTTCCGAATCTGGGGGTCCGGTTGACCCTTAGGCCTAGCATTTGGCCAAAAACTATGATATTGGTGCGTCTCGAAGGCACAACACAATTACATTACCTGATTTTAAGAGTTCCACTAAAGGGCATTATCGGTGAGGTCTTCATTTTTATGAGAGGCGAAGTTTGTTGTACTTAAGATAAAGTAAGATAAACAAACCCATATGTGAGCTGCTTTAAAACTGACACGAGAGCTGAGAAAGCTTAAACTTGATTGGTCAACAGTTAATTCGGTCATCCAATGCTGCTTCACATTAAGAAAGAAACATTTATATGATGCAAAATGCATTTTGATTGGCTGACTGATGATCGAACACCCAATCAATGGCCGCGATATATTGTTAGCAGCTAACTGAGCACATGGTGATTTCCTGAATGCACAATTCATGCGGCTATTGATTTTATTGTATTATTGGGGAAAACCGGAAAAGGTGGTTGAAAAGTTGTCTGATTTTAAGAAATATGTGCACGGGAAAACACTGTGAAGATAAAAAATAACTGCACAAAAAGCTTTGCGCCCCCAGTTTTGGTGGCAGACCCCTAGATCCAGGAAAGTGAGGGTCTGGCTGGGCCCCGCTCAGTTTAGGCTAAATTCTAACCAAGATATATATATATATATATAATCTCTGTCCCTCTCTCTCTCTTATATATATGTATGTATGTATGTATATATATATATATATATATATATATATATATATATATATATATATATATATATATATATATATATATATATTGTGTAACTGGTAGTAAATTTTTATAGACAAATCATTGCATGTAGTCAAGAGTAAATTTTATGGAATGATAATTTTGTGTAATTCATGTAACATGACATCCTAGTATGTCCACTGTGGTTCAAATGTCTCTGTTAGGAAGAACAGACTGAGTCTAGTGAATAGTTCACATGCATATTGGAATACATCAATGGAAGGTAGGGTATATCTGGTAGGGCTTGTAGAATGAGGGTTATCATTGATGATTTTGTCATATTTCGCAGTATTTCTCAATATTTGGGAGGCCTGCCCCCCAATTCCCTTCCCATGGGTTCCAGTGCCTATGTATTGTGAAGAAGAGAAAATGTTTTGTTTCTGCAAAGCAATATTCCACTCACGCCAGTGATTATCTATTTTGTAACTCCAGTAAAGAAATGTGTTTTGCAACAATGATCACATTACTAATAGTAATAGGAGACGTCAGGCCTTGTTTATATAAATGATCTGCAACATGTGACTAGTTGTTAGCATCCAAGTTAGTCTATTAATCTCATGGATTAGTGAAGCAGCTAAGTTAATCTCTCCGTATTACTGCCCTTGATAGAGACTGTTTTGACATGATCTGGTGCAATTAACTTGTGGCCTGACCTCAGCTGGTTTGTACTGCTATTTCAATAAGGCATACACTATGTTTATGTCAGTGTCAGTTTGATGCAATGCAATGTATAGACATAAACAGAATAGGCCTACCTATGAGTGGGCTTTTAAGAATGAATACAAATTGTGGTGATTCCAAATTGTACATGTAACAACAAGTTCAATACAGTCACAGGGGTGAGATTTAGCGGTCGCCTGGTCGTCAATGGCACCCAAAAATTTTACTACAGTAGCCCGCATGGCGACTTGAAATATTTACGGAGCTGTGTTATTTTAGACCCAGCAAAAATAAACTGAATGTTAATAGACATCTCAGAAGTGTTGTCCTGGCTGTATCGCATATATGTTAACCATACATGGTGTTTTTGTGAGACGTTTGACATTGCAAGAAATGTTGCCAAACCGTAGCCGAAGCGATATTCATTGTATTTTTAATCAACCACATCGACACTCAATGTGTAACTGAACGGTCATTCTACACTGAAATAATAACCGGTCATGTTAATGGTCTTGGTGCCTGCCACTTTTATATATACTAGCAAAAATGCCCGTCCCCAGGACGGGATAACGTGGTAGTTATAGAAATAAAAATTTTCGAGATGCCATGAACAAAACCAATGAAAATCAAGATTTCCAAAAGGGCAACCCATGCACGTAACGTGCTGATGTTGTTGCAAAATGTATACGCTAGGATGTGGCAAAATTTGTTAGAGTTTAGTTCAGTAATTAATTGCCAGGATTTTTTTAATAGTGGATCTTGTATGCGGCCGGTGGCGGCCATTCCAGGACTGGACAGAACGGCCGGCCGCGGCCGTTGGGGCTCTGATGGGATAATTGATGTCATTCATACATTCTATCTTCAAAGTATTTACTTTCTATCATCAAAGTATTGATTAGCAAGTGGGCTTCCTAAGAAGCTATCGGGCTACTTCACTTTGCAAGGTTGGTAGCCCGACTAGCTACCTTGCTAAATCTCACCCCTGCAGTCAGTCAATAATTCTTTATTGTGGGCTTGCTTATGACAAGTGGATGGCTCAAAAACTAAACCAAGAGAAAAACTGGCAACACACAAAAGTTAACAGAGCATGTCATTAACTCAGCTGTATCAACATGAAAGAAGTGATGTAAAGAAACATGTTCCACAACATGCACACAATATCATGTTACAAATATATTTTAAGAAACACATGATCGTTCTGTATATCACTCATTATTCTACTAATGTCCTGGTATTTAAATCATGAAAAATATGGTTTCACATAATTAATCATGCTACATTTTTGCTGATTTTGAAACGTTATTAAGAAATTGCCCTCTAATTTTCTTTAGTCTATGTTAAGGCATATGAATTGTATGTGGTATTTTCTGATAATCCGGGTTATCTATAGCATTCCACATTCCCATTTCTAAATTTATTGCCATGTTATCGTTATCGGTCATCGGTACATCATGCAACATGCCTGAATTATCTGTGTGCAGCTGTAACATTTTATATTTTTTCACGTTTAGTTTGAAAAATGAGACCAACCGTATATATATATATATATATATATATATATGTATACGGCTGGTTTCATTTTTCAATATATATATATATATATATATATATACAATGGACTCTGCTTAATAGAATCACTCTGGGTCAGAGCAATTTGATTCTATTAAATGTCTGATTCACTTATGCATTTCAATACAGTGGGAATAGGGAATGATTAAGCCAATATATTTTATTCTACTATAAAGCTGAATCTGTTATTCACGAGTCTGTTATGCAGAGTCAACTATAACTCTTATTTAATAAACTCTGTTATTGTTTCTCTTGGAGTATTATTAGCATTATGGAGTACTATTATGGAGTCCAATATATTATTATGGAGTACTATTAGTATTACGGAGTACTATTAGCATTATGGATATTAGAAATCAGTAATCGTACACCGAAAAGGTTGGAGTTTGCAGGAAATTGCTAAGCATAGTTTGCATCATAAATGGGTCGTAAGTGATACAGAAATTGTATCAGCATATATTCTGTGCAGTAATGCAGGAAGCAAGTCTATAATGCCATGCAGAGAAAAAAACATAGGAAATAATGTGGAAATTGCCAAGCAGACAAAATGAAAATACTTAGGCCAGTTTCCAAAGCAAAGAATGAAACTGTTTGATGCAATACATTTGTAGCACTTGATTTTATCCACAAAAAAACGGAATAACTTGATGGAAAACAAAGCCTGTGCATGTGGTAAATTGTGTATTGGCATGTGGGAGTTGTGTGTGGTTTTAAATTAAGAATATATGGAAGCTACTTAAGTCAGTTTAAACATTTAAAACTCATCTAGGATGATTTCTGTAAACACGCTTCGGATAGATGTTAGTACTGGTAAATAAATTTTTCCATCGTTTATCAGATTGTCACATTTATGGCACTATTGTCATATTTATGCTCTAGTGAATTCTGCCAAACTGGTTATATAGATTTTCGACAACAGTGGTTCTCAATCTTTTTCACAAGACTGTCTGTTCATTATAATCCTGACTTTGACCGGGTTTTCTCATATATGGTAGCACCTGGTGAACCCCAGAAAATTGCCAAACACCTTCCCCCAGGTGGTCGTGAATCCCATATTGTGAACCCTTTGTCTATGGCAACCAGGAAGCTCTTTCTGTGTTGTTTGTTAATAATAGATAATAATAAAATAAAATATTTATATAGCCCCATAATCACATGAATGTTCTCTATGGCACTATACATGTAGTTCATGGAATTAAATAATTAATATAATAAATGAAAATAAATTAAATTAAGTTTGGTGTCAATATTTGAATAACTCAGTCATGATTACATAGTCATGATTACGTATAAATTTTTACATTCTAATTATAACTATTAAATGCACCAGCTGACATCTTTGATGTTCAAGATTGAATCCTACCAAAATGTCATATCAGTCGTCTATTATAACCAGGAATCTAATTGCATATTGTTTGTAAATTGGTGTTAGTTGCTAAAAATGATATTTACTTGTCACTTATTGACTGCTATAACTATAAAGGGCACCAAGGGTTATCTTTAATGGGCTAAAACTCCATATCAGTGTGCGGTGTATTGTTATCAGGAAGAGCCTTGGGTCTTTTGTTGGTGTCAGTAACTTAATGTCATGTTTGCTAGTCAATTACAGCCTGATTAGAGCTATTAAGTGCACTAGCAAACATAATTGATGTAGGCATTTACTGCACGGTGAAATCTGACAAATCAATGGCGAATGGATTTGAGAGATGACAAAGCAGAATATTTGCAATCAGAGTTGCTTTTGTTAATAAATAGTGATGCAATAAATACAGATACATGTACAATGACGGAAAAAGACAAACATGAATTTGATGAACATGTTGAGAATGTAGACTTGTAAATTTACTATGTATACATGTATTTACTTGGGTTCACTAGCTCACCAGGAGCATAGGTCATCAACAAAGCTGTTTATTGGGTCTGGTTTGGGGCTGCCTCCTCGGGTACTTTCTAAGTGTAGCCCATCTTCATTTCAGCGGCAAATAACTTCAGTTAAGTGTCAATTTGTTTATGGTTAATTCATTCTCAATTCATCAATTTTCATTGAAAAGCATGCAGAATACATGAGCGTTTGTTGTTGTCTTGAAAATATTAAGTTTGGGCTTTGTATTCAGAGTAGTTTATTTTTACTTTACTGAACCTGGTAGGGGGTCAAATTTAGCTCAAAAATCATGGCCATCATTTTCATGCTGTATTTCAAGTCCCATTACTTCAGGAAATAATCTATGTAGAGAAAAAAAGAAGGGTTTCAGTGGTCTGGTTGGTATATAGCAGAGTGGCAGGTTTTAGTGGTCACATTGAATGCTCAGAGGCAGGTAAAATTAGAAATTTTCTGTTATGAGTAGCCCTTGGTGCCTGCAGTTTGCTGGTTTCATGATTGGCCATTGTAGTACTTGGCAAAGGACACAGGTATCTTGTCCTGATTGTGGCATCTCATCGATAACAACAAGTTAATTTCCAGTGGTTTCAAGACATATCATTGCTGGATCTGCCTCAAGCGATCCAACAATCAACCAACCTGTTTATCTGAAATGTTGACAGTGTTCCAATTACTGCGCTTTGGATTATGTTCAAATTATTCAATCTGGGTTCGTGTAATATGGCATGATGCTTATGTGTAATTAGCTGTGATCATTGATTGGTGAGTGTTAGATAAGATGAGGCCACTTCATTATAATTTTCTAATAGTTTTTACCTGGAGTATCATGTTTTTGATCGCTAGATGGCGGGTGTGTGTATAAACGCAATGCATCATGGGATTGATTTTCGACGTAAGTACAACTTGTGCTTTAAATTGGAGAGTCGGAAAGAATTACTGTTGTTTCAGCAAAGAATACATTGTAGCAACAATAATGCTTACTGATAACAGAAATTTGCAATGCTACCATCAGAACGGCAAAATCTGCTGACCTGACGTTTTAATAGCCATGAACGTGTTTGAGCATGCGTTTGCATAAATATGTGTTTGTTTCATGGCAAAAGATTCACGCAAATTACGTGTTGTACTTGTGTCGACAATTTCATGTCATTTCATCTTTATGTTAATGTTATATTATGCACCAGAGGTGCCACGGTATATTTCGGGAAGGCTCTATTAAAACTACAATTACACAATTGGACCCAGCCCCAAGTGAGTTATAGTTTTTATTTGTGCTTAAGACATGTCATCATTTTCTTTACCTGGTTGAACTCGTCTAATCATCGTTTATTTCATACACCTTGAAATTGCGAATGCATTAATGTGAAATGTGTTCTATTGCTGTGGATATTGTTTATGGTGACTGCAATTTCCATAGTGACATGTGGAACGTAACTGATTAAACTTATACATAGTTAATCAGTAATTGAAAGGCAACAAGCCAAGTTATACTTGTGCACTGATGCTAGTGTAGTTGTGCATGCAGGTTAATTAACATATAAATAAATTAAAGAGCCCCACCTTTGAAGCTAATAGGCATATATGGCTATTAAGAAAGTCCTAATTACCTTTGAGATCGGTCGGCCCGGTGGGTTTAATAATTTCGTAGCCGTCCATGCTGTAATTTACCTGTAAATGTCACCACTTTTATTGATTTATTACTGTGTATATTGCATCTTCTCAAATTCTGCACTTATTATTTATAGCCGGGAAGCAGAGATATCACTGATCTTTTTGTTTGTGCACTCAGAAAGGTGGGACAAAGGACGCCCCACCTTTGCTACTTCTGCTTTTGTCATTTAATAATTGTTTCTCAATGAGTAACGTTGTATTGGCAGTTAAGTGTTATCTCATTTGATATACATGTATTGTAATTTTTCTTAATGAGCATGTTTGTGCTAACTGCTAAGATACTTCCTCATTGATGCATATTATTTTCTGTTGGTGCAATTATTAAATGACCTTTACCAACAATTACTCTTTGTGTGGTTCTGAGCATTATTTAGGGTATAAATAATTTTTTTAATAATGATAAATAATATCACATTCATTAAGTACTAATTGAATTCAGTTCCCAATATATGGATCGCTGTGTAGCACCTATAAATAATAATAAAAAATGAAAACTATATAAAGTAATGGGTAAGTGTAATCAGCAATACACTAAAGTACAATAAATAAATTAATAAAAATAAAATGAATTACTTACTAATAAGTAGCTATTTAAAATGTAAAATTTCAGAGGTTATAAGACATAATGGGCCAGGAAACTCCATCATAATATAAATTCATTTAGCTGAATAAAATGCTACTGTGTAAAGTAAATCATAAAAATCTAAGGAATTTCTAGTAAATGTTATGGAAGTACAAATGTTTGTTAAAATATTGTGTGTGTGCGTGCGTGTGTGCTTGACAAACAAGCTCCGTTAGGCTTGATACAGCAAACACACATTGTTGTAATTAAGTTGTGTCCACCTGGAACGTACTACTTGAGCACACTGCAAAATCAACATCTAAAATATGTTTCAAGAAAGCTTTGCATATGATAGATTTTGAATCCGCCATTAAATTCGATAGGCACCTGTAGCAATTTATTTTTTCTTATCAAATCTTATTGCACTTTTTTATGGGTACATGAAAAACATAATCATACTGTTTACATTGCCATGTTATTTGCTATGTATGCGTGCACGTGTTGTACCATGGGACACAATTTCTTAACATTGTTGATCCGAAATAAACAATCAAAAGCTCGTGTTCAGCCCATGACAACTAGGAGAAGATAAACTATGATGTCTGCTGTGGTGACTGTTTGTTTGGTTGCTAGGCAACAACCTTGTGAAGATGATGCACGTATATAATAACCATGACGTCACACTTCAGCTATATATGTAACAGGTGGGAGACTTAAGTCGAGTGTAGGTGAACTTCTTGAAGTCATCAGTCTATTCACACTGATTTGGTGCCGTATCCTGTGTGTAGGCACTGAGTAAACCCAGTGATCCGTTACTGCCCAGTGATCCGTGACTGCCCAGTGATCCGTGACTGCCAGTTTAAAGCCACATGGTCAATTTTGGACCTCAGTTTTTGTTCTTCCACTAATATTACGATATATTAGAGTGATTAAATAATTGCACATTTGTAATACAAAACATTTTATCGTACATAGGCAATACTAGATATGTTAGATTTTTGTTTGAAATAAGTCTTATAGGAGATGTTGCTGTCCTTTTTATCTCTGAAGATGGTTGAAGTTAGCATCGATACGAGTGTTTTCACTATTCCGTCACTGATCCTGTTTCACTGCCATCTCCACTATGATAGTAAAAAAGAAACATCAGTGCCCCTTTTGTTTGAGCAATAAGAAAATATTTTTTATAATAATATTGCATTTGTCAAGCATTAATGCCCACTACACGGATCAATGTGCTGTACTTGTGTGGAATAAAATAATATAAACCCAATAAGATTATGTAACATGGTGCAAATATTAATAATTTAATTTTAGAAGTTAAAACGATTAATACAAGTTGCAAAATCAAGTAAATATTTTAATAATAACAATAATAATATAGCATTAATGGAGCACCATATATCTAGAAAAGATCCTTTCAGAGCCAGCTGTTAAATCAACATTAAGACAATAAGTACAAAATGATTCATTTGTATTTGTCAAACTTGTAAATGTTCTTGAAGTACATATTTTTGCAAAAATATTGTGTGTGGCAAACAAGCTTGTGTTCAGCCCATGACAACTACGAAAAGATAAACTACAATGTCTGTTGTGATAATTGGTTGTTTATCATTGCTAGGCTACAAAGCTCCCATGGAAATGATGAACATATATAATAAGCATGTCTTCACATTTCAACTTAATATCAGATACGTGGGAGTCTAAAGTTGAGTGTGGGTGGAGAGGTGGGGGTGCTCTGATGAAGCCATAAATCTTCTCACAAGTGACGTTGTGTCTTATCTTGTGTTTACCTATTGAGTAAACCCAGTCATCCATGACAGACAACTTAATGCTACTGGAAAGGGCCAATTTAGGACCAGAGTTTTTATTGTTCCACTAGTATTAGAATATATTGGTTTGATTAAATAATTTTCACAGGTGTCTTATACTGTGTTTACCTATTCAGCTCAGCCATCCGTGACAGTCAACTTACAGCCACATGGGTACGGTAAATTTTAGACCAGAGTTTTTGGTAAGGATAAACTACGGTAACCACCTTGTGACGACTGGTTGTTTGGTAAGGATAAACTACGGTAACCAGGGCTGGGTCCAATTACAGAAAATCAAATCAATTACAATTACACTTCTACAATTTTCAAATCAGTTACAATTACACCATTTCAATTTCAATTACATTTATACTATGCAGAACCATTTGTTAATTATGTAGCGTGTGTTGTGATTGTGTATACGAATAATATGATTGATAAACAAATATAATGAACTTGGTGATGTTTGTACATTTTGTTGAACCGTGACTTCATGATTTCATATACAGATAGCTAGATAAATATTATTGTTCTTTATAAATACAATGTAATGTTTGCTTGGTTCATTAATTAATGTTTAATTACACGGAGTACAGTACAACTATAAACAAAGGCCACAACCATTTGAAATCCTAATGAGTCTCTCCAATCTACTAAGCCCTTTCAAAGCAATTCCACTCATAAAATGTAACCACAAATAATTCATACCAGTACATTAGCAATGTTTACATCAAGATACCTCCCGAGGTGCTTTGTGTGTACTCCTTGGTGTACACCTATTTTGTCTACTATGTTATGCTCCTTGGTGTACAGTGTACACCCATTCTGTCTACTGTGTTATGCTTAGATTGGTTTACTTGGCAGTTGTGCTTTGAGGTTGTACCCTAGTTTGCCTACCATAAGTCTCTTGGATTCAGACCCAGTCAGTATTATTATCTAATAAATCTGTGGGCTGTAGGGTACTCTCAATTGAGCTTTTTTACTGACTTGGGCAGTGTTAATTACATAATCTAAGTACTGTATCAGCAGAAACCACCACCTGGCCCTTCACTGATAAATGATTACAGAATCAAAGAAAAGACAGACCAATGACCAATTGGGGTATACCTTGAAAACAGCTAATGGTGATGCCTTTTGGCATATTTGGAGCCCTTTGGAAGCCAGGTGTGAACTGTCTGCAGGAAGATTGCACTTAAACGGTGCTTAGGAAGGCCAGAGGTATTCTGTTGGTGCACTTGTTATATCTGAATATTCTTTTGATTATATAAGCAGGTCCTGCAGGGGTTATAATGAATTTTTTTTCTGGTAGTTTATTAGAGAGAAAAAACTAATTGATTGTAATTGATTGTAATCGATTGTAATCCATCATATTTGGTTGTAATTGATTATAATGTTTTTTTTTGTAATTGATTGTAGCTTGTTGTAACTTGTAATTTATTGTAATTTATTGTAGTTCATTGTAATTCGTTGTAATTTATTGTAATTTATTGCAATTTATTGAATTTTTTTTACACAACCTATTTCAATTACAATTACAACATAACTTCAAAACTGAAGTCAATTACAATTACAGCATTTTGCTGTAATCAATTACAATTGCAATTATAATTACATAATTGGACCCAGCCCTGACGGTAACCACCTTGTGACGACTGGTTGTTTGGTAACGATAAACTACGATAACAACTGGTTGTTGTCTAATCTTATTATCTAATTAAATACTGTATCAACAGAAACCACCACCTGGCCCTTCACTGATAGAAGATTACAGAATCAAAGAAAAGACAGACCAATGACCAGTTGGGGTATACCTTGCTTAGGAAGGCCAGAGGTATTCTGTTAGTGCACTTGTTATATCCTAATATTCTTTTGATTATATGAGCAGGTCCTGCAAAGGGTTATAATGAAGAAAAAAATAGTGTAATCGATAGTAATTGATAGTAATATATTGTAATCGATTGTATTTGGTTGTATTTGATTGTAATGTTTTTTTTTTGTAATTTATTTATTTATTGTAATTGATTGTAGCTTGTTGTAACTTGTTGTAATTTGTTGTAATATATTGTAATATATTGTAATTTATTGTACTTCATTGTAATTAATTATAATTCATTGTAATTTATTGCAATTTACTGTATTTTTTTATTACACAACCTATTTCAATTACAATTACAGCTTAACTTCAAAACTGAAGTCAATTACAATTACAGCATTTTGCTGTAATCAATTAAAATTGCAATTACAATTGCATAATTGGACCCAGCCCTGACGGTAACCACCTTGTGATGACTGGTTGTTTGGTAAGGATAAACTACGGTAACCACCTTTAACAAGGTTTAACAAGGTTGCCATCCCTAACAACAAGTTCCTGATGGCAAGTGGACAAGGAAGCCATTGGCTTATCGAGAGTCCAACAATTTTCTCATCTATGTGTAGCCCACCCTTATCAAATATCTGTCAATTCTATTTTTAAACATATTCACACTACTAGCATTAACACAATCATTTGGCAGTTTGTTCCATTCATTTATCACCCTTTGTGAGAAAGAGTACTTTCTTGTGTCCAACCTACACTGCTCCTTAACTAATGCTGCTTTATGTCCTCTGGTTCTACTGCCTTCTTTAAGTTTGAAGAACATATTCCTGTCAACATCCTCATAACCATTCACTATTTTAAACACTTCTATTTGGTGTCCTCTTAGTCTCCTGGTCTCTAGTGTTGTCAAACCACATTGTAATAAGCGACTTTCATAACTAACGTCTCTCAATTCTGGAATCATTTTAGTTGCTCTTCGTTGTATTCTTTCTAGCTTATTTATGTCCTTTTACAATAATATGGTCTCCATGCTTGAATACAATATTCCAAATGTGGTCTAACTATTGCTTTGTACAGGGGTACAATTAGCTGTTTCTCCTTATACATGATAGTTCTCCTAATTAGCCCTAGAATTTTATTTCCTTTCGAAGCAGCAATCCCACATTGCTCTAAAACTTTCATGTCAGCACTAAATGTTACTCCTAAGTCCTTTTCTTGTGTGGTTCTACATCATTACATCATTACCTATCATATGGGCTTTTAGTTTAAGTAACAATCTTTGATGTGGCACTTTATCGAAAGCTTTCTGAAAATTTAAGTAGATAACATCTACTGGTGACCCGTCATCTACCCACTTTGTAATTTCTTCAAAAAAACATAAGAGATTAGTTAGACATGACCTTGCTTGGAATTCCACCATGTGGTCTCTAATTAATGTTTCGAGTAATTTACATACAACTGATGTTAAACTCACTGGTCTGTAATTTTCTGGCTTGTTCCTCGATCCCTTAAATAGCAGCGTAATGTTTGCCTCTTTCCATTCTGAAGGAACTATTCCTTCTTCTAGTGACAAGTTAAACAATTTTGCAAGTGGTGTACTAATTTGCTCAACAATTTCCTTAAGCAGTTTTGGTGGTATCCCATCAACTCCAGGTGATTTATTATCTTTCATCTTCTTAATTTTCTTTGCTGTCATTTCAGGAGTTGCAAATAACTGCCCTAAATGTTCTGATATATTGCCCTCAAATTTAGTAAATGGAACTGGAAGTGAGCTGATATCTTCTGTGGTAAAAACTGAGCTGAAATACTCATTCAGGACCTCTGCCATTTGAAACCTGTCTGAAATTATGTTTCCCCTGTTGTTTTCCTCTTGTCCTGCTTGAGGCATCTCTAAGTAATCCCACTGCGCTTCTAGTTTAAATAGTGTTTACTACCAAAAATATTTGATATGCTACCCATGCCACTGTCTACTGCTGCTGAGAGCCCATCCGCAAATACTGCTGCCCCCTTTCCACTTAGATGAAGCCCGTCCTTCATGTACATATCCGCCCTTCCAACAAAACTTCCCCACAAATCCACAAGACCAACTTCCTCTTCCCTGCATAGCTTCTCGACTAGCATGTTAATTGCCACCCCCGGCAATTTCGATATCTATGACCCCTCCTTCCTATTACTGGTATTACCTGCTCAACCCGTGTCTGCTTTAGTGTTCTGACCAAATTCCTGTATTTCCTAACTATGGCAGTTGTACCCTCACTCTCTACGTTATTTGTCCCTACATGTACTAAAACAGATCCACCCTTACCCGAACCCATGATAGCAGGCAAGCAAACTACTACATCATCTTCCTTGTTTAAGACTCTGTCTGTCTTCCTAACTGTTGAGTCCCCCACAAATACCCTCGCTCTCTTTCTCACCCCCTCTATCACTGCTTCGGAATAGCTCTTCCGATGGATCCCCTCCATCACAGTCTTCTCACTTGGTGGCAGACTGTTATCAGGCTCTCTCTCACTTATCAACCTGTCACCTTTCCCTCCCGTCACCTGGCTAACTTGCGCTCCCATCACCTTCCCTCCTGACACCCTCCCTCCGTCTCCCTCACTCCCATTGCCTTAACTGTTGTCTCTTTGCCCCCCCAACTACTTCACTACTGTCTCCCCCACTCCCCTTTCCTTCGATCCATTTGTTTTCCCTCCCATTTCTTTCCTTCTCGTCTCCTTTCGTCCTGTCTCCCTACGTCCCGTCTCCTTATGTCCTGTCTCCCTACATCCCATCTCCTTACGTCCTGTCTCATTACGACCTGTCACCTTACCTCCCCTCAGCCTCCTCCCAGACTGAGGTGAGCTGTCCCTAGCATCACCCTCATCATCTTCCCCCACTTTATCATCTACTGTCCCCCAACCAGAACCACTGGAGCAACCCACCTGCTCCCTTCCCACCACTGCCACAACGAGCAGCCTCAGCTGTTCTAACTCCACCTCAAGTTCCTTTATCCTCGTACATCCTCTACACTCAAATCTAAAACTATCCGCCTGAACCTCAACCCAGGACTCTCGCACCTGGACTTAATGAAGCCCACCCAGTTGTTACAACTGTTGCATATTAAATGCCTGGTGGCCTTTACCTGCCAGTTACACAGCGCCATCACAACCTTGTGACGACTGGTTGTTTGGTATTGCTAGGCTACGACCTCCCATGAGGATGATGCATGTATAGAATAAGCAAGTCCTCCTACTTCAACATGACTGAAGTTGAGTGTGGGTGAAGTGCTCTGATGCAGGCATAGATCTGTTCACAAGTGACTGTGTCTAATCCTGTGTTTACCCATTGAGTAAACCAAGTGATCTGTGACTGCCCAGTTATTCGTGACTGCCAGCTTTAAGATTATTAGGTAGAGTTAATTTTGGACCACAGTTTTTGTTGTTCAGCTAATATTAGAAAATATTAATATAATTAAATATTTGCATATTTAGAAATTTTTTACACAGCTGTGTGCACTTTGTTTCTTGTTTACTTTATATCTCATTTATGAGGCAAAATATTAAACTGGAAATTACAAATTGATAAATGAAATGCAGCTATTGTTACAAATAGGAATATTTGTAACAATACTGCATAAATTTTGCTTTTTACCATATCACAAACCATGCAAACTCATTAACATATGTTTTGTTATACAACAATCAACACACAGGCACACTCAAAATTACTCACCATAGGTGAAATACTGATAAAACATTCATGAATATGTTCACAAGTAATTACTGTTGTGTATGTAGAAGTACTTATAAAAAAGTAGGTTTCTGTGTAGCACGGCATCCAGTAATTAGGACTGCTCAGAAGTAATTTACAATTCACCCCGTGGCTCGCCTGTTAATTCCAACACCAAATCCACTTTTTAGGAAGCATTCAGCCATGCTGCAATTTCTGTGTGGAAGCTGTTTATTCACATAATATCACCACCATGTATAGCTCTCGGTACAGGATCTCACACAGGCAAAAGTTGATACTCAAGTACAAACAATCATATCATTAAGTATTGGGCTCCAGTCCTGCTAAATACGCTCGTGCCAGAATGTTCTGATAATATACATTCCAAGAACTACACTGATATCTTGATTGATAAATATGTCCCACAACAATTTAATTCAGCAGTTGTCTGACCTGACAATTGAAGCAGCCTTGTAGATGCAGGAAACACACCATTAAACAAGAATAGATCTTTAGAGTTTGTCCTCAGGTTAGATGTTTTGAATGGTGATTATACTGACTGGTGATTAAAGTAGCGAAGCCATGCCAGGCTACAACACTACACTACTGCACTTGGTGGGTGTATTGGACTATTTATACCACGGCACAGACATTTAATCCAGTCTCTGTTATTTATGTAAACAACTGGTAGTGAATTTAGTAAGGCTTTCAGCCGGACCAGGTGTTCCGTTGTCATTAATAAGTACACAGGTTTGTTTGTTGTGTATATAGCAGATACTGGTTTTGAGGAACGGTTGTTGTCAGAGACCATGCTTGCTCGAGACAGCATCAGACAGAGAATAAATATCCCCTTTGAAAGATGACTGTTTCAGTGCTTGAAGAATCAAGTTATCTGTTTGCAATAAACTGTGTAAAATCTTTTAAAGCTCCAACCTCAACTGATTTAGCCTTTCGCAAATCTGGTTCGTTGATGTCCAGATATGTAGTATGTGTATACTGTTTAATGAAAAAATGCACATTTTTGTTCAAATGATTGAGAATTGAATTCAGTTGTTAGATCTGGTAAGGTTAAAAATAGTGGACATCCAAAATAATAAACACTGTGCGGGTCAATGCTGATCATGGGCGTGACTTCCATCCCCTCGCTGATCACATGACTAAGTTAAAAAATTTCACCAAGGGTGAAATTCGTGAATTTTCAGCGTTTCCATTTTCAGTTCACTTAATGTTTGATTAAGTACTTTAATAGTTTGTTTGATGATTTATCAAAAACTACACATAAAAGTTGCACAAACAGGGCTAGCATGGATTTTAGGTACATGTGTAGGTTTGATTTTTTGTAAAATGAATTTGAAATGAGAAAAGCGAAAAAATCTAAGGGAACAGGGACATTAAATGAAAAACATATGCTTTCATCCATATTTAGCCATATTTTGAATCAAATATGTATAATTTTTTACCCCAACACACATATATGCATTAAAAAAAATATATATATATATATATATATATATATATATATATATATATATATATATATATATATATATATATATATATATATATATATATATATATATATATATATATTAATCCATATATATGTGTGTGGGTAAATTTAAAATATATACAGTGTGTGTATATATATATATATATATATATATATATTTAAAAAAAATGCATATATGTATGTGTGTGGTGGTAAAAAAGGATACATATTTGATTCTAAATATGGCTAAAGACAAGCTATATATATATATATATATATATATATATATATATATATATATATATTATATGTTGTTATTATTTTATAATTTTGAGAGGCCAGTGTTATCAAATATCTGATTTCAGAAACAATTGTTGTAAGATATATTTTGAAAGACCGTTGTTATAAAATATTACCTTTGAGAAACCCCCATCGTGAGATGTCCCCGTGAGACATCTATTTGTAGTTAATCCTTACATAGAACTATGTAGACCAATGTCCCTTTTGGCAGAGCTAAGCCTTTAGGGGTCCATAGTTTTTAAAGCCTTTGTCGTTCCTTCATTGATCAGTGCCAACTTCATTGGTGAGAATATTGGGGATGACACCATCTCATTGTGGACAGTTTGACTTCAATGACACTGTCATTGCAGCAGTGGAGCATTTGTATTATTCTTAGGGACCATATCAAAACTTGGATTTTTTTAGGGGTGTATTTTGATTCCCCCCAAAACATTGTTTATTTTCCAATCTCAGTGTTGATGAATCAAATATGTATCGTTTTGCTGATGACATCGACGGCTTAGTTCGAAAAATAAGGCTGATGCGCTCCCTTGTCATGTCCATCTTTCTGTACGCTTCTGAAACATGGACCCTCCAGCAGATCTACAGAAGAGGATACAAGCCATGGAAATGAGATGCTTTCGGAAGATCTTGCACATATCATGCAAAGATCATGTTACTAACGAAGCTGTCCGCAACAACATCAAACAAGCCATTGGACCATATGACGACCTTCTTACAACAATTAAGAAGCGTAAACTGAAGTGGTACGGTCATGTGTCACGATCGTCTGGCCTTGCAAAGACTATCTTGCAAGGTACCGTAAGAGGGGGGAGATGAAGAGGTAGACAGAAGAGGTGGGAAGACAACATCAAAGAGTGGACAAGAATGGAGTTCACTGACTCCCAGAGGGCTGTCGAGAACAGGGAAACGTGGAGAGATCTGGTTAGAAAGTCATCAATGATGCAGACATTTTCATGGATCAATGTAATTCAAAGTTTTGCAAGATTTAACAAGATTGCCATGCAAGGCAAAGGCCCAGGTGAAAAGTGGACAAGGAAGCCATTGGCTTATCGAGAGTCCAAACGTTTTTCATTGATGTGTAACCCGCCCTCCTGAGATATGTGTCAACCTTGTTTTTAAACGTATTCATGCTGCCAGCATTTACACAATTTGTAGATAATTTGTTCCATTAATTTATTGTCCTCTGTGAGAACGAGTGCTTCCTGATATCCAATCTACACTGATCCTTCACTAATGTTACCTCATGTCATCTAAGTGTACCATCTTGAGTGAGAAAAAATATTTCTATCAATATTTTCATACCCATTTAATATCTTAAAAACTTCAATTTGATCTCCTCTTAACCTCCTTTTCTCTAGGGTCGTTTCAACCACATTCTTTAGGCGTTCTTCATAACTAAGGTCTCTCATTTCTGGAATCATTTCAGTTGCTCAGCGCTGTATAGGTTCAAGTGTATCTATATCCTTATTACGACATGAACGCGTAGTCTTCGCACAGTAATTGACTAATTACAGCGTGACTGAAGTCAAGAGGGAGTTGGAATGAACAGGTCTGCTGGAGGATGAAGTATCTTTACCTGTGATGGTTACAGCAATCAGTGGATCAGTGTACCATATTTGACCTAATAAGTATCTTTACCTGTGATGGTTACAGCAATCAGTGGATCAGCGTACCGTATTTGACCTAATAAGTATCTTTACCTGTGATGGTTACAGCAATCAATGGATCAGGGTACCGTATTTGACCTAATAAGTATCTTTACCTGTGATGGTTACAGCAATCAATGCATCAGTGTACCGTATTTGACCTAATAAGTATCTTTACCTGTGGTGGTTACAGCAATCAGTGGATCAGTGTACCGTATTTGACCTAATAAGTATCTTTACCTGTGGTGGTTACAGCAATCAGTGGATCATTGTACCGTATTTGACCTAATAAGTATCTTTACCTGTGGTGGTTACAGCAATCAGTGGATCATTGTACCGTATTTGACCTAATAAATATCTTTACCTGTGATGGTTACAGCAATCAGTGGATCATTGTACCGTATTTGACCTAATAAGTATCTTTACCTGTGATGGTTACAGCAATCAGTGGATCATTGTACCGTATTTGACCTAATAAGTATCTTTACCTGTGATGGTTACAGCAATCAGTGGATCAGTGTACCGTATTTGACCTAATAAGCATCTTCACCTGTGGTGGTTACAGCAATCAGTGGATCAGTGTACCGTATTTGACCTAATGAGCATCTTCACCTGTGGTGGTTACAGCAATCAGTGGATCAGTGTACCGTATTTGACCTAATGAGCATCTTCACCTGTGGTGGTTACAGCAATCAGTGGATCAGTGTACCGTATTTGACCTAATGAGCATCTTCACCTGTGGTGGTTACAGCAATCAGTGGATCAGTGTACCGTATTTGACCTAATGAGCATCTTCACCTGTGGTGGTTACAGCAATCAGTGGATCAGTGTACCGTATTTGACCTAATGAGCATCTTCACCTGTGGTGGTTACAGCAATCAGTGGATAAGTGTACCGTATTTGACCTAATGAGCATCTTCCACTGTGGTGGTTACAGCAATCAGTGGATCAGTGTACCGTATTTGGCCTAATGAGCATCTTCACCTGTGGTGGTTACAGCAATCAGTGGATCAGTGTACCGTATTTGGCCTAATGAGCATCTTCACCTGTGGTGGTTACAGCAATCAGTGGATCAGTGTACCGTATTTGGCCTAATGAGCATCTTCACCTGTGGTGGTTACAGCAATCAGTGGATCAGTGTACCGTATTTGGCCTAATGAGCATCTTCACCTGTGGTGGTTACAGCAATCAGTGGATCAGTGTACCGTATTTGGCCTAATGAGCATCTTCACCTGTGGTGGTTACAGCAATCAGTGGATCAGTGTACCGTATTTGGCCTAATGAGCATCTTCACCTGTGGTGGTTACAGCAATCAGTGGATCAGTGTACCGTATTTGGCCTAATGAGCATCTTCACCTGTGGTGGTTACAGCAATCAGTGGATCAGTGTACCGTATTTGGCCTAATGAGCATCTTCACCTGTGGTGGTTACAGCAATCAGTGGATCAGTGTACCGTATTTGGCCTAATGAGCATCTTCACCTGTGGTGGTTACAGCAATCAGTGGATCAGTGTACCGTATTTGGCCTAATGAGCATCTTCACCTGTGGTGGTTACAGCAATCAGTGGATCAGTGTACCGTATTTGGCCTAATGAGCATCTTCACCTGTGGTGGTTACAGCAATCAGTGGATCAGTGTACCGTATTTGGCCTAATGAGCATCTTCACCTGTGGTGGTTACAGCAATCAGTGGATCAGTGTACCGTATTTGGCCTAATGAGCATCTTCACCTGTGGTGGTTACAGCAATCAGTGGATCAGTGTACCGTATTTGGCCTAATGAGCATCTTCACCTGTGGTGGTTACAGCAATCAGTGGATCAGTGTACCGTATTTGGCCTAATGAGCATCTTCACCTGTGGTGGTTACAGCAATCAGTGGATCAGTGTACCGTATTTGGCCTAATGAGCATCTTCACCTGTGGTGGTTACAGCAATCAGTGGATCAGTGTACCGTATTTGGCCTAATGAGCATCTTCACCTGTGGTGGTTACAGCAATCAGTGGATCAGTGTACCGTATTTGGCCTAATGAGCATCTTCACCTGTGGTGGTTACAGCAATCAGTGGATCAGTGTACCGTATTTGGCCTAATGAGCATCTTCACCTGTGGTGGTTACAGCAATCAGTGGATCAGTGTACCGTATTTGGCCTAATGAGCATCTTCACCTGTGGTGGTTACAGCAATCAGTGGATCAGTGTACCGTATTTGGCCTAATGAGCATCTTCACCTGTGGTGGTTACAGCAATCAGTGGATCAGTGTACCGTATTTGGCCTAATGAGCATCTTCACCTGTGGTGGTTACAGCAATCAGTGGATCAGTGTACCGTATTTGGCCTAATGAGCATCTTCACCTGTGGTGGTTACAGCAATCAGTGGATCAGTGTACCGTATTTGGCCTAATGAGCATCTTCACCTGTGGTGGTTACAGCAATCAGTGGATCAGCGTACCGTATTTGACCTAATGAGCATCTTCACCTGTGGTGGTTACAGCAATCAGTGGATCAGCGTACCGTATTTGACCTAATAAGCATCTTCACCTGTGGTGGTTACAGCAATCAGTGGATCAGCGTACCGTATTTGACCTAATAAGCATCTTCACCTGTGGTGGTTACAGCAATCAGTGGATCAGCGTACCGTATTTGACCTAATAAGCATCTTCACCTGTGGTGGTTACAGCAATCAGTGGATCAGCGTACCGTATTTGACCTAATAAGCATCTTCACCTGTGGTGGTTACAGCAATCAGTGGATCAGCGTACCATATTTGACCTAATAAGCATCTTCACCTGTGGTGGTTACAGCAATCAATGGATCAGTGTACCGTATTTGACACTAACAGGGAGTGAGTTAAATAGAGTTGGTGCAGCAACTGAAAAAGATCTAGTTCCTACATTTGTCTCAGCACTGGGCACAAAAAGTGAGCAATTTTGCACACATTGAAGTTTCAAGATGTCGTTGAGAGCAATATTATGATAAAGGGAATTGCAATTGTCAAGTCTACTGCTAACAAGAGCAGTTGCAATGGTATTGGCGACAGCAAAAGACATACTGGCGGATACAACGAAGGTCACAAATGTGATAAAAGCAGCAGCAAGTTTGTGAAATATGCTGTCTAAAATTAAAATGATTATCAAAGGTGACTCCTAAATTCCATGCTGAGACGGCCGGCGTGAAATTCTGTCTCAGCATAAGTGTCAGGATAAAACGGTCAAGTTTACCACACTGCTTCTGTGTACTAATATTAACAACCTCTTATTTAGAGTGACATCATTGTGTTTTAAAAGAGCAGTCTCTGCAGAATAAAATTGTAAGCTGATCGTAATACATTAGACATGCAACTTGACTCAACGTGAGACCTTAGACGGCTTGCTACAACTTTTTTCAGTGCCTTGGAAATAAAGCTTCTATTAAAAACAGGCAATCATAGTATTTGTTATTGAGTAAAGTAATGTATCAAGACAAACTTTCAGCAATGTAGTTGGTAATGGATCAAGATCACGGACTTATTTGGGAGGACGTGATTATTTTTATTACTTCATCAACTGTAGCAGGTGTAAAAGAAGCAAGTAGAGAATTAATTTACTTGTGGATAGTCCACTTGAACAGGATTTAAAGTATGATCTGGAAAAGCAGACCGCCTCAGACTAATTGTTTTCTTGAAATGACTGGAGAACGAGTCACGTAAAGACTTAATTGAGACTTGACTAGGTAGAGTCGGAGCAGGCACTCTGTGTAAAATTTTATTTATGCAATTCCATATCTCTTGTGGATTTTCAGTGTTATTTGAGACAATATTTTCGTATAATAAACCAATTTAGCTTTAGCATTTGTGTATTGCAGTAGTGACAATGTTTTGAATAACGTTACCTCTCCATAGGGAGCAGGATTTGTACCATACTCTTCAAGATAACGACGACACCTTTCAGATTGTAAAATTTCAGGCGTCATCCACGGAGCTGGTAGTTTTTGTGACACAGATTTGGTGGTTATCAGTGTATGTTTATTAAGTAAAGCCTTGAGTACATGACAGTATTGTTTACACAGGTCAGACAGGTGTCCCTTTGGATCTATGATAAGATTGGATTTAAGAATATCATTGAAGTTATCAATATCAATCTTTGTATAGGTCTGTAAGACATGTTATGTTTCGATTGTGCTAGTCTTTTGGAAAATTAACATCAACAATGACTGTGTGGTGGTCCGATAAACCATCAGAAACTGTTAGCATCTGGATATTGTCATATGTTGAGTGAGTTATCACAAGGTCAAGCCAGTGGCCATGAATGTGTGTAGAGAAAATTACATGTTGTTTTGAGTCAAATGAGGTTAGGATATCATCAAAGGTAATGGTTACTGCTGTACGTTTATCCAACTGAAGATTAAAATCACCAAAAATGTAAAATTCAGAATGTAGAGTTGCAAAATGTTCTAACAAATCCTGAATTTCCTCAAAGAAGTTGGCTGGCTGTCCCAGAGGGACACTGGCTTATTGTTGTGTGTTCCATGTGTTCGTAATTGTGTCTTTTTAGACATAAACAAACGTTATTTTGTATTGACTGTTTGCAGTCAGTGTGTCCTGACTAAGTGGAGACAAACTAAATAATAACAACGTCGTTGTGGTTTAGTTGTAAGTCCAGTCTATGCGTTATGTCAAATATTTGAAAAGCAATGCATTGTACTGTTTTGATCAACTTACACAAGTATAAATGTGTCCACACAGAATTGAATTCAATTTCCGTGGCCTACTGCTTGGGTAACAGAATAAATACCAGGCAAGTTGGACCTTGGCATAAATTAACACATTCTACATCCTTTAGTTGTTTTACTGCCATGGATCACATACATTACAAATCACCTATCGTGGTTATTTATATGGCAACAAGACACGCACATTGAGATGCCCTTAGCAATAAAATCTATAGAACTTTTATAGAACATTCTATAGGATATTTGCAGAGACAGTTGTATAGAATTAAGAAAATATTCTTTAGAATTTTCATGGAACGTTGTTTAGAATTTTTTTTTAGAATTCTATACAATATTCAATATGACTTTTGCAGACATCTCTTTAGGATATACTCAGTCGAATTCTATACAAATCTATAGAACATTGAAGTAGATATAAATTCTATAGAATCTGTAGTATTGCATAGCTTCCTATACGCAATTCTACTATACTCTGTAGAAATCTATAAAATTTTTGCACATTTCTGTAGATTTGTTGTTAAGGGTGTTCATGAAAAAAATTTTAATTTAGCACAATGTTGTTTCATAATTGTTACTTCAATTACAATGCACCTGATATGTTATTTACTCATTAAGACTTAAATTGCATACGCTATTTAGTACAGTTGTCAACAACTTGAACTGTGAGAAGGTGTAATTAATCAGAATAAATCCACTTATACTGTTAAGAGAATGTCCTTGCTGGATTGTAATTAACATATCACATCTCCTGGGGCGAAGATCCCAACCATTAGTAAACTTCTCAATAGCTTTCAGGCTGTGGGGCATTACCACCTGAAGCCATATATTTAATAAAGAAAATTCTTTAATTTTTTTCCTGTAGTTTTATTCAATCTTCATGGTTGAAAATAAATAAATTATTATTATAAAAAAAACTCAAAAATGAAGAGTATCACAAGTTAAATTACCTGCAGGTGCCCTACACTAGCTTACATTGACATGCTACTAAAACAGGTAAACACTAGTTTATCAGCATGTTGATTTAAGCCTCTCTTGGACACTATTAATAAATTTTTTATTAACAACTGACTAATAATGACACATTGACAACACGTGTTGACAACATGTGTTGACAACATGTGTTGACAATTTCAATAATTTTTTATGCTCACTTTGTGGGGTCCAAGAGAATATGCCTGTAATACTAAATGGTCCAATGACTACTGTATACGTATATTACACTATATATATATATATATATATATATATATATATATATATATATATATATATATATATATATATATATATATATATATATATATATATATATATATATATATATATATATATATATATGTATATATATATATATATATATATAGTATATAAATATATATATATATATATATATATATATATATATATATATATATATATATATATATGCACACATACACACACTCATGCACACACGCATGCACACAATGCCACACACGCACACATTGGTTAATGTGTTTCTATGGCACTTTCTACACACATGAATGATGTTTTATTACCACCCCTTGTGGCTCCACCTGGACAAATGTGGAATTGAACTTCGTCCCAGTTTTCCCATAAAAAAATTCAGTTGTCATGCCTCATTTGTGTGATCCATTCTCTAAAGACAGCTGGGTTGTATATTGTTTGTATATTGTTTGTATATTGTTTGTATATTGGTTGTATATCAGTTGTATATTGGTTGTGTATTGGTTGTATATTGCTGGCTTTGTGCAGTATCTAACACAGTTAGTTAACAGATCTGTTATAGAGATTTACAATTATTCTCTGAAGTGGTATTGTGATGTAATCATACTGCTGAGGACATTTACCGTATAATACCTAATAGATACACAGTACATGAGCCATATTGTGAGTTTAATTATTGTTCCACATAAATGAAGGGAAGCATTATTTTTTTATTACAAAGTTTAATTTATGAACATTTCAATTAATATCTTGTCACTAAAATGTTGCATGAAGAGTATAAATGTAATTTTTCTTCAAGTTAAGTTTTGCACATGCGGGAATATTTATGCATTGTTAAGTTTGTAAATGGGATCTTCTACTAGGTACTATATAGTAATGATTTATTAATTTTTTTATTAATGAGATCATATTAAGAGCCCCTTATATACGACCCATGGAGATGGAAAAAAATCTTGGCCCATGGATGTATAACAATTTTTGCAGTATCTACCTGGGATTTATGTAATTTAACCTGTGTCACATATAATTGACTGCACGTGTAGGTTCTTGATCATTGGCTAACAAAGAAAAGTAGAGCAAGCAGTGCGACTACGCTCAGGGGCTCTATTTTGTGTGCATGTGTGTTTTATTTACTCTGAAAAGATATTTCAATTTGTTATTTGTAAAAAAAATATCTAGTGTAAAATTTTTGTGTGTGCAAGTATTAAACATATCCTACACAGCTCCGTAGTGTCCTGATCCAACTATTCATGACACAAATTGTTAAACTGACCAGAAACTGTGTAACCGTATTGTTTTGTATGCAGCTGAGCTTAGGTTTCCCAAAGATTTTAGCGCAACATAATTTTTTTGTATTAACTGTTATTGTATTATGTTGTTTATGTCTCGAAAAACTTGGCTGAAATTCTCTACATATTTTGTGAATTGCTCATTTAAGGAGTTTGATGAAACTAGGTGGTTTAAATGAACGCCTGTGGATTCACCAACGTATTAAAAGTTGGAGCTACTAATTTTAAAGAAAACTGCATGCACAGAATTATGCATTTTACCACAACACATGACAATTTACAACTCCAATTTTCAGTATTTTTCTAGTAACCAAGATATTGCATGGAACTGGATGTATGGAATATGCTGGGAACAGGTGTTTGATTATAAACATAGCTCTAGTGAAAGTAAACACATACCGTATAGTTGCTAATAGAAGAACATTATAGGGTGGCTGTTATGACCAAGTCTGGTTTTAGTAGTGATCTCTCTGATCCATAGTAAAATGATGTACAAAGATAGTACTGTATTCGACTTATTAAGGGTGCATGCCCTAATTAGTATACACCCTCTTTTTTAACCTATTAGACCCCACAACGGCCGCTGCCATCTGCTCTGTGCAGTCCTGGAATGGCCGCTGCCGGCCGCATACAGGACCCTCTATTTAAAAAAATCCTGGTGAATAACTACTCAACTAAACGCTACAAAATTTTGCCACACCTTAGCAGATACATTTTGCAACAACAACAGCTCGTTACGTGCATGTGTTGCCCTTTTGGAAATCTAGATTTTCATCGGTTTTGTTCATGCTATCTCAAAATTTTTTAGTTCTATATTTGTCATGATAAAATATGGTGTAATCTGAAAAATAACCGTCAGAATTCGATAATGTTTTCAGTGGTGCAATGCTAACACAATTTTCTTCGCTGGGTTGCACAGGGTTATATATATATATATGGGATCATTGTCAAATGTCAGTCGCAAGGTAGAAAATTTTAACAAACTTCCTACTTTGTCTTTGCAAATTGTGATCAAATGTCAACATTTTATTAATATATCCTATTTCTATGTATACATGCATGTGGAGAAATTACTACTCTTCAAAATAAACACAACTTGTAATTGTCAATAGTGAATAGTTTTTTCTACAGATTTTTGAACACAAGGAGGTAAAATCGCTCGAAATTTGCCAGAAATCCTGGGAACAGTGGAGCATGTTTTAATAAAATTCTGGGGCCTAATGGGTTAATCAGCAGGATCCATAATTGTAATTTGTCTAGTGTGGAACAACTGAAAAGTATCACCATCTGGTGTTAAACAGTTGGCACCACTTTTCAGTTGTTATTCAGTCGTTTATTTGGTCGAATATGGTATTTCCATAAAAATAGATATATAGTTTAAAAAATTATTTATTCAATTGATGTATCAAATTGACATTGCAGGATGGGTGCAGGCAAAAAATATATGGGTGCACGGCATTGAGAAAATGTAATTTCAGTGGATGCAGTGTGGATTTGAGTTTCAAATGTCCATTGCATTGTGGGTGCAGTTAAGATTTCCAGGTGCGAACATTCCTGCACAGATAGCTTAGTATGAGCAAAATCAAACTTTAGCTTATTTCATGCAAGAGAAATCTCTACTTGAAGGTTTCATAATTACATGGTTATTTTGATCAGCCTTTAAACAATTATCCACCCTTCTCTTTAGTGAGAGGGTGTGGCAGATAATGGGAAGTAGGAGGTTGGTCCTAAAAATTAGCGGCAGGTGGGAAGTTGGCCTTAAAAATAAATGGGAGGTGAGATTGGTGGAATATGGGATGTTGAGACCCCTGCCCCACCCCCACTTTAGTGAAAAAGCTAAAGGTATGTTTTTATATAGCGCTGTATCCAGTCCTTGGGACTGTTCAAAGCGCTTTACTCTTCACCCCCTGGCAGACCTGTTCATTCAATGCCCTCTCGACTTATGCCATGCTGCAGTTACTGCGAGAAGACTATTCGTTCAAATATCCATCTCTGTCTGTAGCCAGCTACTCATTTATACAGCCGAGTGAACTATGGGTATGTGGGATGAACAAAATTGTCAAAGCTTTGAAACGGCAGCAACTCGATCGAGAGCCCAACGTTCTAACCAATACCCTATCGCGCCCAACAATCATAGCACTGGCTTTTACATTCTCGCACTAGGCGTATATTAGGTACTCTACGGTATGTCAGTGTGTGGTGTTGACTCTTTGGGGTTGTGGTGGCTTCTGGGCTGGGCCCGCTGTTGGTTCAAGTGGGTGGTTTCAGTGGTCAGTGGCTGTGCCTGTGTATCCAACAACCCCAGGTGACTGGGGGGTTGGGGTGGAGGGAAATAGTGGTGGGGTTGGGGCGTCCAATGAAACAGTTAGTACTGATTAACAATCCAAAAATATACAAAAAGGTACTTAAGGGGAGACATGGCAGCAGGATTTGTTTTATTTGGATAGTAGAATAAGCCAAATAAAATACTCAAAACCTTATTTGGCAAGCAGATATCTTTCTTCCAAATGTAAAAAACATGGTTTTGATGAAACGGCCATCAAAGATTGAAAAACAGGAGTCATTACTTGAAAGATGCATGCTTTATCAATGAGTAAAAATTATTTAAATTAAGGTATATAATTATTATAAAAGTGGACTTTATGGTAAATTTACAATTACAAAGCTACCAGAATACAGTGGAAACATATTTTGAGAATTTTTTCTAAAACAATTCCATTTCACCTGCTGTGTCTCCTCTTAAAATACTAGAAATGTGTGCATACACAATTGAAGTAATTGTGTTACATTGTTTTTATGCACAGGTTTCATGTCAGTTCTCAAATACCATAAATTTCAACTTACCTAAAAATGCCCTACAATTCAACATACTGGCTACCTACCTCAAAATACTGTTCCCAAAATCCAGCTTTTTTTGCTAATTAATATTAATTAACAATCTGCTAATTAGCAACCTTGAGTATAATTTCTGAATCCACTCTAGCCCTACAATCCACAATCTCTGTGGCTTCACAACAATAGTCTTTGCAAGGTGTAGATTAACAGGTGGGATTAAGTTACAGTTGAATAAAAATTAAATGTTAACTATTAAAAGTATGACTATGGCTAACATAATTTTGGTTTAAACACTGACATGCTGCATCACATCTCGTATCAAAGCCTCCCTTTGTAGGCAGAGGAGGTCTGACTTACCAACAGGACGTCTAATGAACTGGTGTGGTTGACGTATGACGCCCCTTGGCGTCTGGTCAATATTAGTGTTATGTCCACAGAAGACACAGTAAGCTATGCGACATTGCAAAAGTTAAACAGACAGAGAGAGAGAGAGGACGTGTTTTTATGACTTATGTAAACAGGACGGCGTTCTGTTTTAATAGGCTTTCACACTTTCATTGATGCATTGTGTGAGCTCGTACCAAGAATTATAAACAAGGACTACATCAACATATAGCTGTCTGCCAGCTGTGTGCCAGCACTGTATACCTGGGACACTAGTCCTGCAGGGCTGGTCAGGGTTGGTGACAATGCACCGAGATGTCTCGTGGACAGTGTATCGAACCAGGTCATGGTCAGTGAATGCATCGAGACATGGGTGTTCTACGTATTGTTTCTGTGTGGGATACAGCTCTTGGATTTGTATGTACCATGGAACCATGTTTATCGACACACCGTGATTTCTAAAGGCAGGATGAACGAAGTGTGCTGATTGGTAAATCACAGAATGATGACGTTATTTACAGCGTGTCGAGATTTGTTCACAAACAACTTGCGGAATACTGAATAAAACGGATCACTGAAGAACGTGCTAACAAGATTTCACTGCATGTATCATATGTTAACAAATTTATTATTATTTAGTTATTAAATTAATTTATTTATAGATACATTTGTGTACTTTTTACTATGTATTTTAGCACCGAGATATTTTAGGCGTCTCTGAATGGACTTTGTCTAGATATGTTGAGATATATAAGTGTGTTATTATTATTATATTATTGCTGTGTTGCAGGAGTAACACGCTGTCATCGGCTGGACTCCTGTCCCAAGGTGAGGATGAGGACACGATCAACGTCGTTGTCAGGTCTGTACTGTCATCGCATTTATTCTTGCTAGGTTTTACTTTTTATCCATGTAAGTTATGTTTTGTACTAATGCAATCTTTCTCTAACATGTAATTTAACAACGTGCGTGCATGCATGTTTGTGCGTGTTTTTGTGTGTGTTTATGTGAGTGTATGTGTGTGTGTGTGTGTGTGTGTTTGTGTGTGTGTGTGTGTTTGTGTGTGCATGTGTTTGTATATGTGAACATGTGTGTGAGTGCATGTGTGTGCACATGTGAGTGAAAGAGTGAGTGAGTGCATGCATCTGTGTGAGTGAGTGTGTGTGTGCATAAGCATAAATAACGCTCTACAAACATACACACACGCACGCACGCACGCACGCACGCACGCATGCCCGACCGCACGCACGCACGCACGCACACACTATTTAGTAAAAATTACAGAACCGTGGTTTATGTTGCACCACTCCTAATTTCAGTTTCAGTTTTGGATTTGAAACATTCCACGGGTTGGGGGTTCGACTAAGACTAGATAGGATTATTCCCCGCACAGCAAATGAGTATAAGGCCAAGTTACACGACTACCACATAATTTATTAAAACAAAACTTACTGGGTGTGTCCAATAAAACCCTTATAACATTAACACAACATATTACACACTAAGAGAGACCTAATATAAAATAATCTTATGATGAAATAGGAGTTTGTAGCATTAACTGAACATGATTCGTAGAATTTGACAACCTGTCTACCATTGCAAATTGATGTTATGTAAATACATTGGCATTGTTAAATATATTGTATGTAAATGACTGAATACTAAGCTCATGCCGACAGGGTGCGGCCTCAAAGTCAACAAGATATCGGCCGAGCTGAGAAGATGATTATTCAATTTCCTGGTGATGGTGCATTGTGGGTAAGTCCAATACTGCCAGCTTCTCTGACATCATTTCCTGGGCATAGTGGTTGCTCATAATTATTTAGTTTGGTTATTCGCAGACAAATTTCCCCCCATATTTGTCTCCTCCACATATTGTATTGTTAAAAAATTAATTGCCAATCTCTCTGAAATGCACCTGAAGAGAAAAAATCAAATTTAATAAAAAAAATAAAAAATAAAATATAAATAGAATGTCGCTGTTTTGCATAAGTCTAAAATGATGCTATTTCAGTTGTACTTTCAAAACACAGATTTAATATGTTTTTATAATAATAAATTAAACATTTACTGTAAATCCAGTTAACAACCTGGTTAACTAACAGGGTTCAAATAAGTAAAATAAGTTTAAAATAAGTTAAAGATAAGTTAAAAATAAGCAAAAAATAAGTTTAAAATAAATTGTTAACATAAGTACAGTATGTTAAGTTAAATATATAATAGAAATATAATATATGTTCATATTGGTTGTTTTGTTGTGTCTTCAGATAGACAATGCAGTGCAAACAAAGTCGTTCACGTTCAATGTGACCTTTGAACCCGAGGCCACTCAAGAGGATGTGTTTGAGAACTGCGGAGTCAAGAAACTCATCAATATGGCTCTCGGCGGGTAGGTTGACCATTTTTAATTCAACCATGTCCGCATGCAGGGTATTTGGTAAAACTGACGGACCGTGTCATGGATACATGGGTGTCAACATTATCGCTTTCGGGTGGGGAATGCTGCTTTTTTCCCATGGTCCTACTTTCTGGATTTTTTGACGAAATGTCCCGCTTTTTGTAATTTTGAAAAACAAACAAAATTCACTGTAAAATTTATCTATTTGTTGCAAACAAGGCCACTCTAGGCACACAAGGCCACTCTAGGCACACGAGGCCACTCGAGGCACATTTTATTTATTTGGTCTCAAGTGATTTCACATTTTCTCTCGCATGCGTTCACTGAGAATGAGAACGACACATCAAAATGGCCGCCCTGTAAAATAACAACAGGATATTTCCTTCTTTTCATGAACATTTCCTGCTTTTCCATGTGCAGATGTTGATTCCGATATTGATGCTTCTGCAGTGGCTCGTATTATTGAGAGGGTTAACGACAGAGTTCACGACAGGTTACGCATTTACCCCCTGTGTGGGATCTTTTACTTCCCTTGGCTTGGACACTAGATAGAAGCGTCTACATCTGTCTGTCTGTCTGTCTGTCTGTGAGAATGAGTAATTTCTGGTATCCAATTTACACTGATCCTTCTATCTTTCTTAAGATGAATATATTAAGCATATGTAAATTTACATGCAAATAAAATTAATATTATACAGTCCAAATTAACTTTAAAACTGCATTTAAGAGGAGGCACAAGTCAAACACATGCAGAAGAGATAAAAACTTCATTAGTTAAAGATTTAAACATTGGCATGTCTGTCATCAAGTGTATGTTAATTGAAGTGTGAATGTTTTACCAATGAAATGCTTTCACACACGCTCTGTGTACTTGATCAGATGTCAGCCAAGTACACAAGGCACAGGATAAAGAAGTTACAAGGAAAGATAATTATCATGGATAATTATAATAATATAGTCAAAAAAATTGCAGAGAATGTTACATTGAGACTTTAGATAGATTAGATAGCAAAATATTACTGCTCAACGGCACTAAAACTTAGCAGCTTTCAAAGTGCAAGAGAAGATACATACGTTAAATATTGTTGTTTTAGTACAGTAGAACTTCTCTAAAGCAGCCATCCAAGTGACTGAGATAAAGTGACCTGATTAAAGAGGTGGTCTGATTACAGGGGCTGGTCAGATATACAGATGTGGGAAAAAGAGACTTGTGATACAGTGGCCGTTTTCAAGGGTTGGCTGCATTGAGGGGTTCTACTGTACTAACAAGCAAATAAAATTAAAATTAAATTAAAAAAATATTTAAATGAGTAAAATTTAAGTGTTCTACTTCCGAAAAAAATTTAAATAACTGCTGCAATATTAAAATTAATCAAGTTTATGTAAATATGATTTTCAGCTAAGAATCCAAGTAGGTGTGACAAGATAGCTGGTGGCATATGCGCCGCCAGAGGCTTCTAACTACATCAGTAGCCCTGGCAACAAACCAATAATATTGCTCGTTCAGATATGCTGGGCTTACATACGGGAACTTAACATCACTGGTCGGACAGGTAATGATGGTCATTTTGTGGCAACGTTCTTTGAAGTTTAGGTGCTGGTGTGTCTAGTTCCCAGAAACATTTTAACAAGATTTAACAAGATTGCCATCTCGAACAACAAGTTCCAGATGGCAAGTGGACAAGGAAGCCATTGGCTTATCAAGAGTCCAACAACAATTTTCTCATCTATGTGTAGCCCGCCCTTATCAGATATCTGTCAATTCTATTTTTAAACATATTCACACTAACACAATCATTTGGCAGTTTGTTCCATTCATTTATCACCCTCTGTGAGAATGAGTACTTTCTCATGTCCAACCTACACTGCTCCTTAACTAATGCTGCTTTGTGTCCTCTGGTTCTACTGCCTTCTTTAAGTTTAAGAACATATTCCTATCAACATCCTCATAACCGTTCACTATTTTAAACACTTCTATTTGGTCTCCTCTTAGTCTCCTGGTCTCTAGTGTTGTCAAACCACATTGTAATAAGCGACTTTCGTAACTAAGGTCTCTTAATTCTGGAATCATCTTAGTTGCTCTTCGTTGTATTCTTTCTAGCTTATCTATGTCTTTTTTACGATATGGCCTCCATGCTTGAATACAATATTCCAAATGTGGTCTAACTATTGCTTTGTACAGGGGTACAATTAGATGTTTCTCCTTATACGTGATAGTTCTCCTAATTAGGCCTAGAATTTGAATTCCTTTCGAAGCAGCAATCCCACATTGCTCTGAAACTTTCATGTCAGCACTAAATGTTACTCCTAAATCCTTTTCTTGTGTGGTTCTACCTAGTACAGCATCACCCATTTTATATTCCTCGTCCATATTTCCATGTCCTATGTGTATACATTTACACTTCCCAGAATTGAATAACATTTGCCATTTTTCTGACCATTTAACTAATTTTTCTAGATCATCCTGTAAACATGTCTACTAAGACAGGAAGTGGGACAAAGTACAAATGATTCAGCACACTTGGCATGGGATAATCTGGCAAATCCGCATTTTGACAGGGGTGGTACTACTACCACCCCTGGCTAGCGAGGATGGCCAATGGTAGAGTTGGTGGTGTGACCTTTTGTAGTTTGTTGGTTGTGACTTGTCTGTTGCTTCAATTCCTTGTGTGATGAACTGTGTAACAACAGTCATGTCCCTGACTGCCCCAGTAAGTGGAATGGATCTTAAACCCAGAGTGCATTCATTCACTGTTTTATTTACATAGCACAATCAACCATTTACCTCCACCTGGTAGTTAAGTCAGGTCTTGGGATTAGGATTGTAGCTCTAGCTAATGTCTTAATTACTGTGTATGTACTGGACCCAGGGTTGGATGTTTCAACCTGTTGAGCTTACAATGTGCCTTCACTTGAATGTGGATGTTCACTTGCGTAGAATATAGTCTGCTGAAAACCAGGGATGGGTGCAATACTTGGAGTTTTGTATATTGCAATATTGCAATATTCAGACCTTCCAAATTGGCGCAAGCAAATAGCTGGAGATCTTTCACCACATGGGAGATTTATTTTGAAACTTAGTCAATTTACGATGTGCAGTCAGTTTCACAAAAGAGTGCATATACTTTTGTTGAAATAATTGAAAGAATAGACTTGAATTTCGTTATATCAGGTAACTAGAGAAAGTGGGAATAGCCATATGTTGTATGTTATTGTATATAGGGGGGCTAAACATAGCCACTTTTGCCCTTTTTCGACGAATTTCAGTTTGGTTGAGCCAAAATTAATTTAATAGTTTATCTGATGTAATTTCATCCAAACTAATTAACACATCTGCACAAGCGAGCTAGTGTGTCGTAGTCAATACTAGATAGATTAGATTTTTGTGTGAAATTAATATGAAACAAAACAAGTGAAAAATCAAACTACTGACACAGCTTTAAAGGTCCCTCCTTGATTTGATTTTTTTTTCATCTTATTTAAAACCGTTTTATGAAAAATCAAACCTACCTAGTATTTACTACAACATGCTCAATTGTGCAAACTTTGTATGTAGTTTTTGTATGAAATTATCACACAATCTATTAAATTATTTGATGTTTGGTCAAACATCAATTGAAAACAAAATAGTCTGTTTTGAGCCTTATTGGATCTAGTGATTAAGTAAATTCTTTTGATGATTTGAAAAAAATGGGCACTTTAAAAAAAAAACTTCGGATATTGTTTAATGTATTCGCACATTACCTCAACGAACCGGATTTGCGATAGGCTAAATCAGTTGAGGATGGAGTTTTAAAAATTGTGATCAGATGACCATGTCCACCTGTGTGACCCTGAGTGTGACATTGTTCCATCTACAGCTACTCCTGTACGGCATTTGCATTTGGCCAGACTGGCTCGGGCAAGACGCACACCATTACTGGCCCTCCTGATCTGGTGAGTTATACTGCCTGCAGATACCACAAACTTTACTTCATGGCACTAACCATGTAGGTTAATGTCTTATCTGACCAATGTGTTTGATTAAATTAGCAACAGCACGAGACCATGAACACTTTAACTGGACACTTTTAGTTAACTTATTGATCTTATCCATTTTACTCATGACCTAAGTTATTTGAATCCATTGTTTTTTATGTGTCTTTGCTATATCATATTTTATATTTTACGCTCTTATGTAATTATTTAATTAAAGTGCTACTATTTCTATCTGTATATGCTCATTTTAAACAAACAACCTTTAGGAAGGTAATGTGTGTATTTTTTTAGGTTTATGAAAATTACGAATTAATTAATAATTAATTTATTTTGATAAATAAAAATAAATCTATTAATTATTAAGTAAATAGTATAAATAAATAAAACTGCTGCATTTTTCTTGATGTCTTTCATAAGTATGCCACATCTGTTAAACAGACAGGTTGATAGTTTAATTACATATTGAAAGTTGAGGAAGCCATGTATACATGTTTCAAGCAGGTATGTTGTTGCTATAGCTGTCGGACTATAGAACGGCTCAGGTGAGTTTCAGTGCCTGTCAATAGGTGTCACATACACACCTACACCATGCAGTGGCACCATCTGGTGACCACAAAGACAGCTAAATTGGAACTAAATGCCTGTTTGTCACCATTCAATGTATAAATGTCACCATGTATATATATATATATATATATATATATATATATATATATATATATATATATATATGTATATATACATGTATATATACATGTATATATACATGTATATAGACATGTATATATATATATATATATATATATATATATATATATATGTATATATATATATATGTATATTTATATATATGTATATATATATATATATGTATATATATATATATGTATTTATATATATATATATATATATATATATATATATATTATATAACAAATTAAACTGTTCATTGGACATAAGGTTAGTTAAGTTGTCTCATTGTGGGGAAAGCCAGATGACCTTGAAGAACTCGGTTGATGAAATATCTGTGTGAAACTAAGTCCAATGAACTGTTCAATTTGTAATAATGTTTATATAATTATATGCACATACGTAAATGCAAGCATACATGCATATGTATATATACATACGTACATGCAAACCAGCATGCGTGTGTGCATGCGTGCGTGCGTGGTGTGCATAGGTACAGATATCGGATATTCATGTGTCTGCCTAACTATATATAGATGTATGTACATACATACATATATATATACACATATATATATATATATATATATATATATATATATATATATATATATATATATATATCTACACACACATACAAATATGCAATCTTCATCAGATGAAATGTCATGTTTCATTGTTATGTGGCAATGTTGCCAATCAGAAAATAAAATCCTTTTCAGTTAATATTTTCGCAGCAAATCAGGTGGATGTAAATCTACATTCAACTTCAATATGCCTCTGCCAGTCATATACTGAACAACATTAGAAACACTTACAGGCCACATCCGTGTAGTTGACACCAAGCACTAGTTCTCACAGCCAGGCATTCATGTTATGCATGTCTCACACATGTTAAAATGTAAAAAATCACACGTTGGCACTCTTATAAGAGGGTATCGATGAATGCCCATCAAAGAAAAAACATGGCATATTATGTTTCTGATACATACAGTAGGCCTACTGTTGATGATACCAAGGTTATTAAACATGGGATTAGACCGTGACCGTCAAGATAACGATATTAAAAAATCACAGAAATATCCATCCATGCTTTGGTACTCGGTGCTGCCAGTCAATATCTCGATGGCTTCTGGGAAGCCAACTCTCGAAATTGCGATTGAATATTGGCAGGTATTGTAACGTCTAGCAATACCTTGCCCTTGTGTTACTTAACTTGGGACAATTGAAGAAGAGACACCTGACATTGTGAACAGTTGTACGTAATTGTTCGCATAGCTGTGATGATAATTGTATGTAGTAACTACAAAGGGTAATTGTATGTAGTAACTACAAAGGGTAATTGTATGTAGTAACTACAAAGGGTAATTGTATGTAGTAACTACAAAGGGGAATTTGATTGTAGAAAGGGTAACAGTGGGGTGAACTTAAAAAAAAAAAAAACTTGAGACGACCCAACCGTGGGGTTGTAGATTATCCCCTGAAAGTTTGTTGCCCGAGATGTAAAGTGTCTAGGAGGAGTAGTGTAACATACATACAAACATACATACACACAAACATACATACAAACATACTCATGGTCAATTATAATAAGATTATTTTTGTATTTGTTCCACCCGTACTTTGACTTGTTCCCACAATAATTAAAATGTGCATACAGATAGCACAGTTGTGCAACCATTTAGCGTAGTAAACTTGGTGCTCTTAAATATTAATTAGCTTCCTTAAAACATGGCAATACTTCCTTAACTCACAACAATGCTTTAGCAATGTTTTTAATATTGTTCAGTATTATCATTTCATGTTAGGTGGTACCATGACAGTACATAAATTTCCTTTTTACTCTATGAGTCATTATTACTTGTAATTGATGACCTTATTCAAATTTGCTTGGAATTGTGTATACTTGGCAACACTGTTGCCATGGTGACAGGTTGATGCCACTGTCCGTTCAAAATGACACTTGCATGCATAGATATCGACAGGAAACACTCTCCTCCACTCACCTCCCGTGTCTGTCATACCCACATGTTATTTCTACTGGTTGCCAGTTCACGTTTGCGTTAAATCCATGAGAAAATGTAAAATCATGTGAGACCATAGAAATAACATGCATAGAATGGGTTTGTGTACAAAAATAGATTGATTTTAAAGTAATTTTTTTTAAATGGGACACGAAAGAGTGGGTTAGCTGGACAGAGAGAAAACGTAGTATTTCCCACTCGAATTAAGTAATGTTGATACTTCAATATAGTGACCGTCATGTGCTAACACATTTGTAGTACTTTAGCGGGCAACTATTTCAGGTGACATCTCGGGGAATAAAATAAGAAAACGAATGATCGACAATGTGAGTCTTGCATTTCACTAAAACCACTCGGTGTACAACAGATACTTATGTACTTGGACTATTGTGTCAAGCCATGTGTGACTGTTCGGTGTTGTTCAGTTTCCAGGCAACCATTGGCGCAACCCGGACCAGTACGGTCTCATTCCACGGTCCTTCTATTATTTGTTTCACCTGATAGAGAAACAGGCACCCAAGACTGCCTTCAGACTGACTGCCTCCTTCCTTGAGATCTACAACGAACAGGTTTGTTCTGCCCCAACACACACCTATCCTAAGAAACAGAACACTAGTCCAGGAAACAGCTGAACGCTAAAGGTGTGATGGTGGGCAGCTTGCAGGCATACACTGGCGCCATCTGGGGAGTGCAAAGACACTGCGTATATTTATATTCTTAAGAGGTAATACTAAGAACAAAGAGCTCTCTGGTCTTTGTGAGAGGTACCCTATTCTGAAGACATACAAATTAATTTTAACTTTACTTGTGAAGGATCCAGAACTAAATATAATCAAATGATGTGGGGGGGGGCGTAAAGTAATGAAGATCACCATTTTAATCAACCCATGTTGAGTCATTAAACTTGCTGGTGGTGGGCCAAATTTGTTTTGTGAATTTTTTATTTCTTTGTTTACAGGTGATAGATCTGTTAGACCCGAACCACCGCAAGAACTTGCAGGTTCGATGGTCAAAGAACCGAGGCTTCTACGTAGAGAATCTGTTTGTGGTCGAGTGCGAGACGAGAGACGACTTGATAGCAGTACTCGAAGAAGGTAGTGTAACCTTGTTGCTCCCCTTACAAAGGGGTGAGGCTAGTTCGTGTACTGCTGCACAAGCCCAGCTGTTATCTCTTTCCTTGCTCCCCTTACAAAGGGGTGAGGCTAGTTCATGTACTGCTGCACAAGCCCAGCTGTTACCCCTTTCCTTGCTCCCTTTATAAAGGGGTGAGACTAGTTCATGTACTGCTGCACAAGCCCAGCTGTTACCCCTTTCCTTGCTCCCTTTATAAAGGGGTGAGGCTAGTTCCTGTACTGCTGCACAAGCCCAGCTGTTACCCCTTTCCTTGCTCCCTTTATAAAGGGGTGAGGCTAGTTCGTGTACTGCTGCACAAGCCCAGCTGTTACCCCTTTCCTTGCTCCCTTTATAAAGGGATGAGGCTAGTTCGTGTACTGCTGCACCAGCCCAGCTGTTACCCCTTTCCTTGCACCCTTTATAAAGGGGTGAGGCTAGTTCGTGTACTGCTGCACAAGCCCAGCTGTTACCCCTTTCCTTGCACCCTTTATAAAGGGATGAGGCTAGTTCGTGTACTGCTGCACCAGCCCAGCTGTTACCCCTTTCCTTGCACCCTTTATAAAGGGGTGAGACTAGTTCATGTACTGCTGCACCACCCCAGCTGTTACCCCTTTCCACTTCTCCCTACCAGCAGCCTTCTCCCTCAACTTATCGTCCTCCTCTGTCTTATATCCCTCTTTACACAGTCATAGTTGTGGTCTTCCCTTTTTCCTATGGCCTGGTTGTTTCATGCCCTGTTACCTTTGGTAGTCAGCCCTTCTCCTTCTTTCAGGACTGTCAGTTATCTTTTAACAAGATTGCTATCCAAAACTACAAGTTCCAGATGGCAAATGGACAAGGAAGCCATTGGCTTATCGAGAGTCAAACATGTTTTTATCTATGTGTAGCCCGCCCTTTTCAGATACATACATGTTAATTTTTTTAACATATTCTCACTACTAGCATTAACACAATCATTTGGCAGTTTGTTCCATTCATTTGTCACCCTTTGTGAGAAAGAGTACTTTCTCGTGTCCAACCTACACTGCTCCTTAACTAATGCTGCTTTATGTCCTCTGGTTCTACTGCCTTCTTTAATTTGAAGAACACATCCCTGTCAATATCCTCATAACCATTCACTATTGAAACGCTTCTATTTGGTCTCCTCTTAGTCACCTGATCTCTAGTGTTGTCAAGCCACACCCTGTTAAGTAGCTGTCATAACTAAGGTCTCGCAGTATGTATCTTGAGGTACAGTATTTGACCTGTAATAAGCGGACAGTTCGCTTGAATAAAAAAATTGGGCCATGGAAAAATGTCAAGGAATCTGTTCTCATAAACATACACTAAAATTTGTTTCTCTAGGTAATAATTTGGTGACTAGTGTAGAACAACTGAAAAGTGGTGCAAACTGTCTAACACCAGGTGGCGACACTTCAGTTGTTCCATATTAGTCATATTACAATAATTATGGATCCTGCTGATTAAAAATGGGATGTATGCTAATTAGGGCATTTACGCTTAATAGGTCGAATATGGTACATAGCACTGTCAATTGGCGGGGAGCAGTTGCATAATTCAAAAATTGGACTATCAATCGATGGTTCCAATCCTTTTGCTGCTGTTTTCAAGCAATTTCGTTCACTCCACGTTGCCTCGGTTCGCTCAGCTGTATAAATGCCCTATGAAAGACCTCCTAACAATGGTAAAGAGACAGAAGCTGAAATGGTATAGGCACGTATCACGAACATCCGGCATGATAAAGACCATCCTGCAAGGCACCGTTAGCGAGCAAGAAGACGAGGAAGACAGAGGTAGAGGTGGGAGGACAACGTCAAAGAGTGGACAGGCCTGGACTTCTCAGAGACACAAAGGGCGGCAGAAGACAGACCTTGTTGCACCTCCAGACTCCTTGTTGCACCCTCCAGACTCATTGTTGCACCTCCAGACTCATTGTTGCACCCTCCAGACTCATTGTTGCACCTCCAGACTCCTTGTTGCACCTCCAGACTCCTTGTTGCACCCTCCAGACTCCTTGTTGCACCCTCCAGACTCCTTGTTGCACCTCCAGACTCCTTGTTGCACCTCCAGACTCCTTGTTGCACCCTCCAGACTCCTTGTTGCACCCTCCAGACTCCTTGTTGCACCCTCCAGACTCCTTGTTGCACCTCCAGACTCCTTGTTGCACCCTCCAGACTCCTTGTTGCACCCTCCAGACTCCTTGTTGCACCTCCAGACTCCTTGTTGCACCCTCCAGACTCCTTGTTGCACCCTCCAGACTCCTTGTTGCACCCTCCAGACTCCTTGTTGCACCCTCCAGACTCCTTGTTGCACCCTCCAGACTCCTTGTTGCACCTCCAGATTCCTTGTTGCACCCTCCAGACTCCTTGTTGCACCCTCCAGACTCCTTGTTGCACCCTCCAGACTCCTTGTTGCACCCTCCAGACTCCTTGTTGCACCCTCCAGACTCCTTGTTGCACCTCCAGACTCCTTGTTGCACCTCCAGACTCCTTGTTGCACCCTCCAGACTCCTTGTTGCACCCTCCAGACTCCTTGTTGCACCCTCCAGACTCCTTGTTGCACCCTCCAGACTCCTTGTTGCACCCTCCAGACTCCTTGTTGCACCTCCAGACTCCTTGTTGCACCCTCCAGACTCCTTGTTGCACCCTCCAGACTCCTTGTTGCACCTCCAGACTCCTTGTTGCACCCTCCAGGCTCCTTATACAACCCATGTGACTCCCTACTCTAGGAAGCGATGTATATTGTTAAACTGGCTGATTCGAAGGGTTTGTCATAATGTGTTTATGCTGACATCTTGAATCGGCTCTGGCCTGTATCAAAAGGTCATACTTTTTGAATACCTGGCTATAGACAGTGGTGCATATGTGTGAACGAATAGTCTTTGTGCAGTAATTGCTGCATGGCTGAATGCTTGCTTCCCAGAGATGGCGTTGGAAAGAACCAGTCTGCCAGGGGGTGAAGTGTAAAGGGCTTTGAGCAGTCCCAAGGACTGGATACCGTGCTATATAAGAACAACTTTACTTTTTTTACCTTTAGTACAGCATAATAAAAAGATTGGATGCTAAGATAATCAGTTTTTGTAGACTCAGACTGATCCATGAACTGAAAGAGCTGCAAAAAATACCTGAGCGATATTGACGACACTACAGACCAAAAAAACTTCATGGTCTTGGTAAAAATACTTGCCTGAAAATACAGGCCTACTTGTATATATAATTATATGATTACAGACTTCACCTGAACATGTTGTGATTGCAGGTCTGCGGAATCGCCAGACCGGTGTGAACAGTATGAATGAACACTCAAGTCGCAGTCACAGCATGCTGACACTACACATCGACACCGAGGTCCCCGATACAGAGGACGACAAAATGTTCATCACCAAGCACGGCAAACTCACCTTTGTAGATCTTGCTGGTAGGTAGCAGCACCAGCCGATGGCATTGACGGTACAAAGTCTGATGGTCAGAAAATCGTGTTTTTTCATATCAGCCCTTGACATCTTCCTGTTACTCCGCGTCCTCGCTGTCTCCTATTCGGTATGCAGGTCTCCTGTTATCCACTGTCTCACGTTGTCAATCCAGGCAGTTCGCCTTTGTCCTGGCTTATTCTTTCCCCTTTGCCTTCGATTGATGTTATAACTAGACTGTGGTTTCATCTTTTCCAGTGTCCGTATTTTGCTAGTTTCCACCGCTTAATCTACCAGACCTTTGTCAACAGACACACCAACCTGTTGTCGCACCCAGACATTTGTCTTCTTGTCGACCCAGCTGTTGTATAGTATAATCTGTGTCTGTCCTAACATCTTGGCTGCCCACACGTGTTTTAATGAATTATAACTTCTTTATGATTTTACTTTCTATTCAAAGAGCTGTTGACCATTTCCAATACATGACACATGTTGACAAAGTTTATTGGGTAACCTATAAAATTACATTCCCTCTACATACAAAGTAAATATGATATTCAACCTGAAACATGTAAATTAAAGAGATAACTGTCAAAGTATGTTTTTAATTTATGGTTCAGTACAATATATTTGGGTGATCAAGATATAAATAGATATAGTTTGTATTATACAACAGGATTTTATGAAAACATTAGGATCAGATTTTGTATTTTTAGTATATAGTTTTAATATAGTCATCTCTGAAATATCTGGTCCGTGCAACCCAAATAAATTTATGTCACTTATATCAAATATATTTTTTGCTTTTTAGTTCGCACAGAACATGTAACTAATTAATAATAATAATAATGCATTTGTTTTTCTGCAATGCAGTTTCTTTGATAACTCAGTGTACTTTACATAAAACATGAATAGATATAAAATTATACATAGAAATATATTAAAAAAACTATTAAAACTAGTTTAATTAATTTAAATGGAAAATATAAATAAATGTATATTTAATGAAAAATTACAAGTGAAATCTAATTCAAAAACTATTAACAACAAATTAAATAAAGTGTTATTAATAGGTTAAATTAAAAGAAACTTAGACAAGAATAAAAACATGATAAAATGCAGATATAATTCATTTTTAAATGTTTAAAATTAATTTCAAAAGTTGTTCAACAAGGTTAGTTTTGTCGAGAATACTCTTGGTGGAACAAGACTGTGTTTTGGTTGCAGGAAGTGAAAAGACTAAGACAGATATGGTGTCGACAGCGGAACAACAGACGGAATCACATAACATCAACAAGAGTCTTCTAGTCCTAGGTCAGTCACTTGCCACAGCAGCAGGGGTCAGGCCACCATTTGCCTTTAATTTTTTTCTTCCACTGTATAAAAAATCACATTTTCTAAAATTAATAATTGTATGAGTCATTTAAGTAATAATTAGATGGAATGATCTGTATCAAACAAATATTTGTGTAAGCATTAAACATGAATGCAAACACACAGTCATGCATGCACACACATGCGCACACAATTGTACAATAAAATCTAATATATTCGTTGACACTAAGAATGTAAGTACTTCACAATGGACTGTCAAGGTTTTGGAGGACTATTAAAACATCACTTTTCTTATATTAACTAATTGTGGTAAGACAAATGTAAATTATGAACAGGGAAAGTAAATTAATTTTAAAGTTAACCTTGTTAAGTTGTATATTGAATGTGTATGAAAATGCTTACCAATCAATACCATAATATCAATAACGTTATTAATAAATATTGATTCTAAAGTTGTTGACACGGAAGTGTTGATAGTTGCCATGCTGGCCTACATGTCGTTATTGTGCATTATCCCATCTGTCAACCAACTGTCAATGCTGTTGACAAACTTAACATCACAACCCTGCATTGACATGGAAATCTCTGCAGAACTGCATTTCTCTGCAATGACAAGGCTAAAGACCTGTGTAACTTGCTATTGACATTATTTGCATTGCCTTTCTTCAGGAATGTATATTTGCTAGCAGTACTGGCATGTTCACCGGGTGAGTGTGGTTCGGCTGTAGGGAACTGTATATCGGCCCTGGGGGATGCACGGAAACGACAGGGTTACATTCCCTACAGGGACAGCAAGTTGACTAAACTACTGGCTGATAGTCTTGGAGGAAGCGGGGTGACTCTCATGGTAGGTGGCGGCTGTCTGTGTTGGACTGTAGTGTATTTGTACAGACAGGCACTGTTCCACACCGTGCAACCAGACATTGAAGATAATGCCAGGCTCTGTCAGAATTGTTGGTCAATTGTTGGGTCAGTTGGTGACAGGAATGTGTGATGACATCATTCATTAAAATGTTGCTTGTCTGGGAATCACTGGTCATAATTACATATCAATATCCATATCTCCCTCTCTTTTTTTGCCCCGCTCTCTCTTCCCCCTCTTTTCCACTCTCCCTTGATTTTTTCTTTTCCTTCCAACCTCTCTCTCCCCCTTCTTTACTTCCTTCTCTCACTCCTTTCTCCTCCCTCTCTCCTTCTTTCTCCCCTCTCTCCTCTCCCTCCTACCTCGCTCCTCTCTTCCCTCCCTCTCTCCTATCTCCCCTTCATGCTTTCTTTAATTATTGATTTACTTATTGCTACATTTTTAGTTTATATTTCATATTAAAAATAAATAAAAAAGTTGCAGTATGCGACATGGTGAATAAATATCTACAGATGTAGCGAATGTTCTGGTGGTTTGTGTCTTCAGATTGCGTGCATATCTCCGTCCTTCTCCAATGCCACGGAGGGCATGAACACACTGAGGTATGCCAACAGAGCCAAGAAGATTAAATCAAAGCCAGTCGTCAAAATGGTGAGACGTCCTGCTTCTGTTGTCATTGGAGCACAGTCTCCCTCGTTTCTGTTAAGCGTCATTACAGTGTTTTCACTGTTGCGTCATAACAACGCATTATGTAACAATGGTTATTCTGCATCAGTCTGTGCTGCTTTAGCTAAATGTGTGTGAAGTTTGCATGCAGTAGTTTACACATAGTGGAGATGCAAAGTGAGTGAGTATCTAATTACAGTGGAACCTCACTATTAAGGTCACCCTGGGGACTAGGTCAAAGTGACCTGAATAGCAAGGTGATCATATTAGCGGGACTTTATGTCCAATGCTTTCCTGTTATGGAAATAATTTGAGACTGTCCCAGGTTGGCTATAATGGTGAGTTGGTCATATTACCGAGGTGATCGTAAAGCGAGGTTCTACTGTATCCAACAGTTTTCTTGTAAAACAATTTTGCTTTGCAAAGTAAAAAATTTGTTGTGTTTGTTAATCAGGACCCGCGCGAGCAGCTGATTATGAGTCTGAAACGCGAGATCAAGATTTTGAGGCAGGAGAACCACTACTTGAGACAACAGGTGATGTTTCTTTGTCCATTACAGCTCGTGACTCTGAGTGGCTAGCGTATTGACAAGCTCTGATCAGGCCGTTTATTTTGTATTAGTTGGTTTACGGATCCACCGACCCAATATTTCTGTTTTTGGAAAAAAATAGAAACTTTTATCCCGGGCATTTTCTCAAATACGATTGTATCAACTTCATGATGTATTCTTGAAACTAAAATGTGATTATAAACTAAATTTAAGCTACTGGGAGGTAACAGACGGTCATAACTAGGCCTATTATGTTTTTGCTCACTTGTTTGGTCCATGTAACACAGCGTTTCTTCAGTTAGCATCAGCAGATTGTATTTTTGTTCACCATAGATGGCATCCGTGTCGGTATTTGGACCAGTATTTGGATGTTAAAAAATATGTTTTGTGTACGTGGAATGATGTGGAATGATTGAATAAATGCATTGGCATAGAAGTGGTAAGGATATTGTTTAGCAGTGTAAGTAAAGGGTAATTTAATTAATGGGATGTGACGTCAGCACTCGTTCGCGTACGTAAATATTTGGACAGCGTATCTGTGAAATATTTTGTGTACCATATGAAATGGTATATGTTTCCAGAGATTTAGATTATTTTAAGTCTAAATACATTTGGCCAATATCGTGCTATTTTTCCCCCCGACAGACCGACCCATTTTTGTAAACCCACTAATAAAAAATAAAAGGCCTTGCAGTATTTGTACACACGTTTCATTGTGCCATCGTGATGATGGATTGATTCAATTCAAATGTAATATTGTACATGGGAATAAGTGTACAGTAGACTTGAAAAAAAATTGGGATATGGAGCAATGTCAAGGAATGTGTTCTGATAAGAGTACACAAAAATTTGTCTCTCTAGACAATAAGGTAACTGTTTAGCACTAGTGGTGTCATTTGGTGACTGGCGTAGAACAAATGAAAAGTGGTGCCAACTGTTTATTATGGATCCTGCTGATTAAAAAGGGGATGTACACTAATTAGGGCATGTACGCTTAATAAGTCGAATACAGTATAGTAAACTTTTAGATTAAATACCACATTGATGACAGGATGTTCTGTGGTAGGCAACAATTAAGTTAAACATCACATTGATGACAGGATGTTCTGTGGTAGGCAACAATTAAGTTAAATATCACATTGATGACAGGATGTTCTGTGGTAGGCAACAATTAAGTTAAATATCACATTGATGACAGGATGTTCTGTGGTAGGCAACGATTAAGTTAAATATCACATTGATGACAGGATGTTCTGTGGTAGGCAACAATTAAGTTAAATATCACGTTATGTATAGGCTGCTTAGAATATATAATACTCATTCAGGTCAAATATCACACTATCTGTAGGATACTGAGATAATATACAACATTCAGAGCAAATATCACGATAGGGTGTTGGAGAGAAATGGTATACAAAACAATATGGGGTTTATATGAGCCCTTATTTGAAAATAAAATAGAAACATTTTCAATTAAATAAAATTAAGTAATCTCGTAGTTATTTAATTTAATAGCCTGTTATTTTGAAGTTAATAAATGAGTAGCACTTTCTGTTAAAATTAATCAATTATGTTGACTTAATGAAATTAAAGATTAAACTGAACCGGTTGCAGCTGGAGTTCCCTGTGAAGCCACGTGGTCAGCTTCAGAAGGAGAATGACATGAAGTTCCTGCAGATGCTCAAAGACCACAAGATGGACAGTAAGGGCATCTCGGACCACGGCCTCTACGAGATGCTACAAGAGTATATGATAGAGAACGAGATACTCAGGCAAGTTGCAGGTTAACACATCTGCACTTTAGTAGTGTTTTATGCTGGTTTAATGTGTTAACAAATTTGTTAAAAATAAATGTGTTAATAAATGTGATAATAAACAAATAATGTTAAGGTGTTAGCATATGTGTTGGCAAATGTATTAAGTAACATGTTAGCAAATGTTTTAGTAAATGTGTTAATTAACAAGTTAAAACATGTTAACAAATGTATAAACAAAGTGTGTGTGTGTGAGTGTGTGCGTGTGTGTGCGTGCATGTGTGCGTGCATGAGTGTGTCTGTGTGTGTGTGTGTGTTAACATCAGAATGTGGTTGTGTAACCATTTAATTTTGAAGAAGTTTGTGCCTTTGCAGTCATGTTGTAACTCGTCGTACCCTTTGGGGCTGTTTGAAGAAATATACGTTTGTTGCAATTTTTTTATATTTTACAGCACATCTCGTAACTGCTTAAAAGCATTTTATAGTTATAAATATAACTCACGACGTCCAGGAGGCTCGCATGGGGCGTAGTCAGCCTGGCGTTGGGTTGTGGAGCCCACATTTCTTTGTTTTACATTTCTTTGAAAAGTGGGCTTACCCTTAATCCCCACAATAAACGTCATTCATTTGGCCTTTTCATATCTCTATATCTGTGTTGTGTTGTTGATTGCATAAAAGCATTTTATAGTTATAAATATAACTCATCATATAATTTGACCATTATATGTTTAATTTCAATGTTTTTACCTGAATATTATGTTTACGCTGCGTGCTGAACCGCAAAGTCGATAATCATAAACACAACAATCAAATTATATTTTTTAATTATGGTTCATTGAAACACCTTTGGATGGTCAATATGTAGAATAGATATAGTTTATGCTTTATAATATGATTTTACAATAAAAATTATTAGACTTTGTGCCTTTACACCTTAGGTGTGTTGACATCACTCTAAATTTGATGGTACACGTGTTTTAACAGGGTTGAGAACACAGAACTGCATCAGGTGCGAGACTTTGGTCGCCGGGAACAACAGATGTTGGCCCGAGACAACGAGCGACTAATGCGCAAGTTGGAGAATGCAATGGGGAGGTAGGCAGATTGTCCCGGCAACCAGTTCAGCAAGTTCATTTTTAAATTGTTTTCTAAGAATCGGTGACTAATTGGCAATTACTGTGGTGTGATGTACAATAAATACCCTTGATAAGATGTAATTTATTGTAAACTACATTGTAATCATCTTCAGACATCAGTATCATCATCATTACCATCATCATCATTGCCATCATCACCATCATCATTACCATCAACATTATTGTCATCAATATCATTAGCGTCATCATAATCATTACCATCATCATTACCATCATCATTGCCATTATCATCATCATCACCATTATCGTCATCATTACCATTATCATCATCATTATCATCATCATCATTACCATCATCATTAACATCATAATTACCGCCATCATTACCATCATCATTATCGTCATCATTAACATCATCGTTATTGTCATCATTACCACCATCATCATCGCCATTGGGTTTTTTCGTCTCACTCATCAATTATGAGTAAAAATTTTATAAACATGCATGTAACAATGCATTCAAAACAATAAAAAAGTCTTACTCTTACTTTATGATACTTTCTTAATTTGTATAAAGCTGTGCTTAATTTTGTCACATACATGTATATAACATTAACTATACACAGTACACAGTACAGCGATGCCATCTGATGGCAGCAGTCAAATCATGCATCTGTGGCCACACTCTAATCTTGCCAGGTTCACGAAGGCGAGCAAGAGTCGGCTAAACAGGAATATTGTTGAGTGCAGTAGGACAGTGATTAGAATGTTGGGCTCTCGTTCGAGGACATTGGGGTTCGAATCCTCTTGTTGACAATTCGAAGTGTGGACAATTTGGTTCACTCTCATTGCCTCAGTTGGTTCACTCAGCTGTATAATTGACTACCTGACAGTTGTGGGTATATGTGTATGAATAATCTTTGTACAATAATTGCAGCATGGCTAAATGCTTCCCAGAGAAGTTGAGTTGGTGTTGGAAGGAACAGGTCTGCCAGGGTGTGAAGTGTAAATAAAAAAATTAACTTAACTAGTTAACATAGTAGATTAGCCACCCATGCCTGATTAGAACATACCTTTTTACTAATGTGGGGTGTTTTTTGTAGTGACAGATCCGGCCTCCAGACCCCGATGTCGTCCTACAGCCTTCAGTCAGCCACTATCTCCCTGCGCAGTTCGGCCATGGACTCGGACGTGAGCTACGGAGGAACGCCCTTCGGAGGCCCTCCCCAACCCGGCAGCTGGAATTCAACGCCTGTGGTAGATATATACATCACAAGTTCCAAGTGGAAAAACCCAAAAAAACAGGGATCCCCGATTTTTTCCAAACGAATTAGGGATTAAATTTGGCAACTTCTGGAATATTGAAGAAATACTCAAAGCAAAGCTCTGTTGTGGGGCAGATTCGTTTAATCACAAGAGGGCGCTGGTGTCGATAGAACAAGATTTCTTTCCCGAATTTACAAAAAGTAGATTTCTTTTTTTAGTTCATGGTGTTGGTAGATTTAAAATGATCTAATGATTGTTTAAATACTAGCAGTGTGAATATGTTATAATAAATACATTTTTTTTACATATATTTCATAAGGGCAGGTTACACAAAATAAGCCAGTGGATTCCTGGTCCACTTGCCATCTATAACTTGTTGTTCTAGATGGAAATCTTATTAAATCTTGTGTTAAACTTGTGTTAAACCTTGTGTTGAATCTTGTTGACATGAACTTTGACCTTTGCAGGAGATGGCTACCACCCCCCGCAACATGAAGAACCCCGCTGCTCGTCTCCAGCATCCAATGAGACCTCCCCATCGTCTCTCGGAGCCTGTTCTCAATACAGCCGCCAACCAAAAGTATGGGCATCTGTTGCACGGTTTCTGTTCGACCTATTTAGCGTAAACTCCCTTTTTTAATCAGCAGAATCCGTAATAATTGTAATTTGACTTATGTGGAACAACTAAAAAGTATCGCTAAGTGGAGTTAAACAGTTGACACCACTTTTTCAGTTCTACACTAGTCACCAAATGACACCACTAGTGTTAAACAGTTACCTTATTGTCTGGAGAAACAAATTTTGGTGTACGCTTATACACTATTCTGTCTGATGCTTCCTAAAAAAATTAATATAATATTACCTTTCTCCACCAGCAATGACTGTAATATACTGATGTTGTGCCAACTGTTATTTCAGACCCCAAGGTTATGTGAATCGCCTGCAACAACAGAATGACTATAGGACCAGCAATCCCGGGACAGCGGCCAACACTGCACCCCCCGGACCCAACAAACCACAGAGGCGAAGCTCCAAAGGTGGATGTCGTGTAATGTCTTCATTGCTTAAGTTGAAGTGGAAACTGCCTCAGTGCCTGTAGTGGACATCTATGATTATTATAATTATACTTTAATTATTTATTATATGAACAAATTTATTAATCTTAATCAAATACGCTATACTCTATTTTTTATTAAATTTTTTTAAATATTGTATATTTGATAAATAGATATGATTGCATGTATGTTTTGTGTGTGCCTACGAACAGGCTGGTCCCAGATGCGTGGAATTTTATAAATTTTAGTAATAATAATGTTTACATTATTATAGTATAGTAAGCAAGTTTGACATGCATAAATAAGAATGTGTTGTTGATGTTGAATCTAACAGCCAAACCTAGGTGAGTACTGATGCATGTCACTGTGTCACTATTTGTGTCACTATGTGTATCACTTATTGTGTCACTATGTCAACATAATGTTTGTGCATGGCCACCATTTCACTGTGTGTCATAAATAAATTTTATAAAGTGACTTAATTATGATTCTGTATCCACTGAAAATCACTGTTCTTATTCCGTTTTAACATACGGATTTAAAGATAACAAGAGTCTTGAAGTTCAAACAGGCTGGACAAAAATATATATTTATATTTTCGTAACCACGATAAATATGTGGCAATATTTATGTTACAGTCAGAATCCGAACAAAAATCTCCCATTTGACACATTGTTTTTGGTTTATTGTAGGCACATTTGAAAGAATTTCTTTAGGTCATAATGGGATCATTTTATTATCAAGATAATCATGATTTAAGCTTTTAAATGAAAGCCGGCGCATTATTGTTGCTGATCAAAAACTAGTCATTTTCGAAAAGACACTTCACTTCACTATCACTTTCACTGCCATTTTCACTTTCACCATTGCTGCTATCTCTATGGTCGATTTCAAAATACACAGAAGCAGACACAGTTCATGATGCTGCCAAATGTGCATCGCCGTGAAATTATTTATTACTGAAACATCTCGCTACCACCATTCAGAACATAGGCTGACACAGAATATTCACGAAGGATGCACTTGAATGACTGAAATGCTGTATAATAACGTGCCCTTGTGTGAGGTGATGTTCTATGAATGATAATTCACATTGGAGAGACAATGATAGTCTTGAGATATTGTTTCTTACTACTGAAATATGAGACGCGTAAATGCAACGTTGTAGTTGTTTTGACGGTGTTCCGACAGTGTACTTTTTTTTAAGTTTTAGCGAAAGTTGTTGAAATAAGGAATGAAATGTTATTGTGGTAACCTCTGTGTTTGGATGCAACTCTCCTAAATTAGGTTAACAAATCTTTTATGTGACATTAGTTCTACTCGAAACGTCCCTCGTGTCTTTCCACAAATCACATTAGACTCACTCTATAATATTGGACTTTTAGGCAGTAAAGAGCCTGCAATTGTAGCCTTCGTTCCTCCACATTCTGTTGCTATGATTGTGTTTCTGAAAATAAACTCTCTTTCAGATCCGAACTACCGAACAGAGGAGACAGTTCAAAGCCAACAGAATCTCAATAGACCTTACAGCCCGTCAAGTGTGGCCGGTGAGTGAAGACGGGCTCGAATGATGGGTGGGCTCGACTGATGGATGGACTCAATTGGTGGGTGGGCTCGACTGATGGGTGGACTCAGTTGATGGTTGGGCTCAACTGATGGATGGGCTCAACTTGGTGGGTGGCAGGCCTTGACATTAGCACTGGCCCGTTGGCCTGGTGCCTTTTTTGGGGCTGTCGGGCCAGTTCGGGCCACAAGTTTCCATATTTTACTGGCCCGGTGGGCCAACATAGTTTCAGATCGTTTTTATCCAATTGGTCACAGCCACAGGTCATCGTTTCAATCGCTTGTCCTTGTCATCCACCCTGGCGCTGCAATTAAACACAATCTTAATCTGTTTGTATAGCTGCCAACTTGTTTTGATATGTACGAGCCTCACAAAAAAGGCCACATGACATTGCTACTAACGGACTTTTGTGAATTGCGGACGCCTATGTTTTACTAGTGTTGCCCTGTCTTACCAGTATAATATCGGTATGTTGCAACATTGTCTTCTGCACGATACGTATCAGTTATCGTGATACGCATTTGGTGTACCGATTTCATATAAATTGACTGATTCACGGACTGTCCACTAGGTGTCACTACATAGCCTAACATATATTCCAGGACCTGCTAGGGCGCAGATAGCTAAGTTTACCATAACTTTGTACTTCAGTCCAAAAATTTATATTTGAAAGAAATAAACCCGATTGTAACAGTCATAGTTATATACAGTGTCAAGTCTAGTTCGCCCGTTGAATTTTTGAGTATAACAAGGCGTAATTCAATATGCACATGGCGGCATCACCCATCGTTCTCAAAACCCAACCTGCTGCGGCTTCGACAGAGGGCATATGATTCTGAAACGATTCCTGCAGCAACACTGTCTGCCATACCTAATATTGACTGAAAGGATGAAAGTAAATCACCAAAAAATAGTAGTTTTTTAAATCAATAAAAAATATTTCGGGCAAGTGACTTTTTTGGGGGGCCAGTAACTTTTAACATCTACTAGCCTGACGGGCCACTGGATACAAAAGCTCGACTGATGGGTGGGCCCAGTTGGTGGGTGTGCTTGACTGATGGGTGAACTCGGCTGGAGGGTGGACTCAAATGATGGGTAGGCTACACTGATGGATGGGCTCAACTGATGGGTGGATTCAATTGATTGGTAGTCTTGACTGATGTGTGGGCTTGATTGATGGGTGTGCTCGACTGATGGGTGGGCTCATATTTGGTGGGTGGGTGGATGGGTGGTTTCGACTACTGATTTCTTACCAAAAATGGTCACAATTATTGGTACTGTTAAATTTTTAAATTTTACATTTTATAAAAAAAACATTGAACATTTAAAATGATGCTGTATGTTATCACAGCACATTACTAAATAGTCATAATTATAATACAGGTTTTATTAAGTATAATAGCATTTCAAAAACTAAATGTACTTCCTTTTTTCAGAAATTCAAGAGATCAACGAGCGACTGAGGCAAGAGTTATTGGAACTTGAGGGACAAATCAAACAACAGAGTCGACAAACAAACACCAAGCCATAGCTTGTGTCACCACCGGGACTGTACTGATAGGTCATGGCAGTAGCTGTTGTCACCACCGGGACTATACTGAAGGGTCATGACAGTAGCTATTGTCACCTCCGGGACTGTAGTGATGGGTCATGACAGTAGCTGTTGTCACCTCCAGGACTGTACTGATGGGTCATGACAGTAGCTATTGTCACCTCCGGGACTATACTGATGGGTCATGACAGTAGCTGTTGTCACCTCCAGGATTGTACTGATGGGTCATGACAGTAGCTATTGTCACCACCGGGACTGTACTGATGGGTCATGACAGTAGCTGTTGTCACCTCCAGGACTGTACTGATGGGTCATGACAGTAGCTGTTGTCAACACCAGGACTATACTGATGGGTCATGACAGTAGCTGTTGTCAACACCAGGATTGTACTGATGGGTCATGACAGTAGCTGTTGTCACCTCCAGGATTGTACTGATGGGTCATGACAGTAGCTGTTGTCAACACCAGGATTGTACTGATGGGTCATGACAGTAGCTGTTGTCAACACCAGGACTGTACTGATGGGTCATGACAGTAGCTATTGTCACCTCCAGGATTGTACTGATGGGTCATGACAGTAGCTGTTGTCAACACCAGGAATATACTGATGGGTCATGACAGTAGCTGTTGTTAACACCAGGATTGTACTGATGGGTCATGACAGTAGCTGTTGTTAACACCAGGATTGTACTGATGGGTCATGACAGTAGCTGTTGTCAACACCAGGATTGTACTGATGGGTCATGACAGTAGCTGTTGTCAACACCAGGATTGTACTGATGGGTCATGACAGTAGCTGTTGTCAACACCAGGATTGTACTGATGGGTCATGACAGTAGCTGTTGTCAACACCAGGATTGTACTGATGGGTCATGACAGTAGCTGTTGTCAACACCAGGATTGTACTGATGGGTCATGACAGTAGCTGTTGTCAACACCAGGATTGTACTGATGGGTCATGACAGTAGCTGTTGTCAACACCAGGATTGTACTGATGGGTCATGACAGTAGCTGTTTTCACCACCAGGACTGTACTGATGGGTCATGACAGTAGCTGTTGTTACCACCAGGATTGTACTGATGGGTCATGACAGTAGCTGATTTCACCACCAGGACTGTACTGATGGGTCATGACAGTAGCTGTTGTCAACACCAGGACTGTACAGATGGGTCATGACAGTAGCTGTTGTCACCACCAGGACTGTACTGATGGGTCATGACAGTAGCTGTTGTCAACACCAGGACTGTATAGATGGGTCATGACAGTAGCTGTTGTCACCAGCAGGACTGTACTGATGGGTCATGACAGTAGCTGTTGTCAACACCAGGACTGTACGGATGGGTCATGACAGTAGCTGTTGTCAACACCAGGACTGTACTGATGGGTCATGACAGTAGCTGTTGTCAACACCAGGACTGTACAGATGGGTCATGACAGTAGCTGTTGTCAACACCAGGACTGTACTGATGGGTCATGACAGTAGCTGTTGTCAACACCAGGATTGTACTGATGGGTCATGCCAGTAGCTGTTGTCAACACCAGGACTGTACTGATGGGTCATGACAGTAGCTGTTGTCAACACCAGGATTGTACTGATGGGTCATGACAGTAGCTGTTGTCACCACCAGGATTGTACTGATGGGTCATGACAGTAGCTGTTGTCACCTCCAGGATTGTACTGATGGGTCATGACAGTAGCTATTGTCATCACCAGGATTGTACTTATGGGTCATGACAGTAGCTGTTGTCAACAACAGGATTGTACTTATGGGTCATGGCATTTGTGGCACCACTTTGAAGAGGTCGGCCAGTGCAAATGAAAAAACACAATTAGCATGAATAAATACTGCAGAACGATTTATTTACCACTTTGCAAACAAAAGGTGTTTGTCAGCACACAAAGGACTCTCAAGTGGCTCTAGAGTCAGTCACACAGTAAATGTGCTGACTGTGGTAGGTCATAAACATGATTTGGTAATGAAATGCATGACCAATATAATTATGTATTTATGTGCATACACATGCTCTTGTAGTTAAACTGTTATGTGACTCATGTTTTTCACCAAAGGTATGATAATAAATCCTATGGATAACAATAATACCAAATGGAGGGTTTTTCATGTCTATGCCTAAACGTAAGTTTCTGACAGACTGGGAAATTTTCACCATCTTGGCTCTGATTCATCTGGACAGCCAACCACAACGCTTGAATTATCTTTATACCTATGCTGTTTGAACTAACAACAACGTTTCAACAATTGCACGTAGATAATATCAACTTTTCATAGACATAGTTATGAACTTTGTTAGTTCTGACGAACAACTGTGTAACACTGAAATAATATCCATCAAAAAAGTAACATTCAGCTCAGAACATTGATCATAATCATCAGTTGGAATTGCAGAAATGATGAGTCTGTATAGCACATGATGGTTATACTGGCACATATACATAGAAATAGTTCAATACAGCATAAGTGTCTGCTAGGATACAACAAAAACCTGTTCTTGCTGACAGGAATACAGTTAACAGTTTTTCTTTAAGCGCATGACAAAGCCTCGTTAGATTGGCATAATTTACAATCCAGTGAGAACAAACACAACTCCTTATCAGAATGCACTACAGTTTTTGATAGGATCAAGGGGTAATATCATAGCATTGATTAATTCTTATATTCAATACGTTAAGTGCTAACACTTCATGATAAATGTATTAGTGCTGTAAATCTGAACTGTCTGTGATGGTACCACATTCTCTATCATATTTATACGCTTGAGCAGCCTTTTGATGACTGTCTGCTAGATTGGTGTAATCTTGTGAGAACTAAGCATGTCATATTTTTTTAGACATGTCAAGACCCAACCAGCTATGATGTGTTCACATGTAAGAGTTACAGTTTCAGCAGGAGCTTTGAAATTGGTACGGGTTGACTCCAGATACGTCAGGGGTGATCTCAAACACTGATGTAGGACATTACACGAAACTGATAACATTTAACCTCTGACCTCATTACCCTCGACATGAAATGGAATTACATCGACCTGTGTGCAACTGTGTATAAAAAACTGTCAGCACGCGCTCAAAGTCTGCACCCGTATGAAAAGTGGTAAAAAACACATCCATCAAAAATACTGGATGCTAAACGAAATGGTGGCTAACCCCTTACCCCTAAACCTACGTTGTGTTGTTTTGTACATCATCCCTTAAATGTAACAGTATCATATGCATTTCATAAAAGTGATTTTATAACGTTTAGCTACTTCAGCTTTAAATAGCGCATACAGAAACAACGATTAGGGCTTACAACGGGCTTTTTGTTCACAACCATAATTTACTAGTGGTTTGGCAGGAATCCTATCACCCAAACCTTGTATGTTGAAGTACGCCTAAGATAATGTATCACATTAGGTAATATTACATTAAGGTAAGTCATCATCGCATATATTAGCAGGCAAACTGTACCAACTACCACTACATAGATGAAAACAACTTGCGGGAAAAATCAAACTTCCCTAAGCCCAACTATTTATGAACTACATAAATCACCATTACACATCTGTACAGTTGTCACAATATATATGCCTACACACGTTAAATTCTACAATAGATATAAACTAATACAAAACAAATATGAAATCTAATCTACCCGTATAACTAGTATCATTCTTATCAAGTATTGGCAAACTTTTATGGTTAATTGCATTATCAGGGATAAAATATGTATATGCATGTATACGATATAAAATAGTTTGGCACATAATAATTCTAATATAATACTCAAATGGTCGACTATAAAAACAAACAAAGGTTCCATGATGGCTGATATCATAATTCAACATTAGACACTCGATAGCATATATCTACTTGTTTCTTTGAGATTTTCCAACTACATTTTCCAAGTCTCGGAGGCGTCGTTCTTTCTCGTTTAGCATCCTTTTCTTATCTTGCAGTTGGGCAGTCAATAAATCACAGTTGGCACACGAGGACTGAAACAAACATATCCAGGCAATGTTAAAATTTAAATGGCTAGAGCTAGAATGTTCATATTAATACACCCATGTGTTAGTCCAAAAAGTGGGCTGTTTGGAATATATGAGAAATGAAGACTGTTTATGGAAAAAGTGCTCATGAAAAGCGGGAAACACTGTCGTTTTGTAGCGTGTTGTCATTTTTTAATGTATTGTTTTACATGTCATTTTAATGTACTGGTCTCATTTGTGGAGTGTTCTCAAATGCGAGAAAATGTGCAACAAATAGTTTGGAAAAGCAGTAATTCCCACCCGAAAACAGTAATGTTGACACCTCATCTCAGAAAAATAAACACCTGGTGCGACAGACTTGTGAGAAATGAACGCTGCCATAGAGATTCCGCTAGCCTACGAAATATTCCGGTACCTGGTACCGGCAATGGATTTTTTTTGGTATGAGGCAAATGTCTACCGGTACCCAGTCTTTCCAAAAACAGAACACCGCTAATAACGCACACACAACTCCTGCAATGATGTCTGCTAACTAAGAGATATCTTCTACAACCAAGAGAAAAATGCTACATGAAAAAACAAAACTTGACTTATCTAGAAATAAGTAGAGATACGAGTGTTCATAAACTCGACACGGTGCCCCTAGCTGTCACTCAAAGCAGGTCGAGTTAAAAACTTAGCATTCCATATATGTTATACACCAGTCAAAATCACAGGTGTTTGCAGTAACAACAATAAATTTGACGATGATCAGTGCTCTTGATTAAGTATCTGACACACAATCAGTGTGAATAGAGGCAAAGTCAAGTTTCACAATGCACTTCACTGTAGGGACTCATCCAGAGATCCATCCACCCGTCTTTTGGATGGGTAGATACTTATCGTGGACAGGTTGGATGTGCTAGCCTGTCCATGTAATTTTTTTGTAGTACGGGCTAGCCCGTCCGTGTCATTTTACAGCATCACGGTAACTGCTGCCGACGGCTGTGTAGTCTGTTGCGAAATCTACGGGTGCTCACTATGACTGTTTACTGTAAAAAAATACCCCTGGTTCCCCTGGCCAGCTGCAAGACAAACGCCCGAATCCAATCACAGCCCAACTTGTTATAATTATCATCTAGCCAGTACGAGTGGTGGCAACATTTTGACATGTGTTGCCACTGGATGTGTTTTCTGAAGAAAAAAGGTTTGCCTAGCTGGGTAAGATGTAGGGATTTGGGTATAAATTATTATTTTATTCGTAACAAAGATGCCAACCCTCTCAATTTTGACGGGAGGCTCTCTATTTCATGATTCAAATCCCAATATGCCATTTTATGGCATCAAAACCTCCAGATAACAATGCCTTTTCCATATATAAAATCCCATTAATTCAAAAAGCATCCCGTAGTAGTTTTATGCCACCACCAACCGAGAGTATTGCTCTAGTTATTAGTGCCTAGGAACAGCGCGCTGTCGCAGTTCCTAAACTATTTCCATTACGGTCATTGTTAACATTGTAACCACATCAAACCAAGGCATCGTCGACCACGCACAGGAAAACAAAACTGGGTTGCTAAATTGAAAGGCGACACCCCCGCTGTGGCCAGAGGTCTGCATTCTTGCTGTCAGCAATGGCCCTCCTCCCACGCAAAGCGCTCCAGAGCTAGCTTGCCTTCATAAAGTTCGCCCAGATTTAGACCTGTGACCGAACGGAAACTGAATTAAACTGTAAATTATTTTTTCCGGTACTTGATACAATTTTACCGGTAAAAACCAGCATATGCCGGTCTAGCGGAATCTCTGGCATGCTTACCCCAGTGCCTGTCTTGTGTGCCTTCAGCATGGATCTGATCTTGATACGCAACATGTCTGCCTCCTCTTGGGCCCGCCCCAGTTCCTTCGTCAGCTCATCCAACTGCTGTTGACGCTCCCTGAAATACCACACAAACGTTTTTGCAGGAGAGAGAACAATTCTTACACTACAGTGCGAAGACTTTTGAGACAAAGGAATATCAAAACGAAAGGGTATGGCAATCTCAAATTGTTAATCAATTTTAAAGTTGTCAACAGATGGGTGAATATCCTGAGGAGGTAAGGAGGGAGAGGAAGGTTAAAAATTTAGGCTAAAAGGATTAGTCGTCAGGTGATGGGCAAAAAGCTATTAGACATCCTGCTGCATGGCCTGACACTGTAACACCTGAAGAGTCTGTTATATACCCACCGGTCTTTTGTGTTTTTCCACAGGTAGAGACAGAACAGAATATATTGTCAAAATCATTCAGCTGGGAAAAATAAACACTGAATTTCTTAGGTGTCAAGGGAAAGAACAGTCTAAAAGATTACAAAATCCTGCATCTTGTAGCCATCAAGTGGACAAGGAAGCCATTGGGTTATCAAGAGTCCAACAATTTTATCATCTATGTATAGCTTGCCCTTATCAGATATCTATCAATTCTATTTTTAAACATATTCACACTACTACTATATAGCATTAACACAATTATTTGACAATGTAACATACATATTGTACTTTGTGAAATTCCTACCTAGGAACACACATAATGTGACTTTCACATAGTAACTGACCAACTGTCTATCTGGGAGTATCCTATCTTTTTACGTAACTTCAGCATTTGTGTGAAAATGGGTCAAACTTTTTTCGACTATTTCCCACATGACCCCATCTGGCCATAAGAAACTCCAATTTAGATTTAACAAGATTGTCAGCCTGAGGGCAAGCTACAGAAGGCAAATGGACAAAAAAAGAGGTGGTCCAACAATTTATCATTTATGCACAATGACATAACCTCCCCATCAGATATCTGTCAACCAAATTTTTAATCACACACTGCTAGTTTCAACATCACCAATAGATAATTTAGTCCATTACATTTCAGCACGATAACCAGGAAACAAATGAAATTTAGCAGCAACATTTACCAAGAGTTTCCCATGAGAGCATCTGCCATCTGCTTTTTGAGTTTGTTGAGTTTGCCATCGCGGATGGCGATCTGCGACTCGAGCCTCGCCTGTAGTTCCGCCTGCTGTCTGTTGTGAGTTGACTCGAGCTGCTGCAGCTGTGAGTTATGTCGAGTTACCAGCTCTGTGAGATACTGCAGCTTCTCGCTCAGCTGATGTTGAGTGGCAGTGAGTTGGACGCGACTCTCAGCATGGGCGCCACATTCCATCTCGTACAGGGTTTTGTAATGGCTCTCCTGGGGCAAGAACAACGATCTCGCTATAATGATCCAACAAGTGTATGTATGTATGTATGTATGTATGTATGTATGTATGTATGTATGTATGTATGTATGTATGTATGTACGTATGCATCTTGGGTGCCAAACTTTCAGGGGTTAAGTTTTACTTTTTTAAATTCACCCTGCTATTACTCTTACTGTGAACAATCAAATTACCCGATGTCTGCTACACAAACAATTACGTACAATTGTTCACAACGTCATGCGTGTTTTCTTTGATTTTCCTAAGTTATTTAACACAAGGGCAGGGCATCGCTAGATGTTAATATAACTACCAGTATTACATTGCAATTTCGAGAGTTACATTCCGAGAAGCCAACAAGATATTGACTGGCAGCACCAAGTACCGAGGCATAGATGGATATTTCGGTGGTAAACACGAACTACCAAGTTATCCCATCCGGATGATGGGCATTTTACTAGTGACAATAATAATATCACCAACAAAAGGAATACATGTTGGATTCATGCTATATGGAACATGTTGGGAACGTCCCTAAATGTAATATCAATATTACCATCAATGCATACTGGGGATTTCAAAGTTGTTCCTTTTCAGAGTTTGTACCTTACACTGGGAGTCCATAGAGCAAGATGTACCTTACACTGGGAGTCCATAGAGCAAGATGTACCTTACACTGGGAGTCCATAGAGCAAGATGTACCTTACGCTGGAAGTCCATAGAGCAAGATGTACCTTACACTGGGAGTCCATAGAGCAAGATGTACCTTACACTGGGAGTCCATAGAGCAAGATGTACCTTACGCTGGGAGTCCATAGAGCAAGATGTACCTTACACTGGGAGTCCATAGAGCAAGATGTACCTTACGCTGGAAGTCCACAGAGCAAGATGTACCTTACACTGGGAGTCCATAGAGCAAGATGTACCTTACACTGGGATTCCATAGAGCAAGATGCCACTGGATGTGAATAAGTTTACCAGAATCCAGCAATAAAACTTATTATATTATGTCAAAGTTTACAAAATTAAAACCCTCTATTTCATATCAATATTTCCACTGCTATTATGTATTCTAATTACACTGATATGATTCCACAAAAAGACAGCACTGATTGTGGTAATTATTTTGAAACAAAACTAATGTGTTCAAGGTGCATTCACGATGCGACCCCTGCGAATCATTCTACCACGCTACACCACCTCTTCTGGAGAGTGCTAAAGATGACTACACAGTCCAACCCAGACCAAGCAATGCCCTCTCCTACCAGAGCCCTGCAGTCCAGACGACTTTGCAGTGTAAAGTGAAGAAGCTGTGGACCTCATCCCCTAACTCATACCCCTTGCGAGACCCTCCGAGCACACATATTATGAAGATTTTCAACTCCCCCCGAGTCACAAAGCAAGTCATCCAGTTCAGCCTCTTACCCCGTACAATAGTCAGCTGGAACAACATGCCAGCTAACACAGATACAACACTAAGTTCTTCGGGCAGAGGATCTCCAGCTTGCAGCATTAATTCATATTGCATCTTGCATGCTATCAACTTTTCCTCTCTTTAAATTGCATTACTACATGCACACTATCATCTTTTCTCTTTCTCCCATATAATCTTTTCTCTTTCTCACATATATTTTATTACTCTCATGTACAGAACTTTAGCACATATACACACACGCACACACCGAGTCTGTGAGCCTTGGAGAGAGAGTTGATTTGTACCCAGTAGAAGAAGAAGGTACTGATTTTTACCTGTTGGTGGGACTTCTGTTGCATATCAGAAATCTCCTCCTCCTTCTCTGTGACTTGTTTCTTCTGTTCATCCACAAGGGTCTGCAGAGATGTTATCTCCTGCTGCTGCAGTTTCTCTCGTGCCTGCGACAAAACAATAAGATTCGTATTAAAAGTACAGAATGTTAGTGTTTTTATCGTTAAATCATCAGGTTATATAAACTACATCTATTCAAACACTTTGACTGCCTGCCCAAATGTGTTTTAATGAATCATAATTTTTTTTATTTAATTTAACCATTATCTGTTTTAATTTAATCATTATCTGTTTATGAATATCGGAATCACTGTTCAATACATTGGTGAACGACTATCAACAATTTTCTATGCATGTGGACAAAGTTTATTGGGGTCAGGTGCCCATGGGGGTCATTCGATGGACATAATAATTAACACCTGCAAAATGATGTTGCCTCTGTATGCAATGTAAACATAATATTTGGACCGAAACATTCCAATTAAACAGATAACAGTCAAAATATATTTAGAAAATGTAGTTTTTATTTTTAAATCAAAACCAACAAATAAAAAATTTCTTGAAAAATAGTTATATTGCAACCAGCACATACACTACGTACATATTTTTTCTATGTCCAACTGTTGTGTAGAATGTTTTACAGAAAACTTACAAGAGCTGCTTTCAGTTCTTTCGTTTTCTCCCGCAGTTCTTTGTTGGCTGCCTCGACCTTCGATGGTGTCGGGGTGACAGACCCTTGAGGTGTATGTCTTGGTTTTACCATTTTTAAACGTTCGGTTCGATCAACCGAGAGACGAGCCGGAGCTACACTCATTGCGCTGCCGTGTGCATGAAGCACCTCATGGCCACGGTCGAGGACAGTGCTACCTAGTGGCGGGAAGAGGGTGTCTATGGACGAATGTCGCATCACACCCAGAGCACGTGTGCGACTAACCACATGGGTTGTCATTTTGCATGGAGGCGTCACACTGCCGTTAGGGATCATTGTTCAGCACATCACGTCCTCACAGAGTTATTTAATAATACCTCCTCCTTCACTGACATCTTTTTTTCTGAAAAGGAAGCAATATTATAACGTAAAGTGCTTTCATAATAAAGGTATAAAATATACATTACATTTTACCTTTAATACTGAGGAAGTAAAGGTTGTGAAATAAAATATGATAAACACACAGAACCAGAAGTAAATTTATTTGATCCGAACTGTACACACATTAAATAATAATATATCAGTATATAACTGTATGTAATAACATATTACCGTGTACAGAGAGGATCATGGAGACTCCCACAAAAACTTATTAAAAGTCCCTACATGTATATTTTATGACCCTATTTAATGAATTTGTAAACCCCGAACAAATTATACAGATGTCTTCATAATCATGGAAGTTATGGCCTTTTATCAAAAGGTGTTGGCCTGTTGAGTTTACGCATTAATTAGCGAATATATTGACTTATTAATTGCATCAACTGAGTTATAAATGAGTGTGTGATGTGTATTTATAACCCTGGTTAATGAGTTTGTAAACCCTGAACAATTTATACAAATATCTTTATAATCATGGAAGAGATGGCCTTTTATAAAAAGGTGTTGGCCTGTTGAGTTTGCGTATTAATTAGCCAATATTGACTTATTCATTGCATCAATTGAGTTATGAAATGAGTGTGTGATGTATATTTATGACCCTGGTTAATGAGTTTGTAAACCCTGAACAAATTATACAAATATCTTCATAATCATGGAAGTTATGGACATGTGTTGGTCAGTGAACTTCATGCATTAATTAGCCAATATTGACTTATTAATTGCATTAACTGAGTTACTCTTAATGATACGTGACTGGATTATGCATATTTATGTCCCTACTTAATGTGCTTGCAACTCCTGAAAAAAATTATTAAAATATATGCACACAAAAAAGTTACGCAATTTTAATCATACATTGATTGAAAGAAAACACAAAAATGAGAGTTTTTTTCTGTATACGAGATATACATAATTTTATATTTTTTAGTTTAACTTATGCAAGAATTAAGAAGCATTTTGGCCATCATCATGACGTCAAAATGGACTCCGAAAACATCCTAGATGACGGATAAGTCGTACGTTGACGCCGGCACACATGCAGTCACAGTTCTAAAGACAGACGGACAAACTGACCCAACGACAGCGTATGACTTATCGATTTGCTAGCACTATACAGTTCATGTGGGAACGTTCACGGTATCTTGTGCGAATATCCTTATAATAATACCTTTACAGTAATCATTATGTCATCACATACCCACCTTCCAAGCCCAAATTCGGTTTCTAAAATCCGTAGCGTCCCGTTTCCATGCAAAGTCAAAGTGCAACCTTCCTTCGGACAATAAATTGCCACCAACCACGCCCTCTGGCGAATAATGCCGCCACCTACCAGATAGTCTAGCTAACTAGAGTTGTTTACAAATGGCGGACACAGGTGGCTTTCCTCGTTGGTTATTGAAGAGCAAAGATCAAATAATTAAAACAGCTGTATGTATTTATCGTAACATAGTCCCATGCATAGAAGTTATTTACGCTACAGTTGATGTATTCGTGAATGTGTTCACTCAATTATCGTGCAAATACCGGTGTCAAACACTGGCACTGTTGACAGTCAGTGTGACACTGTCACTGACTGTCACTGACACTGTGTCTGTGACACTGACAAAAAGTCAGGACAAGAGACCGTCCATCATGTCATTACATTAGACTAGTGACAGTGTCGTGATTATGCTGCATTCGAATGCACTTGTACTTCTTGTTAATGGAATAATGGGAGTTCACGATACATAAATAGAGTTCACGACCCCCGTGAACTCATAAATACGAGTTGTTAACTGGGGCTCCTTTTTAAATTTTGAGTTCTCGACTAGTAATTACGAGTTCACCAGGTCATGAACTCTATTTACATGTCATGAACTGGTACACAAGAGCGCACTCAAACACAGCATTAGCACATTACAGTATCTTACAACATGCAGGTCTTCTTCTCGACCTCTGGGTTAATAGGCATTTCTGTATCATCTAATTTGATTGGATGGTTTTGCCACAACTTGTCTATTTTACCCTCGAAAGACTGAAAGTCTGAATAGATGGAGTCAAGGTTTTCTAAGGATCAGGTCCTACGGGCAGTGTGAAGTTTCATATGGGCAACATTTTTTATAACTGGTTCACCTTAGGATTGTTGCCAAATATGCCTTATATCACGCATTGCTTGCAGTAAACTGAGGATATCACGACAACCGCTGAATTTGTGAATGAAATATGCTGTTAAAATTGCAGTGCTACAATTATTTGATTTCCATCCTCACACTGATAACATGACAAAGTTACGAAATTTTGCCAATGATAATTTTTTTGACTTTTCAACATTTCCATTTTTACTTCAATGGATGATTGACCAAGTTTACATTTGATCAAATCATTTAATTGTTTGTCTGATCATTTCATAAAAACTATAAAAAAAAATTGCACAGGCTAGCCAGCATGTAGTGGATACTAAGTAGGTTTGATTTAAAAAAAGGGATTTCAAATGAGACAAGCAAAAAAAATAAATTGAGGAGGGATCTTTAACATCATACAATTTACTGGGATGGGAAACTTCCACTAAAACTAAATTTATTCACCTTAGTCTTACTTTCTGTGTTGCTGCTTCAGTTCCATCCAAGAATGACTGATGATTACGATGTTGCTGTGTGGGATAATCTAAGTTTAAAATGTTTTACTGTTGCAGGAATGGTCTAGCTTCATACATGAGTTGTATGATGCTGTCGAGCAGCAACTGGCCGAAGGAGATGTCCAATCATTTAGTGATCTCACTGACTCCGAGCGAAAGCTCTTCCTGGAGCGAGCATCACAAGCCATAGATGATGGTAAGTATTTTCTGTGTATAACATATGTGCTAACCTAGTGCAGTGCGCACATGTACGACAGGTAACAGAAATCCATAAGATCGCAAATGAACCCATGTTGTTATTTATGTCTCATGGTTTGCCACTCATGCTCTTTCCATTGTCTAAGGCTTATGATGTGGTGCACACAGGTAACATAAATCCGTAAGATTGCAAATGAACCCATGTTGTTATTTATGTCTGCTGGTTTGCCACTCATGCTCAAAAGGAACTCATCGTGTAAACTGGGATATATTGTTTGGATCTCGCAGTACTTTAGCTCAGCTGATTGAGAACAGCCAAATTATTCACAAGAGCCGCTCTTTGGGTGTGTTTTGAACTGACAATCTAATATTTGCATGACATTTGACAAACGAGGGTAGTATCTCATGATGCAAACATGCTTGTTAAAAATGCACAAAACCATAAAGAATATCTCCTTTGCTCGTAAGAATGTCTAATTTAAGAAAATTCCCTAAGACTTATGGGTAAACCGTTACTTCTGACATTGTCATTATAACTGTAATTACAGCATTTCGATATGTAATATATTGTCATTAGGCAAGTCATTTAAATACTTAATAAAATTTGATATGCCCTAATTGACAACCCACCCTATGTCTCTCCTTCCTGGTAGAATTAAGAGATCCCACAGCGGGCAAATATATCACTTGCAACATGGACTCAACCTTTAATTTAATACTCATAAACACAACCCTCAATAAAACTGCAACCACTTCTTAAATCATTGCATTGGCTCCCTGTCCTATATCGTATTATTTTAAAGATCTACATAATTACCTATCAAGCACTTTCAAGTAACCAGCAAATCGCCGTTGCATGAAGAGTCGAAACAATGGAAGTCCGTTTTGATCTGCGCTATGTGGTTGGTTGGATATGAGTCTATTAGACTAACTTCTAACACACGAAAATAGACTTTCGTTGTTTTATTCTTCAACATCATCTGTCATGGAATCAGAACTATGAAAGTCTATTTTCATGTTTTAGAAGTTCGTGTAAGAGACACACATCCAACCAAGCACATGGTGCAGATTAAAATGGACTTCCATTGCTTTGACTCTTCAACAGCGATATTTGTATTCATTGCTAACACCTGCAAGACAGACCACACAACTTCTAATTCACTTTTCATTCCAAATGTTAATGCAAACATCGGAACTAGAGCTTTCTCATTTGCCACACCAACTCTTTGGAACTCACACCCTGTTAGCGTTAAGTCGACAGGAAATATAGTAACTTTTCGCTGTTAACTAAAAACCCACCTGTTTAAACTGGCTTATCCTCCATAACTCCTCAGTGTACTGATCCAAATGTTTATGGCTGGACTGACTAGAAACTGTCTAATTGTTTTAGTGTGATGCTGAGCTTGGGTTTCCCGAGGTAATATAATTTTTTGTATTGTATTGTATGTTCACAAAGGGACATGCACAAATTAATTGAAATACAGGGTGTATGTAATAAAGGTAAAATTGCAAGAACATGAAGTAGTAGACATATTTACCATACCATTAGGAGATGATGTAGTTCACCTTATGAACACACAGCTCTGATAGCTGTGTACTCTGTCAACGCTGTGTCAATAGTCTGAAGAGTAGCTTTAGGTTTCTACGTTGACGCGTCACCAGACACTGCTGTAAGTGTTCTTATACCATAGCACTTGAGTCAGAAGTGGTTGTAAATCTAACCGAGCATTTTGACAATGCGTGCGTCATAGACAGTTCTTTGATATACCCAAGTGACTGGCACTGCCTGCTTTGGTGAGTTTTTACTGTGTTTTAACATGTGGTTAAGTAGGATGGTGTTTAGATGGTAACATAATTTTAGCAGTCTTCAATAGATAAACCTTTACTTGTCTTTAGTCAACATTTAAGAAATAATCGAGATGCAGCCTTTTATTTTCATCGAAATGAATAATTGTTATTCAATAAACAAACTGTAGTTTTATTGCCAATTTAAGAAATAATCGAGCAGCCTTTTATTTTCTTCTAAATAAATAATTATTGTTCAACAAATAAAATGTAAGTTTAGTAAAAATTTGAACTAAAAATCAGGAGGCAGCCTTTTAATTTCATCCAATTTAAATGATATATGAACAAAAATGATGTTTGGATGATCAATGGATGCTAAGATAAATAAATATAGGTGAACTGACCCCATAGAATAATGGTAATGGGTGCTGTCTTCATAACTATGGGATTGTGGGATTAATCATAGGATATTTTGGGATTAATCGTAGGAGATTGTGTGGGTTTAATCCTAGCAGATTGTGGGTTTAATCCTAGCAGATCATGGGAGATTATGGGATTAAGGATTAAGAGGATCTTTCTCCATTGATATCGTCCTTGTTGCAAATCGTGAAAGAACAACCCAACGTAATCATGGCTTACACATGAGACGACAGAGTGGCAGCAAAGCTGAATGAGAAACCGGACAAATGGCTGGACATTGTATCCCAGACGACCTGTGGAAAGTAGGGATGGGCAATCCGGACTAGAAACGACTTCACCTGGAACAGTTTTGTGTTCTAGAACTGATGCAGAAACAAACAACTAGAACTGAACACTTAATCTATGGACAATATCCTTGACTACAGTGCAGAACTTGGAATACATTCATTACAGAACATTCTATGTCTAAATTATACTACCTTTGACGAAGAAGATGTGGGTATAAACATAATTCAACATTCTCCATATTTAGTCAGTGAAAATCGAATCGTTGTGCTGAAATCAAAATGTAATTGTTTCACAATCTTAAGTAGTAATGTTGGGAGTATACACAAACAATTGGATGAATTGCAAATATTTATAGATGAACTACCAGGTAAATGATTCTGGTTTCCAATTTAGTGCTATTTGCTTGTAAGAGACATGGCTTAGTGATAACGACAGTGCCTCCCTTATACAGTTGAACGGTTACCATTGCATTGCAAAAGGGAAACACTAGTAAAATGGTAGACTGATTATCTACCTTAGTCAGAAAGGTAAATATAAAATTAAGTCTCTATTTAACTACTCAACTATACGAGACGGTTAATTTGCAACAAAAAAATTTTAATTTTTACCAAAAAATATTATACTTGGAAACATTTACAGACCGCCCAGAGATGATATTGACAATCATAAAGTTTTTATTGATGATCTAACTCCTATATTAGGTTCATTAGAAAAATTAAATAAAGACGCCATAATTGCTGGAGATTTCAATATCAATTTACTAAAAGTTAACACAACGAGTATATTTGGGGACTTTTTTCTGTAAAACTATCCAAAGCCACAATAAATACTACATCTGGTAAACATACGCCAAGGTTTCAAGACATTCGCTTGACGTGTATGCCAATCTCTTTAACGATTTGATAAATAGTAACATGCTAGAAAAATGAAATGAAACATAACTTCTAATAGCAACCTAAGCATTGTGGGGGACATTCTTGAAAAATTTTAACAAAAATTTTTTCCAAGTAAACATGTAAGTAAAGTTCAGTAAACATGAACATAACAAGTCTAGATGGATAACAATAGGCATTGTCCGATCTATAAAATATAATGAAAATTTATACAAGAAACTTCAGATGTTAAGTAAGACATGCAACACAGGAATATGTATTAATAAAACCCAAATTACACGATAGTATGTCTTTGTGAGAGCCTAGATATGCCATTAGTACGTCCCTTCACCTTGTGTGCAGGAAGTAAAATATTCCATTCCTCAGGGAGACCAGTGTTATATACAGACAGTAACACCTTATTATGACTAAAAATAAATAAATAAATTTGCTCTGTTGTAATTTCAGGAGTGTCCCATCGTGCATTGCAAAAGAAAGTGTCAAGCCTACTAGACCGCCACTTGAACTCGGACGTGGCGAGACAACTCATGGAAGATTTCCCTGTCAAGACCAAGACGGACCTGATCCTCGAGAATGCACAAGAGGGCATCATTGGTCTGCTGAAGAAGTGGCCTGATATGAAGTCAAAACTGCGCATAGGATACAATCAGGCCCTGCCTCCCAAAATGAGGCGCAGTGTCTGGAAGTTGTATTTGAAAAATGATAAAGGTTGGTTGGTGCTGTGTATTGATTTCACAGCTAATTTTCAACAGTTTTTCTAGTCACAATTTGCCAAAATTCCAAGCTCTCTAAGTTAATATCTTGATAATATATGATATATGTATTGGTTGGGCAGGTTTTTGGAATAGTAAGGAAATTATGAATGTCTATGTAATCTGGATGCAAAACAAAGTAGATATAATTATTACTATTATTAATTTATTGGCTTGATATAAAATGTGTTTTTGGGTGGAATTGTAGATGAACGCCTGACAGTTTAGTACCCAAGATGCAAAGCATCTATAGGAGGAATAGCATAACATACATACAAACATACAAACATACATACAAACAAACATACATACATACGTACGTACGTACGTACGTACATACATACATACATACATACATACATTCATACATACATACATACATACATACATACATTCATACGTACATACAAACATACATACACTTGTTGGATAATAGTTAATACAATGTGCAAATACATGATGGGTGGGACAGATTTTCAGTGAATTTAGCAAACATGTTATTGCATATGGCAGTTACAAATATATAAGTTCATTATAGACTGGACTGCATGATAAGTTCATTGTAGACTGGACTGCATGATAAGTTCATTGTAGACTGGACTGCGTGATAAGTTCATTATAGACTGGACTGCGTGATAAGTTCATTATAGACTGGACTGCATGATAAGTTCATTGTAGACTGGACTGCGTGATAAGTTCATTGTAGACTGGACTGCATGATAAGTTCATTATAGACTGGACTGCATGATTAGTTCATTGTAGACTGGACTGCATGATAAGTTCATTATAGACTGGACTGCATGATAAGTTCATTGTAGACTGGACTGCATGATAAGTTCATTATAGACTGGACTGCATGATAAGTTCATTGTAGACTGGACTGCGTGATAAGTTCATTATAGACTGGACTGCATGATAAGTTCATTATAGACTGGACTGCATGATTAGTTCATTATAGACTGGACTGCATGATAAGTTCATTATAGACTGGCTGCATGATAAGTTCATTATAGACTGGACTGCATGATAAGTTCATTGTAGACTGGACTGCGTGATAAGTTCATTGTAGACTGGACTGCATGATAAGTTCATTGTAGACTGGACTGCATGATTAGTTCATTATAGACTGGACTGCATGATAAGTTCATTATAGACTGGCTGCATGATAAGTTCATTATAGACTGGACTGCATGATAAGTTCATTGTAGACTGGACTGCATGATAAGTTCATTGTAGACTGGACTGCATGATAAGTTCATTGTAGACTGGACTGCATGATAAGTTCATTGTAGACTGGACTGCATGATAAGTTCATTGTAGACTGGACTGCGTGATAAGTTCATTATAGACTGGACTGCGTGATTAGTTAATTATAGACTGGACTGCATGATAAGTTCATTATAGACTGGACTGCAGGATTAGTTCATTATAGACTGGACTGCATGATAAGTTCATTATAGACTGGCTGCATGATAAGTTCATTATAGACTGGACTGCATGATAAGTTCATCGTAGACTGGACTGCATGATAAGTTCATTGTAGACTGGACTGCATGATAAGTTCATTGTAGACTGGACTGCATGATAAGTTCATTATAGACTGGACTGCATGATAAGTTCATTGTAGACTGGACTGCATGATAAGTTCATTGTAGACTGGACTGCATGATAAGTTCATTGTAGACTGGACTGCATGATAAGTAGTAACGTATACAAATAACGATCTTGTTACAGTGGTGAAACGGTATTCTGAGATCCTTGCCAACAACCCCCGAGTGGCGATATCTCCTCTAGATCTTGACATCTCGTGCAAGTGCGAACAACTGTTGATGTCTGAGCCAACATTTGCAGACCTTAATGGCTCTGTAGGTGGGTCCATGTAGTGACAGTGTACATGGTTCTTTGTTCTTTGTTTGGTTAACATTACAGTATTTGCAGAATGAGAAACATATTTGTCTTTGAATTGTTTGGATTGCTAATACAAGCCTGTATTGCTGTCCAAATAATTGTATTGTATTATGACAAACGTATTGTGTTTTTTTACATACATTTCCTGCACTATTGACATCATTGTTTGCCAAAGTCAATCAGGGTGTAGCAAAGACAAATGTATTTAGCTGTTTTTTGTTTTCTTTTTATAATCAATGCAAAGTACTTACCATGTTGTTCCCTATAGAAGCACGGTGCCTAATAGATAACCTATTACCTTTACATAAACATTCGCATAAAAACCAGTCAATAAATCTGCATTTTAAAAGAAGCTACAATGACTAATGCAATTCGAAAATAAAAACTTGAAGATGAGCAGCCAAACGGTTATTGTTGATAATTTCGCCTTTCCGAAGGTGAAGCAAACACCAGAGTATGGCCGGCAGTGCAAAACAAACTACACAGCACCTCAATGTAAGCTTACATTAAGTTTATTTAACATCATTAAAACAATTCAAAGTACATGTAGATTGGACAAAATGCATGATGCAAAACATGCGCTAGTTATAAAATAGGTCAATGATCAATGGCATGTTTCATGAGTCATTCCCTAGGAGGGCTCCACATTCTTCACATAGTTCAGGTGCCACACTGCAGATTAGCTATCAGTCTGATTTAGAGGCCGATTTCACCCATAGCAGCAGATCATGATTTGAGTCACATTTGAGAGCTAATAGAGGTGCACCTAATCCATCGCTCTCACATACTGCGTGTTTGTAGGGAACAATACAGTATTAGCATTTGATTGAAAATTTAGGAATACATACCTATGGTGCTTGGCAATCGTAGCTTTACTAAATTTGTAGGAAACTATAAACTAAGTATTACATTTGGTATGCTTGAAACATTGATACAAGGTAAAAGGTACCATACATATAGTTATGAAGCTTTTCTTGGCCCCCATGACCCCTAGTTCAAGGTCATAATATACTTAAACAATTTGAATGATAAGACTTAATTTTGTATGTTCTGATGCATACTAAACAAATAGTGCAAATCATATTTTCATAAGAGAACTAAATTGGGTGTAACCCCCCTCCTTAGGTTTGGTTACTAACGTTTCTTGTTAGCCAAACATTAAACATTCATCACAGACATTGTCCTGATTTTATGGACATTCCCTTTAAAAAAAATCTAGAATCTGTATAGAATATTCTGTATGATTTATGCAGAGATAATTATGTAGAATTAAAAAAATATTTTATTGAATTTTATAGAATATTCTATAACATTATTCTATAGGATTGAGACATTTCTATATATTTTTTTATTATATGGTTTTCTATTCAATATTCAACTGTGCTCTGTAGAATTTGATAAAACTAAATATAGATCTGATAAGCTAATTCTTTTGAATATGTAGTATTTAAACATTTTCTATGCACAATTCTACTGTACTCTGTAGAATTATATTGAATTCTATAGAATTGTTGTAGATTTCTGTACATTTTTTGCTGAAGGATTTTTATACATTGTAAATATTTATTTGAGTTGATCCCATCATACAGTGAAATCACGTGACAAGAAATGTGTTTATCTTCAGGTGCCTTCTACGCCATGAAGGCTGTGTTGTCATACCATCACTCTCTTAAGAAGACCCGTGCTTCCCTTCCCCCCAGCGACTTCCTTCTTGTCGTCCCCTTTGTCTACCTGATGGCTGAAAATATCTCCCGGTGAGACTCAGTATTCGGGGAAGAGGAGACAGCTATGGTCTATAATAAAGCAGAGGCTGCATGTGTGCAACTTAGGAAAATATATTTCATATCAGGGCCGTTCTCAATTGTCAACATTTACTCTATTTACAAGGGCATGCTAAAGGGGGAGGGGGGTCTAAGGGGGAGGGGTTCTAGGCCCACATACTAGTTTTTTTAATGTTGGTTGCACGTGATATAAGACCACCGTCATTCGTGCCCGGTGCTGTAATACAATTCGATTAATTAACACCTTTGTGGTAAACAATTATCAATATGACACTATGGAGTTGTTAGAAAACATGCACTGTGTCACCACATTGTTACATCGATATATTTTAATATTACATCGATATATTTTAATATTACATCAATATATTTTTTTTAATATGAACATCTTAAAGTACTAACTTGGGGATAACTAATACGAATCTGTAAATATAGACAATGGTGAATGGCCCCCATAAGGGATGATATCAAAACGTTGATGTACAACACCACATAAAATCAATGTTATTTAACCTCAGACCCCCCGCACCCCTATGAAACTTTGAATTACATTGACCAGTGCACAACTTTTACATTCGCCGGGTGATACTTCAACCATCATAATGCAAAACTACTTGCTGTGTTCATCAATGTTTTGAGATCATCCCTATAGCTATGGATCCTTTTAAATACATAATTTGTGTCTGCTTACCTGTGTAAGAAATATGTTGGTGTTCTAATTTCCCATTATTTTTACCTAAGTGTTTTGCTAGTAAACAACAAACACTCCACCATTTTGTTTTTTCTAGTCAACTTTATTTAATTACAACCACTGATATTATATTTTTGATAATATACATGCCCTTTCTTAGGTTTCTCTGTAAATCATTTGCAACATTAATAACAATGACATTTTGTATTTTAAATTGTTTTTTTCAAGTTGTATGCCATTAAAACAGGATTATTTTTAGGCATGATCTGAAGACATTGATAACATACAACACTGCACAAAATTGGCGTTATAATTACAAACATTTAAATCACACAGTAGGCTGAGATAACTGTTTCTCTATCTGCCTGCTCCAGGAAGGAGCCCGCCCCGGGACATATTGTTACACTCTTGGTGGAGGAATATTTCACCCTGATGGACAGCTTGCCTGCTTACGTCGATGGGGCTTCGGATGTAAGTGCGTCTTTATCATCATTACTCTCGATAAAGGCTGGTTTGTGTGCCATCATTTTCCGTGTATAATGCAAATTTTTTCCATTAATTGTTTTACTATAAAGTCCAGGTGTATAGTATACATGTTAACAAAGCAAAAAAAGTTGAATGAATACACAGTAATCAGGAATTAGATTGACCTAAACAGTTTACGCTGTTAAACAACCATCTTACGTCACTGTTTCTATTCCAATGCATACCTTCAATCAATCCATGTACAAAAAAACATATTCTTTTTAAATATTGTGTTTTTGTCCACTTTACAGGCCAAATAGCGTTACTGTGAGTGTTAATACAAACCACTGACGCTCGCTGCAGATGACATTGATGCAACAAAACAGTTTTGGTGCATATTATACATGGTAGCATATTATACATGGTAGCATATTATACATGGTAGCATATTATACATGGTAGCATATTATACATGGTAGCATACAGACAGTTTGGTATAATGATAAGGTCGTAATGTAATTCAAAGGTTCGTGGGGGTCTGAAGTCACACGACATTGGCTTCATGAAGTATCATAGGTTGTACAGATTATTCCAGTGATATTACGTAAGTGTATTATGTGCTTTTACAAAGGCAGTATCCTTCCATTGAATGGGGAAGTTGTTGCTACAGTGAAATTCAGTACTGCATGTTAGATATTTGGTAAAACCAGTTTTGATCTTCCATAAAATCTTGGAATGTATAGTGGTAATGTGTTTTTGTTTTGACAGATGGCATAAGTCAGACTATCAGTAATACAAAACGATTGGTAATTTCAGGTGCACTATCCAGAGCTGAAGCAATTTTTAGGAACAACTGCAAAATTTCTGTTTGAAATTTCTCCAGAACTTGGAAGGCAAATGGCCAACACATTTATACCATCAGATGGTAAGTACTGCAATTTGCTGCCATATACATGAACAATATGTTGCCATATACATGAATAATATGCTGCCATATGTGTATATAGTATATATATATATATATATATATATATATATATATATATATATATATATATATATGTACAAATGTATATAAAAGGTATGACTGTATCAAAGTAGACCAAACACAAATATTGCAACATAAAAATCAAAATGTATGAGTGTGTTTATGCATACGTGCGTGCGTGCGTGCGTGCGTGCGTGCGTGCATGCGTGCGTATATATGGAGGTAATTTCACATGGATTTCACATTTTGGTCAATCCTGCTGTAAAATGTAATCCTGTCATTCCATAATTGAAACATGTGGTGGCTGTTTCAGACATGATTGTAACGACCGATGCTAGTGTTGTAGACCTTCTACAAGACGCCATGTTGACCTTGGCAAGACCGATCATAGCCGCAATGTTTGTCAGTAAGTTCAACAATTACTCACTTGTTCAACTAATAAAATAGATAAACGTTTTATGAATTTCGTTTCATTATAATACATCTCGTGCAATTAGTGATTTTGTTGATGAATCTACACACACCATAGATGCCCGGTAGAAAAAAACACAGTGTAAAGAAAAAGATAAAGGTGTGTTCTTATACAGCACGGTATCCAGTCCTTTGGATGGTTCAAGGTGCTTTACACTTCACCCCCTGGCAGACCTGTTCATTCTAATGCCATCTCAACATCTCCAGAAAGCATTCAGTGACACACTCAAGTTAATTTTTTTAAATGTGTCTTTAAATGTTTCCTAACTGAGCTGAGAGTCTTTTGTTTAATGTTCTCTTGCGGGTCGTTCCATTGTATGGCCGCGTGTTGGGTGAAACAACGTTCACCATAAGTTACAGTCCTAATCACAGGTACAACAAGAAGCGACTTCTCTGTTGCTCATAAAGAGTGAGTTGGCTGGTGTTTCTCCACAGGTTATGTCAGCATGGATGTAGCACTATTCATCTGGGACCAGTTCTTCATCACGTCAGACGTCCCTGACTTCCACAAGGAGCTTCTCCCGGCTTTCATGGCTGTCTTCTTTAAGCTGCTTTACAACAAACTGAACGACTGCGACTCTGTGAGTGTTACTCTGTGAGTGTTACTTTGTGAGTGTTACTCTGTGAGTGTTACTCTGTGAGTGTTACTCTGTGAGTGTTACTCTGTGAGTGTTACTCTGTGAGTGTTACCCTGTGAGTGTTACCCTGTGAGTGTTACCCTGTGGGTGTTACTCATGTCCTGAGAAAGTGATAGTTGCGTCCATCCAGTGTGCCATTTTGTTTTGCTTGAAATCTGTATTTTTTACTTTAATTTCTGTATAATTTGACAAATCTGTATAAAATGTATTTGTTAATAGGCCTAGAGCATTCGGATTCCGATCAAGTGTCGCCACCTATCAGGCTAGGAAAAATACCTATACCAAGCGATATCTGCTGGGTTATGCCAGACATATGTTCATAGTATCATGAATATTTTATTAATTCAGGTATTCCGCGCATATGTGATTCGAAGTGAGCTACATTTTCCGAATCGAGTGATTTCATAGCAACACATATGATTGGTTTGTAAGGATAGCTCAACCTGGGATGATCACAAATTGGTTAACTCTCAATAAGCCAATGACTTCCTTGTCCATTTGCCACCTGGAACGTATTCCTTGGGATGACAAATGATTAAATCTGGTTAAACGTAAATACTACAGTCTACACTACAATCCACCATGGTGAATTATAATCACCATAAACGTGTACACCTGAACAGTATTCCCTGGCATTACATGTTGAGATGTACTTGTCCAGTGGCATGCCTAGGATCTCACAAAGTGACTAAGTTTGGTCTCCCATTTGGCCAAGTAGGGGGCCAAGCTTAGTCATCCATTAGTTTACCATTGTGACATTGTCTAATGGCCCCCTAAATACACCACTGTATTTGACTGTAGTGGTTTGTAAGGGAAGCCAGAGTTAGTTGAGCCACTGGGTTAGTTGAGCCACCCATGTTTCCCAGGAAACTACAGCAGCGACAGTTACATGGTACCACCCAGTGATTGGACATGTTATTAGAACACGGTTGACATATAGTAAGTGCCATTTGTCACAATGGTCAGAAAATGTGAGTTAAAAGTATGTTTTTCAAAGCTTTTGGTGATTGTGATTAGTGTCTGCTGGTGTGTAAACTGTCAACGCATGTGACCAGACTTTATTTTCTGTGCTTTTACAAATGGTTTAATTATGCACAGGGAAGAAGATTATTTAAATGGGCATCAATGAGAAGTTAGCTAAGAAAGCTTAATTGTCGAAATGGGGCTAGTTGAGCCACCCAAGGCTCAAGGGAGGGTTAGTTGAGCAGTGGCTAAGGAACGAAGACGAGTGTTCTTTACCCCAAAATACATCAAGGAATTAATTTTTCTGAACAAATTAGGACATTTATTCAACTTATACATGGTACACTGTGGCTCAACTTACCTCACACTAAATGTTAGTTGATCCATCTTACTGACCCTATTTGAATCAACTACATATAATTATCTATGCATACTAGATATATTATCTTGGTATCAGATGGTCTACAAAAAATCATAGTTTATGTTAGTAAAATAAATTTTGACATAGAGATATGACTGTGCCCTAGATATCAAAAAGAATGAAAAATGGCTCAACTAACACTGCCTTCCCCTGTACCTGTAAACAGAAAAAGATTTAGCATATGACCAGTCTGTTGATTAAGCGAACTTGTGAATGAATGCAAACTACACGTGGTTACAGCCGTCCAGTTATCAGGCCAAGGTGAAGGAATGTGGTCGTGAACTGCAAGTGAGACAGTTCCAATATGAGGTACTCATACTTGTGCTTGTTTATAACAGCAGACTCCACTTTACATAACCACTTCAGGTGGAGCAATTTGATTCTAATAAGTGGCTTATTCATAAATTTCTGCCAAACAGATAGATTCAGAATAATGTGAAAGTTAATGAATGTAAAAGATTTAGATTTTTTTCATACTGAATTACTGTATAGTAGCTAAAAAAATTTTTAATTGTTATTGTCAAACAAAATATTTTCTTAGATAGATGAAAGTCACAATTTATTTATGAGAGCCTGTCCACATTGCAATGCAACGACGAGAGACAATAATATTTCTGGTTATGTAATATATTACTAGTACAGTACAATGTATTGTTTTTTTGCATCAAAAACACTGATCTATGGCAAAAAAACTTTGGGGTTTTCCAGGAAAACCTGTTATTTCATGATACAATGTATTGTTTTCATGCATCTGATTCTACTAACTGGAGGACATGATTCTATTAAGCAGTACATTATAACACAGCTGGAATTGGGAGTTATTCCATCCCAGCCATTTAAATTGTACTAATAAATTTTCTACAATATACATAAACTAGTTATTCAGATAACAGACAAATTAATGCAATCAATTTTGATGTTTTCATACTATTCGATACGACAGTATTTTGGTTAATGACATGTATTTGTTTTTATGCAGATGCAGAAGCATTTCTTTGGTATTCTGCAGCCGGAACTAACACAGGCAGACAGAGGGGCTCTGCCAGCGCTGGATCCCCAAGGTGGGGAGGGGTGATTGTTCTGAGTGTGGGAATGTTGTCTTCTAAATAAGAAAATTTGAATACTTATAAGTTTGTTACAGCTTAAGCTCAGTATATATATATATATATATATATATATATATATATATATATATATATATATATATATATATATATACATTAAGCTCAGTATATATATATATATATATATATATATATATATACAGCCCTGTATATATATTATGTGTGCATTAAATTTTTTTGAAATAAGGTGTGTGATTTGTGAATGTGTAATATGCATGTACCTGCTTGTATGCATATAGGTGTGTGTGTTTCTATGCATGCATGCGTGTGTGCTTGCATGCTATAATGTGTACATTTGTTTCTCTTGTTATAATGGACATGCCAACTAGAGGGCATCCCTCCTATGTGGACAGTTTATGGTGCACAAACTTCATTATTTCAATGTAAAACCACCTATTTCATGGACGGTGAGACAACAAGTGATCACTGTATACATACATCTAATTTTAATATATCTTGTGTTTCTTGGGATATTTTTGTGGAATTTAGCAAATCGTGTTTTTCTTGTGATTGTTCCACTTTCGTCTAGGCAGTTTCCCATGCCCCAAAAAAGTGTGTACCACACATACCTATACATAGTGCAGCACCACTGCACCCCACCTAGACACCCCTAATGCACTACATCACCCTGTCTTAACCTCTACTTCTGTGCCACCCAACACATACATGCCTTTCTTGGTTAAATCCATATTATTTATTTGAAATTCTCTATGAATCCATATACATTGTTTCATTGGTTAATTGGTCTATAGTATTCTGATTCTGATTGAATGTCTCTATCCAAGAGGCTACAAAACATACTCACATGAAGCAAAATTTGGTAGGTTTTGCCAGAAATCTGCCTAGCTATCAGCTTACTATAGCTATCTGTCTAGCTATCAGCTTACTATAGCTATCTGCCTAGCTATCAGCTTACTTTCAATGCAGGCAATGACATATTTGTGCTTTGACCTGCTGTGAGTTTGTAATTCGATTTTATTCTTTTGTGATGAATATCAGAAAATATGTACATTTCACTGCAGATTTTTCAGTAAATTGTAAACAAATCCATATATAAATATAGGATATCGCTGTATTCCTCCCCAAATCCCCCAAAATCTGTATTGAATCTTGCAGCACCATGTACCACCCTAATGCTGCAGGTTATACCCCTCATGACACCCCTGTATTTGCAGCCCTACATCTCCCCTGGGAACATTGGGGAGGGGAAGATATTCCCCCTTTCACAACCTCCGAGGACCGTCGCAGGGTTCGGGAGGACAGGGTTGCGGAAAAACAGAGGGAGCTTGAGGAGGAGAAGGAGGAGATAGAAAGGAGGAAGAGGGAGGAAGAGAGGGAGCGAAGGTGGGTTCACCAAGGGACGAGGGAAAAGATAAAATTCAGACAGTTGGAGTTTTTCTGAATGTCTTCACAAATTCTGCAATCATTATTAGTAACAATACCACGTAGATGCCAACCCTGTAAGACTGGTAACGGAAATCCATAAGACCTGCAAATGAACCCATATTATTATCTATTATCTATTGTTGTGCACATTCAAATGTTAAGTGGGTCTCGCAACACTTTAGCGCAGCTAACTCCACAGAGGGAAAATATTTGTGAGAATTGCTCTTTGGACATATTTTGGACTGATGATCTGATATTTGCATGCCATTTTAGAAATGACAGCCATATCCAGTAAAACAAAAAAGCCTCTTTTAAATGCACGAAACTGCATGGAATGTTTCCTATTTTGTATTCATATAATTGATTGATATTTGTTATTTGGAATATTGAATCGTTACTGGGATTTTTTCATAGAAGTATTTAAGTAATTACCTTTTTTATGAACTAGTTAAGTAATTGTCCTGCGTAAGCATACATAATTATTAATGCACATCTCTAGTCTCAAGTGGTTTACTCCAAACAGCCCAAACTTGGGCTAACGCAGGAGTTTGTGGTGGACTGTGCGCATGCGCTGTGGGTGGTACATTCAATTAAAAGACTAGTATCATTAATGTTGCTGAAATGGTTTTTATCTGATAGTTTTATTTATTTTATGTATAGGATGTTTAACGAAAATGTTTAATAGGTTGGTTATGTGTATGGATACTGTCGCTGCCTTGTCACATGCACTCATAGACAGTCTCCATACCCACACCATGGATAAGTTTACGCTGAGCACTGTATTTTAAAGGCAGTTTAGGTGAGGAGGTGTGGTGAAAGGGAGTTCCATAATAGCTTCGTGAAATGATTTTTGGTTTTTTATGTTGGTAATTTTTGGTGGAATCATATTCCATATGCGAATGGCTCTGGAATAAAATGAAAAGACCGTTGCATTTATACGACACTTGGGGGCTATTTTGATAATGCGCATTCGTTCGAGGGTTGGCCATCCAAGGGCAGTAATTAGATCTGCTGGATTTGTGTTCCATCTGTAATCAATTTTAACAAATCTGGCAGCAGTGTGTTGCACTCTTTCAAGGCTTTTAACTTGTGAAAAGGTGTGGGGATTCCATATGGGTGAAGAGTACTCAAGTTTTGGCCGGATTAGCATGTTGTAGGCTGTTTGTTTAACTTTGGGTTTACATGGGCCAAGAGTTCGTGTAATCATGCCTAAACATTTTTAAGATTTTGAAGTTATGTCAGTGACGTGATTTGTCCAGGTTAATTTGGAATCCAATTTTACTCCGAGGTATGAGTGGCTGGATACGGTGGATAATGGCTGGCCAGAAACCGAGTACTTGTGTGTGCTGGGTTTAGTTTTGTTTGATATTGGAAGGTGGACGCATTTAGATACATTAAATTCCATTTGCCATTTGTCTGACCATGTTTGTAGTTGGCTTAGGTCAGTTTGGAGAATTTCGTGGTCGGTTTTGGAAGAAATTTTACGATATATAATACTATAATCTTTGATGTTCCCATTTATGTCATTTATGTAGAGTAAGAAGAGGACAGGTCCTAAAACTGAACCCTGTGGGACACCAGATGTGACATCTGTGATGTCCGACAGGGCACCGTTAACTGAGACTCTCTGTTTGCGGTTGGATAGAAAGGATTTGATCCAATTTTGAGTGTTTCCAGTGATTCCGTAGGAGGTCAATTTTGATAGAAGACGTAGGTGAGGCACTTTGTCGAAGGCTTTGGCAAAGTCAAGCTAGCCTTATGAATATGTGGAGAGGAGATGTGAATTTACTGTTATATATCAATGATACTCAGGATTTGATGTCTCCCCAGTAAACAATAGTATTTAAACATATTAAAAATGATTTCAGGGAAGAGGAAGAACGGATCACACAGCGAATGAAAGACGAAAAAAAGATGACTGAGAGAGAGAGAAAGCATCTTGAAGATTTGTTAAATGAAGTGTGTACATTTTGTTCAGCTTCCATTTTTTCAGCATTTTTCTATTAGTCTGGAGCCACCATAGTTTTAATTAATTAGAATTAAATTTATTAACATTATATATTTTAATCACCAGCATATGTTTCCAGTTAAACTGATTTTATTATATTTTTATCATAACTAGATTAAACACCTAAAGTAGTGGATTATTTAACATCATAGTTAGTAATTCTGGTACAAACACAGTGAAGTAGTATTACATGATTATCATCCACAGGAAAAACAAAAACGAGTGAAGTCAGAACAGACGGCAGCATTGGACATAGAAGAACTGCAGCGAGAGATCGAACTACTCAAAAGATATCGGGCGGTATGTTGACTCTACCATTGGGATATGTATGTGTGACAACAATACAATCCAATAAATCGATGAAATATCATGTGTTGGTGAATTTGAATAGAATGCAGTACACAGTCCAATTTGCTGCTATTTTGATGCAACAGGTCAGCCATCTTGGCTTCCTTGATTCATTCCTCTCAATTTTAAAATTAATTAAAACATGAAAATGTGTATTTTCTCTAAACATACCTCCATCATCAATTTTCTGCATCACTTATTTGTATTTCTGTTGCAAATTCATACCACTATGCAAGTCTGTAACTTGGATTCCATGTGTGTCATATTTAGGAAATATTTGACTTTCCTTTACAGAACTAATTTAGATTTTTGACCTGTTGTTTTCTGTCATGGTTGTTTTTTGTTCTAGTAAATATTCCATAAAAAACAGCATAGACAGCAGTCTAGGATCTCACAAACGGGGGGGGGATTTTTTTCCATTGCTATCATGTAATGGTGCAATGGAATTTTTTTTTATATTTTAGCCAAAGGGGCCATGGCCCAATGACCCTCCTAAATACACCCCTGAGTCTAGATATATGTACAATTATAATGCTCCTTTTAAAGCCATGCTCCATTATTGTGTTATATGGTCAGTTAATTAATTATATTTATATTTTAAGTACGTTTTGAGAACAAAATGAAATCAGTGGTACCACATTAATAGATATATAATGTGCCACTGATTTTATTTTGTTCTCAGAACGTATTTAAAATATAAATATAATTAATTAACTGAACATGTGGCCTATATTTTTGATATTAAAATAGATTAAATTTAAATTAAGATTAAAGTAGATATTTCATCCTCTGTCTATTGTGTCATCCCGATAGCAATTATTTATATGGTTAACTAGCTGGTGAATTATATAAACTGTGTAAAAATACGTTTATTCGCCAGCCTCACGTTTTTGTTTCTCTTTGCAGCAAAATATTGTGAAAACTGTCATCACTCGACATGTTTATGTTGCCATCTTATAAACATTCAGTTTCATTTGCAGAGATCACCGTCTCTTCTGCTCAAAAGCACACAGTCTTTGTACAGGTAAATAATATTTTTTATATTTTTTGTTGTATGTTTAATCAAGTATTAATTATGGTAATGTTTTGATGTATTTGTATTTTTTTTTAAATGCAATCAATGCTATGTAATGTGTTAATGATGTAATAATGTTTTTTTTATTTTGTTTCTTAAAATAAACTTAATAATTCAATTCTCTTCAATATGCAATATTTTATTAAATACATTTGTTTTTATATAATTTGTTGTTATTTACGCGTGATTTTTGTACAAGTTAATATGGAAAATTATCACTGCAGGCATCTGAGAACAAACCCTGTCCCAGAGACAACGAGGGCAGAGACCCCGGGACGTGAGCATGAATCTATCATCGCATTTGTCGACAGAGTCTCACAGAGTTTCCACAGGAGTAAGTTTTAATTTTTCCATCAACATTTACTTTTAGAGATTATGAATGTTTTCTTATATATATATATATTCACACTCCAAATGAAAATATATTTATAAGCACCTAATTATATACTTGCCAGTAGGATATGGCCATGCTGTTTGTATCCTAACTCAACATATATGGCATACTTTGGCCTATGTTTACTAAACTAGTTTACCTTTAATCTAGCCTTGCTGACATGACATCTCATTTGATTGGGACTTTGTGATGGTTGTGTATATACCAGCCATGCTTAATACATCACACTGTAGTCTAGGTTTCTGATTTCATAGAACTGCGCATGCGCGTATCGGTCTCACTGTTAAGCACCCAGTTAAATGGAGACTTGACCGGAATATCCCACTTTAAAAAAAATTTCTGAGAAACCCACTAGCGTGATATTCTTGATAGTAGTTGCGAATAATTTGTTTTTATTAACTCTTTAGGTGTATAACCCCCAAACCGTGACTTGTTTTGCTGTAACTATAATTGAAACCATAACTTTGACAAATAATTGATAATATAGTACTAATGTAATAATTTACTAAAACGTGTGTATCATAAAGTGATAATGAGGTACTTTGCAAAGTACACATATAACATGATTGTATCAAGTGAAATATGTGTGTTGATTGAAAGTATAATTAATGTATTTATTTTTAAAATGTTTAAAATGCAATATCTACTGATTTTTATTTAATGTGAGGAACGTGAACACTGTTCCTCAGTTGCCCATGGCGACGGAGCTGACCGGGCGTTGCTTGACCAACACACGAGAATGAGGCAGCGGGAACATGCAGAAGACGTGAAGACAGCCGAGGTAGGTCACACTTTGTTTTCTCTTGTTCTAGGCAGACAATGTCCTAGGTTGTCTATGAATCGAATGTACACAAGTGGAATAAAATAAAAGACAAAATATTTGTGTGGACTTTTTTTCCGATTATCACAAATTTCTCTTGGGCATGAATTTATCTTCCATAAAATGTGCGATGGAAAAATGCATACTAATCCACTCAATCCTCAAAAACGTCTTCACATGAAGTGCTTTCAAATACATTTTCTGTGAAAATTTCCTCTAGCGAAAATACAGTACATAGTGTTGTAATGTGTGTAATATTTCCTTTATTGGTTTTGTTGTCATAAAGTAAAAATACAGTACATAGTGTTGTAATGTGTGTAATATTTCCTTTATTGGTTTTGTTGTCATAAAGTAAAAATACAGTACATAGTGTTGTAATGTGTGTAATATTTGCTGTATTGGTTTTGTTGTCATAAAGTGGGTAATAAAGTCTAGTGGCTGCAGATTTGTATATGTCTTCAATAAAGTATACCTGTGGGTAATTTAGCTAAGAGCAGTTATTTATGAATAATGACAATTTTAACTATTAAAACATTGCATTATTTGCTGAATAATTCACGGTGTTTTCAAACTAATTATTATTCTACTAGTCAACAATGGAATCATTTATATGAATAATTTATTATTTATTCAAATGTTAAATAATGATTTATCACCAGATTGCAGCATAGATAAGCAGACTTGGTTTTCGTAAGACACATCAGTAGAGGGGTCCCAGGAACCCGTGAATTTTAGTTCCAGGACGTCTTTGGCAAACATGCAGAATTATTTTAGAATGGCACATTATGCATAAAAATCAAAGCTTGACACAGAAAGGGGAAATATGTTTGGGCCTTGAGCAGAGAATTTTTTGGGAAACCGTGCATCTATAATATAAAGTAGTTTGTGACTCTGTTTGTCTGTATGTTGTCTGTATGTTCCATCGTATCTCTGTCAGTTTCACATGTATGGGACTGAAATTTTGTACACATGCACAGGAGCCCATTGTACACATTGTAGACATGCCCAGGAGCCCATTGGGTAGGTTCGTACATTAAAACAAACTAGAAATTCCCCCACGGGGTGTGGATATTAGGAAGAAACATATATGGAGGTTTGATGTGGATTACATAACTCGTCCACATACGTTCTTTTTCGCATGGAATGAATGCTTCGTGAAACTGGCAGTTGTACATGATTATTGCGGCATGAAGTTGTCATTGCCATTAGTGTACATCGCCCCAGCAAAACTTGATTGGGCAGTGCAGAGTGATAGGCTCTTGAAGTGGCTGCCTCTTGTCCCATGGGGTGCTGGGCAACTCGGCTAGTTAGTAAATACTTCAGTGCCGTTGATTTTTTCCAGAGAGAGGTGTTTGGCCGGGAACTAATGAAACATGAGTTCGATGGCATGCCTGAGTCAGACAAACGCACCCTTGCAGACAGGATAATGCAACTGGGGGAGGAGAGACGACAGAGGGAACTGGACACTGCAGGCTTCTGACCACAGCTTGGTGGTCACATAGGGATCATCTCAAAATGAAGGGTTTCATGGCAAAATGCAATAATCTGTTTTGTTTTTGAGAAAAACTCACTTCTGCGTTTCATCCTCAGTGCATAGATGGAACCTTGTACGTGATATTAAGAATCCAACATCAAAGCAAACGGTAGCTGAAATCTTGCAGATTTTAAATATGAAATTTCGCCCATTCAGAAATGGCCCCGAATTGGTGTTTATCATGTTTTTCCTTGAAACCCTTCAAATATTGATGTGCTGCCAAATGTCTTGCTTTGTGTGGTATATCTATGTATTCCCCCAAACATACTGTATTTTACCAAATAATCGTATATTACACTACAAAAAATTGGGCCATGGAAAAATGTAAAGGAACCTGTTCTTATAAGCGTACACCAAAATTTGTTTCTCTAGACAACAAGTTAACTATTTAACAGTAGTGGTGTCATTTGGTTACTAATCTAGAACAATTGAAAAGTGGTGCCAACTGTTTAGCACCAGATGGCGACACTTTTCATTCAGAGGAACAAATAACCCATTCTGCCTCAGTCATGACAGTATGTATATGTCTGTGTGGTATGTGATGGTTAAAGCAGGAAGTACGAGGGAATTTTCCTTGGGATCCACAGGTTGATGTAATTGCTTCATGTAACGAGTGGAGGGTTCCGAGGTTAAACGATATCGGTTTCGTGTTATAATGTATACCAATGTTTTGAGATCATTGTGTATCGCATATTGAAGTTCATTCTGAAGACACGAACATGTACGTCAACCACAGTATGAGCAGTTTTTTGAGGATGTCTGAACGCACTATTTGTAGTTGAACAGAAGTCTGAAACTACAAAGTAATGATCTGTTTCATTATTTATTGCTTTAATTTATTCATAAAAATGTTCAATGGAGTCTCTGTGAATATTTATTTTCTATGAATACTTGTAACATACGTATAAAATGTCTCTCTTTTTGTTGAACTTTTGTTCGATAACAAATGTGCCATTTATTAAGGACATATAATTTGTTATACTATAGACTGCAGCTGTTTTTTATTATGTATCATATATAGTTATTAATATATGACGTGTTGTAAGTACCTGCTGAAATATGCAATAGGTGCATGTGATACAATCTGAAGATGTCTAGGTCAGGAAACACGATCAAATGTATGAACTATATTTTAATAGCAATGACAAATAAATACAGTTATTTAACATCTAAAATGTGTGAACTAATCACTATAAGACTAATTTACATTTACAGAATCTTGAACAGACACAAACAGAATGTTCATGCCCATGATTGAATATATTTCTTGCCAACAGAAAGCATTTCCTGATGTTACAAATCTTGTGGGACTTTAATCTTAATTTCATGAACCATTTGACAGTTATCAAATCTTGATGGATGAACCATTGCTACAAATATCTTACTAAATACATAACTTTATAGAGAAACAGATACATGCATTTATAATAATATCCTTCATGGTGCACTTGCACATGCGTATTATGATTACATACTCACATAACAATATTATGTACTATGTGAAATCACTGAAGTATGGTATATACTATATTTGGTGTAATAGACAGAACAACGTACAGCGGTATGTGCAACTAAAACATGAAATGTAGATAAGATTAGCAACATACAATCAACATAATACATATACATGAGAACAAATATTGCACAGTCTTGTGAATATACATGATGCCATGTCACCTCTCCCAGCAATATGTGACTGATCACATGCATGCACATGCAATATTCTCATGTTGAAATAATTAGTGTAGCAGCAGGGTTTGATTTAAATCTTTTTTCATTCTGGGCTTGACGCAATACTTTTAACTACATCTACATGTAACCTCTCCCATTTATGCTTTGATTCTACTACTTTGAAATCAATTCCTCCTACGTTACATGTTCACTCACTCAACCTATCAATCACTCGCTACTTTCATTTATATTTTTCATAGCCGCACCCCCTTTTAAAATTAACCAATCACATTACAGAGACATTACTGATGGAGGCCAACCAATCAGAAGCTGCCATTTAAAAAACTGACCAATCAGCATAGGTGCAAAAGGAGACTCGTAGAAGTACAAGAGAGATCATGCTCCAATAACTTTTAAAAATGTGCGTTCATTTCATGCAAATACAATGTTAATCAATGCTGCTGAAGTAAAAATGCTGTGCAGCATTTGAGAAATACGCATACAACACATGCACCACCATTGGGGCGCACAGGGGCCGAGTTTGACTTAGCGACTAACGCCTACCAGAGGTTGCTCTAGTTGCAACCAGTGTAAGCCAAACGCATTCCATCTGACCTGGTTTGGTCTGAATTACGTCACACCAACCAACCAACATTGCCACCGCCTGCAGGTGGTGGAACCTCTGATCACCATGGCAACCAACACAACGTGATAGGAAACAAAAAGAGTGTTTATCCGTATTGCAGTCGTCTTCTTTGCATTGCTTTTGTTTCATAATATACAATTATTTTCTGTTTGTGCTAGTATAGTGATCAATATTAGTGTTATTGATATTACACTTAGGGACGTTAGAAGCTGTATGCCGATAGGTATGTTGTATGTCACGCTTGCCGCCACTGCGAAACAACCAGCATTGCCTAATTCTCATTCGGCTTAGATTAGTTGGAAGGACATGTACACATGCGTCACATTTTCATACTTTGGTGACCAGTGATCGGTATTAGTTGCTAAGTCGAACTCGACCAAATACATGTCCAGGTCTTAGCTTCTGTTGGAATCACCAGACAGTGGATCTACTGTTGGGTGTCTCAGCTTGCCAGCCAGGGATGTGACTCGACGGACGACTTGCTGCGATCACCATAGTCGTAGAGCAACTCCTCACCCACCTTGATGTTGCCCGCGGCCATAAGAATTAGGTATGGTTGCTTGCCAATGCCGATGACCTTAGTGTAACAGTTGCTGTGAGACTTGCTGTGGTTCAGCAGACGTCCCAGCCGGCCACTCTCTGCTGTGGCATCCACACTGCAAGGGACGCACCGCACCATTAGTGGATGGGGAGACTGATTGCTATATTGTGTCCATGCTGGATATGGTATAACAGGTTTAAAAGTAGTCTGATTGCTTTTATTGCAAAATCATGTTACATAGTATTAACTAGATAATTATATCTGCCTTACCAAAATAATAAAGGAAGATGAAAATGCTGCTTAGAAAGCGAACCTGGTTATAGTTGAGACTGAAACGTTCCTATGATCAGCTACTGTACTGCTTTCACAAGCTCCAGAAATTCAATGTAATTCCTGGGTTTGGACATGCCACAGAAGTGGGTCAAAATAGTAGTGTATTATTTCCACATTCTTTTGACAGCCAGCCAATTTTATTGTGTAAGGGATGATCTCAACACTTCAGACCTCCATCTCTGCCACTTGAAACTATGAATTATCCTGTTCATATTCATCACAACTCAAAACTGCCTCCTTATGAACAGTGACTGGAAAACACTGGGGAAAAAATCCACCGATGCACGATCCTAAACGAAACAATCACAATACAGGGACATTACTGAGCAATAATGGAGGCCAACCAATCAGAAGCTGCCATTTTAAAAAATGACCAATCAGCATTGATGCAAAAGGAGGATCGTGGAAGTACATTGTAATACAACCAAGCACACCTACGGTTCAAGAGATATCATGCCCCAATAACTTAAAAAATGTGCCTTCAATACAATACAATGTTAATCAATGCTGCTAAAGTAAAAATGCTGGTAAGCGTTTGAGAAATATGCATACAACACATGCACCACCATTGGGGCACGATGCTAAACGAAACAGTTGCTAGCCCCCGTAAAGTCAATTTTGATGTTTTGAGGCGTGGTAATTATGGGTCATTCATTTCTTCTTTCAACGATGTAAGCACAATCCCATAAATTGCCGACCCCACACGATGTCTCACCAGTATCTGCGGTTGTTGTGGTTGAAGTAGTACATGTAGCAGCCGACGTCCGAGTCCTCCGAGTATTTCTCTTCCCTCTTCTTGGCCAGGGACAGGTCAATGAGGTCCCCGGCGTATTCTACGACAAAGTCTCCCCGATGGAAGGGCTTCGTGGCAACGACCCCTCGACCCTTTCCTTCAATCTCTGTCACCTGGTATCAGGGAAAATAGCACAGATACCTCATGTAAGCATTCACGTTGACGTCATTTATAAAATATTTAAAGTATTTTAAGTTGTTTATGCTTATCCTATCACAGCAAATTTTATATTAAAACTATCATTACATACAAATCTATAAATCAGATTTGGGTTCAAATATAACCCTTGTAATTGGCTAGCACATGCTACACATAAAGAATATTTTTTTTTTAATATTTACATTTCATGGGCTTTGAATTTGTATTTGTAATGTGTTGTCGTCTATGATATCAGGTTACGCCAGCCATCTGACAAATATGTGGCAGGGCATGTTTACGATCATTTTGATTGGCCCGTTATCCGGCGCGGTCACCAGGTCGGGGGTCACATACCGTTTCCGTTATAGGTTCAAAGGCACAATAAACTACGTTAGCACTAATATTTATTTAAAGACATGATTTAGTTAGGCATATATAATACTGATGTGTACTGGAATCACAGTAACCAGATGACATGTTCCGCTTTCACAGTGAACGAATATAGCTAATTCGAACATCGCAGCATCCGCGGTCGTTACTATGGAAACATCGTTAGCGTTTCTAAGAAATCAGGAGGATTTCCAAAAGGACTGTTTTTTAAAGGATGGATTGACGAAATATAGTGCCGGGTGATTATTTGTGGTGTTGACGTTCAGTTCAATATTTAGCATCTAGCATGTTTATGAAAGAAAAAAAATGAATGTACACGTTAACTGTTCCAGCTACCTTAAATGTTTGTGTAGTGACCTCTAGCTTGAACATAACCAAATCACGTTACCAAATTGTGGCAACACTGTGATATTAGTAACACATGTGCCAACCCTGAGTGGTGACACCTACAAGACTGGCAAAAAAATCAGTAAGACCCACAAATGAACCCATATGTTTATTTACATATGTTGGTTTGATACGCATGCATGCTCAAAAGGAGTTTGCCAGGCAAACTCGGATATACTGATTGTATCTCACGAGATGTTGGTGCAGCTGACTGTGCACAGGTAAAATACTCGCAGTCACTCTTCAGGCATGTTTTGCACTGGTCGTCCGTTATTTGCATGCCATCTGACAAAAAAATTCCTTGTTCAAAATGCAATAAAAACCATCAGAATTTACACCTATATATTAATATTGTACTTCTATGTGACACAAATGCACCCACCTTCAAACCTTCCTCTTTGCCAGCCAGTATCGCCTCTTCCATTTCACTTTGCTGTTGTTTCTGTCAACCAGAAAGCTGTATAAGTCAACTTCCTAGACACCTGCTAGAACATCTGTCAATTTTATTACTGCAACTGCTAAAAGCTAGTTACTATGCATGTCATTTGACAATGTTCAAGAATGCCTAGAATGTTTTGCTGCATGCTGTCATTGGCTGGCTTTGTGAACACAATAAAAAGTCCTAATGTTTGTGGATGCATATAGTTAAGAAAATCATCCACAACATTTTTTTCCCTTAGGGATGGTATCAAAACAACGAGGTATAACACTACACAAATTATATTTTGTTTACCCTCAGCCCCCCTCTCTGGCTTCATGAATAGTATTTAGAATTACACCTCCCACCAATGTAACCAATTTCGTGTAGTATCGTATATATTGATATTTTGAGATAACCCCTAAGACATTGATAGTTGCAAACAATGAACCCAACTGAACTGCCTGATGTAAAGTTATTTTGTTACAAAAGCAGGCATCTTTGTAGTAAAACCATCACACTTCAAATTACTACAATGTTGTTTTTTGGGAGACATCCAGAGACTGTTCAATGATAAACATACAGAGAAAGGCAAACCTTGAGTTCTGTGCTTGGCATGCGACAACTACGACGGACTGGGAAGTAATCAGTGAGGACTCGGGGAGCTGGCTCCTGCTTCCTACAGGGAAACAACACATACACGGTAGTGGGTGAGAATGTAGGAAAGAAAGTAACAGGAAAAAGGTAAAGGAAAAACATAACAGTTCATTTTGATTATTGTTACTATTTTATACATTACAAAACTACTTTTGTGCTACAATATATGTGTTTTGAAAGTAATACGTGTAATATGCATACATGAAATGATAAAAGATGACATTTGTTCGACTGATTTCTACTATAATAAGCTAAAGGGTTTTTACGATCAGAATGGCATGATTTGGCATCATGCTACAATAGCCTCATAGTGTTCAAGATGATGTTGACTTTTCTGCTATGTGCTCTAACAATTATCACAGTGGCTTCCACGATTGTGAAAAGAATGGGTTTATATCTTGCTTATCCCACAAATCGGTAATAAAAGTTTTATTTTGCAACTTGACAATAAATGTTTTTTCCTAGGCTAGCAGAATGTGCTACTTTCTTTCTGTTACTTTTGACCTGCTACTTTTTTTCCGATTACCAGCAAGTGTACCCAGTCAGGAACACACTATTGTCTACCCCATGCTGCACAGGTTGTAATATTCACAGTCTGGAGTCTAAATTTATGAAAGTTAGTGAAAGGTCTAGCATTTTTATCATTTTCCATGGTTTCCACAAGTTTCCTTTATCTATCTTCTTTTAGAAAATTTTCAACATTTTCAAGGAAACGTTTGATTAAAATAAATAATCAAACCTGTAAAAAAAAATTTTTTTTTTTGGTCAGATCGACCAAGGAAAGATGATTTTTTAATGCTTGAACCAGCAGAAAAAACAGCTCTTAAAACCGTTAGGGTCCACAACATGTTTCATCTAGGATAACAATTATTCTGTAAGACTGAAGAATTAATTGCAACTTAAAGCCAAGACATACACACTATATGATTTCAACGTCTCACATCAGTTCAAGGAGAAACAACCTTACTTGTTTGGTGGCGCTGACTTGGGTCGATTCCTCAATGATTTCTCTGGAGCTCCACCTCGCTTCGTCTTCCCACCCTTCCTCTGTCTTCCCCTTGTACGGCCTGCGGGCAACTTTCCCTCTTCCACTTTGGGTTTCGTGTCTGCAGTGCAGTCTCCATTTTTCATACAGTTTCTGGATCTTTCCTCTGTGAGGCCATCACCATTCGTACACTTGGTGAGTTTGGCTTCTGTTGGCCGAGGGCTGTCTAGTCGTGACTCGGAATGACTCTTGCTCAGAGTTCTCTGTTGTGCTGGTGGAGATAGCTTCGCTTCATTCCACACCATGTTGTCTTTCTTGCCCTGGTTCTTTGTAGGTGTGTGGTCGGGGGTAGGCAAACCATCTAGACCAGCCAGGCATTCCTCTCCTGCCAACACATGCATGATCTTTAGGGACATAAGTCAACATTTCAGACCATTTAAAGATACAAAATCTGATTATTTTGACCGTAAAATCACAGTTACACTGGTCTGAGGCCATTCCATGTCACTTTATACAATCTGAAAAACAAAATATTTAACAGATATCGCAAAAAAACATTAATGAATCAGTCTGAAAATGTTAGCTCAATTGGTCTGGTAGGTTGTGAGATATGTCTAAATGTATAAAATTGTGGATGTGCAGTTTTTCTAGGTCATGAAAACATACAAACAATGATGAGCATTGGATGATTTGATATGGAACGAACCAACAGTAAATTTATACATGATCGAGGTGATTAAAACTCCATTCTCAACTGATTTAGCCTATCACAAATCCAGTTCGATGATGTCCAAATATGTAGCGCGTAAATAGTTTAATTAACATCCACAGTCAATGAAACACAAAATGTGTATTTTTTTCAAATCATCAAAATAATTGACTTTAGTCGTTAGTTAAAACAGTGGATATCCAAAAAGGTAAACACTGTATGGGCCAATGTTGATCATGGGCGTGACTTCCATCCTCTTGTCGATCACATGACAAAGTTTCACCAATAATGAAATTCATGTTTTTCAAATTCAAAAGTTTTCAGCATTTCCATTTTCACTTCAATTAATGTTTCACCAAACATTTAGTATTTTAATAGTTTGTGTGATGATTTCACAAAAAACTAGATACAAAAGTTGCACAAACAAGCTAGCATGTTGCAGTGGATACTAGGTAGATTTGATTTTTTGCTAAATGAATTTGAAATGAGACTAGCGAAAAAATATCGAACTGAGGAGCCTTTAAATAACAATAATGAATACCGCACAGGTGATTTAATATGGAACGATGCAATGAAAAATGTCTACTAATGATAGGTGATTCAACGTATTACCATCATCCTGAAGTTTACATGCAGTTCTGTCATATTCAGCATCTTTCTCTTCTATCTCTTCTTTCACTTCTTGTTCGCTGCCTCTTGGACTTGGAGGGAAATACTCCGGAAGTTTCTTTTCCATTCTGTCACGTGCCAATACCACCAATATAAATGTCTGGAGTTGCCCAGAGAAATCTCATGTAGCCATCCAAATCACCTAGAAAAACACAAAGTTGGTTGGACAGATGATACCAGCGCTAGATCTAACAGACCGACAGGAATTTATGTTTAATTTTCACATACAAAGTGGATCTAAAAGAATAGGGAGATTCCTAACTTGTTCACATGGTAATCACATACTAACTGTGCATATGACTGGAAATTACAAATATTGGCAGTGTGCGTAATATATATTTTGCATGAAGACCTATTTTGTAAGTGACAAGTAGTAGTGGTGCACATACATAATATATCAACACCTGAATGGTTCTTTTTTAATGTAGCTTATCATTTGAGTAGGGAATTTAAGACTCATGCTTAGCAGGCAAAAATCTTTGGTGCGGTGAATCAGATTACTGACTGTTCGGTACACTACTGTGTGGTGCAAATAACCACTTCGATGAAACATTGGTAAATTGGCTGTGCATATTTCGTTTATATTTATTAGCGTTTGTTTACTAAATTAAATGTGTATGTCAGTATATTGCTAGAAGTTTGGCTGTATTGTTTGCATGCTTCATAGACTTTAAATTATCACTTAAAAGACACCATGACTATGTGATGGTAGTATATGTCCAACTCCAATCAACTTAAGACAAGAATTAAAAGGTATAAAACAAGGTGTGGTAGCTATTAATAATAATTATTTATTAGCTGTATAACGTGTAGATTAGAAGTCACGGCATAGCGAGGGTTGGGCCTACGCAATTCACTGGCTGCGTATGACTCAGTGAAACTTTGTCTTTGGTCTAGACAAGCCGAAGCCAGCCCCAAGAGTCGAGACTCAAGTTAAGAGAAAGACCACGACAGAATCGATGCAGATACCGTCCGTAGGCGGGGATACAGAAACGTTGTATAATAAAATACGCAAATGAAATACACAACAGACAGTCGTTGCCTTAAGCAACCACAAAATTGACCATTTTTCCACTAGAATTGACAAGACATGCATCGTATTACTAACTAGATGGATCGTCGTAGGAACCGTGTTTAGCATACGGTTGACAAGTTTCGAAATATTGTTGACACAACGTTATTGGCCTAAATATGTCACGTGGGTTTGGAAAGTTTCGCTTCGAATATGTCCTGACCGATAACAATTCTTTAAAACGTACACATAAGTTATATTATATATCAACCTGTATAAATGTTCCACTTTAAGTAAGATTTTTGATCGATTAATAAGGAATAGCCTCATGGGAACCTGAACGTAGCATTATGGGATGGCTACAAATATGGCCGCGCACTCAGGAAACGGAGGTTAACGAAAACAGCGCTCTAACAAAATGGAAAATACTGCGGATGTAAGTAACTTGTGTGGATAGATTTTATATTAAAACAAACATAACACCTCCATCTTCTGCTTAGACTCTTACCAGGTATTATCATTTCATGTTAACATAATTGAGACTGCATTTAAAACTATATGACTCATTGCCTTTTCTACCTCCTTACCTTGGCTAAATGACAACATGTGGCTGTGATGTGTTGTCACCATTTGCGAGTAAGAGGTCCCATTGCCACGACGGTCCGTTGGCATTGCGAGCCAACGAAAGTGTATATGTTGCCCTCAGAATGGATCGTCAAGTGGACCCAGTGGCCAATGTCATCAGGACCCAATGTCAACTAAGTTGGACTTGTATTTACAAGAATGTCAATATTAGTCACTCTGTCTCTGACTCTGTCTGATTCTCCGCAGCCAGTACAGTATTGTCAACAGTAGGCAAAGTCAATCGCCCTACAATTTTTTTTCTATCTGGCTTTTACTGTAGTAGAGGCAAAGATCTCGTTCATCAAAAGCGTAAGTATTTTCATGAAACGTGAAACCTTACAAAAACGCCTTAAACAGAGCAATAAACACGTCTTTCGTGTCTGTATGCATTCTTATATGTATATCACTAAAGTTACCTGACAATAACCATGTAAAAGTGTGAAATTATTACCTTTTTGTCAGAACGCATGTGCTTGTCAAGGTTTGTATATAACCGGATGTTGTTGTGAGCGAGAAAAGCATGCGGGATTTCCATAGATCTATATAAGGTCACGCTAAGAATTGCCGTCTGCTGGCCATAGAGTTACATCATTAATAATGCCCCTATAAACTATTAACTTACTAACGGGTGTTTTATTTATTTCTGTGCTGCTGGCCCATTCTGGCCTCATTCTACACGAAATCGCGTTTGATCATGTGACCCAAAGGCAACATCACGTGCACAGTATGGCGGCTAATTTTGAAATGTTTTCTATGTCACCGATAAAAGTACTCATAAGTAATTATTTGGAGCACATTTCTTCAGTTTCTTGACGCCCAATTGTCGGTTGTATGTCACAGAATACACATGTGAAACGGTTAGTGCGTATCTGTTTTAAAACTGAAGTTATTAGTTCCGTAGCCAAATGGCTACGGAACTGCCAATATGGCGCTTTAGCAAATGCCGCTCCGGCCTTTCGCCCCAGAGACGAAGAGCGGGGCGAAATTTTTTGCCTATGTCAACAGTAGTCCCTCCGTAAGGAAACTTCAGCAGAATGTCATTTTATACAAGTAGTTATGATTTTATATAAAAGTAGCATTCATTTATTTAACCAGTCTTTCTTGTAGAATGTACTTTCAAACTAATAAAACTATGTTTATTTTCCAGGGCCAAAATAAGTTCCAAGATTTACTGAGTGCTGCACTGAGCGAGTCTGGCTTGGAGGAGGATTTAAATGATGCAGCAGCTAATAATCTGCAGAATGACATTGTAAACATCTCGTCAAACGTCCATGCTCCAGCTACTGGAGCCGTCTCATACGTTCCAGTACGTAACGTGGTCCAGTCACCACGAACAGTTATCACCAGACTTCCACCAGCAAATGTACCATGCTCGGTGGTGCGACTGCCAACTCCCACCACAAGGGTGCGCACCGTCACACCGAATGCCACCAATGCAGGTGTGAAGCGAATCATTGTGAGGGCGGTAGTGCCACAGTCACTGGCAGGCCGCCGTGTCAATGTACCTTTATCTGGGCAAATGGTTAACATTGCTGGCTCAACAGGTGGTGCCCAGGGGCTCCCTGGGAATATTCGTGTTATTCGCATTCCAATGTCGTCTGGTTCCAAGGTGGTAACACTGCCTCTGTCCACGAAATCTGGCAGTAAAATTGTTGTGCCAGCGTCTTCCTTGTCTGGGCAAATGACCGGCGCTCCAAAGATTGTGACCTTTGGGTCAGCGACAAATAGTGCTGCATCAAAGCAAGTAGTACCAGTGAATTTTCCCAGTGCTGTCACATCGTCTTCTAAGAGTGCAATCACCCAGGTGCTGTTATCTCATGGTGGTGTGGCAACGTCTTTGCGAAACGTCACCGCGGGGACACACAATCACATTGCGGTAGTAACGCAGGGTTCAAACGTGTCCAGTATTGTCCGGCTGGTCAGTGCAAGTGCAACCAGCACCACACCGAGCAGTGCAAACCAGGTGCCCAGGACGATGTGCCTCACGGTACCTACCACTGTGCGTCATGGGGCTACACCATCTGCGGCTTCGTCCAGAGTCCAACAGGTGGTACGGGTGACCAGTAGAACTCCACAGGAGAAACTGGTGTTGACAAACATGGAACAATCAGTGCCTTCCACAAACGTAGTGACTGTCGCTAGATTGACTAATCCCATTGCAACGAGACTACACACTACTAACACAACGACCAATGCCGTGTTAGCAGCTACGAGAACACCCAGCGAGGTTGGACGACTTGGTAGTAACCTTGTTAATTGTGACAGAACTGTTAGTGTTAGCAACACTTTGAGTGCAATCCACGTTACAGAAAATGTTACATCTACAGCATTGACTAGTGTTACACATCCGATTGTGACCAGTACGGATGTAACCTGTGCTGTCACGGCCGATGGGGGTATAAACCCCGCCGTTACAGTTTGCCATGGTTTAACCACTGTGGTTGCATCAAATGACAGTGTTGCCCACAGTGAAAGCATAGCTACTAGTGCAACAGAGACTATTCCGGTAGATAGCACGACTGGAACAAGTTCCGGGAACAATGAAGAGAAACCAGTTGAGGTAAGACTGCATAGAAGGGGTTCATCACAATAGTGTCATTTATATTCTCTGAATAAGTAATGGAACATGTTGGGTCACTAAAACAATAAAAAAAATTGTGAATGAACTGCTCAGTTAAGCATATGTGAGCGTATGTGTATTTTAGGCAAGGTTGGTACGTTTCTTATGAAACGGTGAATAATGCAATATTTACAGTCTCGTCAGAAATACCTTTCTGACGTCTAAAGTGCCAGAAACCATCAGAAATACATTTCTGACATCAGAAACTAAACAAGATGTCATTTTATTTAATGCGTAGACAATAATTTAAAATCAATATATAGTGCATTATTATCCTGTCACTATTCATGTGCAGCTTTTTTCTGTGTATTTTATTGTGTTCGAATTTGCTTGATTTGTTAGTACTTACGTAAAAATGAGTACATAAATAATTGTGGTACTGCCTGTGGTTTCACTAGGCATCTAGCTTTTAAAACAACAGGACAGGTGTCAGTGACAATTGGGAAAGCAATAAAAGGCTAGGGAAGGATTTCTTTGTGGAGCTCTTGCTGTTGGAGTTAAGATTAAGCAATACAAATTAATGTAGTTACAAGCCGGATTAGCCAGTTAAAAGGTCCCATTGTTGCAATTTCATTATGCAGGCTTTGGCTCAACGTTATAGAATATTTCAACTCAGTTCCAGCTTGTTGTACAACCCCAAATTAAAGTTAGATTACAGTTGATAGTGAGCCACAGCTCTACTTGCTTGCCTATATCGCCCTTGTAGTTCAAAGTGCTTGTTTCAAGCTGATTGGCCCACCTTATACTTGGCACTGCTTGACCAGCCACCAGTTGCTTGAACTTTCACTTTCGTTTCATATACAGATATATTATTTCATACGAAACTAGTGCAAATTGATTACCCATGTTTGTGTGACATTTTAACAGCCCAGTGTGCAGCATGTTTAAGGCTGGCAGACCAGCTAAAACTGTGTGAGAACAATTTGCTAAACTGTGCACACATTACTCATGATTTTGTTGTTCTCTCTATGCAAGAATAATTATGTAATTTATCTGTTCGATTGGCCATATAATGAGCAATAGCGTACATAAATCTGACATTGTCTCATCAGAATTACCTTTCTGACTGTCAGAAACCCAACCCTGATTTTAGGGTATCACAAAAATCTATAAAGTTTGAAAATTAGTTTAATATGAATGTTTAAATTGTTAACTAAAACACATTTGAGTATTCAAGATGTTAGATTTAAATAATAGTTTATACTGTATACATGATTTTACGATAAAACAGGCCAGACTTTGTAGCTGTAACATATAATTCTTTGATGGTTATTCTCCATATGGATTATAACAAACATCTATCAACATAATGGGTGACCTATTTTACTATGATAACCTTTTTGGCTGAACACTTCACTTGGTCCTTAATTCAAGTCTTTCCTTGTCTCAAACAAAGGTAATTAATCAGCTGGTGCCAATCAATGTAATAAACCTTGTCCACTGAGAAAGGTAATGAGATTAGGCCTTTAGGAATGGTCAGACTTATTTGCTCAGTGCGAGATTTGGACAATGGCAGGGCTTTACTAACTGTTAGCACTTGATGGGAAGGATTTACATACTCTGTGTACAGCATTATGTGTAATACCTCTATATTATTACTTTTGCTATTTATTATTATTTTATTTATTAAGGAAAATAAATTGAATTGCCATGCAACATTTTAGGGGGGGTATGATTAAAAACAGATTTTTTTTAAAGATATATTCATCTTGACCATGTAGTAATTTTTACAAGTTGCAACAATTATTACCGATATAAAGGTCAGGGAAACTCCTATTACAACGTAGAATGTCGCTAACATAGAAGCCACCCTTTGTAACAGAACTAATAGTTGTATACATAATTGTCCAACAGGTCAACAGTGGAGTTTTCTTTTTCAGAGTGCGTCAGAGCTAATATCAATGGACTTTGGCTCTTCTGATGCCGACTTGTTTTCCCAGGCCCTGATGCAGCTAACTGACACAAATGCGAAGGTAATTTCAAATTAATAATAAAGTTATTTAAGTAAGTATTATGCAGTACAGTGATAGTTGCAACTTGCAACCTGACGTGTCCAAAGTACCAGTTCAAACAGTTGTACATAATTGTTCACCATAACATTGTATGTAATAATGTAGAAGGGATAATAGTGAGTACTGTTACGTCCCTTTCCTGGCGTCATTAATGAAACCCTGAAAGTTTGATGCCTGATATGCGAAACATCTTGGAGGACCAGCTTAACATACGTAATGATATTACATATATGCATAATTTATTTCGATTATAGTAAAATTAGTATTTATTAAACATTTGTTTTATTGTATATTATTAAGTACCATTTAGAACTTTTTGATTTTGTGTCACATATTCATTTATCCTGAATGTGGTTTGTTTGGCAGGCGGCTGAATTTGAGGCTGAAATGAAAGCAAAACATGTCCCAACAACGACTACGACGAAAGCCACATCTGCCCCCTCTGCTTTGTCAGCACCGCAGCCTACTATGCAAAGCAAATTAAGCGTCCAGTCGAATCTTCCCACGGCTGGCCAAACCACAGCTGTCCCTGTGTCTTCAGCCATGCGTGCGATCCCAGCATGCACCGGGACACAGCCATCCATGGCGGCCAGCACGCAAGTGTTGAACTTGCCTCAGTCCCTTATCCGACAGACAACATACCCCATGACCCCTGGATCCACCGCCCCCCATGGCAACGTCATACGGATTAGCCTGCCGAAATCAAGCGGTAGTGCCACAACCAGAAGCATTGTGATTCCGAGCGGATTGCTCGGCAACAGTATGGTGCGTCTGCACCAGCCCCATAGCACTGTGGGAATGCAGCAGATTCGACTGCCGGTGCGCGGCCAAACCGTCTACGGCAGCACTGGCGGCATTCGTCAGTCTGCATTCATTAGCCAACCACAGAAGAACGTCATCTATACCACTAAAGTCCTGCCAGGTGGCGTCGGCCAACCGGTGGTGACTCGCTATGGCGTTCCCACAGGTGGCGCCACCATACAGCCCAGCATGCTGTCGATGGGCCAAAAGGTGTTTCCAGCCGGAACGACTGTCATGTTGAATGCTCGCAGTCAGTCCAACTCGCCTGCCCCAGTGATTTATGGGGGCGCCAATGGGCCGTCGCTAAGCAACGGCATTATCAGGGCAAAGTTGACTGACAGGGATGTGTCGCGGCTGTGGGTGAACGAAGACTTGAAGTTGAAGAAGTTAAATACGTTCAACGTGGGTGTCTTGTTACGTTGAAGATGCTGTCTTGGTCTTGAAGATAACAAATAAATGTTTTGTTTTTGTAATTTGATCAAAACAAATTTCTTTGAAAAAAAGCCAGTTGTTTTGTTCATATTGAGTATGTTCACAACACACAAATTTGTTCACAGAACAGATTTTGACTAAGGTTTGATGTAATTTCTGAAAAGTATTTCACTGTTTGTTAGAGAACTTACCATACTAATAATATTATAATAATATTAGTACATATTATATGTATGTAAGGCTAGCATACATCTTCAGTGCCAATGCTATCAAATATTAAAATAAAGATTGATGTATATATAAGTTATTTTTTGTACTGACATTAACATTTATGAACAAAACTCCTCCAACGCTCAACAGCACACAGAAAGATCTAGTTTTAATTAAAACAACAATTAACTTAAATAGTTTATTAGCAAAATTCCCAAAATTAGGTAATATTCATATTCAATACATATGGTTAAGAAATGTAGTGGTACATTGTAGGGTTGTAGTCGTGGAACATTATCATAATATATTTTTATTTATTGTCACCGCTTTGCACTATTCCATAACCTGACCAATTAGTCAGTTGTTATTTAAATTAATCGACCACATAAATATTTGACATGGTAATTACCTATCAACAAATTTTTGTTTTCTTAACGAAGGCTGAACGAGTCGATCAGAATATTCAGAAAGTATACTTTAAGATTTTCCCATTTAAATTTTTAGAATAAAAATTTAGAAACTTCCAGTGCAGTGTCATAGTTGTAAATCGTAGTCTCACGTTGCAAAACGAAAGCATAAGAGTCTGCTAGTTCGTTATTTGCTTTATTTTCATTTTAGATATATTATAATTTTTTCAATCTGTTGTTTAATTTAAAAATTATTTTAATTATTAAAATCCATGTATACTTTTAGTTGTATTTCCCTTAAGTTAATTTATTATTTTAACTATTTAATTCAATGTATATTTTTTGTTGTATTACCCTTAATTTAATTTATTACTTTAGCTATTTAATTCCATGTATCCTGTTAGTTGTATTATTGTACTTTTATAATTTATATATATTCATTTTTGAACTATTGTACAGTGCCATAAGAGAGCCAGCTGATTTTGACACTATATAAATAGTTTATTTTATTATTAGCTTGTAGCAACTGGCTGTTGAACAACATCGTTTTGCCTCTATCTATGTGCGTGTGTCTGTTCCCTGGCAGCCCATGGAGGGAACACAGATGGGCTACTCGGAGGACGTTGAGGAGGAGGTGGAGGAGGCAGAAGAGGAGGAGCTGGGACACACAGATACCTATGCCAACTACATGCCAGCTAAATGTAGGCATCTTTGTGGTCTTCCTTGTTGCTTCCCTTATAAAGGGGTGAGGCTAGTTCATGTTCTGCTGCACTGCCCCAACTGTTATCTCTTCCCACTTCTCCCTGTCAGCAGCCTTCTCCACTTGTCACCCTCCTCTTCCTTTCTTACATCCCTCTTTAGACAGTCCTCCCACCTCAGTTGCAATCTTCCGCTTTGTGCCTCTGGCATTTAACGATACATAAGGGCCATTTTGCAAACATTTAAAGGTCTAATCAATCATCATAAAATCATGTTATAAAGTACAAACTATATTCTGACACGTTAACCCCCAAATTTATTTCAATGAGCAACAATTTTTAAATATAATTGGACTGTTATGTGGTACCTGTTTATGGATATCGACCTTGTCGTTCAGCATACAATGTAAACGTGATACTCGGGGGCGAAACATTCAAATTCTGCCAGTTTAATTTAATAGCGTTCCACTGCTTCATCAGAACTTGTCTTGATGGCCGTTTCTCTTCCACAGTGAAGTTAGGTCAGCGACATCCCGACCCAGTGGTGGAAACAAGCTCATTGTCCAGCGTCGAACCATCCAACATCTGGTATCACCTGTCGATTCCTGAGTCCACCATCGACTACGGTTACCTGTCTGCTCTCCAACTTGAGTCTATCGTCTACACCTCCCAGAAACACCAGGTGTTCCTGCCCAGTGGAGACAGGGCTGGCTTCCTCATAGGTGTGTGTGCGGTGATTCTAGAGGGATCCGCTATTATTTCACTCACCAAATCATTCTGTTGTATTCAGACACACTGTGACCTGGAAAGTCGGTCTTCTTTCAGCTGGTTGATTATTAATATTGGCACCTTGTTGGCATCTTTGATAAAAAATAATTGTTAAAAACCTATTTTGAAAGTCATTTTATAAAGTTTGTAGACTGGTTTGCAACATTGTTCCCATTAGTTTGAGGCACAAAACATCTGCCATGTTTGCAGAAATTGTAATTATAATTTTTTTTTGCTGTACATTTTGTTTCAGTGTTTTTTTTATGTAAACCACACTGGAGTAACATTTATGTACGTGGTGGTAATAGACAAAAGTGCTAAAAAAAACCTTTCACCCCCCTTGTAATGGTTGAGTCCATGTGTTCTAGGGGATGGTGCTGGTGTAGGGAAAGGTCGAACCATTGCGGGAATCATCTACGAGAACTACTTACAGGGCAGGAAACGCTCCCTCTGGTGAGTTTGCGTCTGCAGTGGAGGTGTTTGTTCTCTTATAGAGCACTAGTGCTTCAGCCAAAGAATAAATATGTTTTTATATCTAATTCATGTGAAATATTCAATCGTATATTGAAAATAGACATGTAAACATGGACAATTAACCAAACCAGAACTACTTAGTTATTATTCAGAAAGAGTTGCACATCTGATGTTGGTAACATATTCAAACCAGACAGTTGAATCTATTGACTTTTGTATATCAGCAAAGTCTGAGTAAAAAATTAACACCATATTGGTTTAACCTAAGATATTCTGTGCAGAAGGTAGAAAAACACTCGTGCTATTTCTTATTTTATTTCTTGTTGTCATTGTTTCCTAACGTTCAACTCGCGCAGTGCAGAATGTCATAGGGTCAACTGCAGAGCAAAATTTCACAAGCAATATGCCCATGTGAAAGGCTTTAGCTGTGAGACAGATTACCGTATTATTGTAAAATTTATACATTTGTGTGTTTCGTTGGGTAGGTTGAGCGTGTCGAATGACTTGCGAGTGGACGCAGAGAGAGATCTTCGTGACATCGGTGCGGGGAAGGTCGAGGTCTATCCACTGAACAAGGTACGTGAACTGTAGGAGGCCTTCGTCAGTTAGTGACATAGCGAATGGCCATGTTTTGAGTCATAATTTTTATGATCGTTTGCCTAAAAGTTGATCATTGATACTTTCCATGATCTTGACAAGCCACTGATATTATGAGGCATTAGTGTAGTTTTTCATGGGAACAGTTTTATAGAATTTTAAACTCAGATAAGAAACTTGCTGACCCTAATTGAATTATTATCTGTCTGCCAGTTTTGAAATGGGGTAATACATTTAGTAATGGTTGGTGTGTTCTCAAAGTAGATGGTAAAACCAATCATAAGAATGTAAAATGTTTAACCTTTTGAAGACCAAGTTTCTGGGGCAAACGCTACTATAACCAAGGGAGGGTATCTATAGATGGTTGCAGAATGAAAACTACCATAGATAAGTATACATAAGTATACATTTTCTGAAACAGCATTTATTTCTCTACTTGATTACACAAGAACGAATGTTGTGTGATTACTAAAAAAAAAATAGAAAAATAACTAAAAAATAAAACAATTTAATTCAATTTTTTTTAATTTTTATTCTTGATTATTATGCAATCCCTACAAAAAATATACATGCAAATACAGCAAATATGTGTTTCTTTGTGATAAACAATATGTACTCTATAAATCTGAAAAAAAATTCCTGTCATTTGAGGCAAATATGTAAAACATATCTCACATAGTATGCAAGTAGCGTGAGTGTAGAATGTGGGCACAGATAACTAATGGTTCAGTGTATTGAACTATAAAATTCATGATGTTCAAAATAGTTATATCAAAATATATATTTTCTGTGGGTCGGCAGGCTGTGATGGGCCAGGCTGTGTGTCGGCAGGCTGTGATGGGCCAGGCTGCTGGTTGGCAGGCTGTGGTGCTTCTAAAATTGAAACAGATGTATCAAATATCATTTCATCTATAAATAAAAGAAACAATTGACTGTCCTGTATGCATTATTTACTGTTACTAATAATCTGCCAAATATACCCAGTAAACAAGTAGCAAATAACATTACCACATGATTGAACAAACACACTGTAATATCGCTCACCCTACCCCAAAACTGACACGCCCACCACAAGCGAGTGCCCTGTTTGACAGCTGTCAAAACATGGTCGGTCATGGCTGCCACTTCCTACCATAATGTTTTCGATCTAAATTACTGATTTCAATGTAAAAACATTATTATGTTGGGAGACATCGATGCCTCGAATGGCTGTGCACAGAAACGCTGCTGACATCTAGCGATCAATGTAAGCACTACTCGCCAACCCCGATATATCGGGGTTTGGTCCTCAAAAGGTTAAGCCATATAATGAAACATTCACTCTAACCATGCTTTTTCTCTTTTACCCAGACATTTTCTGCTGATTTTTGTCCAGTATTTAATTAAAAGTTCTTGTGTAAGAATTTTTTGGTAAATCAGAATCGTGTACTCAGTTATAACCCTTTAAAATAGATTTTTATAAGAATTAAACCAGGCAAGAGTTGACTCTAATTTAACTGATAACTGTAATTTTCTGGTAGTTGATTTGCTGCCATGTGAGATGCCAAAACTGATCATCAAAATCTAAAAACTTTGAGCCACAATATTTGTAGAGACTTTTGTGTCCTTCTAGTTCAAGTATGCAAAGATCTCGTCTCACATCAACAATAGTGTGAAGAAAGGAGTAATCTTTGCCACGTACTCGTCACTGATTGGCGAGAGTCAGTCCGGGGGAAAATACCGCACACGCTTCAAGCAGCTGCTTCACTGGATGGGGAAGGAATTTGATGGAGTCGTATCCTTTCTGGGTGTTGGGTGTTTCTTATGCTGAATTGTTTTCTTACCTATATATTTTGTTGATAATAATAATAGTATCAAATAACATAAATTCATATACATACAATCAATCAGCCGATCAACTACTAAACACATTTAAGACAATGGAAAAGAAGCAAATTGCTTATGTTTCCGTTTTCAGTTATAAATTAAATATATTATGATAAAAGTAACTAAAAGTGTGTAGTAAAACGCACTCCTGATATCTCTGAAGTGCGATCAGAAGGTTTGTATTGGTATGTTACAGATGGTGGGCCATAATGGTGAAAATACCCTGGTCCGACATGTCATTTATAAGTATGTTGCACTGTCATTTATATTTCGGTTCCACTGTTCTGGTACGTACCACTTTCCCGCTTTGAAATCATGCCATAAAAACTGTGTCATTACATCGCAAAATGTTACTAGAAATGTTTTCTCTTTCACAGCCGTTGTCATGACTAACCTATCATCAACTATAAACATCAGCAATGATATGCGTTTATTGGGTCCACGTTAATTTATTGTATTGTTGCCAGAAAACACCTAGTACAGGCATTTCCTCGCTGTCCAGTCTTCCTTGACCAGTGACCTAGATTGTCTTTGATGAGTGTCATAAAGCCAAGAACCTGTGTCCAGTTGGATCGTCCAAACCGACCAAGACGGGGATGACCGTGCTTGAGCTACAGAAACGTCTGCCGAAGGCCCGCATCGTCTACGCCAGCGCTACAGGTACGTCGGTGCTGTCCTCTAGGTGTCACATTTGCACATGTTCAGAATATTGTTGGATTTGCATAATTGTAGCTTTTTTTATACCTTTCAGTTTGGACCAAAAATGTTTGAGATTTTCATTGTCATGAGTGTAGTGTTTTGAGCTGTTCCAGATACAGCGTACATCCAGAATGGTTCACAGTATCCCTTGTCCAGCGCATTATTTTGACACTAGTTGCAAGTTAAGGAAGCTGGGGTGGCTATTCGGATTTGTTTGAATTGAGTAGTTTCAGTAAAAGTTTTTAAGATAAACCAACCATTTCTTCACAAGTTGTAGTTGAAATACTAAATAATACTCCAGATTAATAAAACTTAGTTTTTCATTTATTTGGGGATGTTTCATGATTTTAAAAGCATTTTTTTAAATATGAAAAAATACCCCAAAAACTCATATCATTTTGAGAAATCCCCCAAATAAATGACATACATATAAGTATGACAGTGTCACTGATGACCACACAAGCTATTTTGGTAAACATGAACTAATTACAGCAGCTACAGGACCAGGAAGATTTCAGCAGAATTTTTAATGACAGCCAAAAGTTACACAAGAATTTTGAGACAACCTCTCTACCCTTCGTTCTAGAACCCTGTGTGATTCATTCATTTCATATGACACATTTCAGCGTCATAAGTGGTGTAGTTTTATAAAACATTGAAGTAGGTAACGTTTCCTGGTTATTAGTGATAAAAGAAATGTCAGTAGATACACCCATCATGTTTGAAATGTGACGTTTTTCACTGGCGTTTTCCGTATTGTTGACAAAACATAACGGCCATTTCTGATATTGACATGTCCCCTTAATTTGCCGTCACAATGGCCCTTGGATCTGGATTTGTAACGTGCTGTCATCTATAATACCAGGTTATGCCAGCCATCTGACAAACATGTGGTGTGTTTAGGATCATTTTAACTGGCCTTTTATCTGTCCCCAGGTCACATCTGCTTGCCATTTCTTTTATAGCTTCAAAGTCACACAATTAACTATGTTAGTGCTGATATTTGCCGGTTTAATATAATTAGGCAATTGTTTTTGCCAAACGCACAAGATAAAGCCTGGCAGTACTTTGCGATTCCATGTTTTCATAGACTTTGTAGCTAGTCTGTCTTGCACGATGTCTTCTGACAAGATGTGTTGGTTGTAGGGGCGTCAGAACCCAAGAACATGGCCTACATGACCCGACTAGGCCTTTGGGGTCCAGGAACACCCTTCCGAGAATTTAGTGATTTCATCCAAGCAGTGGAGAAGAGGTGAGTTGGGGTTGCAGTGTTTCTGGCTGAATGCTTCCCAGAGATTCGGGTACCAGAACCACAAGCGTATGCATTAAGCAGAGTGATGTTCTCAGAGTTGCCTGAATCTTTTCGGCTCTGGCTCTGACAGTGATGATGGTGAGTTACAGACGGGTTAGATTCCTATGCCTCCTTGAAAAAATGTCGAATGATTCTGGTTTGTTTCGCTCTGAGCTGAGGTTGCTGAGGATATAGATGCTATAGAAGTTTGTTATTATTATGATCCAATATTCCATCATTAATTTTCATTATTCCTACCTAATGAAATTAATAGGTGTAATGAAATGTCCATAATTATAATGATAATGAATATTCTGTAATAACCCACAACGCTGGTCTTTTAAGTTCCATTATAATCCACCAGGTAGCACGGTGGCAATGAGAAGGGTCTATTGCAGCGTGGCTGAATGCTTTCCAGAGAGGGTAATAGAATGAACATGTCTGCCAGGGGATGAATAGTAAAGCACTTTGAGCAGTCTTAATGGCTGGATGTCACACTATATGAACCCATATCTTTTACCTGTGCTTAAAGGGATGGTTAGAAGACTTAGGGCATGTAGAAGTAATGTTGTCTTCCCAGTTCCCATATATGCCTTTCATTTCTATACAAAGGTTTTAGATGTCTTCTTCGAAAACATGACGTTGATGTGTGAAATAACAATATGATACAATACAATAAAACATTTCTATTGCCCTAAAATCCTCGAGGAAACCCAAGCTCAGCAGCGCAACAAAACACAAGGGTTAGACAGTTTCTAATCTGTTTAACAATTCCAGTTGTAAACAGTTAGATTGGTAGGCAGTGGAACATAAACGAGTTTAAACAGGTGGGTTTTTTGTTGACGGCAAAATGTTACTATATTTCCTGCTGACTTAACAATAATACGGATTGAGTTGATATCAAGAGACAGACAGAACGTCTACTGCTGTAGGGGCGTGGGGGCGATGGAGATGGTTGCCATGGACATGAAGCTTCGAGGAATGTACATTGCCCGACAACTCAGCTTCCATGGCGTTACATTCCGCATCGAGGAGATCTCAATCCCCGAGGCCTACAGGAACATCTACAATGCCGCAGTCACGCTGGTCAGTCAAATCATGTAGTAACTCTTTACAATGTTTACATTGAACAAATTTCTTTACAAAATTTAAGTAAGAACATTGTGTAGAACAACTGAAATGTGGTTTAACACCAGATTACAGCTGTTAAAACCTCTTCTCCCATGAAACCAATTTAGCGTAGTGTCTTACATCAGTATTTTGAAATCATCCCTTATATAAAATGTAGCACTACAATGCAACCGGGGCATAAACTGTCCTAATGCGGGGGTCGCAACATTGATGCATACACAAGTAAGGTTGTCTGCCCTACTCGTGCATAAACCCACCATCATTAAATAAATGTTGAATATTACTAATTATGATTCGACCTATGACCTCTCAGTGGGTGGATGCGAGGGAGAAGTTCCAGCGCGCAGCTGACCTGATTGACGCCGAGCAGCGCATGAAGAAGGGAATGTGGGGTCAGTTCTGGTCGGCTCACCAGCGATTCTTCAAGTACCTGTGCATATCGGCTAAAGTTGCACACTGCGTGCAACTGGTACGTGAGGCGGTCAAGAACGGCAAGGTACGGAGCACGCACATGCATGCATGTCTGCTGAGGGCATTATTTTGTTATAGTTAAATTTGTACTTTCTGTGCACATGTGAAATGGTGATTTGTCAGCTCATTCTTGGTCTTTTGTTGCACGTACGTGAAAGATGTGTGGATATTGTGCTTGTAATTGGCATGTGATTAGTTTGGGCAGTAGCAAGTGGTAAGCAAGTTTTTTCATCATTCTTAAAAGCAAGTTTGTGGTGCCATACGTTATTTAATGTCCAGTCAGGAGTTACTATTTTGTCTTATTTAATTTTACATTGATGTAATTGATTCATTGTCCATGTGATGGAGGTACTGCTATCCCACAGAGAAGTGAATGTGTGACTGTAGCTGTATTGTCTGTCCCTCTTGCAGTGTGTCGTTATTGGCCTACAGTCGACTGGTGAGGCTCGCACCCTTGAACAGCTCGAGGAGTGCGGGGGTGAACTCAACGACTTTGTCTCCACGGCTAAGTACGTACCAGGGCACTACATCTACTATTCTGCTACAGTCCTTTTTATTATATATAAGTAGTTTGTGGCTCTGTCTGTGTCCATATGTGTCTATCTGTCTGTCTTTTCCCTCATATCTCCGTCTGTTTCACGTGTATGGGGCTGATGTTTTGTCGACATGCCCGGCGGCTCATGATGGTGGTTTGTACATCAAAAAATATTTGAAATTCTCCAGGGGTGGGAATAGATGTAGACAATGTAACTCAGAACAGTAGTTACATACAAGTGTTAGCTATGCATGTTTCTACCATTGTTATGTGATCAACGTCAGGATGGTTCGTACATTAACAAAATTCAAAATCTCCCCCCCCCCCCGGTGTGGTGATATTATGAATGAACATATCTGGATGTTTGACGTACATTACATAACTCAGAACAATAGTACGTACAGTTGTTATCCGCTATGTATGTTTTCTACGGTTGTACCGAGTTTCGTGATCTACGTAAAGCATTCACATACGTTGTCGGAGGCTTCCTTTTCTCCCATGCAATGCCGGGCAACTCAGCTAGTGGGTTTATAAATGAAAAAATTTTCGGATAACAGAACCAAAGCAGAATATTCTTCCATATATCAAAGTTAGCATGAATCTTTTATTTTGCAAACAGGTGGAATGGTAGTCTAGTCAGCTTTCCCCTTCCCCTCCACCCTAAAGTTATACCCTCACCTTTATCTGTTATCCTAATGTCTTACCCAACAAATATCTTAACATTATCCAAATATCTAACCCTAACAACGTAATAATATCTTACCCCATCCTAATATCTTATCACCAACATAATATCTTCCCCATCCTAATATCTTACCACCAACGTAATGATGTCTTACCCCATCCTAATATCTTATCATCAACATAATATCTTACCCCATCCTAATATCTTACCACCAACATAATAATATCTTACCCCATCATAATATCTTACCACCAACATAATAATATCTCACCCCATCCTAATATTTTACCACCAATGTAGTGATATCTAATTAACCCAGTTCTAATATCTCCCCTCCCTAACATCTTATCCCAGCCTGATTTTAATACCTGAACAAGGCTGTCTAATCTGATGAGTCATCATAGGAACGCCTAGTATCCACATCACACACATGGCAAGTTGACAGCCTGTATGCCTGGAGCTAGGGACACTAACTATGGCTGGGTAGACGTGTGACCAATAGTGGGGTAACAATACATCTCACTATTACTGCATCGCCATAGTCAGTGTGATGATGCAATACTATCGATAGTAAATTTAACTGGTTATCGTCGAAAGTACATTGAACTATCAGTAGTAATGATAGTTTGCAAAAAAATCAGCCTTGCTTCTTGTCGTTGTAATGCTGTTTATAAACATGCTTTTTCAACTTTGTTTGGTAATTTTACTTATTTATCGATTAACAATCGTCGATCAGAGTGAAGCGTCGTTCACAAATTCACAATTTTGAATCAACTGCCTTGAATGTTTTCAGGGGCGTGTTCCAAACCTTGGTTGAGAAACACTTCCCTGCCCCGGATCGTCGGAAGACCCACGATCTCTTTGGCTTTGGGAGCAGTCTGTTTGGGGAGAGTCCCCGGTCGTCTCCCACTCCCCTGGCCGGGAAGAGGAAGAAGGACTCTGGTGAGTCAATAGAGCCTACCTAAAATAACCAGTGGGGCCTCTGGTGGATAATGTAACACTAATATAAAGATGAAATCACGTGAGATTGTCGACAGAGGTAGAACACGTTATTTGTGCGAATATTTTGCAGAGTGCTGAAACAATCTCAGTTGCATTCAAAGTTATTCAAACCAATGAGCCAATTTTTGTGTAATATCAGTCAGCATTATTATTGTTGTTTTCATGGACACATCATTGTTCCAACTCTCTAATTTAAAGTACAAAATTACGTGTTGTAATGTTTCATTGCGTTGCATTGTATTTATACACACCTGCCACCAAGCGAGAAAAAAGCATGCTATTCCTGGTACCTACTATTAAATTTTATTTGGTGGAATTTGCCATTTTGAAAGTATGAGGCAGTGTAGTTAACCTAAAATTACATAGACACAAGAACAAGTTAAAATTGTAGCTGAATCAATCCATATGAAATCAGTCAATAAAATTGTAGACCTCTCCGATTTTAGTGATATTTGGCACACATTGGCAGACACATTTCAGACTTGTGAGTGAAATAATTTTGGAGTTATTACATATTAATGATAGAAAGAAACAAAATAAAAGCATGTTACCTCTTAAAATGTATGTAGACATAACTTTGGCACTAGTGGTATTAAAGTACTGATATAGGTGTAAAGATTAAGAAGTAAATTTCAGTGCAGGTGCCAAATTTATTTAAAATTGGATGTTGCCCTTTTTTTGGTTGATTTCATATGGAATGAGTGCGAATGAATCCGAATGAATTGGCACTTCAAATGGTGTCACAATATCTTACCCCATTTATGTGACTGATGTTATATTAGTAACATCTTCAGGGCTGGATCCAATTACAATTGTAATTGATTACATGCAAAATTGTAATTAATTACTAGCAAAATTGTAATTGACTACATGTAAAAATGTAATTGATCACAGACAAAACTAATTTATTACATAAAAATGTAATTTATTACGGGTAAAACTGTAATTGGTCACAGGCAAAAAATTATTGATCAGAGACAAAACTGTAGTTGATTACTGGCAAAAATTTAATCGATTACATAAAACATTGTTATTGGTTACAAGCAGAATTGTAATTCACTATAAGCAAAAGTGTAATTAGTTACAGACAAAATCGTAATTGATTACAGGCAAAGTTGTAATTGATTGCACGCAAAATGCTGTATTTTGTATCGATTCTGGCTTTGAAATTATGCCAAAATTGTAACTGATTTATTTTTGTGTAATTGCAACAATTACCAAAATTAACATTGAATAAATTATGTTGTTTTACCATCATTTTTAACTGCAGCGTCGAAGGGCAAGAAGAAGCGAAAGATGACATCTGGTTTCTCGGATGACTCCGACGACAGTGACTCGAATGATAAAGCCGTGTCATCGTCAGAATCATCGTCAGCGAGTGAAAGTGCATCGAGTGAGAATGACAGTGATGATATGGATGGTGGAAATGGTGGCTCGAACCCCTTTGGCTCTGGTTCTGACAGTGATGACGGTGAGTTACAGATGGGTTAGATTCCTATGCCTCCTTGAAAAAATTTCCTGAATGATTCTGGTTTGTTTCGCTCTGAGCTGAGGTTGCTGAGGATATAGATGCTATGGAAGTTTGTTATTATTATGATCCAATATTCCATCATTAATTTTCATTATTCCTACCTAATGAAATTAATAGGTGTAATGAAATGTCCTATCTAATGAAATTAATAGGTTTAATGAAACGTCCTTAATTGTAATGCTAATGGATATTCTGTAATAACCTATAACGCTGGTCTTTACCAATTTTTTAAGTGTAACTTTGAGATTTGTTTGAAATTCAGTGAATGAAGCATTTTTTTTATAATAATTGTTTCAGAAATATTGTGACTGTTCCATGCTCCATAACTTTTGTCTCCTTGATAACTACTTGCGATTAATGCTAATTGTGATGATTTGCTTTTGTCTCTTTATAGACCCGTGGCTGAAGAAAGCAAAAGTGAAGAAAGACAAGAAAAAGAAGATGAAGCAGAAGAAAGCAAAGAAGAAAAAGAAGAAACACTCAAAGAAGGCAAAGAGAAAGAACAATGACAGTGACTTTGACAGTGACATTGATGACCAGTTTGACAAAGCACTGGAGGCCGCCGGGCTGAAATCGACGTCGGAGAACTCCTCCAATCCATTCGGCCAGTTCAATAGTATGTAATGTTTGCTAGTTATATTCCACCAAACACGGACAGCCAAGCCTAGATTTTTGGTGCATATTTTAATGTTTTACTGCGTGTGTCAGGACGCTGATTTGTATGTCAGTAGTAGGTAATTGTTTTTTACGTTAAAGCTTATTTTAGGAATAAAACTTTTGTATTTATGAATTTTTATTCTAAACACGATCATCATTTATTAAATAATACTAATAATCAGACTTATATAGCACCTAAATTGTTGGTGACCCAAGTTCAAAGGTATGGTAATTCGGAATCGTTAAGGATCGTATCGTGACCATGGATGCATGGCAGTTGTCATATGATCGAGGGGCCACTGAGGATTTAGGGTGAAAATACAATTTTGGAAATGATACATCTTTGGATAATTTAATGATATTGTATTTGAGTACAGTGTGGAGTGCATTAGTTTTACACTTTAACTTAATGGTGTTAGATGGCAGTGCCCCTTAGGTAAACTTACCTGACTGTGTGTGAAATGATCCCTGATGTTGCTTGCAGACAAGAAGACACCACTAGCCCCTGGCATGGATGCTGTTGATGCGGCGATCGCGATGAAAACTGACCTACTTGACAAAATTGAGAAGCTTGGGGACAAACTACCTCCTAACACTATCGATGAACTCATTGACTCATTTGGTGGCCCGGAGGCAGTCGCCGAGGTATGTCTTTGAACTGTTTGATCAGTGTGTTGTTGACAACCCCACGCTGAAGTGACCCACTTGCAAGAAAAACCGTATGTACGTAACTACAAAACTACCCAAAATGTGAATTTCTGCAGTTCTTATTAGTATGAACTCATATTCGTTACTAACGGCGCTTCTTTGTAACTTTACATTTGTTATTGTAATTGCTTCATGTACGGTTTCATTTACTATTGTGTATGTTTACATTTACTACTAATTTTTAGACGTATTTTGTGTTATTTTTATTGTTGCGATATTTTAGTGTGAATTTGCATTTCTGAGGATTTTGGCAAGATGGACGTTTTCATATTGTATTAATTTTTATAGCCGCTTATGAAATTTGTATTTGTGATTGTATAAATTTACATTAGTCATTACATTTTCTTCTTAATTAAAGTTTCCTTTTTTTCAGATGACTGGTCGCAAGGGCCGAGTCGTGAGCACAGAGAATGGTAGCATCCAGTATGAGTCTCGGAGCGAAATTGACGTGCCACTCGAGATACTCAATCTCACCGAGAAACAACGCTTCATGGATGGCGAAAAGGTGGGTATTGGGGGGGGTGAAAGATAAATCTCAGGGGGGTTGTCTGTCATGGCTGGATAGGGTTGGGTTGGCTGTGGTTCTGATTTGCCAGATATGTGCTTAGGAAGGAATGCTGTTTTGTCAAGATTCTGAAGATGCAAATTTGTTGTTATACATGTATTGTGCCCACCTAAGTCATAACTATGTAAGTGTAATGGTCAAACTGTTGTCAGTGTTTGTACGAGCTGGGGGAGGGCATAAATATACAGTGAAATTACCAGTGAAATAGCGCTGATACACCGAATTATAATGTCAGTGCCTTTACATACCTTGTAACATCTTCAAATTGTAGTAACCACTACATAGTCAACGCCAGTCAGTTAGTGGAACATTGTCGAGTGCTGGAAACCACTTGAAAACTAAAAACATCAATTACAGCCACAGTTTTTGTCCTGCCAATAATATGTAGTAAATATTTGTTTTAAAAAATCATCTTGACCAATTACAGTGATCATACAAGATGCGATTATATTTACAGCTTACTGTAACCATTTACATTTGACCTTATTTTCATATTTGTCATTAGTTAATTGCTTTTATGTCAGATTTGTCATTCATTGAAATCTAGCATTCTATCTACATTTGTTCTTTGTCTGTTTCAGAACATAGCCATTATCTCGGAGGCTGCTAGTTCCGGTATCTCTCTGCAGGCGGACAGACGTGCAATTAACCAGAAGCGACGCGTTCACATCACGCTTGAGTTGCCTTGGAGTGCTGACAGGGCGATACAGCAGTTCGGTGAGTCAGTGGTCAAAACAACATTTTAATGACGATCATTTTTATTGCTAATTGTATTGCCTGAACCGTCTGAAAAGTCTTGAATAACAACATGAATATAATAAACTGTATCCATGATATTGCACTTCTTAGTGCAGAATATTAGTACTAAACAATATGCTAGATGGAGCTGTTGACAAGTGATGTCGATGATTGTCAAAAATACCAGAGTCAGTGTTTTTATATTTGTTAACTTCCAGAAGAAAACAATTTTTTTTTGGCAACAAATGCTTTCAACTGCAACGTTCAAACTTTTGATTAATTTGGTAATGTTTTCTGTTGGTTGTGTAGAGAAGAATAAACTAAATACAACACTCAAAACCTTATTTGTCTAGCATAATTACTTTGAGGTATCCTTCTTCCAAATATAAAAAAACTGGATTTATTACATGGTAGATGCATGCTTTATCCTTGAATAAAAGCTATTTAGAGATATGTAGTTGTTATAAAAGTGAACTTTATGGATAATAAATGTACAAAGCTCTCTGAATATAGTGTAAACACATTTTGAGAAACAATAAAATAAATGCCATTTCTCTAGCCGTGTCTCACATTAAGAGACTGTATCTGATGTGGTGGCTCCCCCGTCTTGCAGGCCGAACACATCGGTCAAACCAAGTGAGCGCACCACAGTATGTCTTTTTGATCTCAGAGCTGGCTGGCGAGCGTAGGTTTGCGTCGACAGTCGCAAAGAGACTTGAGAGTCTGGTAAGGAGAGCCTGTCAATCCTCTGTCCCGTCGCTTCTGTGCATTCAGAAATCACGTGAAACTAAGTTTGTTAACTTCCCTTGATGACATTTTGGAAAGAGTTTTTCGTACAAGGAGCATTGATGTGTATCCAAACGTACGAATGGAAATACAATAAGTCATCAGTCTCAGTACATCTGGATACATTGCATGCTATCAATTGATTTTCCATATTGCATACAGTCCAACCTGAGTGGTGTACACCTGTAAGACTCTTAACAGAAATCCATAAGATCCACAAATGAACCCCTATGGTTACCTACACTCGCTGGTTTGTGTTGCATGCTCAAATGGAGCTCGCAAAGCAAACTGGAATATATTGATTGGATCTCGAGAGACATAGCTCAGTGTACACAGCTAAAGTATTTACAAGAGTTGATCTTCGGAAGTGTTTTGCACTGAGTATCTGTTATTCGGATGCCATTTGATGAAAACAGGTCACATCCTGTAATGCAAAAAAGCCATGTTCAAAATGCACAGTAGTTCAACTTAGCGTAACCTGTCAGAGTTGGCATTTGTGACATTGTAATACCATTCTCAGAACTGGATGTACAAAAAGCAAAATAACATTTGAAAGTGAAACTTGTTTTCTCACCTGTCGACAGGGGGCGCTGACGCATGGTGATCGCAGGGCGACGGAAACTCGTGATCTCAGTCGATTCAACATCGACAACAAAGTGAGTTGTAGCGTCGACAGGCGTTGTACAAGCGAGTGTAACAGTAGAACACTGACCGTGGTTAATTTCCTCATGTCTACCAGTATAATGTTTTACGTAATTGTAGATAAAAGTAAAGCAAAACCAAAGTCATGGTTTAGGTTTGTAAAAGAGATAAAAACTAACCATGTGCGACAAAGATGAATAATATCACGCCAGTGGTTTACTCGGAATTTTTATGTGCATAAAAATATATACATTTTCATTTGACGAGCAAATATTGCCAAACTATGGCACCAGTGATGTGGGTTACCTAACAGTATGGTGTGGCCCAAATTAAGATGCTGTGTGTTCAACAAGGTTTTCCTAGTGAACCACTGGCATGATATTCTCTTTAATTGTAGTTGCAAATGGTTGTCTTTGTAATTCTTATAGGTGCATAGGCCGAAAACCATGATGTTTTTTTTCCTTTAACCATTGAAATCAGTCAAACTTCTTCACATCCATATTGATTATGTAATCGGAAGCTGCAGTGGTTTTCCTCAAATTACATGCCCATAACACTCTCAATCCTGTCGCGATGATGCTTACCATCAAGGTAGGCAGTTGCTGCAAATCATTAATGTTTGGGAACAGTTACCACTGTTAGATACCAACACAACATCTTCCCATCTCCAAGCGAACGCGTCAAAACAACCAATGATGTCGAAAAAGTATTTAGGTAAATTTGCCAAAACACCCGTCTCTGCTGAGTAACTTTCCACATGGGTCTGTTAGGAGAAGTACAGCTGTTGGCATTACTTTATCAATGGCCTCCGTACTTGTTGTTTGATTGGTGGCCAATGTCAACTGAAATGTACAGTTAAAATTTACTCGACCATAGCATTATTACTTGAGTGGAGTTTCAGTTTTTATTGTACATAAATTTATATTTCAAGAAATTGGACTTGTGTATTTTTTGTGACCCAAAAAAATTCAGACTTGTGGACTGCAATGAATTTTTTATTGACCAATCATCATAGCAAATGTGTTGATTTTCAGAAAATACAGACACAGACACTGTTTTATTAAGTTGTTAGAGGTTAACGTCTAATAACACGTAGACTGAGGCTTCAGTGACTGACTGAGTAGTTATGTTGTAGTACGGCAGAGCAGCACTTGAATCAACCATGAAATCAATCGTTGGCCTAGAAGCTCCCCTGGTGAAACCACCTGCCGAATACTCAGGACATTTCTTCGAAGGTAGGCACTTTGTGAGCGGAGGTTAATTCTGCTTTTATCTATGGTTTTTGTTCCAACTGCTCCGTACAAGAATGGGCATGTTCAGATGGCATGCATTTCGATATGAAATGCGTGCCAACTGGCTGCGCCTAGTTCATATTGCATTCTATTATTGGAAACAATACATTATTTCAATACAAGATTTGACAAGCAAGATCTTCGTTTATTTTCAAATGAGAAATCACTGAAGTGCAAGTATAGTTTTGCTAGATGAGTGGATTGCCACTTTCCTCTTGTTGTTTCACAGATGCGAAGACGGCACTGATTGGTGTTGGTCTCATCAGTGTTGACGAACGTTTTGGTATGCCAGTGCTTGAGAAAGGTATGTCGTATGCCCCACTCTTTAAAGTCATTATTATCATAGTATAAACTATATCTATTCTGCCATCTAGACTGCCCAGACTACAACTACAATTGTTTTATTTAATTTATTTTATTTAATGTAATACAATAAAATACAACGAAGAAATTTCTATTGCGCTAAAATCCTTGGGAAACCCGAGCTCAGCAGCACACCAAAGCAAAAGGCTTATGCAGTTACAGTTATGCAGTCGATAAACGGGGTCACATACATTGTGGATCCGTCGTTGCTGGTCGGATGGGTAATGATAGACATGTCCTGGAATTGCTCTTTGAACTTTGGGTGCTGGCTCTTCTCATTTGTCTGGTTCACAGAAATTTGTCAACCAGGACAGCAAGTGGGCCGAAATGTGTGTAGGATACATGCCAGGGGTAGTAGTAACACTACAGCCGGCTCACAAGGATGATCCAGACCTGATAAACTTTGTCTACGGGTACCGGCAAATATGGGTGGACATTTTTAGATTCGCCGATTTGGGCTGTGTGTGTAGTTTTGGTATCAGTGGGTGATATTAGGGAATGTTGATGGCGATAACAATGGATCTGGGAGTGTGATCGAGGTGTGTTGTTGCTGTGCAGACTACAACAGTATCAGCAAGTTCCTCAACCGTCTACTTGGCATCGAGGTCATGCTGCAGAATGCCTTGTTCCGTTATTTCATGAGCACTCTCTCAGCCATCATCATGCAGGCCAAGAGGAACGGGCGCTGGGACATGGGCATTCTGGGTAAGTGCAGGGGCATTCCGGGTAGTGTAGGGGCATCGTTTGAAATGTTGTGTTTATAGGCATTCCTTGGTTGATTTGAAATCTAATTAACTGGTTGAACACTTATCTTCTGTAGGATGTTCACTAACAGTTAACAAGTTCCTTGAAAATAGTTTCCTCTCAAGAGTAGAGCAAATGTAATTAATTTACTGGAATAGGTTTAACTTTGCATGGTTGTGAATTAGTTGCTACGGTTACTTATGGATGCAGGAACAACTGAAGGAAATCACATTCCTGTGTTTAAATTACAGTATTTTGTGCACATTTTATCTCAGACCTCGGTGCTGGCAGTGAAGATGTCAAGAAGATTCACACAAAGACATTTGTTGGAAACTTCTCAGGCACCACAACCAAGACAGAGCTGCACACGGTCGGTTCTTGTTTTCCATCTGTTGTCAGTCCGTCCTGTCTGTTGTTCACACGTCTAGGTCTTTCACTTAGTCACTCACTAAATACTTCACTCCGTCACTAAGTTGCTCACTTATTCCTTCATTCATTGAGATACTTGACAAATTCTGCACTCGCTCACTCACTCACTCACTCACTCACTCACTCACTCACTCACTCACTCACTCACTCACTCACTTTGTTCACTAAGTCGTTCACTTAGTTCTTCATTCATTAAATTACTTGCCAAATTCATCACTCACTCACTCACTCACGCACTCAGTCACTCACTCACTCACTCATCCTCTTCAGTGCTGCAGATTAAGTAAGTCACAAGGTAAAAGTCATATTTGAAATGCATCCACGTCTCTCCTCTGTCTTTTCTACAATGTATTAGTTAAGATATGCTGGGTAGTGAATATTTAGCATGCTCTGTGGCCAATGCTAGCCAGTGCTGGGTTGTTACCTGTCTGCTGGACGTGCTGTGTTGTTGCCTGTCTGCTGGACATGCTGTGGTTTTTGCCTGTCTGCTGGACGTTCAGTGTTGTTGCCTGTCTGCTGGACGTGCTGTGTTGTTGCCTGTCTGCTGGACGTGCTGGGTTATTGCCTGTCTGCTGGACGTTCTGTGTTGTTGCCTGTCTGCTGTACTTGCTGGGTTGTTGCCTGTGTGCTGGATGTTCTGTGTTGTTGCCTGTCTGCTGGACGTGCTGGGTTGTTGCCTGTCTGCTGGATGTTCTGTGTTGTTGCCTGTCTGCTGGACGTGCTGGGTTATTGCCTGTCTGCTGGACATGCTGTGTTGTTGCCTGTCTGCTGGACGTGCTGGGTTGCTGCCTGTCTGCTGGATGTTCTGTGTTGTTGCCTGTCTGCTGGATGTGCTGTGGTTTTTGCCTGTCTGCTGGATGTTCTGTGTTGTTGCCTGTCTGCTGGACGTGCTGGGTTGTTGCCTGTCTGCTGGATGTTCTGTGTTGTTGCCTGTCTGCTGGATGTGCTGGGTTATTGCCTGTCTGCTGGACATGCTGTGTTGCTGCCTGTCTGCTGGACGTGCTGGGTTGCTGCCTGTCTGCTGGATGTTCTGTGTTGTTGCCTGTCTGCTGGATGTGCTGTGGTTTTTGCCTGTCTGCTGGATGTTCTGTGTTGTTGCCTGTCTGCTGGATGTGCTGTGGTTATTGCCTGTCTGCTGGACGTTCTGTGTTGTTGCCTGTCTGCTGGACGTGCTGGGTTGTTGCCTGTCTGCTGGATGTTCTGTATTGTTGCCTGTCTGCTGGACGTGCTGTCATTCGGCTGTCAGGTGGTTGTGGAGCGAGGTCTGACATGGGAGGCTGCCCTCGACATCTGGAAGGACCACTCGGGCAGTGACGATGGCTTCTACATATCCTCGCAGGTCAGTCGATAACTAAAGTGGGCTGGAAATGTGGAAAGGATGGAAGGGCAGTGGTTGACGAAGAGAGCAAATGTACTTGGAATGGAGGATAGACGGAGTAGAGGAAGACTGACACTGAGATGGGAGGACTGCATGAAGAGAGATTTGGTGGGAGTGGAGAATGATAGCGAGGGATGGGGTGAGTGGAGATGGGAGGTGGAGATGACAGTGAAGCGGGAACAGTGACGAAGAGGAATGGGAAAAAATCAACGACCAGCCTCACCCTGGACTCCAGGGATAAAGAGGAGAAAAAAAATTAATTGCTCGTGGGTTTTTGTTGGTTAGTCAGGAAATGTAAAACGGTAGTTGAGTATTGTTTCCCTATAAATTCACTGTTGTTGTTAGTTTCATTATATGGTAGGTGATACCATTGAAAGGTTTGAATTAATATGTATTAAAACTTGTGGAATTATATGGCAGAATCTTTTAGTTTTTCGCTTTGTTTGATTCGGTCGATACAGTAAGGTCTGTTTGCGATCTTATTCAGTGCAGAAGAGAAAGATTCATGGTGATCTTTCACTATTAATTAGTGTTAAGTTAGCTGGAAATATAATTAATTTCTGTCAGAAACTTAAAAAAATTAGCTACGTAACGTTCCCAAACAGTTATTGACAATTATAGATTGACCTTTACTACTCTCTATGTTGATGTGCCTTTGAGCTATGTTTTCAGGAGAGCTCTTATTCCAGGGAGCTCTGGCTCCAGGGATCAAGCTCTGGTTCCAGGGAGCTATGGTTCCAGGGATCAAGCTCTGGTTCCAGGGAGCTATGGTTCCAGGGGAGCTCTGGTTCCAGGATAGCTCTGGTTCCAGGGGAGCTCTGGTTCCAGGATAGCTCTGGTTCCAGGGGAGCTCTTGTTCCAGAGAATTCTGGTTCCAGGGAGCTCTAGTTCCAGGACCTCTGATTCCAGGGAGTTCTGGTCCCAGGGGAGCTCTGGTTCCTGGGGAGCTCTGGTTCCAGTGAGTTCTGGTTTCAGGAATCAAGCTCTGGTTCCATGGATCCAGGGAGCTCTGGTTCCAGGGGAGCTCTGGTTCCAGGGAGCTGTGGTTCAGGGGATCTCTGGTTCCAGGGAGTTCTGGTTCCAAGGATCAAGCTATGGTTCCAGGGAGTTCTGGTTCCAAGGATCAAGCTCTGGTTCCCATGGTTCCAGGGAGCTCTGGTTCCAGGGAGCTCTAGTTCGAGGGGAGCTCTTATTCCAGGGAGATCTGGTTCCAGGTGCCTTAGAAATGTTATTGTATTGTATCAATCTCTGTGTCCGGCAGATCCGAAACGAGAAGCGAACGGCCATCTTGGTGACATTGATGACACGGAAGAAGCGAGAACGTCTGTATGGAGTCTATCGGCCGAACACTGGGCTCCAGCCTCGCTATGAGATACTCGAGGAGCTCAAAAAAAAATACAGAAAGGTGTCATATTCCACATTTTGTCCCGTCATAACAATAATAGTAACTTTTAGAGCATCCTAACCACTAGTTGTAGAGAGTGGGTAATTAGTGCCTCATGTTGCACAGTTCACGGTGTGTCTCACGCAAGTATTAGTTTCAATGCGCAACCAAGACCACTAGTTGATTGATCAAACCAGTGTATTCATTCAGCCAACTGTCATTGCAGTGTTAGTAAAAGTGTAATTTTGTGGCCAATAACACATTTAAAAAAGGTAGTTACGATACCTTTCAGAGCCTATTGCTGTGCTTGACAGAGCTTCCGGACCTTTTCAGTCGCATCTTCGTCAGATTGTTCTCTGGTGTCATAATCTATACAGTCGCATGATACTGGAGAACTATTTAGTGTGACACTAAAAAAGTGATCAAGAAGATTACTAAATAGAGACCCCGAAGACCCTAAACTTGAGTATGAATGTCAGAGCTGGGTACCAACTGCATTTATAATATTTTATAAGTTATTATTATTATTTTTTATTTTTTTTATATATTTATGTTTATGCAATCAACAACACAACACAGATATAGAGATATGAAAAGGCCAAATGAATGACGTTTATTGTGGGGATTAAGGGTAAGCCCACTTTTCAAAGAAATGTAAAACAAAGAAATGTGGGCTCCACAACCCAACGCCAGGCTGACTACGCCCCATGCGAGCCTCCTGGACGTCGGGTTCAATAGAGCCCACATTTCACCACAAAGCAGTAGCAGTATTCCTAGAACAAATAAAAGAAACAATGGCATTACTATTGTTATGGAACACCCTTAAACCAAATAGCATAATGCCCTATATAAGTTATTATTATTATTTTTTATTTTTTTTATATATTTATGTTTTTAACATTATTTGTTTTTATTTTTTTTGTTTTAACATATTTATGTTTTAATGTATTTATTTTTTACTTATTATTTATGCAATCAACAACGCAAGCCAGATGTAAAGATATGAAAAGGTCAAATGAATGACGTTTAGTAAGAGTATGCCTAATGGCATACTATTCCGATTAAGAGCATGAAATGTGGACCCTGCAACACAAGCCAAGCTCGTGGCTGAGCCTCATACAACGCCGCCTGGACACAATGCTCCCAGAGCCCACACTTCGACATAGCAATACAGTACATGTAGTAATATTGCTACAACACAAGACAATTCATGGCATTGTCACCTGCACATTAAAACATTAACCCAACTCCGACAATACTCGACACAATACCTATTTGCATATACTGCATCACTGGACTACACTGTTTGCTAAAATTCCTACTCTATATATTTTAATAACCTAAAAGGTGGAGCCATGACGCCACCGTTCACCGAAACTTGTGAACACCCCCCCATTATTTGCTCAACTTAAAATGTATTTTTTTTACTTATTTATATTGTTAACATAATTATATTTTAATGCATATTTTTATGTATATGGGTTTTTACATGAAATAAAAGTATTTGTATTCGTATAACTTATATAAGATTTTCTTTAATAAAACGTAGTTTGTGACTGTATGTATGACTTTCTGTTCATGTACATCTTCATCAGTTTCGTACATATAGGGCTGACATTTTTTAGGTGTACCCGGGGGCATTAAACAAATTAAAAAAAATTCCGGGGGTGGGGATATCATGAAGGAACCTTGTTATATGGTTCCATTGAACTGACTATGTGTTTACGCCAGGTGCTGCCGGACGAGGCGAGAGACAATTGGCAGGACCAGTACAACACATCGGCCACTGTTTGTGTCCACGCCTACTGGTCAGTACTTAGTCACACCCTGTTGTCCACTCGCATGGTCATTGTAGTAATGCAACGTGTCCTGCTAGGATGCACCAGGCACCCACATCTTTTGTCTAACCATTTATAGAAAAAATGTGTCGTGTTTCAGCCTATTAAATGTCTGCCCATTGTCTGTAAGTAACTGCAGATGTTGATAGACAAATAACGCTGGAGAAACCTGGAAATGGTAGAAACAGAATTAATAAGACATGTTTCACATAACAGCATCCTCAGTTTTATTTTCCGATGGTCTAAACAAATTGAAATAGCAGCTTAAAAAACACGTAGGTTAACTGGATAACTACAAAGATGTCACACAAATGTAAGTAAGGAGGGTGGAAAACTATATTTTTGTTTTAAGAAATTGTGCTAATACAAAAAGTCACCATATTACAGCAGCTGAGTTATTGCTGCTTTCTTGTTTCAGGAAGGGCAACTGTAAACGTGCGAATGTCGGGCTCTCGTGCGAGGTTGGACTGCGGACACGAACCTACCACATACTCAGTGGCTCGGTGCTCAGTGTGTGGACGAAGGTGGAGAGTGTGCTCGCGTCGCTACCTGGCGGCAACGCCACGCGAATGCAGATCATACGACTGCGCACAGATGATGGCAAGAGGATTGTGGGTAAGTCTCTAGTCGGATGCCTTATTTTAGAACTGTGGCCAGAGTTATAACTGAAGTTTTCTGTACTAATTAACCAAAAATCTGAAACCATCATGTAATTACCTTGAAAAAGATGCAGGTTTAAATCTATAAAACAAGACAGTAATTAATATGAAGCAATTACAAAAGCGTTAACAGTAAGTATAAGGCATTATAGCAAAAATATATGTCACAGTCTCCGCATAGTCATATGGTAATGTTTAAAGCTTATGGTGTCTATATATTTGATTTCAATATATTTGAATGGTCTCAAATATTAAAAATGCAAGAATCTTCATAGTGTTATGGTGATGTTTAAATAGCTTAGGACAGCCTTTTGATTTAGGCCCCCTGCTTCGTGTTTCACACATAATATGTAATTCTAAAATTATTTGCCTGGAACTAGGGTGTGGCCTCCAGGGATCCGTGACTCCCATTTTGGGAAGTATTTCACGATGGATAGTAGGAGAATACATCTTGGCCATACACACAAAATGTTGCTTTCGTCCTTCAGGGAGTCTGATTCCATCCGTCGCACTCCTGCCGCTCATCAACGTCCTGTCGCAGAACTCGGACAAGATGATCGACACGCAGCACGCGACTGCACCGTCGGAGGCGGGTGATGCCAGCCAGCAACTGCTGTCCAGTCAGCAACTGACTAACAGGGTCGCCGCCAGTGCGCAGGCGCCGTGCTTGACCGGCCAGTCGGCCATGACGGTGTCTCACAACAACTGGTCGCAGCCACCAGTGCCAGCGCAGCCACAACCGCAGCAACATTTGAGCATGCCTATGTTCTTATGACAATGCTGCAAGACAGAGGACATGTCATCTCGCACAAATCTGACTGACGAACGGTGGTTTGGAGTTAAGGATAGCTGTTTGTTTGTATGCACCATATTAGAAGGGCTCTGCTGTGCACGGCTAAGACTGTTGATTTTCGGAAACGAAAGCGGATTTTTGGAAACAGTCATTGAATTCAAGTGCCTTGTGTTGTGTGTGTGTATTTGCTCGAGTCAGTCGATGGTCGGGAGCAAGGTACGGCATGCATAACATTCAGGTATCGATGTTATCCTACGACGCATAGTCAGCATGAGAAACATCTGCATCCGAGGCACGTCGAACACGTCCAGTGATCGTTAACACTTGGCTCGTCAGATGCAAGTTTTCAACCCCCTTTTGATAACGAGGATATTATATTTGAATGTGACGACGGCAACTACATCGATTATTACGCTAATGTATATAGCTCTGCGGGGAACTGTTAGTGGGATGATCTAGTGCTGTCACCTGGTGGTGACTGTTAAGTTTGTCTGTGATAAGGGCGCGCTGCGTCAGTGAACATTATTTCAATTATCGGGTGTAATGAAACCTGTTCAGTGTTTTTCCTACGCGTGTTTCATCAAGGTTTGTCAAAGAAAATAGGCAGTGCGGAAAGCCGGTGAATTGTTAACATCGAAAATGAAGTGTTAGTGTTCAGGTTCCTTTACCAATGTTACGTTGTCGTGTTTTGTATTTTGTTGTTGCACATGAATTCCCTAAATAGTTGTCTGCGTTAATTAAGGTTGCACGTGCAGTTTTTGGTACTACTATTGCTGTAAAACAGGATGTCGAGAAACAGTTTTATTTATTTTATCAACTACTAAAAATAGAAGAATGCGTTTTCTTTTTTGATAGTGTCAATTGTATTCCGCTGCTGTTGTGTAACAAACTGTGTCTAATCGTGATCTGGTTATGCGTTCATAATTTGTGTTGTGCGTTTTTGCGCCTCGCCTGCATCGTGGATGCGTTCTTCAGAATTGTATATCAGCTGAGAATGCATGGAAGTCATATGATGAGAGAATTGGATTGTATAAACGTTTCAGGTTGATTCTGAGTGATCTGTGCATTGACTGAACAACTTGTTTCTTGTGTCCGAGAGGTACCTGTTTCACTCGTGAATGTTCGCATTCATTTTTAGGAATTAATTAAAATGACGAATCAACAATAGTATGTCTTCGTTGTGTTGTTTTCACAATGTAGCAGAGGTCTGTGTTCAGTATAAATTGGCTCAGGCATAAACTCTTGCAATGACTGCCTTTTTGTCTCGTGCAATGCCAGGTAACTAATAATTTGTATACATTTATTTTTACTTTCATCATAAAAACAATCACATATTTGTATACAATGCCTGTGGCTATTATTCAATCTTGTCAAGCTGTGTAGGACGGATACAGTACAGACTGGTTCTAGGGGAGGTCGATCCCTTTTGCTGCCAGTTTTGTTCTTGCCACACTGCCTCAGTTCATTTTCTGTATAGGCGAATATATAGACAGGTGGATTTAATTTAACAAACAGCTTCTGTGTACCGATTAGAGGGTGGCTGAATTCTTATCAGAGAAGCTGAATAGGTGTTGCAATAAAACATGTTTGCCAGGGGCGAAATGCAATTTGTTTAGAGGCAATCTCGAAACAAAATTGGTTTCACCAGAGCAGCAGCTCTTTTACTTAGAGTTGTGCATCAGTGTTGCAACAATCTTGATGGAAAATAAATTGTTTTTAGGAAGGATACATTATGTATTTTTCCACAAAACACTTCCACTAATGAAAGAGGCATAAATAAATTGCATTTGGCTACAATCATGTGTGGATGTCTGTGTGATTACAGCATGTTCATGTACGTGTTCATGGATATCCACAGGTCGATGATATTGCACATTTCATGTAAGGGGAGGGGGAGGGGGGAGGGGAAGGGGTAAATGACACAAAATTTTGTAGCAACATGAATTTTGTAGCAACATGCATTGTATTGATGATTTGAGTTCACTTAAATTTATTCTAAAGGTCAAGATAAGTGTCAGATAACAATAACCATGCCTTTATCCACAGTGTAGTAATACGGACTCGTAAACAGGCAAATTACATTGGTAAAAATAATTCACACAAATAGTTCAGGAATAATTCTTGTGGTCATTTATCTAGCTACATTCCTCAAAAGTTAGCAATTCAACAATGAGTAAAGGTGAAAAATCATTTGTTTTATTTTATTTTTCATCGATAATATATAAGCACTCGGATGCTCTGTAACAGATATCAGAACAGTAAAACAATTTGAAGACGGCTTCGGTGACCATGAACACGTTTCCAGACACCGCCTTGTAACCGTACTGGAAATGCTAATAATTTTAAATTATCATATTTATTCCACAAATGACTTTTATACACCATATTTCTTCTTCATATTTCTGACAATTTCATATCTGCTACACCTTTTATAACACAGCTCCTGTTGTGAGGGCATCCATGGCCCCTCATTTGTTACATTTTTATTGTCGCAATACAATGTTGAATAAATTGCATAAAATACATGCTGAAAAGTTTACTGCCTTCCTGAATGGAATATTTTCTTGTCACTATGTAAATAAACCATCAGACTTAGTTTCAAATGCTTACCAGTGCATTTATATGCAAATGATTGAAACAATGCAAATGCATCAAACCACACATGCAAGCAACTGTTTCAAAATTTGTATGTGTGAAAACGTAAAAAATTTAACCTGTGTACATGAAGTTTATTTACTAAAAGCAGACATGAAGAAATTGTAACTATTGAATTGCATTATGTCTACTTTTACTTAGAAATCAATCAAACAAACAGATGCACAGTGAAGTATATTTTAAAGGACCTTTCTAATAAGATTTAAATTCTTTTCCCACTCGAATCACATCTGAAATGTGCATTAAAATATCAAATAAATTTATCTGAAAATCCTAATATGAACTAAACGATAATAACGCTGCATATAGGTACAAATGCAACATTTGCAAATACAAACGCATTTGAATCCAAGTCTGGTGACAACGCATGCAGCTGGCTTATCGTGTCAGTAGAAATGATGATATTGCAAACAATTATTCATGATCCGAAGATATAGCTTTCTATATAAACTTAGCAATGGCTATTGGTGTATGATGTCATGATATGAAATGCCCGTCTCTTTATTTACCCTGTCTCTACATCATACAGACTTCGTTCATAATTAGTTTTATCACCGCATCTGTCGCAAACATCAAAAGAAAAATCGAACCAGCTTATTGTATGTTGCGTATGAAAAATAAACAATTATAATACCACTAACAACGATGATGAAGATTCTGCGGAAATGGAACCCCTATGATCTTGAAAGGTCAAGAGAAAAAGGTGAAGGTGAGAAGGTAACAACGATTAAAAACTTATGTTTGCTGCAGATAAATCGGAGATACAAAACAAATATATTGCTAAGCCATTGAACATAATAATATTATTCAAACAATCATAATGATACAACTGTGGCATGCAGTTATATAGCGGAACCGCAAAAAGAGTACAACGCGCACTGTAAATGGCATTAGCTGCTGAATCTACAAACCCATCGTCATACGGGCCTGAAAACAACAATATTGCATCAGATAACTTTGAGTATCAAACACGTCCCCCCGACTAATCTGGCATCACGCAGTACTAACAAAACCAATCAGATGTCGCTAAAATTATATAGTGACATGGTTTGAATGTGGAGAATTGAACTGTATAAACTAATCACCCTAAAACCTAGGTTCATCACAGCTGAAAGGCGCCACAGTCTGAAACATGGCCAGTGAACGACGACGTGAGATTGGACCCATGTCGGAGGATTGGTGACGCATCACTGAAGCACCTCACGTCGGAGTCTCGCCTTCTGGAGTATCTGTGTGCGTTTCCGACGCTCCACGGCCTTGTTGCCCATCGTCTGTTTCAGCGCAGGGAGGGAGATCATGTCTCGAGGCATGTACGCCATCTCCGGTCTGTGCAGGAATGTAGACATTTTAGTGAACACTGATAAATAGAACTTTCTGTCACATACATAATATTGCATAATGCCAATAAATTATAATAACAAAAATATTGGCATGACCAATTTCGAAATCTACCACTTTCAGACATTGCAGTGACGTCACAAACATTGCAATGACGTCACAAACATTGCAATGATGTCACAAACATATTGCAATGACGTCATAAATGTAACGCAATTGCGTCACAACCATAGTTTTATTAGTGTTAAACAGCGTGATGTTGTAAAAGGTTACCCGAATCTTTACTTTCCATTACAATCCACCAGGTGGAGTGGTGGTAATGCGAAGGGTGTATCGAGAAAGTCTTGAGAGAACTGTCGTAGCAGACTTACAGTTTCCTGCTGGGCTGTCGCAGGGCGATTTTTGGTAGTCGACTGTATTCGGCTGCCTCCCGTTCCTCATCCTCAGCCACATACGCTTTCGCAAGCAGGTAGGCATCTGGCGACCATTTGTGGGAATACAGGACATCTCTCAGGTCTGTCTTCAGCTGGCTCAACTGGAACAGGTCAAGAAGTCGGGATAAGAAGATAACTCCAAAAACAAAACAAAAAAAGTTATGGTTTTGGGGAAATGCACCTAAAAGTTAATTAACACTAGTAATTTGCAACTGCAATCGAGAATAGCATGGTAATTGTTTTCTCAGAATTGGGTCTAAAAGTGGGATATTCTGGTTAAACCTCAGTTTTTCTGGCAACTGACATGTTGATCAGGGCAACCGATAAGTGCGTGGCAGTTCGAGGAATTACATGTGGCTATAACACAATAACCGGTGGCGCCTCTGGTGCATAAAATAACACTAACATTAAAGTGAAATCATGTTGAAATTTTTTACAGAACTACAACACATAATTCAAGGGAATATTTTGCAATGAAACAGTCACGTGTCTATGCCAACACGTGCTCAATCGTGTTTGAAGTTATTCAAACTTCAGATCAGCTGATATTTGCGTTCCGATGCTAGAGTGATTTCTGTTTAACATCAGTAAGTGTAATTGCTGGTACAATGTATTTTCTGCTGAAATTAATTCTTTCTGACTCTCTAATTTGAAGTACAAGTTGTACCTCCGTCGCCAACTGATCCCATGATGCATTGCTTTTATACACGCCCGCCATCTAGCGTTTAAAAACATGATGTTCCGGGTGATGACTATTAGGGTTAGGGTATATATATTTTAAACACTATGATGATTGTTATTTTTCAGCGAGAAACATATCCAAGTTCTCACTTCGTGCGCTTGTTTATCCCCAACTCGCTGCAGGTGTTTGATTATGACTTGACTCTCCTGCAGGGTCGGAGGTCGCGACTGCGAACCAACGTGCACCAACAGCGGTTCGACTGTCGCATTAAAAGGCAGTGGCTCCACGATGCTCAGTGCTGCCCCCTGGTAGCCATTCATCTGTCGTCCAGACACGGCTGACGATGCCTTGTGTCGTTCTAGGGCTTCACGTCTACAACACAAAAAAATGTGAAAAGATACAAATATTTTGTCAAATGGGACGATAAATGAATCGAACAAATGTATGTTTAATTAAAACACAAAGTTTACGGATATCTGACAATTGTGGGCTGTACAGTTCTACAAAAAATTTGGTTTCTCATCAAGTGGAGCTTGTGGCTTCGTATGACAATCTTGTTGTCAAATACTGCTTTTTTGTTATGTGTCATAACAAACGAGCTAATAAAACATAACATTAACAGTGTCAGCCATATTGGTGATGTAGTTAGCTCAGAAAAGTTATAGTTCTCTACAATCTACAAAAGCGTCATCACAAAATGCTGACGACTGATTCTAAAGGCTGTTGGTCAAACTGTAGTTAGAATGTGTCAGTAGTAACACCTGCAAATTGGTCAGCAATATTAGTAGTATTTCCTGCAAATTGGTAAGCAGTGTTAGTAGTAACCCCTGCAAATTGGACAGCAATATTAGTAGTATCTCCTGCAAATTGGTCAGCAGTATTAGTAGTATTTCCTGCAAATTGGTAAGCAGTGTTAGTAGTAACCCCTGCAAATTGGACAGCAATATTAGTAGTATCTCCTGCAAATTGGTCAGCAGTATTAGTAGTATCTTCTGCAAATTGGTCAGCGATGTTAGTAGTATCTTCTGTAACTTGGTCAGCAGTGTCAGTAGCATCTTCTACAAATTGGTCAGCAATGTTAGTAGCATCTTCTGCAAATTGGTCAGCAACGTTAGTAGTATCTTCTGCAAATTAATCAGCACTATTAGTAGAGTCCATGGCAATGGTCAGCGGTGAAAGGAAAGAAATAGCCACATACGGAGATGATCTACAGCCCACAATCGGACTTGCTGACACTGGTTTTGTCGAGCTGAAATGAAGCACCATTAACCAGTTTCAGAAACCTGATCTGCTTTGCACTTCTGCCGTTTTCAAGGCATATGAGAAAATCGTCATATCACAAAAATCAAACAAGAAAAACTCAACGTTGATGTTCTGACAAAGGTGGCTATGTAACTAGAGTACCTTTTTCGGTTTATGCCATTTTACGGTATTCACCAAAATGCCATCAAACTGTTGCCACAATTTATTTAGCCCATCATGAATCAGGTTCATTGACGTTCAAATACTGTATTCGACCTATTAAATGTATTAGCGTACACCCTCTTTTTTAATCAATAGGATCCATAATTATTGTAATTTGACTAGTGTGGAACAACTAAAAAGTGTCACCATCTGGTGTTAAATAAATAGTTGGCATAGTAATTTTATTTTTTAAGCGCTGTAATTGTAATTGATCTTTTAGAAGTGATATTCCGTATTCGACCTATTAAGGGTACATGTCCTACTTAGTGAACACCCCTTTTAATCAGCAGGATCCATAATTATTGACTAAGGTGGAACTGAATATATCTGGTGTTAAACAGTTGGCACCAGTTGTCAGTTGTTCTAGTTAATCACCAAATGACACCACAGTTAAACAGTTACCGTAAGTAACTGTCTAGAGAAAAAAATTTTGGTGTATGCTTATAAGAACAGACATTTTTCCATGGCTCAATTTTTTTCAAGTGTACTGTACCCTTCTTAGGTGAAATATGGTATATCGTACATGAATAGCAGTTGGCTTAATAAAAGAATTTGCACCTTTGTTAAAATCATTGAAAGAACTGACCTTGATCGTTAGTGTGAATAGTGTGTGTGAATAGTGTGTGAACAGTGCGTGTGAATAGTGTGTGTGAATAGATGTGTCATAGTATATAGAGCGGGGGGGGCACTTATACCATTTTTTTGTGTGCAGAATTTCGACTAGATCCAGTCGAAAATATTGTCTGATGATTTCATCAAAACTAAACGACACATTTTCACAAACGAGCTGGCATGTCACAGTGCGTACTACTTGTGGTGGACAGTGGCTCAGTGGTTAGAATGCAGGTCTGTCCTGCCAGGGGGTTCCAGTCCACCTATTGTCATTTAGGAACTTGGGCAATTTTTTTCACCCCACGATGCTCCAGTTTACTATAGATGAGTGTTCGTGCAGTAATTGTAGCATCGCTGAAGTGTTTGGTGGTAGAACGAACAGATCTGCCGGGGGGGGGTAATGCACTTGGAGCGGTCCCACGGAACGGATGCAGCAGTATTTGCTACCTTTACTAATGGGCTGCTCACAATTGACAACATTTACTAATTCGTACAAGGGGGGAGGGGTCAAGGCTAGCGTACTAATTAAAATAAATGTCGGTTGCATGCGAAATATGATCACCGTTGCATCGTGCAGCCCCACGCGGTGAACTATTATGGAACCATACTACCATTTTAAACTGCGTAATCATTCACCGTGCGACATTGTTACATCAATTGTTTTTAAATCTGGAAAGTATCAACATCTTAAAGCACTAATCTGGGAAGCGCGTCCGAAAATTAGTACACTTTACATAAATTTTGACAATTGTGAACGGCCCCTAAATATGTTTGATTTTTTTGTGAAATGTTTCTAAAATGAGACAAGTGAAAAACTTAATAGTAGAATCAGCCTTAAGTGGAATCAGCCTTAAAACTTAGATAACAAAACCTGTTTTTAAGGGTTGTTGAGGGAGAGGCACACGGCCGGGAGACTCACTGTTTCTGAGTTTTCTGTTGCTCAGCCATCCCTATGAGGTTCGTAAGGTAATGGTTCTTGCATTTCTCATCCCTCAGGGAAGACTTGAGTTCCTTAATCTCCTCCTCAAGGAAGAGGATCTTCATTTCCTCCACTTTATCATCCGACACTGCACAATCAGTACACCATTGTAAGCTACGCAACTTTCCCGTGGCTAAAAGTATAATTAATATAATAATAATTTTATAGTGTTTTATATGTATATGGTTTATATACGTTTTATATATATATATATATATATATATATATATATATATATATATATATATATATATTTATAGATGTATTATAATTGCAATGTTTGATAGGTTTTTTAATTATCATGTTTTAATCAACTGGTTTGTTTTTACAGTTTATTTTCTTAACTAGATACACATATTTAACTTATGCAATTTTATGTAAAGTGCCCAAGAGCATTTTATTTTAACCCATTAGACCCCACAACGGTCGTGGCTAGCCGCAGTCCTGGAACGGCCGCATACAGGACCCTCTATTAAAAAAATCCTGGCGAATAACTTCTGAACTAAACGCTACAAAATTCTGCCACACCATAGCGGAAACATTTTGCAAAAACAACAGCTCATTACGTGCACGTGTTGCCCTTTCAGAAATCTTGATTTTCATCGGTTTTTTTACGCCATCTCAAAAAATTTTATTTCTATATTTGTCATGATAAAATATGGTGTAAACTGAAAAATAACCATTAGAATTTGACAATTTTTTCAGTGGTGCAAAGCTAACACATATAACATTTTCTTCCCTGGGTTGCATAGGGTTATAGCATGGGATCATTGTGAAATGTCAGTCGCAAGGTAGAATAACTTTCAAAGTTTTAACAAACTTACTATTTTGTCTTGCAAATTGTGATCAAATGTCAACATTTTATTCATATATCCTATGTCTATGTATACATGCATGTGGAGAAATTACTACTCTTCAAAATAAACAAACTTGTAATTGTCAATATTGAATAGTTTTTTCTACAGATTTTTTAACGCAAGGAGGTAAAATCGCTCGAAATTTGCCAGAAATCCTGGGAACAGGGGAGCATGTTTTAATAAAATCCTGGGGCCTAATGGGTTAATTGGATTCATGTGCCATATAAATTCCTATTATTACTATTATAAAAGTCAGTCACAAAAAACATCTGAAAATGCATAAAACGCTATCCAGTATGTACACAAATGTTATCCAGTATGTATACAAATGTTATCCAGCATGTATACAAATGTTATCCAGTATGTATACAAATGTTATCCAGTATGTATACAAATGACGTTCTTGTTATTATTGCGTGTTCTAGAATTCATTTTAAATAATAAACTTTATTTACAGAATTAATTATCAATAAGATAAAATTAACAGTAATTAACATAACAAGTAACCTTTACCTTAACAATAATTAAAATCATTCATTTGTATTCCACATTAAATCAATAGATTTAAAATTAATAATCCCGCAGAGTAAACAATAAATGGCTTAACTGTATCCTGCATTTGAATGTTGGTCTCTTACAAGAAGACTGACAAATGGGCCATATGTAAAAACAGACCACATGTGTTACATGTGTCAAACGGACCATACAAAAACGGACTGTATGTCAAACAGACCATAAAATTATGTCAAATGGACCAAAAGTTACAGACCTTGTGATTGTTGGTCCTGATGTGGGTCTGTCAGGTCCATACGCATGGGAGGTGGTCCTTTCTCATCGGTCAAGCCTGATGATGACCCACCTGGACACGGCAAAGGTCACAACTGGGTGAATTTATAAATATACACACTATAATACTGCACATGTCGTGTTTTTATCAATTAAGATGAAGGCCTACACACATGCATACACAACTGAATTATAGTTAATATACATGTATAATTAATATATAATTTATCTATAATCTATATATATTTTATAGATAATATATAATTTGAAGAATCTATCTATATATAATTTTATGTGTTTGTGTGTGCATGCATTTGTGCATATGTACATAATATTTTGATGGATAGCTCTGGGAATATGATGGATATATCTGGGAAAATGATGGATACATCTGGGAAAATGATGGATACATTTGGGAAAATGATGGAAACATCTAGGAATATGATGGATAGATCTGGGAATATGATGGATACATCTGTGAGAGGTATTATTTAATGTGGAAAACACATAAAAACAACATTTAATATAAATGACATAATAATAATGTTTGTAACAGTAAGTACTTGTAGAGGAGACCGAGTCTAGTTGTAACATGGGTAAGTCGTAACAGACGTACTACAGACAAAACTACTCGTACAAATTATTTCGCAAGGTAACAATACGTTCATCAATAGTTTTAAGCATGTCACATGTGTTGAAAAGTTACCCCGTTCTCGGTTGCCCTTGTGGCGCTCTCTCTTGGCACTTGCTATGGGCGTCTGCGGACTGTTCTGCATCATCACAATCTGGAACTGTAAATCTGCAGAAACAAACATCAGAGTCATTAATGGGAAGACACAATAGGGTGTGGGCAGATATGTGGCTTTGAGAATGAAACAAAATGTGTTTTTCTTAATAACAGTTTGAGCATCTGTGAAAAGTCAAACTATGAATATTCATTTCAAGTAATTAATAAAACAGTAAATAATAATAAAAAAAATTAAATAATTATTTAAACATATAAAACAATTATTGAAACATATCAAACAATTCTAAGACATCAACTTACAATTGCTAAACTTGAATTTACAACTCATAAATATTAACATTAAACACTGCATTAATGTAACATTAAAAATATTTTCTATAATGCTAAAGCATCAATTTCTAAAACATTAACATCAAGTAATTAAACACTAGAAACAACTCTAAAACATCAATTTAAAAAAAACATACATTTACAATTCCAAAACATTAACATTAAAAACATTAGATACAATTCTTAAACATTCATATTTAATTATAAATCATAAATTTTTTTTACAAGGACAGCCGACCTTTGTTTTCGCGTTTCAAAGTGTCGATCTCATCATGCAGGTTGGCAAGCACCTCCTGGTGTTGGCGTCGTAGGAAGTCAAGACTCTTCTCGAGATGTTCGATGCGTTGGACTGGGTTGGTGTTGTTTATGATCTCCATATCACTGTTGCTTCCAGCCACGGGAGCAGCCTCCTCATCCCCAGGGGTTGGGTCTGGGAGAGGCTGCAGGCGATCCTTCAGGAAGGGTTTTGGGTACCTGGGAAGACAGATCTATGCATTGTATTTGCTCCATTCTGAATAGGATAATATTATTTGCGACGTGTTCGACGTGCATAAAGCACTTTTAACGAGTTTCCCCAAGGACATGAGAAAAATTCACTGCGGTGTAGACACAGCCATTTTGTATGTCCCGTGATGCAAGCAAGCATTCTGATTGGTCTAGATTCTAAATTACAGTTCTCAAGGCACAATGAAATAGTCCGACGTAAACAGGTGTTAAACAATAAACGGTGTAAGCTTGCACCTTAATCTGAGAAATAGAGGCTCTTTAATATTTGTAAAAATTATTAAACAGCAAAAAACAACTGTCTGCCACGGTTACAACCATCTTTTACTACACTTAGAATAGGTGGCAGCAACATTGTTGTTATTGTCAATAATTAGCCAAAAGATACTGTCTGCCACTGTTACAACCATCTTTTACTACACTTAGAATAGGTGGCAGCAACATTGTTGTTATTGTCAATAATTAGCCAAAAGATACTGTCTGCCACTGTTACAACCATCTTTTACTACACTTAGAATAGGTGGCAGCAACATTGTTGTTATTGTCAATAATTAGCCAAAAGATACTGTCTGCCACTGTTACAACCATCTTTTACTACACTTAGAATAGGTGGCAGCAACATTGTTGTTATTGTCAATAATTAGCCAAAAGATACTGTCTGCCACTGTTACAACCATCTTTTACTACACTTAGAATAGGTGGCAGCAACATTGTTGTTATTGTCAATAATTAGCCAAAAGATACTGTCTGCCACTGTTACAACCATCTTTTACTACACTTAGAATAGGTGGCAGCAACATTGTTGTTATTGTCAATAATTAGCCAAAAGGTAGGTCGGTGACAAGAAAAAAAATACAGTTTTCATAAAACACGAACAATTTTGAAGACAGTGTGGAATTGTCACCTAACCTACCATATTCGACCTTTTAAGCATACTTGCCCTAATTAGTGTATGCTTTAAAAAAATTGGCCTTGGAAAAATGTCAAGGAATCTGTTCTTATAAGCGTACACCAAAATTTGTTTCTCTTGGCAATAAGGTAACTGTTTAACACTAGTGGTGTCATTTGGTGACTAGAACAACTGAAAAGTGGTGCCAACTGTTTAACACTTTTCAGTTGTTCCACATTAGTCAAATTACAATTATGGATCCTGCTGATTAAAAATGGGTTGTACACTAATTAGGGCATGTACACTTAATACGCCGAATATGGTACACTGTTTACAGATGCAGCAGAAATTGGTTCAAAAAGAAGATTATTTTTAAAAAGAAGGAAAAGAAGGAGCTATGAAAAAATTTGCAAAAAAATTAGCAGATCTGCTTCCCATAGCAGGAAACTTCGTACCAATGAAAATGGTTTGATTAGAATCAGATGCAGCATAAATGTGCTTATCGAGACATGTTAAGCAGAAATGCAAATGCAAAAAATGTACGCATACATCAAAGGGTCTCGAATGGCGTGTAAATTGCAAGGTATCAGGATATTGGAGAACTGCATATAAATCACAATATTTCAAATTTTTAACGTTTAATCATTACAACCACTCAAAGCGCATGTACCCTCTACACATATTCTATTAAGTGTACTCTATGCATGTTATAAAATTGTAAAAAATTTTAACAGTAGAAAAATTCTTTGCTGACAATAAAATAACACATTTATCACTCTGAACCAAATTTTCAATCACTAATATGCAATAACGCTAAAACAATTTCACTCAAAAATCTTAAATTGAAATTTGGTCAAGGACATGTTTTGTTGATTTTATATGAAATTTGGCAATACAGACTGAACTTCACAGGGTGTGTACAAGGGGATTGCACGCAACAAATCTGAAGAAAAAAAACTTATTCATTATCCCTATATTGTATGATAGCATCAGATCTCTTTATCTATCTCGCAGTTTGCGCAAATCCAAGCGCATTGTACAAGACGAATATCATCCAGCCAACCATCTCTTTGAACTCCTTCCCTCTGGTAAGCGCTACCGTAGCATAAAAACTAAAACGACGCGATTTAACAATAGTTTCTATCCTCAAGCGCTGAGATTTTTAAACGGAGAGCCATCATAAATGTCTTGCCTCTGGTAGGTAGTTGCAATGTCGCCTTTTTAATTTTTTATTTATTTATTTATTTTTTTAATCTTTAAAATTTATAATTTTTTAATCTTGCAACCTAGTATATTACTCTCACTTGTTTTCAACTGTTTTTAGTATTACGATTGTGATATGTAATGTTTAGTTCCGTGTGTGATTGGGTGCATGAGTGTACGTTTGTGCTAACGCCACAACACTACAAATTCCTTGTACTTGCTACTTGGTAATAAAACGTATCTTATCTTATCTTATCTTATAGCAACTTATTAAAACCAGAAAACATGAAAAACATAATTTTTTTATTCTGATCCCCCTACTTGGACGGTCCTGATTTTTTCCCAATATAAATCCAGGAGATTTGCTGTCATAAATTTCCTGATGATTAGTAATAATAACTATATTTGCATAGCGCCGTATATATCTGGACAATAAATTAGTTAAAAAAATTATGCATATATAGAGCACGTAAATATAAGATTAATTATCTAAATAAATAATAAATCAGCTAAAACCACATATGAGTTAAATAAATAATAATGATTAGAGGAGATTTAACAGGTGTGCTTACCTGGCCTTGTCGAGCGTATTGACGCGAGACCACTGTGGGAGGTTGTTGAGCGGAGGTAGAGGTGCGATCGACTGTGCCGCACTAAGCTCTGCCATTGTTTCGTGCACCAGGCCATGTTTCATCATAGTGTTGGGTAGCGTCGTAGCGGCAGACGCTCGTCTGGGTGGTGGATTAAATTTGCACTGTGGTGGTCTTGTCACTCTCACGTCCGCGGTGTCACTAGTGCCTAGGGGACCAACAGGAGAGATGCTTATTGCCAATGACTGTCACTTGATAAGCGGCATTCGCGCAACATCTTACACAAACGGCAGATCGGGTTTTGAGAATCTGTGATCGTATTTTCGGTTACTTCAATAGGTGGAGGTTTGACCTTTGTGAAAGATCAACACATGGTTGAACAGCTTACTACGTTCTGCATATCTGTTAGTGCGATCAAGGCATTACAAAATTCAAAACATACTACACTGTACTTATATTCAAATATATACCTGATAGTCATCGCAAACAATTATCTAATCTAAGCAAAATAAAAAAACACCAATATCGATAAAAGGATAATGGTTCTGAATCAGATAAAACTGACAACAATCTGCATGGTGAAATTTTATACCAAAATAAACATTTTAGATTTGAATAACAATGTATTCACAACAAGATTGAACCGATGATTTAGACAGAACAAACTGAAAGCAGCAGACGTCAGTGCCAGTGTATGTATATATATATATATATATATATATATATATATATATATATATATATATATATATATAATACACTGGCACTGACATCTGTGTGATCTGTGACTGGTCATTAACTTTACCACATCTATGGCAATCAATGGAAGTGCCCACAAGTCAGAAAGTGATACCATTTGGCAGTCTAAATTAACTGCGTCTATCTAGACTCGCTTATAACTGGATATGTCCTTTGCTGCTTTCAGTTTGTTCTGTCTAAATCATCAGTTGTTTCTTGTTGTTAATACATTGTTATTCGAATCTAAAATGTTTATCTTGTATCAAACTTCATCATGCAAATTGTTGTTAGTTTCATCTGATTCAGAACCATTATCGTTATATCAATATTGCTGTTTTTTGGTATCTTGCTTAGATTACATAAATGTTTGCGATGACTATCACTGTCTATTGTCTATCAGGTATATATTTGAATAGAAGTACAGTGTAGTATATTTTGAATTTTATAATGCCTTGATCGCCCTAATGGATGTGCAAAATGTAGTAAGAACCATGAGTAAACTGTTCAATATATATATATATATGGATCAAAATAGTGGATATCCAAAATGGTAAACACTGTGCAAGTCAATGCCGATCATAGGCATGACTTCCATCCTCTCGCCGATCAATGAAAAAGTCATGAAATTTCATCAAGGGTGAAAATCGTGATTTTTCGGCATTTCGATTTTCACATCACTTAATGCTTCAAGACACATTAAGTAACTTAATAGTTTGTCTGATGATTTCACAAAAGCTACATACAAAAGTTGCACAAACGGGCTAGCATGTTGCAATGGATACTACCCCGTAGGCAGGTTTGGTTTTTTGCAAAATTAATTTGAAATGAGACTAGCAAAAAAAAATTAATTGAGGGTGCACCTTTAATTGGAAATTATGACTTTTGACTGATCCAGACCCAGTCACTAATCTGTATTATTAATTGTTCATAGTTCAGGTTTGAGTAATTTATTCTCAGAACATAAGTTCATGTGTACCAGAAGGTTGTCTTTTGTGTTCAATTATTTATTTATGCAATGCATAATATATAATTAAACATTCTTTGCATTTTCCATATTTACAACTCAAGTTAACATCGTTTAAAATCACCAAAACATACTTTTACAATTATTTAATATAAATAAATATCAGTCAGGCATGTCAAAATGAATGAATGAATGAATCTTCATTTTCAGCAACAATAGAAGTAGCAATGGCATTACATCACAAAATACAACATAACACAACAGGTTAAGCCATCTTATATATTAACCTAGACAACCACAATATATATCAATATATATATATATATATATATATATATATATATATATATATATATATATATATAAATATATATATATAAATATATATATATATATATATATATATATATATATATATATATACATATATATAATTGTGATACGTATCATGATATGATTCTCTGTATTGTGAATTTTGCGATATATCGCGATAAAAAAGTTTGCCAATGCAAAACCCTAAGCTCCTGGCCTATAACATCCCGTTCAGGGCAAGTTGCATTCAATAGATGTTTACTGCTTCCTTTATTTTTCTCCTAAACCAGTTCTCCTAATGGTTTTCTGGTTTAGGAGAAAAATCCAGAAAGCAATAAACAGATTACATCCATCGAATGATACCTGCCTTGAACCGAGATGTCAGCCAGGAGGCGCTGCAAGTCCTTCTCTAGCTTGTGTCACATGATCATGGTCATGAGATGCTTTGAAACATTTTCGTCACAGAACAAGTACGACAGGCAGTACATGACAGATTGTGTGTAGAAATACGCATGGGCTGGTGCGTCATGTCATCGTGTGTGTGTGCATGCATGCGTGCGTGCGATGTGTGTGTGTTCACATGTCACAGTAACTGCAATATCTTAGTAAATTGTTTCATTTGCTTTACAGTTCAATGATGTGTGCCATTTCTCTGTTCTCTATGTCCAATGTCTGTCGTATCTCTGTTTAATGTCTGTCGTTTCTCTGTTCAGTGTCTGTCGTTTCTCTGTTCAGTGTCTGTCGTTTCTCTGTTCAATGTCTGTCATTTCTCTGTTCAATGTCTGTCGTTTCTCAGTTCAATGTATGTAATTTTTTTTCAATATCTGTCGTTTCTCTGTTCAGTGTCTGCCATTTCTCTGTTCAGTGTCTATCATTTCTCTGTTCAATGTCTGTCATTTCTCTGTTCAGTGGGTTATTAATGTGTATAATTTCTCTGTTCAATCTCTGCCATTGAACAGACACTAAAGAGCTTTAGGCGAACCTCACAGGCCTCAAGAGGTAGCATCTCTTACCCAGCCAGTCTGTGAACAAATAAATACGCCAGGTGCTGAAATGTAATCAAAGCCATACAACTTCCTTTACACTGCAACTTCCTAGATGAAAGGCTCTGTTTCTCGAATTGCCAGACAAATACTTTATTATGACCCTGAATAAAATAGAAAGTACCAAGTACTGCTAGGTCTTCTGCTAAGTTCAATTGAGTTATTAAGCCATGGTTACTGGTTCTTGTTAATCCACACTCTAAGTAAACAATGACTGTGAACACCTCCACACTATCACTAAGAAAACTAGTCCTACTGACCAATCCGTGTCATAAACACATTCCTTGTTTGAGCCATGAATCAAAACAGTTTAGTCATTAGCCAGCTGGTACTTCAGTGACTGAAGCTTCTTCAAACCAGTATTACAGTCCTTGAATGGATAGATGATCCGGTTTCTTGGTTATTAATATTAAGCATAATTACCTCTCAAGAAACTTAGTGTTCGTTCTGTATATTATAAGTATTACAGTATTCTGTTTGAAATATTTATTAAATTTATACAATGCATTCACTAAAAATGTTAAGCTCAAAGAGGGCCTGTGTGTGCGTGTGTGTGCGTGCATGCATGCGTGTTGCCCACGTGTGTGTGTATGTGTGTGTGTGTGTGTGTGTGTGTGTGTGTGTGTGTGTGTGTGTGTGTGTATGCTGAAGAAGTGACCGAGAGGGTTATGATAATTCCACTGATTATACAGAGATGCTGAAAGGTAACTTAAATTACTTAACTTTCTTCAATATATATATATATATATATATATATATATATATATATATGCATGTATATACAAAAGTGACCAACGAGTATTATTACTTACATGAGACATGCCTCACTATTGCTACACAAGGTTATGGTAGATCGGCGGTTAGAGCCGTGTTTTGAAATTAAGCAATTTCGTTTACCCCACTTTGCCTGCTTCTTTCAGAAGAGAGACTAGAAGCTGTTGGTCCCTTCTATCTAGTGTCTATGCCAGAGGAAGTAAACGATCCCACACAGGGGGTAAATGTGTAACCTACTGCGGACTCCATCTCTCAACCACATGAGTCACGACAGAAGTGTACGTGATGGGCTCAGTTAATTCCACCCAACGCATCGCATGAATTGAATGAATGACGTAACCCCCAAGAACTGAACTGTTCAACATGAAATAAAACCCATCACATGGAACGTAATCTTCATGGAAGCAAGATTAACTAGCACACAAAGTGACATCACAGCTCGTATTCAATATTCAAACAAATTGGCTGTAACAAAAACATGTCAAACAGACACTAACATTGGACCCGCAAGCGCAGGAAGAGACGAAACAAAGATCAAACGGAACTGTTCAATGATAAACTGTGTTGCCATTTTTTTTTCAGATCATCTGTCTCACAACTGTTTTTTTCCTAACACTAATCTTAACCTGGGCAAGTGCACTTTCTCTGCAGCTGCCCACAAAATCTTAAACAAACCATAATCTATCGTAACATCTTTTTTTACCACCAAAACGTGTTTTAATGAACCATGATTTAAGAATAAAATTTTATCATTAAACAGATAACAATCAAATTATATTTAAAAGCTGTGGTTCATAAAAACACATTTAGGTGACAAAGATGTTAAAACAAATATAGTTTATACCACTCGGTATATTACATGATTTTACAATGTACAATAATCAGTCTTTGTACCTGCAAACTGTCAACATTTCCCAAATTCTCAACCCAGGTATCCCAGAAGTAGTTGGCTCTCCAGTCAGGGACTTGTAATACATTCATCTATGTACATGACAAATCAGCATGCAGCATCTAAATTTCCATTCCATGGAATATTCATTAAGTGAACGAAACCCAATCCCCGCAAGTGGAAACAGAGGGGTGTCTAATTTCTAGGGATGTTGTGGGCTCCATTTTACCTCGATAATATGCCAATCAATTGGAACAGAGAATAGAAACTACAGAAATGTGGTTTTTGAGACAAATACTTAGAGTAGCATGGATAAAAAAGAAAAGCAATGAAAAAATTCTAAAATTAAGAATGTTCAGCTAACACTAAAAGGACGATCATACGCAGAATCAGGAAAAGACAAGCATAATTTCTAGGCTACCTGACGAGAAAGAGAAAATTAGAACTTCTAGTGATGATGAGAAAGATTGCTGGGAAGAGAATCAGACATTGGCAAAGAATAAAAATCCTTGATGATCTAGTAGCTTGGAGAGAGCACATCAGAACTGTTACCAGACACCTGTCATTGTGGGAGGGCCATAGTTGCCTAGTGACGCCGACGCCTGCAACTGACACGGCACCTGACGATGATGGTGAATATGCCAATTTCATTATTACCACAATCAAGTTCCTATATTACATAGAAAGTCTGTGGCCTAATTTCCATCATGCGACATGTTGGAACAGTACATGTATTATGAAGTCATGTACTTAATTTGACAATCCAGAAAATAACATCCACAATTTCACAACCTCTGACATTCAGGTAAGCACAGTGATGCAAATAGCAATGTGTGTGTGTGTGTGTGTGTGTGTGTGTGTGTGTGTGTGTGTGTGTGTGTGTGTGTGTATGCGTGTGTGCATGCATGCGTGCGTGCGTGCGTGCGTGCGTGTGTGTGTATATATATAATACATTAATAGGATATATGGGCAAACACTGCATGATTGGAAACTGACCTAGATCAATATATTGTTGCACTGAATATCTTTAATAACTTAATAAGTGATAATGATATACTTAGTGCATCAATTGTTAATAGTCAGAAATTAAGCACAGGTGTAGGTCAAACATCTTAGACTAAGATTAATGGAACGTCCTAATGTAACTATCAATTATTATAAGCACAGTGAATACAAATTACACTTTTAGTGAGTATCTGGCCATTACTCTTTGAACATTCCCAACTAAACTGTCATGATGAACTGTGCATCTGTTTAATAAGAATTTAATAATGATGCCAAAATAACTGTTAGTGCTGAAATATCCAGGTTACAGTCCATGTGTAATGATTTGGCACATAACTACACAAAAGTCACAATGAGTAGATTTTATAGTGTTCTGTTTGAGCTAAGTTAGCTCATGCAGAACACCGCATGAGCTAACTGCATGAGCTACAAAATCTACTTATTGTGCCTTTTGTATAGTTATGTGCCAAATCATGAGTCAGCATATAATGCATGGACGTATATAATACTATACATGCTCAATAACAGATTTTACACCATTAGTAGCAGACACGTTATTGGCACTATAACGGGATCATAGTTTGTATGACACTAGCTGTTGTTAAATACAACAGCAGTACCTTTCAGATTCCGTTTTTTTTAATTCGTTGAGAAGGTTATTGTGCTACAAACGAATTATCGAATTCTAGGCAATGTATTTGCATATGATGTTGATTATGTAAAATAATGACGGTTCATTTGTAGTTTTTTACATACAAGGTTCTGTTTTTGATGGTTCTACACAAATTACATTTTGTCACAAAGGCATTTTATTTGTTCATCATAAATAAAATTATTACTGATTATATCACTGAAATATTAGTGTTTTTGATACATGTTCGCAGTCAAAGAAAATGTTCACAATTTCTTTCAATCTCTTCCTGCCTTGGTTAATAAACCCTTAAACCGAAAATGTATGTCAGCTGCAGATGACCACAGAAATCTACAGAAATTACAATTGAATAGTTCTATGAGATCATAGAAATATAGCTGAATACTTCCTGGACACATGTAAATGCTGTGAATGCCTCAAAATCATGTTTAAAACACCCTCATCGATTCATTACAGTTTAATAAATGAGCACATACTTTTGTTGAAATCATTGATAGAATTCACTTTGATTGTTAGCAACTTGTGAAAGTGTAAACAACCTTATGTCATAGTATATTGACCCGGCTTACTTCTGCTTTTTTTGCAGAATTTTTACCAGATGCGGTCAAAATCAATGATATTTATCAAAACTCAATAGCTCAATGGCACAAATAAGCTAGCATGTGGTAGTGGATACTAGATAGGTTTAGTTTTTCATGAAATTATTCTAAAATGAAATAAGCAAACAAATTGCATTGAAGAAGTACCTACACCAATGTATCCTACTATTCATAAAAAAGCCATCACTTTAATTTTTTATGAGCTCATCGTGCAAACAGGAATGCATCCTACACACCTGTATATTGACTGGATTTCACTTTGGTGCAGATGACTGCACACAACTAAAATATTCATGAGAGTTGCTATCTGGTCATGTTATGAAGATATGTCAGTCTTTATTCAAAATGCACAAAAACATGGAAAGTGTCGTAGTCCTATGCCTGTATGACCATACAATTTCTGAAAATCTATAAGGATTACAGGTAAAATCAACCATTAACGCTCATAAACTAAGGGCTGGAGAAAAGCATTAATATTTCAGAATCATAGCTAATTATAGAAAACAATACAATTTAGGGACGTAGCGATTCATAATGCAGCACAGAAAAACTGTTTCTTTACAATTGTGTATTGTCATTAATATATTTGTGCATCAATACAGTCGTAGTATAATTTGATCTCAAGAGTAAAATGTGGTCAGTTCATAAATACCAAATACTTAAGTGAATTACCACATTATAGCACATATGACCGAGAAACTGACATGAAAATAATGCAACCCTGAAAGAATGAGAGTTATTTATTCTAATGATCAGACTATTATTAGACTGATGTTGAACTAGTAGGGCCTTCCATTAAATGTTTAACTTGTCGGTAAAACCAGGGAGGTGTCTGTGATGGATTTAATCGATAGAAATGTTAATAAAACCATCACGTACTAAACTCAATGTCGCCGTTATGACATACAATATGTATCGTAACCTTGCACAATGTAGGCACAATTAATTCATGCACAATGCATGCTGAACTACGGGACATGTAAATTATTAACCAAGTCGTGCATAAAACACATTTAATAACCTTTTTTATGCTTGAATTTGCATAGTTAAATCCCTTTAAGTGTCGCCATCTTGCGAATAAAGGGGGCAATATGGCACTCAATGCAGGATAAATATCTAGGCTAGCACTGGACCTAAAATCTTTTTCAAAGCTCAAGTTCGCATATTATATGCGAACTTGAGCTTTGAAAAAGGTCATTAAATGTGTTTTTACGCACACCATGTTTAATAATTTACATGTTTCATAGTTCAGTATGCGTTGTGCATGCATGGTGCATGGTTACTTTAGTTTTTACATAATATGACATGTTAATAACGTTGAAACTGAGGTGGGCCCGGGTTCTAAACAAGTACCCCTATTTTAAACTCTAAATTGGCACCAGGACTTAATGAATGACCAGACTATATTTTGACTTGTCATATTGTATACAATTTTGACTCATCACAATGACAACGTCAGAACAGAAGACATGTCAAATGCACCTGCCCGATGACCCGGCTATGTTACTAGCCTAACGTTAAACGTGAACCTTAACCAACAATCACGGGTGAGCATCAATGTGTCATTGTTATTATGTATAGAACAATGCTTCAATACTAATGCGCAAGTGCCCTTCGTTCGACAATCAATAACAATTACAAGTGTGAAAAATACGAACAACCCGCGCTCGCTCACTTGCATTCCACAGCAACGAGTTATAAAACGTTACGCGGCAGTCTGAACGTACCAAAACAAGCACACAATATGGATCTAACGCCGCACGTACAACGTCAACATTGCGCTACAAACGAGTATCCATATTATTGATTCGATAATGTCACTAATATAGATATACCCAATTGATAAATACCATAACAGTCGGTTAAATCAACACCAACTTCGTCTTCTAAGTTTCTATGAAGGCAGCCATCTCGAATATGCAAATGACCACAACGGCGTGTGTTGCCATAGAAGTACTCTCGTTAGTACTCAAGCAAAGTTACATAAATAAATGCAGTCAATGTGAGATTAATAGCGAGATGCAAAAATTTGGAGGTTATAATTATTTATATTCAACAATTCATATACAAATTTGTCAAAAATAGAAAAGTTGTCAATTATAAAATACCCCTGTTTATCAGGCTATTTTCACCGCCTAGGGACAAATAATTATTTGATAGGACGAAGATTGTTCCGCAAACCGGTTATAAACAAATCTTATATTAATTAGTTTCTTCTCCGTTTTATTTTTTTGTCTCTTTTTAAGATAATTTCGTGAAAAGCAAATCTATCTAGTAGCATTAATGTCCATCACGACATGCTAGCTCGTTAATGCAAATTAATGTATTAATATAATTATGTTCTGCGCTGCATATCGGTTGCTTAATTCGTTATCAATACTTTATGCTATTATAGTTGCGTGTCCTAACTTCGGGAAGCGCCCAGTTCCGTACGTGGGCCGTGGTTACTTAATTGGTAATTAACTAAATTTAATTAATTCGTTTTTTTTACAAGAAAGGCTTAATTCTTCATTGATTTATGTTTCCAACTAGAAACTACCAGGATATCTATCACATTTGATGATATCAGAAGATATCATATAATACAACTTATGTATATGCATATTCCCTTTCAGCTAGTGTTGTGAGGTCGGTGAATGGCAGCACCGAGTCTGACGTAAGCACAGCTGTTGCCGCTACCCTGAAGTATGCGCCAGATAGCTTGGGGGAGGTGGACGAACAGACAGCACAACAAAACAACCCACTGACACTGCCTAATCAGACACATATAGTCTAAAGTGCATTTTCTTTTATATCATCAATAAAAAACATATAGGACTCACCGATACATTTGTGTCTTTGTTTCACTGAAGTTGAAACAATGCTGACAGATCAGTCAGCATTGTTTCAATTACAAAATCAACGTTACTAAGGACGTTGAAATCTAGTCAGTTTGTAACTTTGTTACAACGTTGAAACAACGTTGATACATGACGTTGAAACAACGTTGATATCCGACGTCGACTCAACTTTCATATCGACCAATAATTCGACGTCATCACAACGTTGATACCTGACGTTGAAACAACGTCGATACTTGACGTTGAAACAACGTCGATATCCGACGTTGAAACAACGTTGATATCCGACGTCAACTCAACTTTCATATCGACCAATATTTCGACGTCATCACAACGTCGATACATGACGTTGCTACAACGTTGCCACAACGTCGTGTGCCTGCTGGGTTGTTTCACCTATGATGGAATGATCGGACAAATTATTGAAGCGAAACAAAAGTCATGGTTTGGGGGCTATGCAGTATGCACGTAAATATTTGCAAGAATATCACGTCAGTCGCTTACTCGGAATTTGTCATAAAAGTGGGAAATTCTGCTCAAATCTCAGTTTTCCGGTTGGCTTACATTTTGACCAGGGCGCTATAACTCTGAATGACTATGCGGCCAACAAAATTTAAGCGCCTAGCAGTTCTTGGAATTTGGTGCAGCTGATCCTTTCGCTTCGATGCGTTGAGTGCCTTCAACAGAGATTGAAGGGTCGATTGGCATATACCGAAGCAATGCAAACTCTCAATGAAGCAAAATGCTAATTAAATCAGAGAGGGCCACACAGTTTAGTAAACAAACGCCACCATTGTTTCTTAAGTTGAGTTTAGATGCAAACAACATGGCCATATCCTACTAACAATAATAGGACTATATGGGTGTTTTCACATTACATATTTTCACTTGGTGAGCGGATATTGTCAGTCGTGATAGGGATGCCTTGCATGATACCCTTAATTGGTATCTAACAGTACATGGCGCGTCCCATGAAATCAAAATGTCAAATGTTGTGTGTTCAACAAGGTTTCACTATTAAACCACTGACAAGGTATTCTTAATTGTCATTTCAAATGGTTACGTTTCAGTAACGTTTATAGGTACAGGCCCAAAACCATGACTTTTGTTTCACTTTAATTTATTCGTACGTGTTTATATTGCAGCGGTTGGGTGTTGATTATGCATGTACATCAAGTGATCCCGCGAACTCCTGATCATAGATACATTTTATATTGAACAAAATTATGGTTCATTAAAACAAAATCCAACGTTGTATGTAATCTATAATTTTCCGGCATAACACTAAGTTATATATATATGTTCGATGGTGTCTTGCGAAAATTCAACGACGGCTTTCGTTTATCGCATAATTGCAAGTATTCCTGAAACGAACCTTACCAAATTTGTTTGCATCATTTCGATAAATGAACCCTCATTATTTTACATAATCAGTATTATACGCAAATAATTCGTTAATGGCATAATCACCTCCTCAACCAATTTATTATATGACAAACAAATATTACGTTGTTTGTCAAAGTTCGGAATTCAACTTCGAAGTTGCGAAATAATTTTTTTATTAATGAGCCATATACCTCAGCAGGTATGTAGTTATTATAAGCAATATCATTATGTATTATTTACGTATTATGACAAACAGAAGGATCCCTAGATATTTAAAACTGAAGGCGGCGCTGGTGGCTGATTGTTTGAATAAGTCGCGACTGTTTTTACCATCACAGTGTATTCAGTCGCGTGCAATGTGTGATACGTATTTAGTATTAAGATTGGGTAAAATCAGGTGCGTGCTTCATTTAAGTTTTGTAGTAAGTCTTAACACGATTCAGCTTGTTATTGCTATGGCGTGCTGATGCAATTGTTGCGCGTCGTCGTTTTCATTATCGCTCGGCGATCGTTACTACGCAAGTTTGAGCACGAATCGACGGACGCGCTGTCAAAAAGGGGCGCGGACGTTTTATGGAGAAATAACAGATTGCATCGGTAACCAATACATTTAACACAAGTAAGAAAATGCAAAGTAGATATACATTTTATATTTGTTCTTAGCTTAGCATTTGATTGTAGGATAATTACAACTTATTTACATTTTAGCTATCACAAATGTTTTAATTTTGTTATTTTTAATCCGAGCCTTTTTAATATCTGTAAGACGAAGTTAGCCGTCATGACAAACATCACAACTAGTCACTCCCACATTTAGCAGCACTCTGTCCGTGCAATTCACATCGTGCCCCCAAACTAATTAGCAATTAAAGTCCCATAACATATAAAGTTATGTCGCACATATCATAGACGTCATAGTCATAGTCATAAACACGGTACTATATATATATATATATATATAGCCATATAGGCAAAGAAACCTGTATGATTATCTACGTCTGCTGGTTTGCAGTGCATATGCTCGAAAGGAGCTCACTGTGCAAATTGGAATAATCTGATTGAAGTTGAACTTTACAAGACTGTTGCAGAAGTAAAATATTTGATAGAATCGCTCTTCGGAAATGTTTTGATTTGCTTTTCGCACACTATTTGACAAATGCAGGCTTCTATCCTACAATACAAAAAAACCTTGTTCAAAAGTAAAAACACAAAAATATAACAAAGTAAAAAATCAGAGAATCTGTAATCATTATGGGTTAGTTGTAACAGTTAGCACTTATGATCTATTAAAATTGCCATTCAATTTATTGTACAGTTTAAGCAGACTTGGTCAGATGCATGACACTAGGAATGCTTTGTCTTATAGATTGTGTCGTAGTGATATGTTATGAATGAATGTCGTCTTGTTAGGTGTTGGCTGTTGGGTGTTTATGAGACATTTCATGAGGCTTGATCATTAGTTGCAGGACAGAGTACACATCTACAAACTGAACGCATAGTTGCCCAACATACTACACGTAAGGTATGGCTTTCTGTTGCCAATCACTCACATTCATAAAAAATATGCTACCTGAAATAACATATATTTTGAATCGCCAGATGGTCTTAATATATACGTCTTAATACAAGGTATCCTGGGATTTTTGTGAAATGCACGTAGTTTATGTTTCTTTTGATGTTTTAGAAACTCTGATAATAAAAGTTTTTAGTGTCATTCACACCGTTTATCAGCTAAGATTATGTCTCGTGGTATATCAGATTCCATTATTGGTTGGCATAAACTTTCAGGGGTTCATCTACGACCCCACGTTCGAGTCGTCTCAATTTTATTCTTTAAAAAGAATAACTTGTCACCCCGTTGTAGTGCAACAAATTATGTAAAATCTAAAAACGAACACATTCGCTCATCAATATTTAGCCTTTTATGCCACTTAGAAAAGTCTGAGAATTTACTTTTTGTTAATTATTTTCACGCTTATTTGTTATCAAAGTCCAATGATCAAACATTGGATTGATCAATTGTGTTCTTTTAATACATGATTTAATACATGATTTGTGTATATTTATATATATATTTTTTATTCTAACTTGTTTTACATGTACTTTTACCGCACAACGTGTGTGTATATTTATATATATATATTTTTTCTTACTACATGTACTTTTAATGCTGAACATGTGTGCGTATATTTATATAATTGTGTGTGTGTGCGTGCGTGCGTGCGTGTGTTGATCCTGCCGGCTATAAACGTAGTCAGTAAGACTTTGACTTTGCTTGCAGATATGGCCATGCAGAACCAGCTGTTGTTTAACCTAGATGTGCCACCAGAAAAGGCAAACATGGACATCAGATGCTGCCGGCCACAGCCGTTTGTTGTTGTGAAATGTGGTAGCGAGCCCGGCATTCCTTGTGATGTTTCCGGGATATCTCAGCAAGTAGGTGCTCACTTTGATTGAGTGTAATTGGAAATTGGTTGGTTGTCACAACGAACCAAGTAAGGAGCTTTGTAATTATAAAACAAGTCAAATAATAAAAAAATGATGTGTAAGTGGGTCAACAGTTTATTTTGACTGTTACAAGAAATTGGAAAGGTCTATTTTTTAGTTTTTTCCTGTTTGACATTTTGCTATAATCAGCTTTCCATTCGCCACATTGATAATGCGTGCAGTGTCTTAAATTTTCCAAATTTGTTCCCACTCCATGTGAGTGGGTGGTGTCTATCCTATCCATTTTTTGTACACTGGAATTTTTTATATTTATTAAGCCCCTTAGAACCATGTTATGCACTTGGCACATGCTGCCCTTGTGTTTGGGATTGGATCGATCATGACGATCTGGGAGTACCAACAATTAATGTCATTAAATAAATTAAATTTTACATAATTGATATTCTTGTTATAATAATTGCTCAACGTTTCATTTCGTACAACCAATAATCAGTTATGAAATTACCAACACTCAACACATACTAATAAATTATGCTAACTTGATCTTCTTTTCTGTCCAACATGGTGAAAAAAATTTACATCTGAATTTTTAAACTGATCGGCATTACAAATGCTGGCAAAAGGCTAATTGATTAGTGCCATGTTACCTACTTATGTTGATGATAAGAAAATGTTTTTCATCTCTTAATCCATGGAAGCCAAGCTCAGAGGTGCATAAAAACAAAAAGGTTAGTCAATCTCAAAATTGGTTAGCAATATTATTGTTGTCAACGGATGGATGAATATACTAGGGAACTAAAGAGGGTAAGCACAGTTTAAATGATAAGTCTTCAAATGATTTGACATATGCTGCCCTGGGAGGGTTGGTGATTGGATGATTAGTGAAGTTTTGAATGTAGATTCCATATACATATATGCTATAAATCATTACCACAAGTTCACAACCCTAAACCTTAAGTATGATAGTGTATTGAATGTATAAACGTTGGATTTAATTGTGAATATAGAACAGTAATCTGCCACTGAAGCTCTGTTAAATCGTGCCAGTGTGACACGGTAAAAGATTAACATGACACATGCCATGAAACTGTCTCTTCTACTATAGCCACTGGCTGTTGTAGTAAAAATACACCCTACAGCTACAATCAGTCCTTCGTCGCCTTTGACCACTGTGTCATATCCTTAGCTCTCTCAGGTTTTTTCTTGATCTGACTGTACATGGTCCTAACTTGAGGTCAGTTCGCAGCCCATTTAACAGGTCAGATCAGTGACATCCTTTACAGACTTAAAAACAAGGCTCCCTGTGCGGGGTATCGCTTGGCTTCTGTAGCACATGGCTACACATGAATCATCTTTTTGGAGCCATGACAAACATTTATTTGATGTCTGTCATTTCTTGTTATCATCTCATAGACATACTGCAGCGGCGGTTCTTTGTTTGTAAAGATTGCGGAAAAGTTCCACGGCTTTGAGTTTATGTCGGTGTCAGCGGATAGACTGAACAAAGCTGTGCAGATGGCCCGCCGTGACCTGCGCAAACAGAAGACACACCTACCAAAGGCAGTAGAAGGGCTGTCACTGTCGCCTAGCAACAGACAGCAGACGCAGAAGGCAGCGAACGCACGCAGTGTGGAACGTGTCAACAGACAACAGAGGAAGGGTGAAATGAAGAAGGTAGGGCTTAGGTTAAATGTACAAAGTCTGGTGGTGTTTATTATAAAATCACACTCATGCGCACACATGCACATAAACAAGGTCACGCATGCACACACGCACACTTTTTTATGTGTAATATGACTTGTATATAAAATAATAGGAGATATCGCACTTTTATGCATTAAATACGGCTTTTTGTAATTTTTTTTTTCACCACACATACACAAAGTCACGCACGCACACACATGCACAAAGTCACGCACGCACACACATACACAAAGTCACGCACGCACACACATGCACAAACACACACACAATTTAACTTCTGTGTAATGTTACTTATAAAATAATATGAGATTTTAGTTACGCTTCTAGGCATTAAATACGTCTGCGAAAGTAGAGTATAGAATGCTTTTAATAATTGTTCACAATAAGTTGTAAACGTGTCAAGAGAACTTACTTGTGGATTCTGTTGGTGCACAGGCCCAAGAACGCAACACGGTCATTTCTCTTGTGAGCAGATACAAGAAGGCTGGAGAAGTGCATCCAGGCAGCACAGGTTTGTTTTGAAATGATTCTAGTGCACATTTCTGGGGTAACCCAGTGTTCGCTATTAGTAAAAAAAATGTGAGGTTGAAAAATTGTGTCTGATTCTCTCAGTACAGTTGCGCCTGGTCGGGGTCTACAATATCGGACTGCACTGTAAGCAAGGCGCGTTAGGTGTTCCCATATCTGCCACCAGGGGGCTACTAAACAATAGCGATCGCCGCCTGCTGCACCAAGTCCATGAACGCTGTCGAAGCCCTATGTGCTTGCAGCACTGTCTTATACGCCAACATGCAGTTTATGGAACTTATTAAACTTTTTATGCTAGCATCAATGTGTATTATTTTTAAATGTCACACCCTGATGATTCTTGAACTTAATAAAACACATGTACGTATATAGTTATGCCTTATGGAATAGATATACTACGATGATGATGTACTGGACCAAGGCAATAGGCCTATGAATTGAAAATAATAACCTGGATCTGAGCAGCCGAAAACAAATGATTTGACAAATGTAGTATGTAAGCTGATAAAACACAGAAAACAACAATAGGTAGAATTAATAATTGTTTCACTTCGTCTTTGAACCGATCTCGACCAAAGCACAAATTTATTACGCTCCACTTAACATCGATTCATCGTTTCATATGCGGATGACGAATTCGAATTTTTTGCGCACCGGTAGAGCCTTGGGTTAGGAATTTGGCATGTTGGTTTCGCGTCGCGAAAACGTTTAAATTTAGGATGTAATGGAAGCATGTCATTTCACCTAAGTGTTATGTTGGTATTGCATACTAAATGCATTTAAAACTGTTTATCTGATTCATACACGAGGCGTATTTGTGAATCTCGATTGCAATTTACAAACCGTCAAAGCGAAGCCAGCGACAGCAATTGATTGACAGCGCAAAACAAACAACGTCATTGATACTCATTCATTGACATTGTTCGCCTAATGTTTCTTGAGAATTGTCAAAGCAACTCTAAGTAGGTTTAAGCAGGCCCATTTGGCATTTTCCCCTGGCGGCAGAAAGTTGGGGTCCATGGCTGACCGTGTTATATCCGAATCCGTGTAATAACGGGGCACGACTGTATAGTGTAACATACATGACACTTGTGTGTCATGTCAGTGTGACACACTTGACACCTGTGTGTCATGTCAGTGTGACACACTTGACACTTGTGTGTCATGTCAGTGTAAGACATTTGTATGTCATGTCAGCAAAAAAATTAAATATTGTATGAAGTACCATAGCTGACAGAAACATGCAAATTTGGTGTGTTAAATTTATGAGAATTTATTATTGAATGTCAATTGTTTATACAGAATGCGTTATATTACATTGTTGTTGCACGATGACCAGGAGCATTAAAATTTACTGGGTACTGCTAATACTTTGAGGGTATCAGCCCCAAAGGCCAATTGTCTTATGCAACACAATTTCCATCCTGTGTATATAACGACCAAATGATATTTTATATTAAAAAATTGGTGTGCATTAAAACACATTTGGGGGGTCAGAATAGTATAATAGATGTGGTTTATGGTATATAACATGAGTTTACAATAAAAAATGGTCGCACATTGTACCTTTAAACGAGTGCCACTTGCGTGCGTTGTTACAGCATCCACATCATCACCACCGACACGAGACAAGCCTAACAACCATCGCCAGTGGATGGAAGAGGTTGTGTGTATGTGTGAGGAGATGGACTGCTGTCTCACCAAAATTAGACTGCTCCAGGAAACGGCATGCGGCGGTGAGCACCAGTCTCGTTGGGTCACCTCACAAGTCTCACAATTTAGGGGTTTTTCAGTGCGAAACCGGTTCTGGCCAATTTCGATATCACTGGGTAGTAAAAATTTTCGGGAACAAATGGTATCATTGGAAAGCTGAATCGCTCTTCGTTCTGTCTCATATTTATTAATGAGCATAGTCAATGACAGCTAATGACAATCTAGCTGACAAAACACGTCACATAATTGGTGGCCATATTTGAAATATTCTACCTTTGGAGAGCTCTATGATTCACCTATTCAAATACACGTGAATTAACGTGCTGGCTGTATGCAGCGAGTGAACAAACACCTTTTGCCTGGGCCATCTGGGCTTTTTATTTACTTATCCGCCATTTTGTTTTCTTACTTGTGTCAGTTCACTTCAGCCGGGATATTTCAAGTTTACGTAGCTAATATGTCTGGCTACACGGAAAACATTTCAGTTTTTCACTCTGCTACCAGATAATTACTCACTGCATATAATGTTCTATTCCCGTCTACGATATCAAGTTACGCCATCTGACAAACACGTGGCAGGGCATGGTTATGATCATTTTGATTGGCCCGTTATCTGCAAGGTCACCAGGTCACATCTACTTGACCATTTCCATTATAGCTTCAAAGGCACAATAAACTACGTTATCGCTGATATTTGCTGGTTTAAGGACATGATTTAGTTTAGGTAGATATAGTACTGATGTTTAGTGGGATCACAGTAAATAGATGATACGAATAAAGCTGGTTTGAAGATCGAATCACACATAGTCTTTACTATAAAAACATTGTCAGCGTTTGTAAGAAATTGAGGATTTCCAAAAGGACTGTTTTAAAGGATGGATTGGCGAAATATGACATTAGTGCCGGGTGATTGTTTGTGGTGTTGACGTTCAGTTCAATATTTCCTAGCATGTAATAAGAAAAAAATAAGAAAAAAATCAACTGACACTTTAGCTGGCCCAGTTAGCCTAAAGGTGCAGCATCAATTAGATTTTTTGTGTTGTCTCATTTCAAATTAATTTTGTGAAAATTCAAACCTACCTAGTATGCACTGCAGCATGCTAGCATGTTTTTCGCCCTAGATGAAATTTCATAACTTTGTTATATGATCCACGAGAGGATGGAAGTCATGCCCATGATCAGCCTTGACCCCGTAAAGTGTTTACCGTTTTGGATATTTTGAGCCTTACCAGATATAATGATTAAAGTCCATTCTTTTGATGGTTTGAAAAAATATGCACTTTTCAATTAAGCCGACTGTGGATATTACTTAAACTATTCGCACACTACATATTAGGACATCAACGAACTGGATTCGCGATAGGCTAAAACAGTTGAGGATGGAGTTTTGACCATCTGAAGTAATACAATAACGTGATTCACTAATGATGTCAGGCTTTTTTCAAAATATTGATGCAGAAACTTGAAATAATGCGATGTGAAAGTTTGAAGCGAGAGGCAGCAAGACAAGATGGCAGACACGTACCACGTGTGTTTTGTCATTATGACTCATTCGCTACTTAAAGTCTGGTAATTCATGTAAATTTATTCGAGAAGGTCAATCACGGAGCTTTCCAATCGTACATCATTTTCCTTTTATAGACACTGTGAATAAATACATAAATTTATGAGCATAGTAAAATTGCCAAATTTGGGCACCAACTATATCACAAGTTTTCTAAGCTATATTCTCATTAGTTATTTTTATGTAGTCATTAATAAATATTTAACAAAATTTAACAAGATTGCCATCAAAGGCCCAGATGGCAAGTGGACAAGGACATTTTTAATCTATGTGTAATCTGCCCTCCTGAGATATGTGTCAACCTTTTTTTAAACATATTCACACTGCTAGCAGTTACACAATCTGTAGACAATTTGTTCCATTCATTGATTGTCCTCTGTCTGTGAGAATGAGTACTTCCTGATATCCAATCTACACTGATCTTTTACTAATGTTACCTCATGTCCTCTAGTTCTATTATCTTTGTTGAGTGGGGGGAAATATTTCTATCAATATTTTCATACCCATTCAGTATCTTAAAAACTTCAATTTTATCTCCTCTTAACCACCTTGTCACTAGGGTTGTTAAACCACATTTACGCGTTCTTCGTAACTAAGATCTCTCAGTTCTAGAATAATTTTAGTTGCTCACCTCTATATTCTTTCAAGCGTATCTATATCCTTACGATATGGTCTCCAAGCTTGTATACAGTACTCTAAATGAGGCCTAACTATTGCTTTATACAGAAGCATAATTAGTTTTTTTTTTTTTGTTATATTTCTCCTAATCAACCCTAGAATTTGATTACCCTTTGAAGCTGCAATACCACATTGCTCTGAAACTCTCATATCAGCACTTATTGTAACTCCTTTGTAAGTCCTTTTCTTTTATAGTAGTACCTAAAACAGTATCTCCCATTTTATAGTTTACATCCAAGTTCCCATGACCTGTATATAGGTATTTACAATTGAATAACATCTACCATTTCTCAGACCATTTAACTAATTTGTCTAGATCGTTTTGTAAATGTTGATCACCAGTATTGTTAACCCTGCTAAATACTTTTGTGTCATCCGCAAATTTCAGTACGCTGTTTATTATATTATCGTCCAAGTCATTGTTATATATATTTATTAAGAATAATATAAAGGTCCTAATACTGATCCTTGTGGTACGCCACTCAAAACTGATTTCCAGTTTGAAACCTCCCGACTGTTCTACTACAACACGCTATCTTCTGTCAGTCAGCCATTGTTCTATCCAGTTTATTATCCCTGATATCATAGGCTTTTAATTTAAGTAGTAATCTTTCATGTGGCACTTTGTCAAAAGCTTTCTGAAAATCTAAGTATATAATATCTACCGGTGATCCCTCGTCTATCCACTTAGTGATTTCTTTAAAAAAAACATTTGTTAAGCATGACCTCGCTTTTATGAATCCATGTTGAGGTAGATTTAATAATTTATGCCTAACAAGGAAGTTCACCATATGGTCTTTAATTAACCTTTCTTATAGTTTACAAATCACTGATGTTAAACTCACTGGTCTGTAATTCTCTGACTTATTTCTTCAAACCTTTGTAAATAATGGTATGATGTTTGCTTCTTTCCAATTCAGGTGATTTATTGTCCTTCATTGCCTTTATTTTCTTAGCTACCATTTCAGGAGTTACAATTAACTGCCCTAAATAGTCCGATTTAGCCTCCTGAAATTTAACATCTGGAACTGGTAATGAACTAACATCCTCTGTTAAACACTGAACTGAAGTATCCATTTAGGTTTCCTGCCATTAAAAAACCTTGTGATATTATATTTCCAGCACTGTCTTCTAGAGGTCCGACCTTGTGTACATTTTGTTTACTCCTGATATATGCATAAGAACTCATGCTGTCATTTTTTTTATTATATACATATTTTTGCTCATAGGTTCTTAGCTTAGATTATCTAATTTCATTCTAGCTGCATTAAGTGCTTCTTTGTAATTTGTGTAGTCTTCATCCTTTCTGGTATGCCTACAAACTCTCCACATAGTTTGCTTGTGTTGAGTAAGGAAGCTATCCTTAATTAAAAGTAGAAACTGTTGGTTCTCACCCCCTGTGCTCTCTACCAATTTCCATTGTATGTATCCGTGGTTGAAATTCCCCTTTACTCACTTCCTTTATAGCATTTTGTATTTTTGTGTTATCCTCTTCATTTATGTTTGGACTTTGGTAAACTAATCCAATAGTTAATGTTGAATTTCCTGTAACTATATTGCACCAAACAGCTTCATTGCTATTTGCTTCCTTTTCTAATTTTATTTCGTAAGCCTTTTTGATGATTTGAAAAAATATGCACTTTTTAATTAAGCCAACTGTGGATATTACTTAAACTTAGATTCTTTAATATATAAAATAACTACCCCTCCCCTTCTTCTTAGTTGATCTCTCCTAAACATTACCTATCCTGTCAGTCCTAATTCAGCATCTGATATGTCTTTGTTGGCCTATTATTCGGTTATACCAGTTATGTGAGAGTCAGTATCTTCTACCATAATGTTTAATTTGTTTTTCTTATTTACTTGCTCCTTGCATTTAAACACATGCATTTATAATCAGCTTCAAAGATGTTTTCTGGACATTTTGTTACTTGTTTGTGTGCACTAGTGGCCTCTTGTCCTGTTTGAGGCACCTCTGCACTTCTATTTTAAATAACGTTTGCGGCCATATTTTTATGCTTCCAATGCAACTATCGACTGCTGCTGATAGTTCATCATCAAACACTGCCTCACCCTTTCCACTAAGATGAAGCCCATCTTTCATGTGCATATCAGCCCTCCCAACAAAGCTTCCCCACAAATCCAACTTCCTCTTCCCTACATAGTTGCTGAACTAACGTGTTAATTGCCATCCTCCGATAATTTTGATATCCCTGACCCCTGCTTCCCATTACCGGTAGAATCCATGACAGAATTATCTGCTCAACCCATTTCTGCTTAGCTTTTCTAACTAACTGCCTGTACTTCCTAACCATGGCAGTTGTACCCTCCCTCTCTGCATTGTTAGTCCCAAGGTATACTAAAATAGAACCTCCCTTGCCCAGACCCACAATTTTTTCCACCCTCTCTGTGATAGCCTCTATTTTTGCCCCTGGAAAGCAAACCTCCACGTCATCCCCCATGTTTAATGCTCTCTCAGTCTTTTAACAAGATTGCCATCCCAAACAAGATCCAGATGGCAAGTGGACAAGGAAGCCATTGACTTATCGAGAGTCCAACAAGTTTATCATCTATGTGTAACCCGGTTAGACATGACCTTGCTTTTAGGAACCCATGTTGAGATGTATTTATTAATTTATGTTTTACAAGGAATTCCACCGTGTGGTCTCTAATCAATGTTTCGAGTAATTTACATACAACTGATGTTTTAAACTCACTGGTCTGTAATTTTCTGGCTTGTTCCTCGATCCCTTCTTAAATAGTGGCGTAATGTTTGCTTCTTTCCATTCTAGTGACAAGTTAAACACTTTTGCAAGTGGTGTACTAATTTGCTCAACAATTTCCTTAAGCAGTTTTGGTGGTATCCCATCAACTCCAGGTGATTTATTATCTTTCATCTTCTTAAATTTCTATGCTATCATTTCAGGAGTTACAAATAACTGCCCTAAATGTTCTGATTTATTGCCCTCAAATTTAGTAAATGGAACTGGAAGTGAGCTGATATCTTCTGTGGTAAAAACTGAGCTGAAATACTCATTCAGGACCTCTGCCATTTGAAACCCATTTGAAATTTTGTTTCCCCTGTTGTTTTCCAGGGGTCTGACCTTATCTCGAACTTTCTGTTTACTCCTTACATAAGCATAGAAACTCTTGCTGTCATTTTTTTTATTACCTGCCAATTTTTTTCAAAGGTTCTTTTAGATTTTCTAATTTCAATTGTAGCTAGGTTAAGTGCCTCTTTGTAGTTTGTGTAGTCTTCACCATTTCCAGTGTGTTTATATATCCTCCAAAGCATCTGTTTTTTTAATAGCCTCTTTTGATAGGTGTTTCTTCCTGGACCTTTTCCTTTGTTTTCTTAATGGAAAAAATTTCTCAGTAATGCCCTCAATCTCATATTTCAAACAAATCTAGCATTCTGTTGCTGTCTTGTTCATCAGCAAGTTATTCCCATGTATACTTACCAGATATGTTCTCATCTCTTTATATTTTCCTTTGTTGAAGTTCCTCCTCCATTGTTTTTTTATATGTATTCCCTGTTTTTACTTTTATATTAAAATGGATTTGGTTATGGTCACTTGAACCCAAAGGTCCGTGTACTTTAACATTGTCAATTAATTCATTTTGTGAAGACAAAATTAAATCTAACACATTTCTACCTCTGGTTCCAAGACATGTTGAATAAGGAAACAATCCTGTGTTAGAAGTAGAAACTGATGGTCGTCACCTCCAGCACTCTCTAATGATCCCCATTGTATATGGCCATGGTTAAAATCACCCATTATAACACATTCTCCCTTGCTCACCTCCCTTATCGCCTTTTGTAATTTTACATCTTCCTCTTGTCCTATGTTAGGACTATGATAAACTACTCCTAGTGTTAATGTTGAGTTCCTGCTAACTATGTTACACCAAATTGCTTCCTCACAATCTGCTTCACTTTTCAGTGTTACTTCATATGCTTGGATAGATTCTTTAATATATAAAATTACTCCACCTCCCCTTCTTTCTCGTCTATCCTTCCTAAACATTACATAGCCTGTCAGTGCTAACTCGTCATCTACTGTATCTTTATCTGCCCATGATTCTGTGATGCATGCCTGTTACATGAGGATCAGTATCTACTACCGTAATGTCTAACTCACTTTTTTATTTACTATTCTCCTGGCATTTAAGCATACACATTTAAGTTCATTGTCTGAAATTATTGGTGAACATTTCTTTGGATGTGTATTTGTAGTAGTACTCCTTTGAGTGTTCTCTGTCAGTCCCCCCCCGCGCATCTAGTTTAAATAATTTATGGTACCTGTGCCCTCATCAACAACCCTGACAAACTCACACCCAAGAACTGCAGCATCCTTCCCTGTCAGATGAAGTACATCTCTCATGAAAAAGTCATCTCTTCCCACAAAGTTTAACCACATGTCTATGAAGCCTACTCCATCCTCCATACATACCTTCTGTACTTGTGTGTTGATCCCCATCCTCCTATAGTTCCTATATTCCTCACCCCTGCTTCCCATTGTTGGTAATATCCCCGACAATACAATCTGTCCAATTCGTGCCTCTAAGTGTCTTGATCAACCTCCTGTACTTACCAACGATGGCCGACGTTCCCTCCTTCTCGGCATTGTTCGTTCCTACATGCACGAGAACAGCACCTCCCGTGCTACCACCCATGACTTGTCCTGCCTTCTCTGCTATATCCTCTATTTTTGCCCCTGGTAGGCATACTGTTATGTCATCTCCTCCGTTTACAATTTTATCCACTTTCCTATATGATACCCGGGCTTTCCTCGCCTTCCCCTGTGATACTACATCAGCAAAGCTCCTTTCCTGTCGCACACTATGCCCCCTTTCTCTTCTATCATTAACCTTTACTGTCTTACCACCTGGCAATCCCTCTCCACTCATCCGCTTACCTTTCTTTTGTTGCATACTCTGCCTCCTGTCATCTTTCTTCTTCTTACCAGCTTTCTCCCTCACATTGCCACTGCTCTCCTTGTTCTCACCACCTCTATTCTCGTTTTTACTACCTCTGCTCTCCTCGTTCTCACCGCCTCTGCTCTCCTCTGTCTCACCACCTCTGCTCTCATCATTCTCACCACTTCTGCTCTCATCATTCTCACCACCTCTGCTCTCTTCTTTCTCACCCTGCCCTGTCATCATCAAAATCATATGCCTTAACTCACTTACCTGCTCCTGCTGACATTTCACTGTCATACACCCCCCACACACGAAATGAAAATCATCTGCCTGCACCTCTGCCCACGAATTTGCACAACCGGATTTTGCAAAGTCTGTCGCAGCTAGAGCATGTAAAATTACGTTTCGGCTTTACTTGGCGTTTGCACGGCGCCATGTTAGATATTCAATTTATATTTATTTATAATCAGTTATGTTTACAATTTATACTAGGTAGTCTTCACAAAGACTGTTTTTGTGTTCTAATACACACTTTATGCTATTTTACTTAGGTCTTAATCTTCCTAACTATCGAATCCCCAACAAACACCCTCTCTTTCCTCCTCACCCCCTCTATCACTACCTCAGAGTAGCTCTTGCATCGTATCCCATCAGACAGAAAGAAGAATCAATCAGCTTTCGATTGACTCTATTTGTTCCCGTGTCAGAGGCTAATGACGGAAAGGAAATTTTTTAGTCAAAAGTACTGAATTTTTTACTGGCTGCTATGCAAAAGCTGTCATGAGGAAATTTGGCAACAGCCGCTATGAGGAAAGTTTCAAGGGTTAAATCGTGAATTCCATTTTAGATTGGTAAATCCGTCCATTTTCCTTGAACGCAGAAAATCATTGGCCCTATGTAGCAATACTGACGGCGTGTTTTCCAGATCCACCACGGCGCTTCCTGATGGAAGAACCCTGCGAACGCCAAAAGCGTCTAATTCGAATCGAAGAACAGAAGACCCGGTCAACGCGTATCCTATACACTCTAAGTCAAAAGCTGCGCGAGATTGACCACGCTCTCACCAAGCGCCCCAAGCCAGCCAAGAAGGTCCGTCCATCATTTTCTTGTGCCTTTTATTTTATTATTCTTCCCGGTTACTTCTGGGTTTTTCTCTGTAAACCGATTATTGTTTGTTGTTGCATTATTTTTATAGGTAAAAAATGTATGTTTTTTGGACTGGTATACAACATGTCAATATTTAGCATTACTGTCGAGCTGATGTGTACAAGTTTCAATTTGGATGGTAACTTCTGCTGAACATATTGTTTAGTGATGTTGTATTAATGTAATTTATGTGATGTTCTGGTGGGTGTCTGAGAATGTACATTACTGCATAAAATGTATAATATTGCATAAAATGTATAATAGTGTATAACACTACATTTTTATTTTCTTGTGTTTGGCATTAGTTATCAGTGACACTGTGGAGATACATAAACACAGGTGTATGGAAGTGGTTTAGAAGTTACTGTCGTGTGTGCGCATGTGCGTGCACATGCTGAGGCACTGCACTGTGGTGTTGTTACAGGATAACCTCCTACGCCAGTTGGCTGCTATCAGTCGCTCCTCCATCCGCGCACTCAACGAGTTTGTGCAACACCTTCGTGACTTCAACCTCGCAGAGGGCATGCCACGGATGTACGACAACCTCGTTGTTCTGCTCAGTCAGATCATCGAGTGCTTTGAACGCCTCGATCCGCACAGTATGTGCCCCACGGACAGTGTGAGTGCACGTTATCAATGTTTTTTTTTTAAATTTAACCCCTCTTCTTTCTTCCCCTTCATTCCTTGCGGGGCATGGTCCACGTCACTTAGTTTGCTCTGCTGTCTAGATGAGTCGTCTCAGTCCATTGCAATCTTCTGCCATTCCCTCCCACTCTTGGCTGTTCACCTCTGCCCTTTTGAGATCTATCTTAACACCCTCCATCTTAATCTTGGTCTTCCTCTTCTCCTTCTAACACCCATTTCTGTTTCCCATGCCCTCTTTGTCAATCTTTCCTCACTCATTCTGCCAACTACAGTCTATTCCTAACTCCCTTCATTCTCAGGTGTTTCTTAATTCCGATCTCTTCTCTCAAGTCCTCCCATCTTCCTTCTGTCGTCTTGTTCAACGCACGGTGCAATGACTGCTTTCCATACGAACCAGTGAGGATGTAGTTTCTCTGTGCGTCAGGCTAAATAGTGGTAGATTGCGAGATTGACTAACGAGAAGACCGCAGTTATGAATATCTTGTTGCTGTTTCAAACTCAAACATGATTAATTCCATGTTGCCCCAGTTTTCTCAGCTGTATAAATTAGTACCAGGTGATAGACGATGGTACAGTTATGTGAACAAATACTTTTCATGCGTTATTTCAAATATTATGAATTTGAATTAATAAGAGTAATGTAGCATGGCTTCCTGCTTACTTGTAGAAATCGATTGAAGCGACGGACAAGGTGAACCCGCCAAAAGGGGAAGGGGACCAACCAACTTCACATGACTTGGTCCAGAACAACGTATCCCGTCCACAGAAAGGTAGGCAGAAGGCAGACTCTGTGTTGTAGTTAGTGCAAGGTACTATCTGCCAGGGTACTGTCTGCCAAGGTATTGTCTGCCAAGGTATTGTCTGCCAAGGTACTGTCTGCCAAGGTATTGCCTGCCATGGTACTGTCTGTCATGATACTGTCTGTCATGGTACTGTCTGCCAAGGTATTGTCTGCCATGGTACTGTCTGCCGAGGTACTGTCTGCCAAGGTATTGTCTGCCATGGTACTGTCTTTCATGGTATTGTCTGCCATGGTACTGTTTGCCAAGGTACTGTCTGCCATGGTACTGTCTGCCATGGTACTGTCTGCCAAGGTACTGTCTGCCATGGTACTGTCTGTCGTGGTACTGTCTGCCATGGTACTGTCTGCCAAGGTATTGTCTGCCATGGTACTGTCTGCCGATGTACTGTCTGCCAAGGTACTGTCTGCCGAGGTACTGTTTGCCGAGGTACTGTCTGCCAAGGTACTGTCTGTCATGGTACTGTCTGCCAAGGTATTGTCTGCCAAGGTACTGTCTGCCATGGTACTGTCTGCCAAGGTATTGTCTGCCATGGTACTGTCTGCCAAGGTACTGTCTGCCATGGTACTGTATGCCATGGCACTGTCTGCCATGGTACTGTCTGCCAAGGTGCTGTCTGCCATGGTACTGTCTGCCATGGTACTATTTTGATGGTTTCTTGAAATTGTAATTTTGAATTTAAACTGTATGGTCCATTCTCAGTTTAATTTGTTGTCTCATTTCAGATTCATTTCATGAAAAAATGGAAACTAACTAGTATCCACTATGACATGCTAGCTCTAGTATCTACTATGACATGCTAACTCTAGTATCCACTATGACATGTTAGCTCTAGTATCCACTATGACATGCTAGCTCTAGTATCCACTATGACAAGCTAGCTCTAGTATCCACTATGATATGCTAGCTCTAGTATCCACTATCACATGCTAGCTTTAGTATCTACTATGACATGCTAACTCTAGTATCCACTATGACATGCTAGCTCTAGTATCCACTATGACAAGCTAGTTCTAGTATCCACTACGACATGCTAGCTCTGGTATCTACTGTGACATGCTAGCTCATTTGTGCAAACTTGGTGACATTTTGTGAAATCATTGGACAAACTATTGAATTATTTTTGACTGGAGTCAATTCTGTCGATGAGTTTCACAAAAGTAAGTGCTCGTCTGTTAAATCAACTGCGCATATTATTTAAGCTATTCACACAGTACAGATTTAACTATCAACGAATCTGATTTGCGATGTGCTAAATCAGTAGACGCTTTCCGAAATAACCAGTGGGGCCTCTGATACAAGTTACGCAGATCGCTACGCAGTACTAAAAACGCATCGCATAAAATCGCGAACCATATTTGGCGGTAATAAAATATCCGTGTGCTAGTTTGTACCTAATCATATATAGGTATTAACTACCAAACAAAACCTTCGTCTCATCATTACGGCATGCAAAGTTGCGTCAAGTTTCCGGTCTGTTTAATAGCAACAGTCGTACAAAAAGCAATGTCAAGTTCAAGGTTGCGGTTTGTTTATGGAAAGTTAAATGGCGGCAACTAACTACCTCGTGTCTAGTAAAGTTAGTAGTCCTAGTGGTAGAAGAACTGCACAAGCAGTTCGCTATGCTACAGCGGATAAATGGCAGAAGGAGGCAGATTTCAAGCTTTGCCTTCAGGCATTACACATGAGTGTTGTGCAACACAGTTCAGTGGGTGTACCTGAATTGAATTTGTACCTGACTTTTGATTTAGTGGTCATGTCAAATAAAAACTGGTTTTGCTGTAATACTTATAGGTTAGAAACACAATAACGTTTTTGCAAAAAAATGTATTTGTATTTTACTTGCCTTAAAAACATTGCAACACAAAATTAGCAATTGCTAATAAATTTCCGAATTTATTAGCAATTTTTGCTAATAAAAAATTTCAAAACAAAATGTTCCCTGTCTGGGTAGACTCTATTGAGGAGGGAGATCTAAGAGGTGTTTGACTGCTTGCTTTGTCTTGTAGTGTTGCGATGTCGGGGGTCTAGGAAGGGGAAGTCAGCCCTTAAAGCGCCCCCTGTTATTGTGGAGCCACCAGAGATCGACAAGTTGCACCCACTGCGCCTGCTGCGTCAGAAGTACCCTCTATCCTACCACTCCGGTGCCACCCTCCCTGACGACACCGCCAGCGAGATCTCCATCATAACCAGCTACTCATCCAACCAAGCGATGAGCGTTGTTCCGCCAGAGCCACATTCGAATCCCCGCAAGTCGTCCAGCCATCATTCGACTCGTTCGTCGCCGATCACGCCCCACAGCCGTTCACCGTCACCGCTGCACATCACCGACCAGCTAGAGGAGCTCATAGAGAGACAGATTGAGCTGCCTTCTCCTTGCAAACATGTGCACACGCACGTTCCGTGGGTGCTGGAGCCGGAGAAGCCGCGTGTGCCACGCCACAACCTCTCGGTAAGTGTACGACAGATGAATCCATCACGTGACTTTTTGCCGAGCAACCTCAGCAGCTTCTGTCAACAAACATAGCCACATATGTAAAGCTGCCAGACATTGTGTTTTTCATAGAATTTTTGGCTTTATGTATGCGTAGGTGTGACCGAAAGTCAATGGTAAAACCACGGGCTATAGTAACCAAGACAATGGCGCACGTTCATTGGGCATAATTCAGATAGTGACAGACCTGGTGTCGAAGTACTCATTTACTCGTGTATTCAAGTACAATTTTGAAATAATCGTACTCGTAGAAATTATGGTCATGTATTCGTACTCGTGTTCACTGTACTCAGATTTTACGAGTACATCTGAGTACTTTTTCAGTATGATATTGTGAAAATTATTTAATTTCTTATTTTATTAAATCATTAACAACTACAACAATAATTTCAAAAAGTATGGTAGCAAATTGTATTACCTGCATATAAATCAAATTAACCAAAAATGTATGTTCTTGCATGCATCTCAGCTGAGATATATATATTTTCTAATGCAGGATCATTAAAAACACTTATTATGTCAATTCTGTTGCAATAACCATGGTATAAATTGCAATGTAATAGCCCCTGATTTGTAATAATTGTTACATTTAGTAGATGTGGTTTCATTTTTACTTGGTATTGATGAGTTTTCACAAATTCACAACGTGGATCACTTTTCTGCACATTGAATGCACTGAAGCCACAAAGGCTTCACTTCAAGAGGCAGCATCTTTTGATTCTTTTCCCAGTCAGAAACCCCTAGTTCATATCCATAGTTGCACTATTTACCAGTCCAGGCCATAATCCTTGTGTTTGTTTAATTAAGCCAGGAAGTTCAGTAAGCCCATAATGAAAGTGTCATTCATCAGTTAGCCATAAAATGCCTTTGTTGCTCTCACAAGTAACACTGCTAAGTCCTGCTAGCTGAGTCTTCTTCTGAAGAAGTTTGGTGACTTAAGTAAGACAGCCTGCACCAGTATTGTCTGGCACTAATTTATAGTTTGTTAAAGTACAAAGGAGATATTGAGATACTAAATTGCTAATCCACCCTCTCAGCAAACATTAGTTGTGGACTTGTGGTCACTGCCAGCCACAACATACCTAACAGTGTTCACTGATTCATAAACACTAGTTGTGGACTTGTGGTCACTGCCAGCCACAACATGCCTAGCAGTGTTCACTGGTTCATATATCATATATATTTAATGTTTATATTTCTTTTCTCTTGTTATGTTGTGCTATAAAATGTATTTTGAAGAGTATTTTCAATTTAAATACATTTTAACCCATATTTGAATGCATTCCATGAACATTTGAATGCGAATTGCACCTTTGAATGGAACACAACCCCCAGTTTGGTCCCAAAGGTCGAGGTTTTTACAGTTTTCCTCAGGAAAAAAGTCTGATCAACTGCCGTTACATAGTCATCTCTTCCTGAATTATATAAATTAATTCACAATGTTTATTTTTAAAATATGTTATTATTACTATAATAGTTACTATAATATCATACAAGATATACTCGTACGCATGGAAATGTACTCGTACTCATTCTCAGCTTTGAGCAATGTACTCGTACTCTACCATCACCAAAGTACTCGTACTCGTACTTTACTCATGAAAATGTACTCGACCCCAGATCTGGATAGTGACGTCACAATATGGATCCTTCAATTATCGCTGACCATTGCCCAGTGTTCCTATATTGGAAAGACAAATTCCTATACTTTCCTAATAACTTTGAAGATTTGTAGCTTTCTTACGACTCATCACTACAGAATTGGTTTTGCAGTAGAAATCTACGAGTCGATGGCCACCTATGAATGGGAATCTGGCTGTGTTTTGTGCAAAGATGGTATGTCATGTCAAAGGTTTGGTTCAGGGACTGGTTTCACGAAGCGTTCGTACTGTACGGACATTTGTACGAAGAGATTACATAGCTTGGAACAATCATAGAAAACATGTCTTTGCGAACAGTTGTACGTAACTATGAACTGCCATGAGATGATTCCGAAAATTATACCATTATGTCACAATGTAAACATTCCACACAGGTGGTGATGTTTCAGAGATGTTTCGTAGGCTATCATAGGAGTTGGCCTTGTTAGTTACATTCTTTGCTGCAACATTGCATGCTTGCACTTGCAGCCGAAGCACCGAGAAGAATGGAGACAGAGTCCTGATCCCCACTATGCCGATCCAACCATCTCTTCAAAGAAACATCAAGCTGGTATTTTGAAGTGAGTAAGGCCTGTAGCTTTGTAATCCACAACAAATTGTGAAGCTGATTTTCTTTGTCTGAGACATTTTAATCCCTCGTTAATGTCACGAGTATTTTTAGATTATTGTTAAGGTAGCTGGGGCTATTATATGCTTGTCTTGAATTGAGTAGTTTCAGTAGAAGTTTTTAAGATAAATTAACCATTTCGTCACAGATTGTAGTTGAAATATATAATATTCCTGATTAACCCATCAGATCCTAGAATGCCACCACCGGCCGCTCTACAGAATCCTAGAACGGCCGTCTCCAGCATTGTATTAAAAAAAATCCTGGCGATTAACCAGTGAACTAAACGCATTGAAATTTTGACAGTGTGTAGTGAATATGTCTCTCACGGCAACCTCCGCTGGTCACATGTATAGGTTGCCATATTGGAAAATTTTATTTTCGTCTGTTTACTTTGACATTTCGCGGTTCAACTTCGCAGTTCAACTGAAATGCTTTGGGATAGGGACAGTGACAGCGATGCTGGCGAAATGGAGAATAGATCAAACATGGAATTCAGCAAACATGTAAGTTGTTTTTGTGTACTTTGATTGTTTTTTCCTGTTAGCTTCTCGCTAAATTAATCCACGTAGTTGACCAGGTCATCCCATGGCCCATATGTGCTATGAAATGTACCTTGCCGACTGCTGGTCTGTCCTGCTCATGATGGATGGCAATCTAAACAGCCAGCTAATGTGTTGCTAATTTTTACACAGTTGTAATATAATATTTGTCATTTCTAATATTTATTTTAATGTTCGCTGTTGCAGGAAGGACCATTGCAGGGGCCTTCGCAGGACGAGTCATCGCAGGAGCCATCAGATGCTGCAGCTCGGGGCCTTGAAAATAGCAGTTTTTTATTTCATACACATTGACAAAAACGTGTCACTTGAAAATTAACCGTCAGATTTGGATTTTCTTTAGTGGGGCAAAACTAACAGACACTGCTACATTTGCTTCACTGGATTGCATATATGGTAATAGCAATACATCATTGTCAAATGTCTGTGAAAAGTTTTTGTCAGGTTATTGTTAATAACAATATTTTGTCTTTGTAAATTGTAATAAAGTGTCAACATTTTATGATCGAATCTCATTTGTTTATGTGCAGGCACATGGGGAAAGTAATCCTCTTCAAAATAAACACAATTGCAGTTATCAATATTGTATAGTTTTTTCTACAAGTTTTGAACACATGGTGCTAAATACACTCAGAGTTAATAAAATCTTGAATTTTTTTATTCATTTGGTTATGTTACCAGATTAAACAATGTTTTTTTTTAATGTGAATAATTAGCCGCAAAATTATATTGTTTTGAGAAAATCCCCAAAGAAATAAATGACTGGCCCGTTGTAAGACCGTCGGACCGGCTGTCTAGTGATGAACAGTATCGTCAAGATGCGATTCTACGATTGTACAATACAGTTGAATGAAACTATATATCGTGAAGATTTTTGTGACACTGTTTTCGTAATATTTGGAGGTAAAATCAGGTCCTGTGAGAAATCAGCAGGTCCTGTAAACTGTTTAGTTCACCTGAGCGCAGACAGCACCTGATGTCCTGTGATGCTTGGAGACTTTTTGCATAGACTATAAGTAGGACAGTGTCACTGATAACTTGACGGAAAATTTTGGTTAACATAAACGAATTATGTGTGCTGCATCACCATGAATAATAAGCACCACAAAAAGTTGAATTACAGCCTAAAGTGGCAGTGCATTTTTGACAAACCCTTCACCAATCGTAATTCAAATTTGTGAAATGTTGATTACAAATAAGACCGTCCATATACCAAATTGCAGCTTAGTAAGTGTTGTAGTTTTTCTAATAAAGTAAATTAAGCATAATTTCCTGGTTGTTAGTGATAACAGAAATGTCAATAGATACGCGTATCATGCTTGAAATGTGAGATTTTTCACTGGTATTTTACGTATTGTTGACAAAGCATAACGGCCATTGCTAATATTGACATGTTCCCTTAATTTGCTGTCGTAATGGCCCATGAATCTGTATTTGTAACGTATTGTTGTCTATGATATCAGGTTACACCAACCATCTGACAAACATGTGGCAGGGCGTGTTTACGATCATTTTGATTGGCCCGTCATCCGCGGGGTCACCAGGTCACATTTACATTTACATTCTATTACAGCTTTAAAGGCTCAATAAACAACGTTAGCATTGATATTTGATGGTTTAAGGACATGATTTAGTTAGGTAGATATAATACTGATTTGTACTGGAATCACAATATCCAGATATGTTTCACATTCACAGTGAACAAATAAAGCTGGTTCGGAGTTTGTCACAATACTTTCGTTACTATGGAAACAGTGTGTCTAAGAAGTCAGGGATTTCCAAAAGCACTGGTTTTTTAAAGGATGGATTGGCAAAAATTCAATGTTAGTGGTGTCGACATTTAGTTCAATATTTCCTAGCATGTTATGAGGAAAAAAATCGACTGACTTGTTAGCCGCCACGGCTATCTTAAATGTTATGCCATTTATAATAATATACATCGTTCAATTTAGAATAAAAATAAATTATGACAATGAAGTCATTGTCAATGTCAATGTCATTGAAATATTGTTCCACTGTAGATATCCGTGCATTCTTTATTTAAATATGTACACGTAGTCAACAGTTGTACACACATCTGAACAATGGTGACAGTTTTAAAAGTTGATCCCCCAGGTCAATAAACATTTAAGGGGAGACACCCCAAGTGAAATGGCCCCAGGTCAATAAAGCTTTAAGGAGAGACACCCAAAGTGAAATGGCCCCAGGTCAATAAACCTTTAAGGGGAGACACCCCAGGTGAAATGGCCCCAGGTCAATAAACCTTTAAGGGGAGACACCCCAGGTGAAATGGCCCCAGGTCAATAAACCTTTAAGGGGAGACACCCCAAGTGAAATGGCCCCAGGTTAATAAACCTTTAAGGGGAGACACCCCAGGTGTAATGACCCCAGGTCAATAAACCTTTCAGTGGAGACACCCCAGGTGAAATGGCATTTTATGACAAAAATACACAAAATGTGTTTCCACCATATTCTGATAGCTGTGTATATTTATTATTCATAAAGTTAACTTTTATAGTAATTACATACCTTTTATTCATGGATAAAGCTTGCCTCTTTCAAGTAATACATCCTGTTTTTAAATTTTTGAAAGGTAGCAAAAAAACTGATTTGGAAACATCATATCTCTGGTAATAATCACACTACATCAATGAAGTTTTGATTGATGTGCTCCTTATTATCTACTTGATGCAACCATGAATATGTTTTTTTGTAATGTATACTTTTAGTAAAATGTGGTGTTTTTATGAACACCACATTTTACATGACATTTTTACTTTACTTTATAAAAAAAATTAATATAAAAAAATATGAACTAATGGTAATACATTAGCATTAAGTGTACATAAGAAACTGAATTAATTACATTGATACCTGAATTATTGGCGGAGTTACAGTGTTTCCAAACTATGCTATATTTGTGGGCCATCTTTGTATGTTGCCATGGAAACGGGGGTCAGGCAGAACAATTTTCAATATATTTTTTTACTCAGACTCACTCTACAGTTTAGGCTAAAACAATTGCATTACCTATGCATTAAAAAAATCCTATCCATCTGGGGTGCCTCCCCGAATTAATTTATATACAACCACCAATGCACATTTGTACGTGAACACATGTACGTACATATGCACCTACACACATTTGTACGTGAACACATGTACGTACATATGCACCTATACACATTTGTACGTGAACACATGTACGTACATATGCACCTACACACATTTGTACGTGAACACATGTACGTACATATGCACCTACACACATTTGTACGTGAACATATGTACGTACATATGCACCTACACACATTTGCACACACATACGGCTGGTGCATGTTTCCTATGTCAGCAGAACTGAACAGATGTTTTTCTTATGAGAATATGTATCTTTAGCAAAAATAAAGTTAACATATTTTAATTCGCTTTGCAGATTTGAGCCAGAGCCTGTGCGTGGCCGCAAACAAAAGTCCAACAACAGTGTGAAACAACGCCCTGCTTCTCCTACAAAGTCGGACACACAAGGTCTTTCCAGGTGGGTGTGTGTGACAATAACTTGTAACTTTATATTGGCATCTTTATATGAGCATCATGGTTGTTATCATCATTCATTCATTGGCATCCGTCTCTCGAAAGATTTATTTATTTAAGGTTTTTACAGCAGGCAAAATATATAGCACCATTATATGCATATTATATATATATATATATATATATATATATATATATATACATATATATATATGTATATATATTTATATATGTATATATATTTATATACATATATATAGTCTGGTTGCCAGCTATACAAAGTAGAACTCAAACTTGAAGTAGGGTACATACAAACTTTTTTGTCGTTTCTGGTACTTTAGGGTGTTCTGATCCAGAAACCGCATGCTGCCACTTTGACGTCATTGAGCAGTTTTGTTTACGACCATTTTAAAAATAACCTTTCATCATCTGGGCCAAAACAGTTGTCATATAGAATAGAGGTGAATGCCGTTGCCAGCATCTGCTATTTTTATCATTATTGTTAATTAGGGATAAACAACGGGTAACATTACTCGTTCACATCATTTCCACAGTAACTCATTCACATCAGCGTCCGCCTAGTATATATATATATATACATGCGGTAAATATGTGTTGTATCGAAGTCGAAAAAATGCCAAGAATCTTGTTACTAGGTGGACACTGATGTGAACATGCATATATTTATATATGTATATATTTATATATATATATATTTATGCAATCAACAACACAGATATAGATATATGAAAAGGCCAAATGAATGATGTTTATTGTGGGGATTAAGTGTAAGCCCACAATGTAAAACAAAGAAATGTGGGCTCCACAACCCAACGCCAGGCTTACTACGCCCCATGCGAGCCTCCTGGACATCGGGTTCAATAGAGCCCACATTTCAACACATAAAACAGTAGCAGTATTCTTAGAACAAATAAAAGAAGCAATGGCATTACTATTGTCATAGAACACCCTTAAACCAAATAGCATAATGCCCTACATGCTATCACGCAGTCTATGACTACAACTACCTGCTTAAAAATACACTAGCTCTAACTGAAATAACTACAAAGGTGGGGCCAATTCGCCACCGGTCACCGACACATGTGACCACCCCACCAACCACAGAAGTCGAGTTGGTGTTGAAATGAATACATCTGCCAGGGGGTGAAGTGTAAAACGCTTTGAGCAGTCCTACAGACTGGATACTGTGCTATATAAGAACGTACCTTTATATATATATATATAAAGGTATGTTCTTATATATATATATATATATATATATATATATATATATATATATATATTGGTTTCCTAGCAAAATTAGGACTTGTTCTCAACCAGCTAGAGATTCAAAAATAACTTTTGTTGTGTCTTGTACAAAGTGATATCGAGTAACAACTTGCTGATTTGTATAATTACACCATGTCCACAAAGTCTCTTTGACATGACAACAACTTTTTTTACATGAGTTTTTATTACGTATACTTCTTTGTGGGACATCTTTAAGTGAATGTTGAAAGCATGTTGCACTTGACACTTTTGTGCAGGTTACTTGGTAGGTTGTCTGTTTGCTTTGCTGCAGTGATTATGTGCAAGAAAGTTCAATTGTAGGAATTGATCACATGCTTGACGTTGTTATGGTTATGAAACATTACTTAATATGATACACTTTTGAAAGTGCGTAAAGTGTTTTATTTAATTTATCATTACTACTTGTAGCCAAGAAGACGAGAAGAAGACCGAGGTACCAAAGGCAAGTGACCTACTTGTTTTGATATGTTGGTATTGATATGTTCTTGTGTTTTACTCCTCAGTTAAAAAAATTTTTATTGTCTTCTTGCAGACTAATTTTGCAAAAAAATATGACAGCTCCTTTGAGCAAATGTGTTATTTAATTTTGATGACATCATTGGACAAACTAATAGATTATTTTCCAGTGGGCCCAGTTGAAATTCGGGAACAAGTGGCAAAGAGTTTTACTCAAGTTTACTAACCGACTGCACATACAGTCGCGCCTTGTTATTGCGCACCCTTTTATTACGCGCATTCAGATATAAGGCGGTCGGTCGTGGACCCAGATTTTCTGCCGCCAGGGGAAATGCCAAATGGGCCTGCTTAAACCTACTTAGAATTGCTTTGACAATTCTCAAGAAAGATTACATGAACAATGTCAATGAACGAGTGTCAACGTGTTGTTTGTTTTGCGCTGCCGCCGACATCAATCGCTGTTACTGGCTTCGCTTCTACAGTTTGTAAATTGCAATCGAGATTCGCAAATACGTCTTGCGTAAGAATCAGATAAATAGTCATAAATGCAATTTAGTATGGAATACCAATATAGCACTGGAGTGAAATGGTATGCTTCCATTACATCGTAAATCTAATCGTTTTCGTGAAACAAAACCAACACGCCAAATGCCTAACACAAAGCGCTATGAATTGATGTTAAGTGGTGCATTGTAAATTTATAAACAGTCTTAAATGCAATTTAGTGTGGAATACCAACATAACGCTGGAGTGAAATGGCATGCTTCCATTGCATCGTAAATCTAATCGTTTTCGCGGCACAAAACCAACAAGCCAAATGCCTAACCCAAGGTGCTATGAATTGATGTTAAGTGGTGCGTCGTAAATTTATGCTTCGGTCAAGATCGTTTGAAAGACGAAGTGAAACAATTATTAATTCTACCTATTGTCGTTTTCTATGTTTAATCAGCTTACATACTATGTGTGTCAAATCATATACGTTTTCGGCTGCTCAGATCCAGGTTATTATTTTCGATTCGTAGGCCTATTGGTCCAGTACATCTTCATCGTAGCAGATCATTTCCATAACAGTATATGTACATGTATTTTATTCAGTTCAAAATTCAACAGGGCGTGACAAAAAATAATAACGTGTATTATTAAAAATAATACACATTGATGCTAGTTGACTCGTGTAATAAAATCTATAAACTGCGCATTGGCATATGAGACAGGGCTACAAGCACACAGTGGCTTCGACAGTGTTCTTGCACTTGGTGCAGTGATTTAGTGGTTGCAGATATGGGAATACCTAACACACCTCGCGTACAGCGCAGTCCAAAATCGTGGACCCCGACCACCGCGTTATAACAAGGGTGGACTGTATTAGTTAAGCAGATTTGAACGTCTACAAAACTAATTCGCGATGGGCTGAATGAATTGATGAGGCTGCTTTAACAGGAGATTACATCTTCAGTATAGCTGATGCATATTGGTTGCGTCATTATGTATATGGTCTAGAGGTATTGGTAATAGTAGTGGTATTGCTATGGAGATTGTATTTGTTGATGTTGCAGGTTGCGGAAATGACATTAGTAGAGAAACGGTATAACAATGAGATCATGAACCTAAGGTAAACGCCTGTTCCATTGACTAGTTACATATTAGACTGGAGATACATAAAGCAGAAAATCATACAGTGTATTTCCCTTATTGGTGTAGTTCCAATTAAAAACCATTAGGGGTGTGTGGCGCAGGGGCGTAGCGGTTAGAATGTCGTACCCTCAGTCAAGAGAACCCGGGTTTGAATCCTCTTGCTGCAATTTTGAAACTTTAGCAATTTTGTTCATTCCCACACTGCCGCATTTCACTCAGATGTATAAATTAGTACCTGGCTGCAGACAGGTGGATATATGAATGAATAGACTTCGTGCAGTAATTGCAGCATGGCTGAATGCTTTCCGGAGAAGTCGAGATGGCGTTGGAATGAACCAGTCTGCCGGGGGTGAGGTGTAAAGGGCTTTGAGCAGTCCCAAGGACTGGATACTGCGCTATATAAGAACTTACCTTTACCTTTATTCTACAATTCTTTTTGCGATACTTACCCACATACATGATAATTAAAAACCAGATGTTTTCAGGTTGTTACAAATTGTTTACATCTGTGGGTTGATTGTAGAGACGAGATGAGCAGGCACGTGTCGCGGTTGATCGAACATGAGTCGGGAACAAAGAAGAAAATCAAATCGTTGCTGGAGAATAGCAAGGTATATATTAGACACTGTCTGATCCAGGCCGAGTTCGACTTACCAACCAAAACGACCAGTGGTCACTCTAGTTGCAACCAGTGTAAGTCGAACGCATTTTGTCTGGCCTGGTTTGGTGAGAATTACACCAACACTGCCGTCGCCTGAAGGAAGCTCTGGTCAACATGGTAACCAACATAGCGTCATGGAAACAAGAAGAGCTTTTGCACGTATTACAGTCAACTTCTTCATATCATTTTTGTTTTGTTTTGTTAGCGTCTAGAAGTACGGCTGGGAGCCATCAAAGTATCAACATTTAATATACCGAAGATGTTTTTTAATCATGGTGCCACACTAAGCCAAAAGAAAATCAACACATTTACTAAAGCAGATATGGCAGTACCCATTATACTATTGACGATGTAATTGTTTGATTTTTGTATCAGTTTTGTCCATATGTAATAAAGAATGAAAAAAAACATTCATTAAATAAATTACAGTTAACTAAAAAATTCTCTTGGACATTCCTTTTATTTCTGCCAATCTGAATGACCAGCTATTAAGTCCCGGCCTAGTAGCAGTTGACAGGAAACAGTTCATTGTCTTCTGCTCTTTCCTAACTGCCTAAACCTCGTCTTTTTCTAGCTGGTCACTGCTGACCTAATAGAATCACCACAGAATGGCATGACTGTTGAATTCCCAGTAAAACAAAGTTTATGTGACCACTGAAAGGGAAACAAAAGTCATGGTTTTGGGCTTATTGCACCCATAAGAGTTACTGAAACAACCATTTGCAACTACAATTAAGAATATCACACCAGTGGTTTACTAGGAAAACCTTGTTGAACACACATCATCTTAATTCCAAGGGCCGCGCCATACTGTTAGATAACCCTACGTTACCGGTGTCAAAGTCTAGCAAAATTCACTCAACAAATGAAAATATATTTGTACACACATATTCCTATATTGACCATACAATATGGCGATACTGTTTGTATACAAACTCATCTTGTGTATCATAGTTTGGCCTTTGTTTACTAAACTAGTCCTCTTTCTGGCAAAATTACACATTGCATTGGTTCCTTAATACGCCACAGTTGTCTAGGTTACCCGATTTTCATAGAACTGCGCACACGCTTATCAGTCTTGCTGGTTAACATGTCAGCGCTCGGTCAACTCGAGAAATGACCGGAGTCTCCCACTTTTAGGAAACATTCTGAGTAAACCACTGGTATAATATTCTTGATTTTAGTTGCACATGGTTAATTTTTGTTATCTCTCAGGTGCCTGGCACCAAAATCATTACTTTTGTTTTGCTTTAATTGAAAGTTAATTGTCATTTAAAAAGTTAAATAGACCCCCTTCATTAAAGTTTATTAATTAAATTAAATTGTGATTTTTTTAGAAGGTTAATCAATTAAGTTAATTGAGTTAATTCAATTAACAAAGTAACGATTACAATTAACCCATGCCAGAATACAACCATACAAAATCAAGATGTTTGATTTGTTCTCAACTTCCCATGAAAATGCTTCGTCCGTTTGTGAAATTTCATAGACATTGATTTACTGAATCGATCTTGGTTATTTTGGAGTTACCATAGAAGAATTGTCGTTTAAACATAATGTTGCATTGCAGGATCGTTTGGACGCAGATAAGCTGACAGAGATGATCCTGCATGAGATCATGGTCGACACGGTGAACCAGCTGGGCGCTGCATTCAGCGACGACGACACCGAGAGCAACATGTCGCAGACACCCAATGGCATCTCGGCGGACACCATTTTGCACCGACTTGATAACATTGAGGTGGATCTTTAGTGATGTTCTCAAAACAGTGTTGTACAACGCTACCCATCATTGGTGGCGAATACACAGTTAGCAGAGTTGCACACAGGTTGATGTAATTCAAAGGTGGAATGGACTGCCATAACGTTGAGCGATATGCTTCTTTAATCAAATGAAACAGTTTGGTAACCAAATAAATACATGGCTCCTAGACAGGATTTGAACACAATTTCTTTGTTATTTTGTAATGGATTTGTCATAAAAAGGTTATAAATTTTCGAAAACCTGCTTAACAGCTTAAATCTGATCAGTCGCACGCACGCACGCTTGCACGCACGCACGCACACACCATGTACAACCTCTTTTTGTCTCGCCAGGCGGAACAGACTCAGATTCGGCAGCGTTGGGATGATCTGCAGTACAAACCGGAGCCAAACAACCAGACAAATGCCGTCTCAGGACGTAAGTGTGGGATCAGCCATTACTGCATGTTTTAATACCATTCACACAACTGTATTGGTGAATTCTAATGGGGCCCAGCATAACTGGATAACAAATTTTCAGATTTTTCTCCAAGTGGATGATGTTTACCAGATGTATATTATATCTACCAGGCAGGATCATTTTGATAGTATTTAGAGACAAATTGTCTAATTGATATAATTTCAAAAGAAAACATTGGCGGGTAGATTTGCTTGCTCTCATGAAAAAAAAATCAAGTGGAGTTGGGTCATATTTGAATTCACCAATTCAACTGGTTTCGAATTATGACATTTCTCCTGCTAATTAATAAATTTCTACATTTCTTTCATAGTTGTATTGTTCTGAAGATTTTAAATCTACAGTTACAGTTTTATGATTTAATTGTATGACTCATAAGGGTCTCTGTTATCGTTTCCGATCTACTTTCAAAACAACATTTATGTAGTCCTATGCATTGAGTCGTCTTTGATGTGATTTTTTTCAGACATCCCACGTTTGATAAATCCAAAGCCGATTCGTTTGACAGTACCAGCCAGCGAGTTCAGCAGACCAGTGAAGCCAAGATCGTCGTATGTAACCACAGATATCTAGACATACTTTCTGTCCTTGGTCCAAGGTTATAAACCGTATTCAAACTCAAGCTCAAGTCTGTGCTCAAGTCTGAGATTTCATGCTCACCAGAGTTTTCGTGCTCAACAGAGGTTTTAAAACGTCTTGAGTACTTATAAATATTGGTGGACGAAGAATTTCGCCTGCAAGTGCCTCTTTTGCGGGAAAAAGCGCCGGAGAAAAATCAACCCATCACCAATATCAGACGCTATGTGGAAAGTCGGGCACATGGTGAATGATTTAACCGATAGAACGAGACAAGTCACAAGATAAAACTGTCTAAAAATAGTAAAAAGTAACACCGCGCACGATGTATTCAGTATGGCAGACACTGATGCCGACTGCATCATCATCGACTTGGTCATTGATGTTAGTTTGTTATAGATTTTTCAATACACACACATCGCATATTGTTGGTATTCGTACTTGTGGTAAGTTATCTATGACAAATCAACAGAGACTTCCCTATCCTAAGGCTAAGCCTAAGCTAAGGTTATGCTACGCCATGGCCCATGGGCATGTATATAACTATGTAGACGTTCGTTATTTATTGAAACAATGTTCTTGAATCATAGCATAATAAATAGCATGTAAACTTGTAGATTAAAGTAAAGAGTCAATTCTAAAAACTAAACGTTAGGCTAATCCTGAGGCCTAAGCCAGGCTAAGGTTTATTTTTTCAATGAATACAAGTATTAATATAACATAAATTTTGTTACAAAAATATATTATATTTATGTTGTCAGAGTTAAAAAATAATGACATTACCTAAATCTGTGGTATATTATAATGTTTGATTTTGATATTTCATTAGAATGTCCATTGTTTACATAATATATAAATGTGTGTAACAACACACACAATACACACAACACACACAACACACACAATACACACGTACTCGAAAGAGGAGTTCAACAATAAACATTTTGTGAGACAAAGGTTCAGTTTCATAGTATTATGATATAAAGACATAAGTATATATTATTTGCTCTATTCCAATACACCCAACTGAAAGCTGGCGAAATGTTTGAATAACTTTAAAAAAAAATTAATGCCTACACTTGGTTAAAGCTATATTTATGTTTGCAGTGACAAAACGATGTGGCTGTATTGACAGTTCAAGGAATACTTTTATTTTGCAGCACACATTCACTTCGCATATGTAGTATTGGACTATTGGCATGGCATAATGACGAGTATGGCATTTTATAATTCATCCAGCTAAACCACATAGTTTTAACTTTTGTAGACACGTTTTGTGTGAATCGCGCTTCTGCAGTTTATCGTGAAATTGTGTCGTCCTGCGGCAGCTGTAAATGAATGGTCCCCCATTGCCGAAAAAGCCGCCGCCACAAGTAAACAAAAGGGAGCAGCCGTGGCCTAGTGGTTAAGGTGTTGGACTCTAAATTCAAGGGTTGTGATTTCAAGACCCACACTGGGCACGGTTTGTTTTCGAAGCTTAGGCAATTTCGTTTACCCTACTTTGCCTCAGTCTACTCAGCTGCAAATGAGTACAAACACTGTTTGGAAGGTACCTATGATGGACTAGTGTCCCGTCCAGGAGAGTCAGTATAACTGCATTCTAAGTTGCTTCGCACTATAGAAACCAGGTTTAAGCACTGGCCATATAAGCCTCTATGGCTTCCTAAGGCGTAATGCCTGGGGAATGACTTTACCTACAAGTAAACTAGCACTTGTTTTGCAGTGTATGTCACTGCTGCAGTTACAATTGGCAAATGTTCATTAAATAGTGCAGTTTCAGGCATAAAACAAAATTGTTCACTAATATCATATTCCATCAGTTCTTCGTTTGGATAAAACTCGGAAGCTTGGATGCTCAAATCGGACGGCGTATTTTCTTGAAAATGACAAACTTGCAACGACTTCAATACATTTATTCGTGAGGTGCCATTTTTATTTATGCTTGAGCACGGTCTTCAACGTACTCAGGATTTCAGCATTTCGAGCTCAACTCTGAGCACAATTTTGTGCTCAAGATGTTTTATAACCTTGCCTGAGTTTGAGCACAGTGTGAAAACGAGTCTTGAGCGTGAAAACGTGCTCAGTTTAGTTGAGTACGGTTTATAACCTCGGGCCATGGTGGTATTGTTTCTAGCAAGTAATCGTTGTAACATCTACTATCAAATCTTAGTCATTGTTGAAAATGTTAAACAATCCATTCAGCTGTACAAATGAGTAACTGGCTATATAGACAGTGTTAGAATTATTTTAATGAATACTTGAGATGATGTGTTGGAAGGAACATGTCTGCTGGAGGGAGGGAGGGTGAAAGGTTCTTTCTTAATTTCACTTGTCTTATTCAGACTAATTAAACAAAATTTATCTATCCACTCTGACGTACTAGCTCATTTGTACAAATTTTATTATTGCATTGCACTATTGCATCACATTTTCTCATGTTACCCAATCTAGAGGGAGGGAGATGATTTTAACAAAGTATCAATTTTATATTAACCATCTGCATGTATATTACTTACTCTATTCATGGAGGGAACATCAAAGGAGGGAGGGATTGGATAAGGAGGGAGGAGGGAGGGAGGGAGGTGGAGGGAGGGATAAAGAGGAGGGAGGGAGGGAGGTGGGAGGGAGGGAGGAGGGAGGAGGAGGGAGGGAGGGAGGGAGGGAGGGAGGGAGGGAGGGAGGGAGGAGGGATGGGAGGGAGGGAGTTTAGGGAGGTGGGGGGGGAAGGGAGGGGGAGGGGTGAAAGGTTCTTTCTCAATTTCACTTGTCTTATTCAGGCTTATTAAACAAAATTTCTCTATCCACTCTGACGTACTAGCTCATTTGTACAAATTTTATTATTGCATTGCACTATTGCATCACATTTTCTCATGTTACCCAATCTAACGATCAAAGACAATTCTTTTGATGATTTTAACAAAAGTATCAATTCTTATATTAACCATCTGCATGTATATTACTTACTCTATTCATGCACTGAACATCAAAGAACCTGATTTGTTATTGGCTAAATAAATTGAGGAGGGAGTTTTAGGTGTAAGGTGGTATACATTCCTAAGGACCACGTACTACTAAATAAAGAGAAGGGAGTTTTAGGTGTAAGGTGGTATACATTCCTAAGGACCACACTACTAAATAAATAGAGGAGGGAGTTTTAGGTGTAAGGTGGTATACATTCCTAAGGACCACATACTACCAAGTAAATAGATAGAGGAGGGAGTTTTAAGTGTAAGGTGGTATACATTCCTAAGGACCACATACTACCAAGTAAATAGATAGAGGAGGGAGTTTTAAGTGTAAGATGGTATACATTCCTAAGGACCACATACTACCAAGTAAATAGAGAAGGGAGTTTTAGGTGTAAGGTGGTATACATTCCTAAGGACCACACTACTAAATAAATAGAGGAGGGAGTTTTAGGTGTAAGGTGGTATACATTCCTAAGGACCACATACTACCAAGTAAATAGATAGAGGAGGGAGTTTTAAGTGTAAGGTGGTATACATTCCTAAGGACCACATACTACCAAGTAAATAGATAGAGGAGGGAGTTTTAAGTGTAAGGTGGTATACATTCCTAAGGACCACATACTACCAAGTAAATAGAGAAGGGAGTTTTAGGTGTAAGGTGGTATACATTCCTAAGGACCATATACTACCAAGTTAATAGATAAGGGAGTTTTAGGTGTAAGGTGGTATACATTCCTAAGGACCACATACTACCAAATAAATAGAGAAGGGAGTTTTAGGTGTAAGGTGGTATACATTCCTAAGGACCACATACTACTAAGTAAATAGAGAAGGGAGTTTTAGGTGTAAGGTGGTATACATTCCTAAGGACCACATACTACTAAATAAATAGAGGAGGGAGTTTTAGGTGTAAGGTGGTATACATTCCTAAGGACCACATACTACTAAATAGATAGAGGAGGGAGTTTTAGGTGTAAGGTGGTATACATTCCTAAGGACCACATACTACTAAGTAGATAGAGAAGGGAGTTTTAGGTGTAAGGTGGTATACATTCCTAATACATATACTACTAAATAGATAGAGGAGGGAGTTTTAGGTGTAAGGTGGTATACATTCCTAAGGACCACATACTACTAAATAAATAGAGAAGGGAGTTTTAGGTGTAAGGTGGTATACATTCCTAAGGACCACATACTACTAAATAAATAGAGAAGGGAGTTTTAGGTGTAAGGTGGTATACATTCCTAAGGACCACATACTACTAAGTAAATAGAGAAGGGAGTTTTAGGTGTAAGGTGGTATACATTCCTAAGGACCACATACTACTAAGTAAATAGAGAAGGGAGTTTTAGGTGTAAGGTGGTATACATTCCTAAGGACCACATACTACTAAGTAAATAGAGAAGGGAGTTTTAGGTGTAAGGTGGTATACATTCCTAAGGACCACATACTACTAAGTAAATAGAGAAGGGAGTTTTAGGTGTAAGGTGGTATACATTCCTAAGGACCACATACTACTATTACTACTATTACTGAAAAAATTGAGGAGGGAGTTTTATACATTCCAAAGGATATTTAGTACTAATGCACCAGATAGACTACAAGATTTGTTTTTAAGTAGTTAAAATTTTGGGTTATGCAGTTCAAAAATGTTCACACTCGACTAGGTTCTCGTATCGCATGCGCAGCCAAATCCAAAAAGAAGAAAACGAATGAATAGAAAAGTAGCATTCACGTGTTGTTTTCCTGCCCTCCATAGCGTGGTGAAAATGTCCAAGTCGGTGTCGCCAACCAACAGTACTGCCTCCTATGCGAGCCGTTCAACTTCGGGCCAACCCAGGTCAGCCTTGCAGAAGACACCGTCTACAGGGGCTGTCGATGGTCAATCAGTCAACAACAACAACAGCCACCTTGTGGCAGTGCCAATGTCCGAGCAGCTCATTGCGAGCATCATCAACAGCCAGCGCCTCTTTCAACGCTACCTCAAGCAAAGTGCCAATATGAAGGTTGGCCGATTCAACCCGTGGAAGGTCGTCGACGAGTAAGTTGCGATGAATTTTATTTGTGCTTGTGAGGAGGGGGTGGTTGCTCGTACGTGTGTAATAGTCGAGGTATGTTTTCTGATGGTGGATATGCTTGAAGAGGATCAGGGTGTTAGTTGTTGTGATAAGGTTCATTGCATGGCAGGTGTGGAGCGATTAATCTACTATGTTAACCAGTTAAATTAATCGTGGGTTATTTTCGATTAACTTGTATTTTGAAAGTTAACTAGTTCAGTTAATTTATGAAGTAAACTAGTTCAGTTAATGATTAAGTTGACACAACACATATTTTACTAATCGTGTGCAAATAAGGATGTAAAGTCAATTAAGGGTGTAAAGTCAAATAAGGAAGTAAAGTTACATAATGGTGTAAAGTCAAATAAGAATGTAAAGTCAAATAAGGATGTAAAGTCACATAAGGGTGTAAAGTCAAATAAGGATGTAAAGTCACATAATGGTGTAAAGTCACTTAAGGGTGTAAAGTCACTTAAGGGTGTAAAGTCAAATAAGGATATACAGCCGGTCAACTATTTTACAGGTTTTGAGAGGGTAAAATAGCTGACCGGCTGCACCTCCTATAAACTCCAATAAGTTAACTGAAAATTAATTGAAGTCAATCATTTAACTTTATGCTGAGTTAACCTTCGAAAGTTATCTAGTTAGGTTAACTTAACTTTTGCAAGTTAACGATTACATTAATTGTCCTATGCCTGTTTGGTCAAGTCTTACGACTTCTGGTGACGGCCAATGTGTTGATTACGTAATGGTAATTATAGTGGCAATATTACAATATTAGACTAAAAATATGTGTAATGATAACGAATGCCCTGTAATGAAATGTAATGATGATTAATGCATAATAAACTTTTATCACAGCAAACTTTTTTAATTGTCCGGAATACTTAAGTTTGGTAGTTTGTAGATGTCGGACAAACCTTTATCCAGAGTTGATCACGCCTTCCCAATCAGGTTTCACCGATACAATTGAGATCAGTGGGAAGAAGCAATATATTCTCATTCAAATACCACATACAGTCACCAGTTCAAACAACATCTTAATTTTCATGGTGATTTTTCAAGAAGTTGAAATCATAGAGAAAGCACAGGCAGTGTCCATCAACCACACCCCGTTATCTAACAGCTGCTTGAAAGCGAACACAGGAACAATGTTGACGGCAGATGTTAGCGGCTGTTGCAAGATTTATTTATTCAGGATAAACAGTGGTCAGTTACACAACAGAAACTCAATTACAGTTACAATTACAGCACTTAAACAAATCAAGTACAATTACCGTATTCAACCTAATAAGCATACGGTACATTTGAAAAAAATTGGGCCATGGAAAAATGTCAAGGAATCTGTTCTTATAAGCATAAACCATAATCTGTTTCTCTAGACAACAAGGTAACTGTTTAACACTAGTGGTGTCATTTGGTGACTAGTGTAGAACAACTGAAAAGTGGTGTGAACTGTTTAACACCAGATAGACTCAGTTCCATCCTAGTCAAATTACAATAATTATGGATCCTGCTGATTAAAAAGGTGGTATAGGTTAAGTAGGACATGTACAGCGCTTAAAAAAATGAAATTACAATGCTTCATAAAGTGTTGATTTTTAAAACAGTTTTGTTATCTTTTTGGTAAATTCATGCATTCTTGCTGATGGGGCTGGATGCAATGACAAAATTAATTACCCTGTTATTGTAATTAATTACAAATCATGCAATTACAGAGTGTCGGAAGAGATTCTGGACGTTTGCATCACAGACATCTGTGGTGAACTCGAGCAGTTCAACAGTGACATCGCCAACCACATCTACTCGTCCGAATTTGCAAGTGAGTCGTCATCAGACACGCACGAGAGTGCACATCCACAGACAGCGAGGTGCAGCGGGTCGCCGGAACCACGGAGCAACTCGAGCATACGAAGCAGTGTTGTCTCGAAGACCGTCCAAACCGACAGCCGTGGACATATCTTGGAGCGGAACTGGTCACCGGCGATGGGCAGCGACATCAAGAACTTGAAAACGTAGAGAAAGCGCAGGCAATGTCCAACAGCCGCTCTCGGTTATCTAATGGCTGTTTGAATTGAACGCAAACGCAGGAACAATGTTGACGGCAAACGTTAGCGGCTGTCACAAAATCCGAGTAACTGATCAACGCAGGCAGGATGCAAATATACTGTATTAATCAATTCTGCTACAGTGAACGGCACTAAAAAACTTGCTGCGGAGAAATCTAGGGATATTGCAGCTGCTCTAGGGAAAGTGCTACAGGAAGTAACAGAACACATATTGTGTGTAGCAAGCGGCAAAACTGAAACACAGACTGATTTTCCACTAACATGTCTGTTGTCTGGACAGCTGCTTAATGCCTGTGCTGAATTTAATTTTTTTTAAATTAATCAGGAGTTTTTATTCGACACCTATTTTTAATATGCTTCTCTTGAGTGTTGGAAGGAAGATGTTTGTAAAATTGTATTATCTAGTACATATCACCTAGTACATCGACTTCGCATGATCTCCAACGGCGTGCTCTGGTAGGACTCGTGGCGACTTATTTAGCCATTAATAATCGTAGCTTTAAAAAGCTATATTGGAACATATCTAGACATCTTTACCACATGGCTGTGTTGGTATCATAACTGCTTATTTTAAGGGGAGACATGGCAGTGAAACGGCAATTTTTGGAGAAAAAAATATTCAAAATGTGTTTACTTTCCAGAAAACGAAACGGCAGAAAAAAGTAAGACCCACTGTACGGTTTGAAAATTGCATTAACTATGCAAATAAAAAAATTATATCGGCCTGTCGTGTCTCAACCTAAAAGAAACGGCTGCATTCCACACTGGCAGATGTGGTAAAACACAGATGTGAAATCTGATGTCTGTAAATGTACTGTATATATGTACTGTATATACCTGCCGTTTTTACCGATTGTCAACGTTTAAAGTGTCTTGTCTCGTAAGGACACTGCAAAGCAGACGTACACATACACTTGGGGCTGTTTTAAAAGAGCAAAAGGTATATTTACATTGACTTGTTGCGATATAAATGAGACGTTATTTATGTGCATGTAGCTGTAGACCTTGATGTGTACATAACCGTATTGTTATCTATCCGATGTGTCATAGTTGCAAAGCCTTACAAAGACCACCAGAATCTCCTGTCGGAGTCGCTCTCAAACATGTATGGACCTGCTGGAAATAAAACTTTATGTCCAGTGTCATGAATGTGGATTAGTTTTACGAGTCCACAGGTTTACAGCAGTTTAAGCAAAGTAGTTCATCTGAACATTACGACGTATTGTGCAGGTATGTGAGAAAAAATACAGTCAAACCTGTCTTAAGTGACCGTTCAATGGATGGTCAAAAAGTGGTTTCTTAATACAGGTGGTCCATTCATACAAGTATCCTAGTACAGGTGGTACTAAGATACAAGTTGTATCTTAGTACAGATGGTACTTTGGGAGGAGTTGACTGTGGTCATTATTGACAGGTGGTCTCTTAATGCAGTGGTTGCTTGAGCAAGTTTGACTATTCAAGATATTACACAGCAAATTAAAATAATATACTGATTTAGAAATTACTTATATCAAAATTACCAATTCATCTAGGATTTACACTGATGTAATTGGACTGTTAATGATCAATGTGATCAATTATATGGTTAAAATATAACCCTGTTATTGCACTTCAGCTTAGGACAAAATCAACGTTTTAATATTAAAACAATACTTATAACAAATGTATGGAATTCTAACAGAAGTGGTAACGAGATACCTGTAGCCAGGGTTTTTTAAAGCCTCTAATATGGGCGAAATGCCTGTATGAAAGAGCTGCTCTGAGGTTTTGTTGAATCCTTAATTTTAATGTATAATATTAAATTTAAACTAAGACTAGAACAACTTCATCTGTAGACTAACAATAATCATAAATAGTTTAACAAAATTTCCTGGGCACAGTGGCTAAAAATACTTAACCCCATATTTGTGTGTAGCAGCCAGCCAGCCAGCCTGCCGAAATTTGCTTTTTAACCATCCAACTATTTATTTTAACCCGAACAGGACGAGATATGACAATGTGCCATCGCCATAGTAATTTTTGTGTTTTATTTAAATTGTATGTTGTTAGTATAATATTGCTAAGCACACTGCGTGAAAGAGTTCACAATCTTTCGGGTGTTGGCTTTATATAATTTTGAATCGAGACAAAAACATTCCAGTTACAAAACACAATTGGTAGCCATCTTGAAAATAATTTTTTTTCAGAATGGGATAATTGTTTTAATGGGACAAAATCTGTTCCTGTTTCATCAACACCATTATGGACTGATATTGGAAAATGTTTTTGGGAAAAATATATTAATGGACGATGCTAAACAAAACAGCTTCTTTCCCAAGGACACTAATAGTGATTAATATTAAACACTGATATTTTGAGACGACCCCTAATGATGATGTGCTCCAATATAGACAACTCCGCTACCTAAAAGCAATGTACGACGATTTTCATAGGCGAGTTGAATGGTTGCTTTATGGGACATTGCGACACTGAATTTATTAGTATTTAAGAAAATCTCAGTTGGCTACAAATAATATACACAGAAAACATGTCAATATCATGATCTTTCATCTCATATTTTCAAAAATGCACAATTTAGCAAAGAAATAAAATACCAGATATGCTAGTTTGGAATGTAAACATTTTCAGCATGGAATTTATTGATCTGTGTACCTCAACGTTTTATACAATAAATATACTACAGAAATAAAGATTCATTGGGCATTTTAATTATACAAAACCTACAACCAGTTTCAGTTAACCAATGAAAATCGTTGTACATTGCCTTTAAATTAAAGCTTTAAATTCTTTTGTAAACATCAATTAGCAGTCACACTGGCTGGATAAATAGTTCATCTTCCCCCGACTCATGCTCGTCTATGTTCATTAACATTGTGTATTTTCCTCTTGAACGTCTTCGACCTTTGGCCTTCCGAAACAACTTCTGCAATGCCTGCACTTTGGTCTTGAGCACCTCTGAAAGAGAGAAAAATTGCATTTACAGATAAATCTGTAAGACTCGCAAACAAACCATATTTCTGCATCTATGTCTGCTGGTTTGCCACACATGCTCAAAAGCTCACTGTGCAAACTGGGATGTACTGATTGGATGTCTTTAGAGCAGGCCTCGGGTCTATTACATTGCAACATAATAGATTACTATTACTTAATTTCCTTTCTACTACCATTACATGCTGAAGGCAACATAATATATTACTATTACATTTCAAGCTATTGCTATTGAAAAGTTCATTAATTAAATTACAATTAACTCTTAACTTTCCCAATTAAATTTACCTCAAACAATTCCAGTCGGATGTAGAAGATTCATATATTCATTGGAATGAAACAGAAAAGCAATGCCACTGTCATATATCAGTCTGATTATCCCATAGTAGACCCATGCTGCTTGGTGGACAGTTAATTATTGGCTCAAGGATAGGATGTTTTTCTCACTTTTGGTCAATAGTGTGTAAGCTAGTTACCGAGAAAACCTCAGAAAAGTTGGTATAAGCCCCTGGATTTTGTTCAAACATTACCCAGCATGGCAGGCTGGCATCTAGGGTTGGGAGATGGCAATGATTGAATGATTGATTCAGATGTTAAAGTCTGTTTAGTGCTGGAAGCCTGGAACCCTTATCCTGCTTCAGTGAATGAATGAATATGCTTGTGTGAAAAGAATAGATGGCTGGTGGACCTGGCTTCAAATGACCAATTAGCCATGGCAGTCACACTGTCACAGAGTCTGCTAACAGTGCTAAAGTTAACTGACTCATGATTCGGATACTAAACCATTTTATTACCACTGTTGGAAAATAAATAAACCTGCATGTGAACGACTGAACAGGATGCTTGTCCAAGCCCCAGTATGTCACATTCACATAATTATTAAAAAATCTTTCATATCTCACGTCCTATTGAATACATTAAATAAACCTATAACAGATTACCTGTAGTTTGCTCGGCTTGCAGTGCTTTCAGTAACAGCGTTAATTACATGAAGTAGGTAGAGCGTCATGTCATCACCTTGCTGAATGTTGGTGTCATTGAAATGTTCAATTGTAATAGCAAAGTAATAGCTGAATTGCTATTACTTTGCTTTCTGTTACTATTACATTGCACTGGGTTCCGTCTATTACTTGAACAACTGTAACCATTACTATTACAAATAACTATTACCCCAGACCTGCATTAGAGTTTGGTACAACTGACTGCACAGCTAAAATATCTCTTCGGGCGTGTTTTCAACGGATGAGCAGTTATTCGTCTGCCATTTGACAAACATGGAACATGACACAAAACACACAAACCAGAAATGAATGTCTCCTGTGCCCATAAGAAAATCAGTTAGCATTACGGATAAACTGTAAGAGTTGGCACGTATGAATCTGAAACCCGATAATGTGTAACCAAAATTATTTACCACAGAGGTTGGATTGGAAAAGACGATACTGGAGAGAATAGTGACAGAAAAAAAAGAAGCAGAGGCAAGCCACGACAAAGATGGGAAAAGATGATCACTGATGTTTTCAGAACAGTGACATTGGTGGGTGGAATAGCTGGAGAAATACATCGACTTTGTAAACAAATTTGGGCAGCAACGTCCCGAACAGGACACCAGGTTTGGGATTTATTACATTGCAATGTAATATATTACTATTACTTAGTTTTTTCTATTACTGTTACACGCTGAAGGCAATGTAATGTACTACTATTACATTTTAAGCTATTACTATTTCATTTTTCATTGGAAATATTTGTTTGATTAAACATTTTGGAGTATGTACATATATGACTGTAGGGTTCATTCAGTAGTAGAGTAGTTCGCAACAGTAACTCCTTATTCAAGCAATGATCTATCATCACCAACGGTCTCTTTCTTGCCATATTTCAATCCAGTGATATGCGTTGAAAAGTTCAATGATTGATACAGATGTTAAAGACAAGCAACTTCATGCTGGAACCTTTATCCAACAAGTGATCATCAGTGAATGAATGACCAGCACGTAGGGCCATCTATGGGCTTGTGTAAAAAAAGATAGTTGTATAGGGGACCCGGCTTCAAAGGACTTGAATGCTGTGTAAACTGTACATGGTCTCTCAGTTCTGATCATCTTTAAGGGCTATTGGAGCTACTGAAATCAGAAGAAGCCAGCATTAATCCCAAGTGTAGACTCCTTTGATGTCTGGTACGGTAGGGTGGCTTACCTGAAGAATTGCTAAACACAAACGCACAGGTTGATATTTACACCTAATAACCTAACAAAATTTAATTTTGATATGTGATTTAAATATTCAACTGTAATACAAAAGTAATAGCTCAATTACTATTACATTTCTTTCTCTTACTATTACTAAAATTTTTCTAATACTTACAATTACACATTACTATTACCCCAGGCCTGCAGGATATACAAATTGAAGAATTCCCATTTCATAGGGAGGATAATAGTTTTACGCAGACATACTGACCTTTTAAGTTGATGTTGAGGAGAGGTCTGTTGTGTCTATTGTACGTCCAGTCATCGTCGAGGTGGAACCGTGAGTCTGGCGCGGCAAGATAGTTCCAGTAGTCATCTTTCTCCTTCCACATCTTACTACGATAGACAACGAGAAGCAACAGCAGAAGCAGTGCGCTTAAACACACCGTGGCATTGGTCGTCTGCTTGGACCTGAAACTCAAAAGTAGTTATTATATTATAGAGTAAAACCAATAAAAACCTTCCAGTTTTTGGACAGCGCAGATGAAGGGTTTGTTCTGTCAGTTTTATTAGCATGCGTTCAACTGATGTAAAGGAAACCTTATTTACAACGGTTTGTTCACCTATGTACATTGCCCACCTGTGGTGGAATTTTCATAACCACACAATTAGAAAATTGTATTTATCTTACAACAATATGTTTCGAACGGTGCTAGGATTAGATAGATATTGTAGTGCTAATGAAAGGTTTGTTTACAATAATTTGCCTAACTGTGCAGCAGTTATAAGAAACTTGACATATAGATTTATATGTCGACTGCAGTCCTCAAAAAAGTCTTAATTTGCAGCATTATCAACAGTGATGTGAAGTACATCTGGAATCTGGAAGTACAGTTGTTCATGTTGAAAAGGTTATTTTGATATATCCAAACTTGTTTTTACCTTTGTAGACATTTTTTGTCATCTTATCAAGGTGAATTCGTCAGTGCTAATGACATTGGACACGTAAAGAAGTTTGTAATTGCCCCCGTCTCTGTTGATTGCTGCATTGGTCTTACGTATCCATATGGCCTCTTTCATGAGTCTTCTCCTGTGTAACTCCATGTCTACCACTTTTACTCCCTCCCAGTCTATGATATGGTTTCCGGTGGTAGTGTGGTCCATAAGAGTGGACTTGTTGGTGGTGGACTATGAGGGTGGACTTGTTGGTAGTGGACTGTGAGGGTGGACTTGTTGGTGGTGGACTGTGAGGGTGGACTTGTTGGTGGTGGACTGTGAGGGTGGACTTGTTGGTGGTGGACTGTGAGGGTGGACTTGTTGGTGGTGGACTATGAGGGTGGACTTGTTGGTGGTGGACTGTGAGGGTGGACTTGTTGGTGGTGGACTGTGAGGGTGGACTTGTTGGTGGTGGACTATGAGGGTGGACTTGTTGGTGGTGGACTGTGACCTCTTCTTTTTGCTCCTCTTGTATTATTTTGAAACTGGCACAGGCAAGGCAGAGGAATTACAACAGCAATGACCCCACAGGTAGCTTCACAAGAAGGAGGAAGAAAACAACTACATGCCATTCTTTGATGCAAAACTTACCAGGAAGGAAGATGGCAGTGTGAAGTCCACAGTATACAGAAAGAAGACCCACACCGGCCAGTATCTCAGTATCTGAACTTCACGTAACACCACCCCAGACACCAGAAGTTATGAACAGGTGTGAAAAGATAACTTCCGAGGAAGGGGACAAGAACGAAGACAACTTAAAAGGAGCCCTTAGAAGGTGCGGCTATCCATCCTGGGCCTTGAAAAGAGAGACAAAAAACAAGAAGAGAAAAAGGACAAGAACCACAGAAACCAGGTTGTCATCCCATATGTAAGTGTCTCAGAGAGGGTTTATCGGGTCCTGCAGAAATATGGGGTGACCACAGCCATGCATCCTCACACAACACTGAGACGTCTGTTGGCACACCCAAAGGACAAAGCAGAACCAAAAGAACAGGGTGAACTAATCTATCCAAGTGCTGTGTAAGAGTTGTGGCACAGCCTACATAGGAGAGACAGGGAGATTGTTTAAGACCAGACTGAAAGAACACAAGAAACATGTAGAGAATGCACTAAAAGAACAAGACACGAGGAGCAAAAAGAAGCGGTTGCAGTCCACCACCAACAAGTCTGCCCTTACGGACCACACAATCACCGAAAACCATCTGATAGGCTGGGAGGAGTAAAAGTTGTAGACAGGGAGCCACACAGAAGGAGGCTACTCGTGAAAGAGGCCACATGGTTAAGCAAGACCAAGGCAACGATAAACCGAGACGAGGGCAATTACGAACATCCTCACGTGTACGATGACGTTATCCAACGTTATTACTACTGATGAAGTCACCTTGATAAGACGACGAAAATTCATACAAAGGTAAAAACAAGTTTGGATATGTCAAAATAACCATTTCAACATGAAAACAGACTATCCTGAGAAATATACACTATTCTAGAAGTACTGATTTAAATCTTTGTACAGGGTGCATGTTCGCTGTATAGATAGATGGTTGAAGTAACCATGCGGTTAACTCCAAACTATGGAACCACGATGGTGTACTTGTATATTGTATGGAGTCCGAGAATAAAGCAATTATTATATATATATATTATTATTCCAGGGGGAGTCCACGTGCAGTGTTTCACAACAACCCTCAAAGGCATGCCATATATTATTTGAAAACACTGATACATTTTAAAGGTCCTTCTTTAATTCATTTATAAAATGTTCTTAGATTTTTGACGGAACCTCTTCAAAAATAATTTACTAGTTTGTCCGACGATGTCATTAAAAGTTAAAAACTAAATAACACTTCTGCACAAATGAGCTAACATATTAAATAATAATGTAGTCACTACTAGATATGTTCATTTCTTGTTAATGAGTCTGAAATAAGATGAACGAAAAAAATCTAATTGAGGAGAGACCTTTAAATATAATTTAACCTTTCGGGTATCATATACGGAAGGTTAAATCATAAAATATGATTTGGAGACATGGCTGACGGAATTGATATAAAATGTTTCAGTAGTGCATCAGACGAGGCATTAGCTACAGAATATTACAGGTGTTCTAAAAATGCTGCATAATGTACAAGACAGAAAAAGTTCAAGTTTGTGAACATAACAAAGACGCAAGGAAGATTATAGACATTGTTTAAATAGTCACCTGTTCCACTTAATTTGCAGGTCATTTCTTATGTCAGTGATATTTTGCGATGATGACGCAGTCGCTTCTTCATATGATGCATTCACGGAGTTTGATCCTTGTGTTACTTGCGCTATCTGTGGTGCTGCCGCAGCTGTTTTCTGTGGTGTTTGTTCTTGGAGCGGCTGCTGCGGTGATATTTTCTGTGCTCCATTTGTTTTTGTATTTCTTTTGTCTCTTGGTGTTCGCTTTAGTAATCTATTAGAATCTCTCCCAAACATGTCTTGTGGCCTGTGTAATAGAGTTTTTCGATGATATGCAACAAACTTGTTCTGCACAGAAAATATTTTGGAGATGTGTTTTGTGAAATGTGTAACTTGTGTCCGCTGTAGTTTATTGACAATCTGATCTGTCATGTTCTCATCAACATTGCCTTGGTTTGTCATCAAACCATCCTCTCTTGCGACTTGCTGAGAACTTATTCCTCTTGCAGTGTCATTTTCAATTATATTTCTACTTTCTGACAACTTTGACTGCTGCGTTTCTGTCGCCTGAAACAGGAAATGAACACTAACTCCACACACAAGATGTAGTAGTATAATATTAACCCACATACGACACATATTGACTAAGATTAAAACTATGGTAATGGAACGTGTTTGTGACGTCATTGCAATACATTTGTGATATTGTACAGGGCAAAGTGAATTGTAGGGCGATTCTAGAATCGCCCCGGATGTAACATCCAGAGAAAAGTTAACATATTTAAAAAATTAACGGTATATTTATAAATTATGACTCTACACTGCACAGAACGTTATACCTTAAATCATAATAATAACTTTTATTTGTATAGCGCCGTATATCCGGATATAAAACCTGTTCAGAGGTGCTTAAAATACAATATTTGTAAGACATAATTCTATAAATAATCTTCAAATGCTGTCTTAAAAAGATGAACCTTAAATTAAGACTTGAACAATTCGAGTGAGTCTGCGACACGGATATATATCGGCAGATCATTCCAAAAGTGCACAACAGCGCAAATATCAACAACAGCTTATTCAGTTAAATGTGCTACGAAACAAATGCAACATATCGACGGATTAACACTCACGTGTTTACATTCATAAAGAAAGGAGCTGAAGAAAAATAAACAAAAAGCTCCCATCCTCGTGGGCCCGGAAGAGAGCATGCTTACATCCTTAAAAGGTAACGTTTATTTCCGCGCCACCCGACACCAACAAACCATTTATAACGACGCTTAAATGTTACAATGACCCGCAAAGCGGCGCCACTTGTAACGCGTTCCTCAACCATGATCGGTTGTATGCCAGCTGATGTAACGCATCGCATGGTTCGCGAGGAAATCTCATGTTGTTTGTCCTTAAGGTACCTGTAGTACATTAACAATAACATTTTTGGGCTAGCGCAGGCGTTTTCCCACGACATTTACCCCGTGTGTGTGATATTTTAATCCCAACGCACATTATTAATACAGGTATAGAAGAAACTTGTTAATTACTGGGTACCGGTATTACATAGGGCCTATAGCTACGGTTTTAAAGCGAAATAAAAGTCATGGTTTTGGGCCTATGCACCTATAAGAGTTACTAAAACATAACCAGTTGTAACTACAATCCAGAATATCACGCCAATGGTTTACTTCAAGATACTTGAAGTTGTTCACCTCCTCTAGTACTTTCCCTCTCACAGTGGTCTTTCTTGTGCAACGCGTCTTCAGTTCAATGAGCTTGGTCTTAGTTGGGTTTATATGTTATATATGCACTCAGAATCTGGGTGCATATATAACTTCGGTCACAACGGAACCTACACTCTGATTCCAGGCTCCGGTGTGTTCGACAAACGCTGGCGCCACAGTCATTAGCTTGGATAATCGAGGCTAGCCTTTTTGTTGAAATCTCAATTTAACATTACTTAATTGTATTGTTTTCATAATCTTTCTGGGTTTTGTGTAGTCAATACATGAATGTATACATACAACATAAGTTACAACAATATAATGCAAACTGGGTAGCTATTAGAGGAGAATGTGCAATTCAACAGCAGTACAAATGAAAACATCCTTCAAATAACTATGAACAGTGTTTTTGAAGCATATTATTAGTAGTCAATCATTACAATATACATAACAAAATTCACTGTACTACCGCAGATACAATTTTGTAAAGATGAATCCACGACGTGGTGAACAACGTCCGCCAACTCTTCCATTAAACTACATTACACAGGTGCCAACCCGGGGTGTTGTTCACCTGTAAGACTCGTAACAGAAAACCGAAAATTCGCAAACAAATCCGTATGATTATCAACGGTCAGTGGTTTGACTAGGCTGAATCAACCGCCCAGTACTAGTTGTAGTAAATATGGGCATGCGTGCGTGCGTGGGCATGTATAATAATATATTTATTATAATATGTATGCGACATATGGTGTTACTATGAGTAACTTTTCATGCTCTAAACAACTAACTGAAGCTTGTGACGATTTTCTTACGTAATTAGACAATAACGTCTCGTTGATTGCGGTTGGTTAATTACGTAAAAATGACGTCATCGCGTAACGCGTCGCCACGCGTAGACACTAGAGGCGACACCAAAAGGTCCTCTTCCTCCGAGTCTGTCCCGCCATCCTCCCGGCCCACACCCCCAGACACCTGTTTGCGCGAGTAGCCGCCTCCGACCAGCGCTGGTCAGCTCTGACCACCTGTTGTAAGCTTACATGCACGTGTTGTTCTGTTAGCGTCCTTCGCTGACCGCTCCAGTCAGCGCTCGTTCAGTCAACGGATGACGTCACCCGAGTTAATGAGCTCGAGTTAACTTGCACGCGCAACTAAATGGCATCTGCCATATTATATATTGCGTTGTGACCCGGTAATTGAGTCCACGTCAAGGTCACAGTACTAAATTATTTCCTCATAGCCACTGTTATGAGTTATAACTACAGTTTATGTGATTAATGACATGATTTATTGACCATTTTATTGATGTGCTTTATGTTCATACGATAATGTTCGTTCGACATCCATTTTATACCAAAACAGCATATCAACATGCTTAACTAACGTTGAATCAATTCGTTTAATATTTAGGAGGTTGGTGAATTGTTAAACTTTTAAACTCTTCTCGCTTTTCTTTGTGAAAAGAGTTAAACAACAGCTTAACTATTTTTGCTGAGGGTTTCCGTAAACACTTCTGCGGGCATTATTTCGTTTTACCAATACGTATTAATGGCGGTGTCGTTAAAACAACTACACATGGTAATTTAAACAAATCTGATATATTTCACCAATAGCATGAATAGTGACAATGGATGTATTTCATCATAGTTCGTGCTGACATTTTTCTATAATCATAGTAATTATACATTGGCTACTCTTGCCAAAACAAATGGAGGTGTGAGTTCTGCATTCACCCACTTCCAGATCTCTTTCAAACATATTGCTCGTCCGTCAATATTTTCACATGTGTTGGTAACCCGTTGGTAACCCGTTAAAATGTTTTCGCGACGGTCACAACAAAACATTTCTTTTTCTTTCTTTTATTTCCTTTTTTTATCCAAGCCAGTCGGTTCTGCTATATGATGTATATCTACATGTTATCTATAATTCGGTTGTCTTCTGTTATATTCATGCGCGAGCATAATACTTTTCTAATATGAAGAATTTGGAATTGCTCCTAATATGAACAAAAAGAAATTGTTTTCTAAGTCACTGGACGCACTTTCAACCGCCCTGGCTTTGGTACAAGACTGTGGATTAAAGTTGTCAATGGTTGATGAGGACCGATATGAAAGCCAATGTATTTGATATATAGTAACAGGGGTTTTGGGGTCTACACTTTGAGCAGGTAACTGGAGTCACGGTCGGCGTTCTGAGCATTCACGACGTGTCCTCGAGGTCTGGTTCTGTGAAGCCAATTTTGGCGCACCAGACCAACGCGCCTTCTTCGCTGTGACGTGTAGCAGGAAGCGTCACCACTAGATGGCGCCATCTCGCACGCAATGGCCTCATACGTAATGGGACGTTAAAGGGAATGTAGAATGTTAATTGTACGACTGTTTTACGAGACATTGTGACACACACACACACACGCACACACGCACGCACGCACGCACGCACGCACGCACGCACGCACGCACGCACGCACGCACGCACGCACGCACGCACGCACGCACGCACACACACACACACACACACACACACACACACACACGCACGCACGCACTCACACACACACACACACACACACACGCACGCACTCACGCACTCACGCACGCACGCACGCACGCACGCACGCACGCACGCACGCACGCACGCACGCACGCACGCACACACACACACACACACACACACACACACACACATTATTAGTAGTTTCGTATTTACAGCATTCCGGTTGGTTAAAAATAATATCCATACACAACACGTTACCTTTCAACTCTTCATATTTTCGAAAATACACGATTTTGCAGTAAAATAAAGTACGCTATTTTTACGACATACATAGAGATCGATTTATTGCAATTAATGATATAATGTTTTTTTTCCGGATTGATCTGTCAAATTCACGATTTGTACATTTTCTGACGGCAAATGTAAGTCTACTACATAAATAATTAATTAGATATATTATGAGATCGAAACATTAAGTGAATTTGTGCATGTTAACTCATTTAACCAATGGCATCGTTTTACACTTCACTTAACTGTGAACATTTGTTGTTACTGATAAATTAATGATAACTATCAAACAGCATAGTCATTATTCATTACGTTGTTTCTATTCCGGTTTGGTAGACCCGGGTCGAAACAACAATTCTTTTTTTGTAAATTGTTGTCATACTTAGAAATAAATTATATATTAGTAATGGCTGTGGCGACACCCGCAGACGAAGCAGGAGTGAAAAAGAACAAATTAAATATTTCTTGTTACTTTATCGACTAGTGCTGGATAACGCATTGACAAATGCATCACCACGGCACACTTTTCAGTGGAGTTTGTTTACAATAAAAGTAGCCTGTAACTAATACTAACATATCGGCGCCACACTAGCTCCTTGCTCGGCTCAACCCGGGCATTGACCATAAGACATAATTTGCTGAACGGTCGCTAGGGCTTGTTTATGTTACGAGACACGACCCTCCATTAGAGCCGACATTGGTGGAATAATTCCGTCGACAGGTGTCGGCATTGTGGAGCGCCAGTGATAGCGCTGTCTCGGATCAAACGCAACCCAACACCCAACAGCGAAAGCATACACGAAAGGTACATTTTTTGTGGGTAACGTTTCAATTTTCACCCAAAAATATGTATGATGTTGATACCACGAAAAGTCTTTTGGGATTCGTCGTTTCAGTATTACGCTTTTGATGCCATGGTCTTTAACAATATTTAACAAGATTGCCACCAAGGCCTAATGGCCCAGACGGCAAGTGGACAAGGAAGCTATTGGCTATTTTAATTGTGCTTTAAACCTATTCACGCTCCCAACATTTACGCAAGCTGTAGATAATTTTTCCATTCATTTATTGTCCTCTGTGATAACGAGTACTTTCTGATATCTACCCTGATCCTTTACTAATGTTATCTCATATCCCCTAGTTCTACAATCTTTCTTGACTAAGAAAAATTGCTCTATTAATATTTTCATTAGTAACATTAGTAAAGGATCGGTGTTGATATCAGTAAGTACTCGTTCTCACAGAGGACAATAAATTAATGGAACAAATTATCTACAGATTGTGTAACTGCTAGCAGAGTGAACGTGTTTAAAAACAAGGTTGACACATGTGGCCTTGGATGGCAGTCTTGTTAAATCTTGTTGAAACTCGGCTAATAGATAATACTTCGTGCATTAAATTTGTTTATGTGCGTTTCTTGCCAATGTCACGGCATGTGACTAACAACTGTACTCAATCCACATTCGAAACTGTGTCAGCCAGATTGTTTTAATGTGCTTACACATATTTGAGTGGCCGAATAATTCTACTGATTGTGATAGATAATACCGTCGATTGCATGGATCTACGCGTCGTGGTTTTTGTTTCACATATGAAATCTGAGAGGAAAACTGCGACAATGCTTATTTAGCGCGGTAGCAGTTGTCATTATTTTTTTGTTTTTAACATTTCTGTTTGTTATATTGGATTGATTTTGTAATCGAGATGTGTTTCCTGTCGTCATATTCCAACTGTCTACGTACAAGTAGAATACATAAGAACTGGATACTATATGAGAACGTGTGCGTGTTATATATATATATATATATATATATATATATATATATATATATATATATATATATATATATATATATATATATATATATATATATATATATATATATATATATATATATATATATATATATATATATATATATATATATATATATATATTATATGGCGGATTTATTATTTACACAAACATATTATGAAATAACCATTTCTATGTACTAATTAACTTAACTTACTATTATTAATTGAATCATGTACATGTGTATATGTGACTGTTGAACTACGCTGACAATATGATTTCACTTTAAATGTTCACGACAAAAGAAATGTTGACAATGGGGCGACTGTAATCCAACTGTGACATCAATGGACGCCGCTGAGGTGCACTCGTAACGGAAGGCCATAATGTTATCTCGCACTGTTATTGAAGACAATAATGACTCCCCTGGCCGCTCGCTCCCTCGTCGGGGACAGATAGCCATCTCTAGGCCTCGTTGTTCCATCCCCTCTGAAACGCCCGGTAGTATCCAGGGATTGCCTTCCTGCCGACTGAATGCCCCGAGCAAAGTCCGTGTCGCTTCGGGACAACGGGTGAGACAGAACCGCCGTGGCGAACATTATGAAGACAAACAGCGGTAGATTTACATAGTACATGTTATGTTGATGTGCCCACCCTTTGAAGTGTGTTGTATGTGCGGTACGCGAGATACACGGGCCTGTATATCATCGCGGATTCTGCCACCGTTTGACAGTGATCTAAACGGGGCTTCTCCGTAGTACTCGACGGAATGACGGATCGTTGCCGCGACCTGCCCACGGGAGGTGATCGGCGAGGACAAGACGATTATGTCAGTCGCTCGTAAACTCGTCAACTGAGCCGGGTATTTCTGCTCGTGTAACACATTGTCAGTGATAGTTTTATCTGTGAGTATTTTCATTTGTTTCTTAAGCTTAATCGTGTCTTAATGGTGTCACCCACGCGTCCAGGCGAACACGAAGAACATAATTTTAAATAAGGTAAGAATAATTTAATAATTCAACATGTTCAATTATTGAACATATTGTATGAAACTTTGAGTAAGTATATTCGAATGCGTTCGCACGTTCACACATACACGCCCGCACACACGCACACACCCACGCATGCATGTATAGCAGGCCCATCCTCAAGTCTTTGGGGGGGGTCGAGCGTACACAACCAACTGGGGATTTCTGTGATGATTCCTGAAAAATTAGTTGAACAAAATTCTCTCAAAAAGGGGGGTTCGTTCAAACCCCTCGAATCCTCCTGAAGACGGGCACGTACAGTGCACACATATACACACATACTGCCAAAACAAATACGTGCACCCGTACATTCCGATGGGATGACTGTGTTGTATATTTCTATGCGGTGTCTACAGTTACACATGTCTTGTACCTCCGCGTGCAGTGAAAACTACAGCAACACGCCAACTAGCACAGTCGAAATACAACTAAAAGTTTGCGGCCGATCTGATACCCTCCTATGTTAAAAATTATAAGAATATAATATTGTATAAATATTTATCTCTTATACTGACCGCAAAACCGCAAACGCGAAGAAGCTCCTGAAACTGCGCGAAGTTATTAACCTTCATATTGTATACTTTAAGTATTGTGTACCTTTAGGTACAAAGTCTGATCATTTGTATCGTAAGATCATGTTATGTAATATACCTTTTTATTTATTTATTCTAGCATCCAGTTGTGGTTAAATGAAGAACACTTTTAAAAATAATTTGGCGTTTGGTTCATTAAAACCATTTGCGCTGTCAAGATGTTAGAATAGATATTGTTTGTAATACATAACATGATTTCACGCTAAGACGATTAGGTGGGAAACATTTTTCGAACCGTTATATCGTAATGATAATTACCATGAAACAAACAAATATTCTTTAAAGTCATTAAAATATTCGGAATATAAAACAGACATTATGCCTCATTGTCATATGACAAGTTTAATTCGATTTTAATTTTGATTAATTATACTATTTTACATAATTTTGAATACTACACATTTTGGAGGTATAAGAAAATTCGTATGAATGTTGTGCCGAAATGTTTTTAAAGTGTAATTATTCCACGAGCTGCTAAATCAACTGTTTTTGTTAAGATTTGTTATTTTTACTCATTTCCAGGAGTTGTTGCTTAAAACAACGAAACATGATTCACCAGACATTAAATCGATTACGCCTGTGTACATTTTTGACGATGTCGTAACCAAACCAGCGTTATCAAAACACGCCTTTCCGAGAATTATGACGGATAATTGTCCGACATCAGTCCGCCTCATTTGAGCGCCCTCTTCTCCGGGCGTTGCTTCCACGCTAGTGGTCGTCCCGGCTCCCTTTCCCGGCGCTGGGAATAGGCGGGAACCGGGAATAGTCATGAGCGGGTGTCGCACCCACATCAGCGAGCGCGAGGGGCTTTGCCCAAGCGGTCGGTTCGCTGGCCCGCAACACAGGTGCCGTGTCAATCAGCCTTAGCGGTGTGCCGGTCGGGCTAATTATACAACATTGTTACTGGGCCGGTGCGACTGTATATAACCACCTGCAGTCGCCGGCGATGTCTCAGTATCGGCCAATCACAGGCTAGATAACGCACGAAAGTCAGCGCTATTCGCGACGACGTCTGGCGGCAAAAAAAAAACGGAAAACATAACGCAGGAAAGCGACTGCGCACTGATTTGTGTAGATGTTTTCTTTTTGCGGGAAAGTTTTCCTGTGAACGTTGTGACTTTGTGACATAACTACTTCGTCGAGGAATCGTCTACGCCAGCCGTCGTCGAAACGGTATATCTCGAACGTTTACCGGAACGATACCGATGTGCGGTTTAGTTGGCGTGAATTTCGACAAAAGTCGTTCTGACTACCAACACAACTGACAGGTAGAACTTTAGTTGTGAATTATTTCGTTCTTTGATCGGTTCTGTTCATTGACAGTTTGAATCGAAGAAACGAACCAAGTGAAACTAAATGCGTTCATCGGAAAGAAAGTGACTAGAACGGTTCCCCGCTGGATCTTAGTCAACAACTTTAAGTAGGTTTAAGATCGGCTAGTGTCAAACAGTTGAGCAAATTTGCATCTTCAAATATCATTTAACAAACGACTGAAGATAAATGCAATTTACGTAACGGCACATTGCTATTGTGAACACAGGTTTTGTGAAAGCTGCTATTGTGAACACTGCTATTGCCGTTTACGGTAAACTTCGCAGAGAGTTCATTGAAACGGCGACGTCGTCTCGTTTAATCTCGAACATTTGGTAAACACAAACACAGCCACCATGGATCGCCTCCTGCGACTGATGTTCAACGTGAAGGAGTTGCGCTTCCGATGTGACGATGATCCGGTCGACCGTCTGAACAAGCGCTACACGGTCAGTCTGCTTCTCATGTTCACAATGGTCGTCACGACGAAGGTCTACGTCGGGGACCCGATCCGGTGCTGGTGTCCGGCCCAGTTCACGGACAGTCACAAACTGTACGCCAACACCATATGTTGGGTGTCCAACACATATTACGTGCCGTTCGACAACCAACTTCCGTTGCCGCAAGAACCGCGCAAGATCATCGGCTACTACCAATGGGTACCGATAATACTGATGATAGAGGCCGTGTTCTGCTATCTTCCCAGCATTCTCTGGAGCATCATGTGGCGTAATTCGGGTCTGAGCGTCGTCAACGTGATGGACGCGGCCAATGCCGGACTGAAAACGTCAAACACGGACGTAAGAGAAAAGACCACGCGCTACATGATCCACCAGCTTGACCGCTACTTGGTGGCGCGAGCCGCCCGTCCGAAGGGCTTCTTACCTCGTCTCAAACACGTCGTCTCGAAGGCCTGCTACGCCCGTGTCGGTGGCTGTTACCTGGCGCTGTCATATCTCTTCATAAAGTTGGTCTATGTTGCCAACGCCGTCGCACAGATATACGTTCTCGACCTGTTCATGGGAAACCGCTTCCGGTTGTACGGCATTGACGTCATCCGGCGGTTCTTCAACGGCTCTGATTGGTCGGTGTCGGAGCGGTTCCCGCGCGTGACGATGTGTGACTTCGAGGTTCGCCACCAGACGGTCAATCACCGCTACATTGTCCAGTGCGTGCTGTCGATCAATCTCTTCAACGAGAAGATCTTCATTGTCGTCTGGTTCTGGCTTGCCCTCGTCGCCATCGTAACATCGCTCGACTTCCTCAAGTGGACGTGGCGTCTGTTCGTCCATCCGTCGCGCATGCGCTACGTGCGCGGCCTCCTGGCGTCGATGAACGAACTGAAGCGTCATCCCGGGGAAGATCTGACGAAGTTCACAAGCGACTACATCAAACGCGACGGGCTGTTCATCATGCGCCTGCTCAGTGACAACATGGGCGACATCGTCGCAGCGGAAGTGCTCAGTGGATTGTGGGAAGTCTTCTGCGCGCACCGGCACACCCAGATAGAAGACGTCGGCGAACGAAAACCTCGGCGGCGGGAGGCGGACGGAGACCGGGACGAGAAGCGGGCAGCCGAAGGTGTCGATCTAGCTAGGCGTGGCAGTCGGACAGAAAACGTTTGAGATGTGATAATTGTTCGTTGTGCAATATCATATCATGATATCATTCAGAAAGGCCTTACTGACATAAATGACTGTTGTTTTCAAATCGACTTGCCTCGCACGAATTGGGTTTGAAACAAATATTTAACCAGTGAGACCAATTTATGATGCGCTTATTTTATAATTATCGAGTTGGCCAGGAGACCAGGGGTTGTCTCGCAAAACTGTTTAAACATTATTTATCCTTTTGTAAATATATGGTTATATAATTTTATATGTAAATATAGTGTGTGTGTGTGTGTGTGTGTGTGTGTGTGTGTGTGCGTGCGTGCCTGCGCGCGTGCTTGCGTGTGTGTTTGTATATGTGTGTGTATATATATATATATATATATATATATATATATATATATATATATATATATATATATATATATATATATATATATATATATATATATATAATTGTGGTTCAGACTCGTAACAGAGAACGCTTTGCTTGGCTGTCAGAGCGATTACGGGACGACTTGGATCGAGAGGCCCGCATGAAGCGAGCGACGGGAGACTGCACTAGCCAGGCTGGTGACGGGGAAGGGGGCGAGAACCCGGACATGTACAGCGGGGAATCGGAGCCGGAGGAAGCCGAGGCGGTCGAGGCGGCGCAGGAGGACGGTTGAGTCGAAGCAAGTACGGCGTGGCCGCGTAACAGAAGTACTAAACCTTGCACTGTTAAGGCTTAGCGCTTGGCTACGTTGAGTTCTGCCCCATTTGCATTCCCGACTACCGCGCAAAAAACATTCCCAGTTGTTACATTAATAACTACCCATTTCGTGCTGCTAACGTGAATTGAAACGACGGTTATACAAACACCGGCCAGCTGTTATACTAAAAACCCAAACTGCCTTATTATGTAATTGGAGACGCCATATTTGCTTGCCGCTTCGACTGAACCGCCCTCCGACGGATACCGGGCGAACTGCCGCCTCGCTTTGTTCAGCTTTGTCCGCTTCACTGGTTGAATCCGTTGATCGTACATCGGGTTGAATATTATGCAGTGTGAACGTTGACATAATAAACAACGTATATGCATATCTAACATTATTCATATATCACTGACAACACGCCTTTCGACTTTTCAGACTGGTTAGCTGTTATCTGGTATCGACACTTGCGAGTATTATATAAGCATCAAGAGTCTGTAGATTATTTGACTTGTTCGAAATATCATTCGTTCATCATATCGAGAAAGCAATATATAACATTTTCACACTGGATGATTTCACAACTTACGACATGTTAAATAACGGCTGAAGCATGATACAGCCAATATATATCACGATATAATAACAAGGTCGCTACTTAGTAGAACGTCACACTGAACCGGCGTTAACTTGGGTTGAGTTGTGGTTTTGTTTTGCAGCCGAGTGGCCTGGAACTGTTGAATCATTCCAGTTTCCGTTGATGTTTGAGATGAATATATCTGGACTGTCGTAGAACACAAACTTGAGAGTTAGAAACCAGCGCGGCAGGGACACTCAATGCAAAACTATTATGTCTATGAATGTTTGATTCCGTATAACATTATGTATGTATATCTGATATATTATTTTGAATAAAACCATGTATCTGTATATGTAATATTTCGAATCATGGTTTCTCTCTTCCTGCGTGACGTCATTACTCAAATAGAATGCAAAGTTGCGTCATCAAATCGATTTTTTTGTCCCGCCTCTATAATACAAGACTATTCACAAGTTAGCCGACCCGACGACCAAATTCAATTATTCCGATGCTTTTAAAAGAATAATACAGTCTTTTTAAAAGTAACTGCGCATTCACACACTACATAGTTGCACATCTACGAACCTGATTCGCGACGGGGTAGATCAATGGAGGATGGGGTTTGAAATATGTTTTGTACCCCCATAAATTTAGGCAATGTCTGTTTTGTTAGAAAATGCGACCACGTTGATTGCGTTCGTTAAAAAAATATACTTTAATTTAAGTTGGCAATAAGCATACCTACAACTCAGTGGCGTATTTTGGGGGAAGGCATTGGGCCATGGATCCCCTTTGGCTTTTTTCGTAGGCTTGGCATCCCGCCCCCCCACTCGGCCTCCCCCTTTGCGAGATCCTAGATACGCCACTACTTAAACTCTTTAATCTAGTTCTAGTTGTAGTTGTTTCCAGCACTCGGCAACGTTCTGTTAACTGACTAGTCCGTATGTCGTGGTTGCTACAATTGTATGGTGTCTCGAGGTCTCATTAAACTAGCCAGCCTTTTATAGAACATTATCGCCAAGCCGACATCAAGGATCGTCTATGTAGTTGGTGCCCGAGTTCCAGAAGACAGTCAAGGACTTCCACAGCAAGCACGGCAACACAAACTACGAAAGTTGGCAAGAATGCTACATGAAAAAGTTCGAGCGGCATCACTCTGACCTCGATGATTCATTATCCCGGAGTTCTGACTGCAACGTCTATAATTATTGCTCTAGTAAATATTATTTAATGGGTTACCCATAATCGTTTGCGAAACGGCAGAGTTCCGGTGCTTTGTAACTGTCCGCAGACAAACGCACGACGTCATATGTTATGATGTCATATATGACGTCACGTAAATTATGCACGAGCTCATGAACTGAAATCGGTTTCGTGCCTTGACAGCGAGTTCTTAGCCTGTCCACGTAAAGTACTGGGTTCATAATCTGTAAATTATTGTGTGTGTTTTGTAAATTACTTCAGATTTCCGTAACTCCTGTATATTCGCTGTCGATAAGTGTGTAATCATGTGAGAAAAAGAAGATAATGCGTGGCACTGAGATTACGCCTGGCCTTAGATCTCCTGGAGTAAATATTGTTTTTAAGTCCGACTAGCAAACCTCCGAACACTTGGCTGTCACAATTCCCGTTCAAATTGATATTGAAAGTACAGATTTGTTTAGCAGATTAAGACAACAATAATAACTAAGTGTCATTGTTTTGCAGTCAGCTAACTGAGACATGCTATACGTGTATTGTGCATTACGAATTCACAGGAAACAACTTCTGGATAACTTGGCACTTGTCTACAATATTTCCACATACGTTTACTTATGACATATTATAACATGTTTACATTTTTACGAAAAAAATTACACGACTGTCACTATCCATCCGAAAAATACACTGTATTTTATTCGATAGTTACCCATGCACCAAACTTTAGTTCCACTCGTTGTAGAGATTTAACTATCTAGATAAATAATAGTTATTATAATATGCAAGTTGAGCCCCGTTTTATAAGTATAACAATGTTAATTTAGACATACTTTGAGAACCAACAGTTAAGAGAATTGAGCATTTTAATGATGCAAAACCCACATCATACGGCGAATCAATTAAAAATGACAATCGTAAATGAATGATATATATATATATATATATATATATATATATACATATACAAGTAGAATATATAAGGACTGGATACTATATAAGAACGTATATATATATATATATATATATATATATATATATATACGTTCTTATATAGTATCCAGTCCTTATATATTCTACTTGTGCGTAGACAGTTGGAATACGACTATATATATATATATATATATATATATATATATATATATATATATATATATATATATATAATTGCGTGTGTGTGTGTGTATTTGTACGTGTGCTTGCTTGCGTGCGTGCGTGCGTGTGTTGCAAGTGCACGTATAGGTACATGTGCCTGTGCCTACGTGTATGCATGCTTACTGTCAACATTATAAATAACATGAAGCAGACATCCTAAGAGTATTAACGCAGCTATGTCCAGGCTTCCGAGAAACTTCATCGCAACGCGGGACCTGTATTGATGTCGTTTTAGACCAAAAACACTTTGATCAGTAGCCAAGCCCCTGCAGCCGGAACAGCGTGTTGGCTAAACGCAGAGCTTGTCCTCAATCTTACTGTATCTCATGGTGCGTCATCTCATAAGCCGGGAGTGGTCCGCCAGCTTACAACCCGTACAACAACCGCTTCAACATACATTGTGGAACCTCGTTATTCCGGACGCCGGAAACCTCGGTATCATTTCTCAATAACTGGATTTCCGACCGCTAATATAATTAGTAATTGTATGATGAATTTATCTCAATGAGGATCTGGATTCACGAGGTTCCACAGTAAATACAACGCAATTTTTGGCACTTTAAGTAACGTATTACGAGAACGTCAAATAAATTGTCATACAATTTATATAGTAACGTTATTATAATTACATTTTGTATTCCGGGTATCGTACTATATAGCGCAGTAACAAATCATTGCAACCCAATTCATTGCAGTAACAAATCATTGCAACACAATTCATTGCAGTAACAAATCATTGCAACCCAATTCATTGCAGTAACAAATCATTGCAACACAATTCATTGCAGTAACAAATCATTGCAACAATTTAAGCGTTTGTGTCTATTTAAATTTGCATTGCTAAGTCAGTATTCATAACATTATGACATGGCTGACGTAATTTTTTTTTATTATTATTGAACAGTGAATTGACACGTCCGCAGGGCGGTTTTGGAACAAATAAACCCAGACAGCTCCAAGTGGGTACATTTAACCCTGTCGACAAATAAATTGTTCACATTGTTCAAATTAAAAGTGCATTTGTGCCAGTAATTATTCGAACCGCCAACAACAGGTAACTGATTTAAGTCAATTAAAGCATTATCAAGTTCACCAAGCATTAATAAACAATTAATGTTCATATTAGATTAATAACGGCTTACGCAGTTTAAAAATTATAATTATAATATTGTTGGCGTTAATGTTATTACATTTCTTTTGGAACACCAGCAGCTTGGCAAGTGTACAGTCAGTTTAGTTGGCGTCTACCTGACGCGCGAGGTTGTTGTTCTAGGAGTCGACTCAGAGGTAAATTACGACGGAGCGTGCGGGCTTTGCCGACGGTATAGCACGCCCGTACACAAATAATCTGGGTGTAGGTCATCGCTGGTGGAGGAGCCAGTATCGCGAGAAGCTAGTGCGTATTTAGCCGGGTGACAGTTTTTAGTATCGCCTAGAAGTGTAAACAGTTAATTCTGTATGTAATAAATGTTTTACTCAATACGATGTAGATCATAATTTATGCAGAACAATATTCCAGAATTGTTGACTGGAGTCTTAGGGGCTGATTCGAATTGCCCATTTACATGACTTGCGATTTGAATTGGAATTCAGAGAGTTGACTCGAGACTTGGCTTGGACTTGGAGTTCATTGACTTGAGACTTGACCTGACTTGGAAGTCAATGACTTGAGACTTGACTTGACTTGCCAGTCTGCAATATCATAGAACAGTAAAGACTGATTCTGCCTACAAAGAAGTGTAGTAACAGAAATACATTTGGTGTTTTAGTTATGCTTAATACAATTATTAACGTTGTATTTGCTGTCACCAAAGCATACGTAACATACATAGTAAATGCAATTATTATTATTATATTTATTGCTACCAAATTGAATGGTGTTTACACAGCGAATAACGTTATTCTTGTGTCACCATTTATTTGCTGTGGATGGAGCCAACATTAACATAATGCTTCAGTTCACAGACATTGCAATTATCATAGCGTTTTAATCCTCACCAACTGGCATGCAGCAGCCATTTTAAACACGAGCCAGTCTCGACTTGTGATGATGTCACGCACTACGAACAACTTGCCGCTGCTCTATGGCTACCCTTCCATTCCACACGGCGTGCCGTTGTCCAAACACGGGTAATGACACACGAACACCGGATGTGTGTTCCAAAAACACACACGTTAAAATCGCTAGTTGCCCGCAGGGTTTGTTTCCCGGAACCGGATTTGTTTTTAGCTAATTACAGAGGATACAATTATGACGGCTTATTTCTGCGATTACATGGACGGTGTCTATATTGACCAAGTGACACAGAACCAAATATATCACGTGGTTGGGTCCAGCAATATGTCCGGTTACTTGTCGGCCATTTGTAATGCTGGAAAATGTGTTGAAATTAATATAAAAATGCACATAGTTTTATGCTTATTATTTACATGTTGCAAAGTGTTTGTGTGTTGGTCAATGTTCTATTTTTGGGTTTACGTTACCATTGCTTCATGTTCCTAACAAATTCCTATTCCATGTCATTACAGGCATTTCTCGAATTATTTGTTGTACGTGATGCTTCAATGAACCGCAACCTGTTGTTTGGTATGCATGATTTTCAAAAATCCTAATTCGGAACAATAGCAAAATAATGGTTAAATTTATATACTTTTGCTTCAGTGGATCCAACATAAATTGTAGGCATCTCCTCGAATATATTAACGTATATTGCCAAATAGAGGACGAACATGGAAACTACGTTGGACAGACATTATCCTGAAAAGGACCATAGAAGTTAATGTTTGTCTTCCATAATTAGTTTCGTATGTGCTGGTTAACGTTCTCCATTATTATGAATGGTTCGTTTATAAACAGTTATATTATAAAATATACATATTGTTATACATAATGTAAACATAAACACGTGATTGTGACCACAATAAGTAAAGTATTGTTAGGTGAAGAGACGGATTATGGTCATTGGACAATTATCTATATAAATGATGTCTCATAATTATGACACAAGTCGTTGCGGTATAACTGTCATTAACCTTCCGGGCGTGAGTCTAATATCGTGGCTTCGCGGACATAACCCTGGCCGACACCTGTTTCTCCAAAGCACAAACCTGAGCTCATTTGCCGACTTATGACGTTGACATAAGATCGGTCTATCGTGCTCAGCATATTTAGGCTACCGAAGTCGGTACTAGTCTGAGTTCGAAGCCACCACCGATATACCAAATGACATATGGCATGTCAGTCCGGATAATGGCAGCTTGGCAGCGATTCAAGAACTTCGTTTACGGACCTTCGCTGCCCGGACGGGATGCTGTTCTGGGTATAGACACCTGTAGAGGTGGAGAGAGGTGACGCGACCTTGCATGGCCCGGCGACGTCATCCCTTGAGCAGAACGAGATATATTTACCCGCGCAGCCACAGCCGTCGACAAACCGCGTCGGACCGGATGCTGCAGTGTTGCCGATACTCAGCAGTCGAGGGTGTCAACAACAAGTCGACATTCGCCGTAGTACGACTAGGAGGGTTATTGGTGCAGCTATAGTGATTTGATTGCGTGTACCGATGAAACAAAAAGTAAAAAACTGTACCGGTGGAACTGTGTCATGTGCCAGTTAAAGGTACGTTAGCGAAAGTTATCTTCTTTGTTTAACTAATACGTGAACATTTACTTTCACTGCGACGCACGTGAAATCAACGTTGTGACAGTTGTGAAAAATGATCATAGAGAAAGGGAAATCTGCACAAAGCCACTGCGAAAACATGTGTTGATTGTACACAGTATAACGCAGCAACATCCGCTGAAGAGCGCAAGCGAGGTTCCTGTGTGCCATTGGAAACTGAAGTCAGCCAGACGAAACAACTGCACCTTCTGATAACATCTGAACATTTGCATAAGCCGTATCATAACACTGGGTGAGTTTTTAGAACGTCTGCGACTGTTCACTGGATGAAACTGTTGGCGAACATAATCGCAGCGCTAAACGTTGGCTTTGGAGTCCCGTGCTTGGTTTTGCGGCAGCCAGCTATAATAACTTTTACTTTTGTCGCTCCACCGAAGTCTGTAAAATATAAATTGTTCAGACTCAAGCTAACGACCTACATTCAGCATCAACGCTTTGAAAGTACTTCACAAGTCGAAATGCAACCGGACATTTCCAGTTCATAGACTTCTGAAGGCGTTGTACATATAAATTACGTAACATCTGCGCCGTTCATGCTCTGCAGAACACAACAGGACAAAGAACCGCATCAAAAATCGGTAACAAGACTGTACAGAAGTATATAACTGAACTCAACTGAGCAGATAGGACAACTCAACAGCCACGATGGAGCGTCTCTTCCGGGTGATGTTCAACGTGACGACACTGCACTTCCGGTGTCACGACGATCCTACAGACCGACTCAACAGACGCTACTCCGTCACAGTCATCCTCTTCTTCACCATGATCGTGTCGACGGCTCAGTACGTCGGAGACCCCATTCGGTGCTGGTGTCCGGCGCAGTTCACGGACAGTCACAAAGGTAGGTGACGCAATGCCACAATAGGGGTTTGCCCCTATCCCCCTTAAATAACACGTTTACACTCGGTTGCATGTTGTCTGTAGCACTATGCAGTTTAACGAAAGCTGCGATTTCTTGTGAGACACGGGTTCGGTGAAAGTGATATTCCATCCCGTAAAGAGTAGATACAAAATACCGTGTACTGTCAGGGCCTAATGAAAGGTATACTTATTGTGCGCTATAAAGCATGTTGCGGCAACTTGTGAGACAGAGGCTCTGTGAAAATGAGATTCCATCCAGTGAAGAGAAGATACCACATACCGTGTACTATTATGGCCTGAAGAGCGGTACACTTATTATACATTTTAAAGCATGTTATGGCAACTTGTGATATATGATCTAAGCGAAAATGGAAAAAGAGTAGCAACAAAATACCGTGTACTATTAGCCCTGAAGAACAGTATAATTATTTCAGCAACATTTTCACATTTATTTTGTAAACGAAACTTCCTAATTTTCCCGAAAGAATTTGTTGTTCTTGTTATAATTATGGTATGGTTTTCATATAGTATTGAGTCTGACCACTACAATTAGTAAAACTATTCATGGAACAAGTATGTTTCATATAAGTAGTACAAACAGTTACGCGACGAGCAGTTTGCGTTTTGGCAGGATACGCTATTTTAACACACGTTTAGTTAGGCTTAATGCAGTGAATGTTCCTCTACAATTGTTACAATAAACGTTGACACTTTCTAAAAAGACTACGGTGTATTTAAATAAAGACTATACTTTTCACGTTTATCTTACCGAAGCATTATTGTTACAGAAACAATTTAATACAATTAGTATAGGTAATTACAAGTTAATAGTAATCCAGATACAACTTAATAACATTAGTGATTACAACAAAACAAGAAACCAAATACATTTTAATAAATTTATAATTACAATTACAGTGTAGATGTTAAGCAAAATATAATAATTACAACTAAACACTAAAACATATACAATATTTTATAGCATTAATAATTACAACTAAAACAATAAAGCAGATACAATTGAATAAAATAAGTAATTACAACTATATAAAAAAACACATCAAACATTTAATAAAAATCAATAATTACAACTTAATTATAAAACATATACAATTTAATAAAGCTAGTAATTATAAATAAATATTAAATCATCTCCAACTTCTCGCAGGTTATACGAACACCATCTGCTGGGTGTCCAACACCTACTACGTTCCGTTCGAGGATCAGATTCCGCTTCAGAACGACCCTCGAGCCGAGATCAGCTACTACCAGTGGGTTCCCATCATCCTTATGTTCCAAGCCCTGCTCTGCTATCTTCCCTGCATCCTCTGGAGTCTCATCTGTCGCAAGTCGGGTTTCAGGTTTGTGAAAGAGACAGTATCAGCAATTGTCTGTATTATTATTATTATTAATATTGTTGTTACTGTTGTTACTGTTATTATTCCCTGACTGTCCCTGCAGACAGTTTCAATACTTGTCTGTATTATTATTATTATTAATATTGTTGTTACTGTTATTATTCCCTGACAGTCCCTGCAGACAGTTTCAATACTTGTCTTGCTCTCTGTATTCTTCTTCTTCTATTTTTTACCTTTTGGGATGTTGGGATGGAGCCACACCACCCCAAATATATCTTGGCATCTCTCCTCCGCCCTCGATTACTTGTGACAGGGATGTGGCAGGGGTCCCACTCTCCCATCTCCCACCTGTTTTGGTGGCCTACCTCCCATCTCCCACCTGTCTTGGTGGCCTACCTCCCATCTCCCACCTGTCTTGGTGGCCTACCTCCCATCTCCCACCTGTTTTGGTGGCCTACCTCCCATCTCCCACCTGTCTTGGTGGCCTACCTCCCATCTCCCACCTGTTTTGGTGGCCTACTTCCATCTCCCACCTGTATCGGTGGCCTACCTCCCATCTCCCACCTGTTTTGGTGGCCTACCTCATAATTCCCACCTATTTGTGGGAGCAATCTCCCATCTCCCACCAATTCTGAGAGTTCAGCTCCCACCTCTTGCCAATCCTACCTCTCACCTCCCACCTATTTTTGAGGCTAACATCCCACCTCCCACCAATTGCTAGGACGAACATCCCACCTCCCACATCCTACCGCACACCCCTCACCTGTTTGTTTTGCTGTTTGTGTAATATACATAGGTTCATACACAACAGCCTGGATACTACTTCGTATGTGTGCTTCAGCAACCTTCATTACCGTTTGTTTTAGTCTTTTAAATATATGTTACACACGCGCATGCATTTCACCGTGTCGTGTGTGTGTGCTTGTGGGTGTGCGTGTGTTGGTGTGTGGTGTGTATGTGTGTGTGTGAGCGTGCGTGCGTGCGTGCGTGCGTACGTGTATATATGTATGTATGTATGTATGTATGTATGTATGTATGTATGTATGTATACAAGCTAATATAATTATGAAGCTATTTCGGCCCACCATCAGCTTCGCGAACTTCATCGACGCTGCTGCGGCCGGCCAACGGACGCCGTACCTCGACAACCGGGAGAAGACGCTGCGATACATGGTCTACCAACTAGACCGCTTCCTGGCAACGCGCGCCAACCGCCTGAGAGACTTAGACTCGCAGCGCCGTCTAGCGAATACTCTGGCGCGACTCCAAAACGGCAGTTACCTGACCCTCGGCTATCTGCTCGTGAAGCTGCTGTACGTGGCGAACGCTGTCGGTCAGTTGTACGTTCTAGACGTGTTCCTGGGTACCAACTTCCATTTCTACGGCATCGATGTGCTGCGTCGCTTCCTGAGCGGCGACGACTGGGCGGCGTCAGAACGCTTCCCGCGGGTGACGCTGTGTGACTTCATCGTTCGCCACCAGGTGGCGACACACCGCTACATCGTCCAGTGTGTGCTGCCGATCAACCTGTTCAACGAGAAGATCTTTATCTTGCTCTGGTTCTGGCTGGTCAGCGTCGCCGCCGTCACCGCTTTCAGCTTCGTCAAGTGGACGTGGCGGTCGCTGTTCTGGCGCCAGATGACGGCGTATGTTCGCCACGAGATGGCGACGCTTCCTGACGAGAAGCACGACGGCGCAGCCGACGCCGTAGACTCGTTCACGAACCGCTGTCTGTGTCGAGACGGCGTCTTCATCCTACATCTGCTACGTGACAACATGGGTAGTATGATCGCTGCCGAGGTTCTCGGGGGACTGTGGGCACGGCATTGTTCCCAGAAAGTGCCGCCCCCGACGCCGCTCAACGGGGGAATCAACCCATTTAGGGAGGACACAGACGCTAGCTCTCTCCCGAAGAAGCCCAAGGACATGGCATAAGTGACAGCTGTCAGACGATGTGTGGTCATCTAGTTAGTTCATCGGGTCGGTAAATTACAATAAACGATGTATATATTGTGAATAATGTGAGTAGACACGTGTGGTTCAGACTAAGACAAGTGTTCGGTCGGAGTTCCACGGGAATTGTGTATGACTGTGTTTTTACAATGTGTGACAATGTGGTACAACGATGTAAGAGAGCATTGTCACCTGGATATATTCTATGCATGTACGTATCGCTCTTTTGCCTTTATATATATATATATATATATATATATATATATATATATATATATATATATATATATATATATATATATATATATATATATATATATATATATATATATATATATATATATATATATATATATATATATATATATATACATATATTCCCTCCCCTCTCTTCCCTCCCGCCCTACCTCCCTCCCTCTCCCTCTCTCCCTCTCTCCCTCACTCTCCCTCTTTCTCTCTCTCTCTCTCTCAACTCCCCTCCCCCCGTCTCGCTTTGTCTATCTCTACCCTTCCCGCCGTCCCTCCAGTCACAACCTATTATGCTATTATTACTATTACTACTACTACTGTAAAAATAGTAATGAATCAAATCAGCTGGATGTTGCGCGGCAGTATAATGAGTGTTACTGTGCTAGGGTTTATCATCAGTTGTATGTTGTTTCAGTTAATCATTCCGTGTTATATAGTTGTGTGCTGTTTGTTTTATTTTCTGGTAGTATGTACTATTAACGGTTGTGTGTTTCTGATGTGTTGCCTATCATGTTAGGCATAATAAAGATCGCCAACAAACGTATGCGTTTTTGTGGACAAATTGTAAATGTAGAAATGTCATTTCATTGTACGCATTAGGCTGGTATGTGATGTTCGTCCTCTAAAACACACAAATATGCTGAGAGGAATACTATTTTGGGCTTCGCAAATTAGTACGCGTTCGTCCATGTTAGTGAGGAGACACGACAGCGTCAACACCCATCCAACTGCTGTGATTCGACACCGTCTCGAGTGTCCACATTAGAGATGTGGTCAGACACTTTGGACATCTGTATTGAATGCAGTATCTAAATGCAACACGATGTTTCATATATATATATATATATATATATATATATATATATATATATATATATATATATATATATATATATATATATATATATATATATATATATATATATATATATATATATATATATATATATATATATATATGAATTATTTTTTAACGCAGTAGTTGAAGATTATAAGATGAAACAACATATATACAGTATGCCTTATCAGGTATTTACACACGGCGAGCGATGAGTCGATTCCCTGTGGTGCCCCACATATATCCATCAACTCTCACGCCACAGTTCTAACATCCGTGGAACATTTGTCTCTGTTCAGTGTAGATTCGTCCCAATCAATCAATCAATCTTCTTTATATTGGCGTCGGCCTTAAAATAACCTGGATTGTTATTGTAGAAACACGATTGGTGGGCGCCATTTGATCACGAAAACTACGCATCTCCGCAGTCTTCCTCGTCAGGCCACTCCATTAACTTGCGCCACGTACGACTCGGGAGAATGCGGAGTCAACCTGCACCCACCCGTTCGCGGAAGCAGGTCTAGCAGGTGTATTCTTAGTCATCAAAGTAGGAGCAAGTGGTGTAATCTCCACATCATGTGACTACACCATCATGGTATCCGAAATAAATGTAACCACCACGACAGCCGACCTGTGGATGTGGTAAACAGAAGTTAGCAGGAATCGTGCATCAAATACGGTCACGTCATGTTTGAAAGAGAGAACGTTACTTGTGAGATGTGTCAAATGCTATGAAATTACATGAAAGAATCCGCCATTAATATGTATTGATAAAACATACCAACGCCCGCATAAGGGTTTGCGGAAACCCTTAGCCTAAATGGATAGGCTGTTCTGTTGCGCGTGCACGTTAACACGAGGTCATTCACTCAGAGTGACGTCACCAGTTGACGGAACGAAAGCTGATTATTAGCAACGTGGAGCGGTCAGCGAAGGACGCTGGTAGAACCACACGCGTGTGTAAGCTTACAACAGGTGGTCAAGGCCGACCAAAGCTGTCCGGAGCCGGCTACTCACGCTACTCATAGGGGTCCGGATTAACGAGTTGTCCGGGTAAACGAATCATACAATTAACTGGAGCGTTTGGAAATTCCAGATGCTGAAGTATTATTATTACTGGCATCCATATTAACGGGGTTCCATAGTATCAATATTAAAAAAATTCTAGGATCACATGAATTTATATAACGCAGTAAACGAACTGTTTGGGCCGAAATACAGATAATATACTGATTGATGAAAGTAGGCATTTAAAACATCTGGAAAGCTACATTTTGCGCTTAGACTTCATCATAGAGTCCATATAATGATATAAATATGCGTGAAATTAATTGTTTATAGCTTTCAGAAAGTAACTTGACTAATTTGGTTCAATAAACAAATGCACGTTGAGACTGTTTATTGGGACTTGAAAATTCGTGCAATGAAGCCGATTACACGCTTGTTACTGTATCGAAGATTCAGACACAACGACGCTCCACGCGGAATAGCTACTGTCTTCGTGTAGGTTGAAAGAGAGAACGTCTGCGATGTGCAGAATTGACGGCTTCTACAGTCGGGTTCAACCAAGCGGCATCTGACACTTCGAGTATTTCCACTGACCCTTCAGCCCACACGTTCGCCTGTGTCGGTTACGCCCTTGATGATGGTGAAACCAGGTGCGATAGGTGTCTCTTTGTGAGGCCAGCCGTGGGAAGGTAGCCAACGTTGTCAGGTCAGGTCACCTTGTCAGGTCAGGTCACCATGTCAGGTCAGGTCACCTTGGTCAATGGTGTTGCGGTCATGATCGGGCAGTTACGAATTCTGAACTGTTTGGTTAGTTCTGTGAGGCGTATAGCGTAAATCCATTGACTCATCAACAGGTGGATTCAGTGGCATACTTGGGGGGGGGGGGAATTGGGCCCTGCCCCACTTTACTTAAATGTCTGATATTTTGTATCTAACCTGTTGCACCACTACTGACGGGTGACTAAGCTGGGCCACGTTTGGCCTCCTCCTTTGCGAGACCCTAGACACGCAACTGGGTGCATTAATTCAGAACGTTACTTAAAGGTGCACGATCTGATTGTTTTTATAATAAAATCATGTTATAAAGTGTAAATTACATAACTACATAACTAAATATACTCTTACATCTTGACAACCCAAATGTGTTTGGATGAACCACCACTCTACAATATAATGTGATTGTTATTTGTTTATGAATATCAATTTGCCATTCAGCTTGCAACGTAAACACGGTGTTCGGGTCGAAACATTCAAACTAAAAAGATAATGGGCAACATATGTGATTAAAGATACCATTTATTCAGCTTCATACCATACAAACATATTTACAACCGTACAAACATTGCAAACAATCTTACGGCCATTTAACAAACATTGAATAAAGCAAAACACATAATATGGTGTCAGGGGCTACCCTACTGGTAGTTATGTAATACAAATATACAGAGCTCCAAATTAAACACATTCTCCAACTGCGTATGAAATATTAAAAGAAGACAACAATAGAACGTAAAAAAATAAAAACATGTTGCTGTGTTGATATAAACAATAACCATTACTAGTGGAATATAACTCTATATTGATTGAAAGAAGTGCAAAGAGTGCATTTGTAGGGTAACCTGGGGCAAAACGGCCCTTTGAGGTAAGACGGCCCCACATCACGTATGCAAAATATAAAACTGAACGTCCCCAAATCTGGCGCAAAATTATGTCAATATCTCTCTCAGCAACACGAAATGACGTAATTAAATCAGTGTATTTTTAACTTTTATAATTACGCACTATTCTATCTAATGATCTAATATTCGCCAATTGTATGGCGCAACTCACTATATAATGGTGTTAATCACGAATTAATTGTTGTCCTGATAACACTATTATTCAGTTGACAGGTAAGACAATACAAAATGGGCAACAATAAGTTGTGCTTTATATACATCGTGTTAAGACACACATTGTGTCTGTGGGGCAAGACGGTCTCTATATGTTACTATCATATTATTTGTAAGTGTACAATTTATTTTCAGGCAATGGTTCATTCGTATAAGCGAAATGCTCCAGTAGGGAGTCATAGACCGTCTTGTCCCAAGAAGGCGGCCATCTTGTCCCAGGGACGGGGCAAGAGGTTTTTTTGGTACCCTTATTAATTTTCAAACGCAACTCAGCAAGGTTATTTGTTTAATGAAAATAATTTGCCAATGGGTAAACCACAAATTAGTCTTTGATATGAACACGTTAAAGACATGTTAGTATAATGCAATGGTGTACCATTTGAGCGTTTTCCTTGGGGGGCTGCCCCAGGTTACCCTACCTAATTTTCACTAAGTTTATATGTTGTTAACCACAAGTTTGGATGTTGAGACACACGATTACTGGAGGGGCAATATCGCACTGTACTATTTCTTCATCGTCTATGGACATATGTGACATATATTCATACATACACCGTAGAATTGCGATACATAATCAGAATTGTTTTTGTAAAAAGAATGTTATGTAATATAAATGTGCATGTACTATTTCAATTCTCACACACTGACCGCCCAAATGTGTTTTAATTAACCACAATCTTAAAGTGTAATTTAACCGTTATCCGTTTATACGTGTGGACCAACCAATAGATCAGCATACGTAGCGACATCTGGTGCATTCCAACTGTATAAATATATGTAGCTATGAGTGCCGTTATATTGGTTGGTGAACAGTTCACCGTGTGGAGCCACTATGCCAGTTAATTGTTGATGAAAGCATTTGTCTCACCTTACCGCGAGTTTCGCAACGTGTCAAGCATTTACAATGTCACTAAGCGCAATGTTGCGCGACAAATCGTAATGAGTAATATTTAGTCCGGGAGCCAATTTCCAAAAGAGACATAGAAACACACACTACACAATTGGTTTGGTTCAACATCCACTACACAATTGGTTTGGTTCAACACACACTACACAATTGGTTTGGTTCAACACACACTACACAATTGGTTTGGTTCAACACACACTACACAATTGGTTTGGTTAAATACACACTACTCAATTGGTTTGGTTCAATACACACTACACAATTGGTTTGGTTCAACACACACTACACAATTGGTTTGGTTCAATACACACTACACAATTGGTTTGGTTCAACACACACTACACAATTGGTTTGGTTCAATACACACTACACAACTGGTTTGGTTCAATATACACTACTCAATTGGTTTGGTTCAATACACACTACACAATTGGTTTGGTTTAATACACACTACTCAATTGGTTTTGTTCAACACACACTACTCAATTGGTTTTGTTCAACACACACTACACAACTGGTTTGGTTCAATACACACTACACAATTGGTTTGGTTCAACACACACTACACAATTGGTTTGGTTCAATACACACTACACAACTGGTTTGGTTCAATATACACTACTCAATTGGTTTGGTTCAATACACACTACACAATTGGTTTGGTTTAATACACTCTACTCAATTGGTTTTGTTCAACACACACTACTCAATTGGTTTTGTTCAACACACACTACATGGCTCGAAGTAGTACACAACCAGCCGGGGATTTCTGGAATGATTTCTGAAAAGTGGTACAGTTAAACGCAATTCTCTCAAAAAGGGGAATTCGTTCGACCCCCTCATGGGGCTGGAATGCCACTATAGCCTACTCGGGGGCTTCTCTGGAACATTTATATAAAGGAATTACCAATGTACAAATGAATTGTGATACCACTAACATTTTACAACCAATTTTCTAATACGGTTGTTGGCGGCCAAATCTTAAAATCGAAGAAGCTTTTCCCTTCAACTCCGATAGCTTAGATTCCTTAATAATTGTTATTAACATGTTGCTGTAGTATTAGTTATTAGTTATTGTATTGCTACTAGACTAGTTAATATATACATGGGATATGTTACGTTAATTTGAAAAATAAACACAAAATCTCATGTAAATATGCATGTCTTCTTTAATATAAAGTAGTTTGTGACTCTGTTTGCCTGTCTGTCTGTCTGTCTGTCTGTCTATCTGTCTGTTTCCTCACATATTCTTCAGTTTAGCACGTGCGGGGCTGAACGGACATAGGCGTACATTAAACATACTCGAAATTCACCCTGAGTTTTGGGTTTTACGGTAAATTAACCAATGTGGGTGTTTGATGTAAATGACGCAACTCAGAACAATAGTTACGTATTATTGTAAGTACAGCTATTTGTGTTTCTGCGATTGTTACGTGGTCTACGTCAAACGTCCACCGAACGCTTCGTGAAACCAGGAGTTGTACATGATTTTTGCTGTGCGAAGATATCATTCCTATTGGCATTGCACTACATACTTGACCGGGTAGTACAAAAAGTAATACTCTCTTGCCTTTTTCTCCAGTGCAACGCCGGGCAACTGAGCTAGTCTATTATATAAAGTAGTGTGTGTGACTCTGTCAGTTTTGTACGTATGTCTGTTCCCTCATATTTGAGAGGAGGGGACCCCTATGTGAGAATGAGTACTTTCTGATATCCAATTTATACTAATCCATCACTAATGTTACTTTGTGTCTTCTAATTCTACTATCTTTAGTAAGTGAGACAAAACATTTCTATCAATATTTTCATACCCATTCAATATCTTCAACAAAATCAATGTGATCACTCTTAATTTCGTCTTCTTTTAGACGTTCTTCGTGACTAAGGTCTCTCAGTTCTGAAAAAAGTGTATGGTCTCCTTTCTGTATACAGTATTCTAAATGAGGCCTAATTATTGCTTTATACATATGTATAATTATCTGTTTTTCCTGACACAGAGGCAGTAAAAAGTGCACATAATCCACGTATTAACTCATTTTAGTATACACATAAATTAAATAAGTTGGTGTAATATTATGTATGTTTTATTTCATGTAGCACATACAATTATTAAAATAAAATGGTTACTACTTAGTTGAATGACCCGTAGACTTAATTACAACAGCACCAAATCAATCGCACTAACTTGCGGATAGTAGACGATATGTCTGCGTTCCTGCCAATCTGTAGTAACTGTCACAAAGCCTGCAGACTGGCGGGCCTGTTCCCTCAGTGTACCTGTGTAGCTCTTCCATTAAATGTATATTGGGCTTTGCACGATATGTTGGATGGTCCTATGATTTTTTATTGGTACCCTATGTTATATTTCTCCTAATCAACTCAATGATTTGATAACCATTTGAAGCGGCAATATCACACTGCTCTGAAACTTTCATATCAACGATTATTATTACTCCTTAAGTCCTTTCCGTTTATGGTAGTACCAACAGTGTCTCCCATTTCATTGTTTACCAGTTCCCGTGTCCTGCATGTAGGCCAAAATTTAATAATATCTACCTTTTTCAGACCATTTCATAAATTTATCTAGATCTTTTTGTAAATTTTGCCTATCTCCATCATATTTAACCTGTCTAAACACTGATGTGTGATCCGCACATTTCAGTACCTTGCTTGTTATAGCATCGTCTAAGTCATTGATGTACCAAACTAAACACTGATTTCTAATTTTAAAATGTCCATCTACTACAAAACGTTTTCTTCTGTCCGTCAGCCATGTTTCTATCCAGTTGATTATCATCCCCAACACCAGGTGGCTTTTAATTTAGCCATCATCAAGACGGACAAAAACACACACAAGTGGACTGATAGGGTAAATTTTACCCGGCATAGCTCTTAAAATGAAAATGTTTGAAATATCTTTTGCAGTAACACTGCACATTATTATTTAGTTATGCATGATTACCAACAAATATCATAAATGTACCTTTCATATTAAGATTGTATCTTCACGCATAAACATTATTTAAGTATAAAAAAATTGTCTACACAAAATAGTAAGTCATTGTGAATAACATAATGGGGGTTAAAATGTATCACTGACTGTTTCTTTTGATAACTTAATCCAACACACACACGCGCACACGCACACGCACACACACACAATAAATACAGGAGGGAAAAAACTGTTATGCCGGGTAAAAAATTATCCGTTGTCCGGGTAAAAAAATTACCCGTTGTAACTCATATTTACACCCTAAATAAAAGCAGAACTACATCAGTTATCTTTCAAATATTTAACTGTCATGAACCAGTTACGTGCTGCACTGCAGCTAAAATTGTAGTTAAGATACTCAAAAAGTACACTAATATACTGTGTCCATTTGTTACTGTTATATAATGTATCCATTGACATGGTCATCTGGTATGGTATGCAGTTAATTATTACTTTGTACATGTTCGTTTTTCAGTTCATGGACGTACAACATCAGTTGATGCACAATTATCACATCTTGTGTTATCTCCTTCTACGAGTGAGCGGCGTATACAGTGTACGAGTGAGCAGGGTATACAGCGACAGCCCGTGTACGAGTGAGCAGGGTATACAGCGACAGCCCGTGTACGAGTGAGCAGGGTATACAGCGACAGCCCGTGTACGAGTGAGCAGGGTGTACAGCGACAGCCCGTGTACAAGTGAGCAGGGTATACAGCGACAGCCCGTGTACGAGTAAGCAGGGTAAACAGCGACAGCCCGTGTACGAGTGAGCAGGGTATACAGCGCCAGCCCTTGTACGAGTGAGCAGGGTAAACAGCGACAGCCCATGTACGAGTAAGCAGGGTGTACAGCGACAGCCCGTGTACGAGTAAGCAGGGTATACAGCGACAGCCCGTGTACGAGTGAGCAGGGTATACAGCGACAGCCCATGTACGAGTAAGCAGGGTATACAGCGACAGCCCGTGTACGAGTAAGCAGGGTATACAGCAGGCGAATTTGAATGTAGCCATCCGCCTGCTCACGAACAAGCTGTTTCAGAAACTTCCGGCGGCACCCTCTGGTGTGAATTTTAGCGGCCATCAACAACTGTGTCTGACGAAGCGGAACTCTTGAATCACAGCAGCCCAAAAATAAGCCTGACCAAGCGGAACTATCCAGTCTCAACATCCTCCCCCATCTGACGAAGTGGAACTCTTAAGTCTCTGTGGCCCCAAATATTATTATACGAAGCAGAACTCATGAGACTCAGAGGCCCCAAGAAAATTTTCTGACGAGGCGGAACTCTCTCAGCGGCACAACATTGTCTGATGAAGCGGAACTGTTCCGCTTCAGGGCCCCAAAAATAATGTGTCTGACGAACTCTTTGGCATCAGCGACCATCAACAATTGTTTCTGACGAAGCGGAACTTTTCAGTATCAACGGCCCCAAACTGTATCTGACGAAGCGTCTGCCCCCTCAAATATCTTCTTTAGACGAAGCGGAAGTCTCAGCGGAGGAGAGCGAACAAACCCAATGCCCATCACCTCACAACCTACGGGCCGGGGGGGAGGAGGGGGTTAGTGGTATTTCACAGGTCGGATCATGCCCTTGAAAAATTCCAAGTTACCACCTTTTCATTTTTTATTTACCAGTTATGCAAAACGAAAACCACGCATAATAATAGTTAATTGGCGAAATAAATTTCCGAAATATGCATTTAACACCGAAATCAATGGAGAAACGATGCGATCACAGGTGTACTGAAGAAGATCAAATTGACCTTATTGTTCTAAGGGTTCAACCAAGTTGGTCATAGCTATTTGCAATACTTTTCAACGTATTTCCAAAAACTAAAAAAGTATTGCGCCCATGATGGGAGGGGGATTTGTCTAAGTTGCATGGGAGGGCTTTTGACCGGGAACATATGTACACATCGCAAACCTACCCGAGTTATGTCCACATTAGCTTTCAAGGATCTGACTTTTGAAACAATTTGTAACATTTGAGTCGTATCAACATGCGCGTGTCATTGCCCGGAGTTGGGCGTGTGTCAGTCAGAAGCAATAGACAAAATCATATTTTTAGACGAACTCCGTGAATGTCGGTGAACATATTCATGCGCATTTCCGGTGAGAATCCCCCGCAAACACCTGTTTTACGATTGCATTATAATATTACTTGTTATATTTACTAAAATAACTTCTAGCGAACAACGCTGCGTGGTTGGTATTCTAGAATGGCAAGGTGTATTTATTGACGTTTCAACACATGCAAATCGTAGATCAGCGCATCAAATACGGCAGCTTGGATGACGCAACCACACCTGTTTATAGTACATGGCCGCTGATTTCGAGACAGCGACGACGCACTGTGGTAGACCATAGGTGATTACGGAGCGACCACGCAGTCAGATCATATCAACAGCGACGTTTGGTTGCTCTCGACCAGAGACGATAAAACAAGCCGCGTTATCAGGCCGACACCTGGCGATACGATGGTGATGAAAGGGTCACCGGCAGTCGCTAGGTGGCTACGACAGGTTAGCGCGTTGGCGCAATCGCTAAATCGCCTGACGACTGCAACGGAATTGAACCTTGACGCCTAACGAGGCGGGTTATCAAGCAATTTTAGCTGGCGATAAGACTTGTCGATCCGGTCGACGCATATAACTGACGTGATGCATCTACGCGCCGATAGCATCCAACGCAACGGCGCGCAGTGTTTACATATATTGAGCGATGTTACGTTCTACGACTGTGTCTGTGACGCCGAGTGCGCCGTCTTTGATGTTGCACTGAATGCGAAGATTTAGATTTTATGCAAACCGGTCGTTGAAAATATGCAATTTAGATAAGATAACACTAGACAAGTCGCCATTTGAAGTTTCTGAAACCTTTTGCCTCTGACATCCTCCTCTTCTTTTCCATCTTCAGTTGAATTTTCTGCCATGTGACAGGTTCATCGCCATGTTAACTTGCTCTTCTTCATGTCCAGTATTTAACCTTTTTCTGCATTTCTTCATAGTTATTTCCTTCTTTTAGTCTAACCAATAAACCCATTCGTTTCATTTCCCTCCCTCCTTCTACTGCGACCTTCAAACATCTTTCACCAGTAATCAGTTTCTTTTTCATAACCTCCATAGGTTTCTTTCTTTCCGTTCCATTCTTGTTCTCTCGGTTCTCCATATCCACAACTGAAAGTTTTCCAAGTGTTAGGTGTCCAGGTCCCTCCGGCATATGTGTTTCTTGTTTTAAATAAAAAACACCTTATATTTAGTACACTACCTTACATAAAATCGCCGAATTGACGAACTCGTTGTAGAACGTCGTAGACATTCTAAACGTATACACACACGCACGCACGCACGCACGCACGCACGCACGCACGCACGCGCACGCACGAACACACACACACAAACACACATACACTTCATATAATATAATACTTCATATCATATAATATATATATATATATATATATTATATGATATATATTAATATATATAATACATTCGCACGCCCACCTAACTCATATAGTAAAACATCGCTAAATTTACAGAATTAATGGAATTCACGACGTTGTAATGTGGATCGATATAGACATTCGCGCGCCTGTCTACATCACTAGAACACCAGAGAAAAATAAGGGGGTTCGGTGTCCATGACAGGTGGCTCTTATGCTGAGAAATTATTACTTGTCTACATTCACCGTGAAGTTGCACTTGAACAATAAACCCCGTTGGCCTATTGAATACGATACCTTGCATGATTTTTTTATCGAACCGATTCAAATATTTGACAGAAACCTGGTTTTCATTAACCGTCACGATTTGGCAATCCAATCCCACTTCTTAGCGGGAGCAATTACCTGTCGTTCCTTCCAACTGAGTCGACATGCCGTCTTCATAAGTACCCGACCGTGCACCTGTGACGAATCAATGACAACATGTAGCAACCGCCTGCTATCGTGCCGATAAGATTAATACAGACACGCGCCACCGCAGCCACGTCTTCACCCCCGGGGCGGCACCCCGGTGAACCTCTAGTTGCTGCTGTGCTGAACAACACTATTTGGTCAGTGTCCAGCCGAGCGAGAGCCCTGGCCGTTGTAGCAACCGAGCGGACGCTACCCTGCCTCGCATGTGGCGTCAATCAGGCGCTTGTTGCTAGGTGACGTAATACAAACACAGCGCGTTCAATCACGCGCGTTGCCAAGTGACGCAACACAACATGGCGCCCGTTTGGCGACTGCGAGTCGCTTTTGTTTTTCATCATTCGCTTGTTGGCATTTTAAGACATTACACGGTTATAAATACACGCTAATGGTATTAAAAGTCTATCGGAGGAAGCAAAATGTGTTGGAGGTCGAACGAATGCATTATTAAATGGATATGACCTTGTATTAAATGGATACTAGCGCGTATAATTATGATGGATTGACATTTACGAAAATACTGAACAAGAAAATAATTTTACAGTAATAATTTTTTTACTCTATTTTGAATTTTTTTTGGTACTGTTGTCCATAGTTGTTTATATAAAATGTGTAGAAATTATATTGGACAACGTACGTAGCATTTCTGGTGCCTGTTTCTTCACATCTGTGAATGTTTCTTGTCAACCCAAATTTAATGGTACTAGTAATGGCTGACGTTTTTTTGGGAAAGGAAATTTGAGAAAAATAGTAATAATTATCCCCCCAATCCTGGGAGACCGGAACTCAGAGGCGGAGCAAACCAGAATCATTAAGATTGATATCGTGAACTAGGACGCGCGGGAGTTCTCGTCAGAGCGAGAGACCATCGAGGATTTAGGGAGGAAACGCAATTTAGAAAATATACGTCTTGACATTTTCCCACGGAATTTAGTTAGAGTTTCGGATGATTTTAAGATGATGGGGAGTTTGTTCCAGATTTCGGGCACAACTACAGAGAAAGCGCATTTGCCAAGGTTGAGCTTAGTTCTGAAAACAAAAAACGTTATTGTTAGAGAGATTATCTGAGCTGCTTGGGGATGTATGAAAAATGCAGGAGGCTAGCAAAATAGGGCGGATGTTGTGTAGATAGAGCACGATATATTTAAGAGTGAACAGTTTGAATTTAATTCGATATGTAACCAGGGAGGGATGGATGGGTTTGGTCTCATCTTAACCTCCTCGTCCCCAGGGTTGTTAAACCATATTATTTTAGGCGGTCTTCATAACTAACGCGCCACCTGGCGTCAGAATGGGTGGGGGTGTGTGTCCACGGCACTCCGCCGCCGAGCTGGGGTTGGCACTGAGCGGATGGAAGAAGGAAGGAACGGAGAAGGGATGGGGGGAAGGAAGGAAAAGGAAGGAAGGGACTTTTGGAGAGAAATACAGATATGAGAACCTGGCAAATTGAACATTTACGACGATCGGTGTTCGGTCGCTCGTAGAACGCTAATGCAAGTAGACGTTATTTTTGCACAATACCCCGCTGAGCAACGTTAATGTGCAATAAATTTAATATAATTTCTAGAAATGTCCGAACACGTGTATTCTTTCAGCAAATGTGACGTGTCGTTGGTAAAATGATGTTTGGCAGAAATCACCTGCGCTGATCGGATATGGAGAAATAATCAAATATACCCAGGATTTGGCGTAAAACAGACGCTGTCTTCGACGTACATTTCCCCTGTCGATAGTGCGTAGTGATTAGCTTTGCTGTATTGTTGTTGTCAGATAGGAACACGACGACGACGACGACGACGACGACGACGACGACGACGACGACGACGACGACGACGACGACGACGACGACGACGACGACGACGACGACGACGACGACGACGACGACGACGACGACGACGACGAGACGGCCAAAATCCCCAACCAGAAATTAGGTTTATATGCGCATTTTGCTATGGCGGCAGTAGCGACAGCACGGGGTGTTTTTAATGCCAACCTGGCGTTAGACGGGCGGGAGGGGGGGCTGAGGGGTGAGGGCGGGGATCCACGGCACTCCGCCGACTGGTTGGAGTTGGCGCGTTACTGTCGGGTGTTGTACTATGCACGCGCGCGCGCACGCACACACGCACGCACGGCGCGTTTTATTTCGTTCTTCTGTCAGTCAAATCATGTGGATGAATGACGTGAATGCAGAAACAAGGAATAGCATTCATTGGATATTATTGTTATTTAGGCAATAACACACGAGTGTCACCAGCCATAATCACTCTTGCCTCCGGCACTGATATTATTATGTGGCTGGTAACACTCTCGTAACGTCAACAAACAGTATGTTTTTTCCGTTATATAACGGCAAATTAACACTTGAGCTTACTTTTTCCACTTCTTACATTTGTAAATACGCCGGTTTCACGAACTGATGCCGACGTTTGACGCAGATTACGTAAATCAGAACAATACCAGAAAACACGCAAAGCGTTCGAGCATTAGCGCGTCAGTGGGCGTGCTCGGTTCAAAATGATTCAAACGTCAGCTGGATTCTTAGAACGAGGCAGCCGTGTGTTATCTGAGTTGATAAATCACGGTAAAATACTGTTTACCAATCAGGTGGTCTTATTACCGTGACATATCCATCCAGATAGTGCACGGCTGCCTCGTTCTGAAAATCCTATGTTAAACATGCGTTAGTCCAGTGGAAATCAGCACGGCTAGCCGTTGCATAATATCCGATATAACTTGTATAGCAATATATTATCTTCTGATCACTTTTGTTGATCGACGGACTATATGTGAGATGCTAATTTTACTCCCGTGCTATAACGTATATCTCCAGTCCCATTGTGTATTAATGAAAGCTTATTTCCTCCATTTCGTCCCATTTCGTTCCTTCGATGCTTCCATCTTGCATCGTTCACCATTTTATTACCGTCGTAATTTCCGAGATGTTTTCCAAGCTCTGCTCGTATATACAGAACAATTTCAGCGACACAGCAGCATATATTTAACGGGGTCGTAAAAGAGGCGCCACCTGAAAAGCGAGCGATTCCACGGGGAAGATAGTTTGGTTTTATTCAAGAGATTTCTTATCGTCACCAGAATGCATCCCCGTAAAACTCAATAGAAACCGCTTCTCGTGCGTAGGTGCTAAGTACGAATCGTACTTTATGTGCCGGGCTCAGTATGCCTAAGAAAGGGCACGCGTGGATCGATATTGTAATGGTTGAGCAAATTGTCACGACCCGAAGATATTTCGACAAATAGCAGTTTATGATTTATTTAGGTATCGACATTTAAAAAATTTATATCAGAAAAGAAAGAAACATGAGAAATCATAAAACAGTATACACTGTTATGGTGCAATGAAAATACGTACGTTCAATACGCGTTAGCATAGACGTGAGATGGTCGAACGCTTTGCGTGTTTTCTGTGATCGCTGTGATTTACGTAATCTGTGTCAAACGTCCGCATCAGTTACTTCGAACGGTAGGATTGCTTCGTAAAACCTGCCCAGCAGCATATCTACAAATGTAGGAAGCAAAAAAGTATGCCCAAGTGTTAATTTGTTAAATATAACGGGAATAAAAATACTGTTTGTTGGTGTCACTCGAGTGTCACCGCGATATAACACCACGAGTGTCTCCGGCACTCGTATTGTTATCTGGCTGGTAACACTCGAGTGACATCAACAAAGAGTGTATTATTCCCTAGATACCGTTGACTCGTGTTTACGACATTATCGCTCCACAAAGACGTCGCTCAGAATACTCCTGTCGCCAGACGTGACGATTACGCCCCAACGTGCAGCTAATTTCGCCCAAGTCACCGCCAGTTCGAGCCGGTAGCGTTCAAGAGCACATCGTCTCCGTAAGCCGAGGACCGGTGACAGACAACGGAAGATTAGCGACAAGTTGTTGTGGCTGGGACGGTCGGCGAGGGACAAGAACAGTCTCCCATTCGGCCATAATGTCTTCCTGAAGATTGAAATGTTGTCTACTGACTTCCATTTTCTGGACGGCAAGGGCTATGCTGGTTATGATGCAGACTGTAAGTTTACATCATCGGGATGTCTTCTAGAAGATTGTAATGTCGTCTGGGTTGGACGTTGTTCATCTACAACGCCATGACGTCTTCTTGACGATTGAAATGTTGTTGCAACATCATGACGTCTTCCTGACGACTGAAATGTTGTTGCAACATCATGACGTCTTCTTGATGATTGAAATGTTGTTGCAACATCGTGACGTCTTCTTGAAGATTAAAATGTTGTTGCAACATTGTGACGTCTTCTTGACGATTGAAACGTTGTTGCAACATCGTGACGTCTTCTTGACGATTGAAATGTTGTTGCAATATCGTGACGTCTTCTTGACGATTGAAATGTTGCAACATCATGATGTCTTCTTGAAGATTGAAATGTCGTCTGCTGGCGGCAAGGTGGCAAGGACTACACTCGTTACGATGGAGACAATATAGTTTTTTTTTATATTATATTATTTTGATTTGTGTCATAAAGTATACTGTATTTCAGTTTAATTACTTTGTACATTTATATAGCCATGGTGTATTCCTGAAGATTGAGATGTCATTACAACACCGCGATGTTTTACAGCAGATTGAAAGTCTGCTGACTTCCGTTTTCTGGGCAGCAAGGTCTACACTGATTGTGACGATACTGCAATTTTCAACACAGCGGGAGTTGCGACGTATTGATTGTCAGCCGAGAGCATGTTAATTTGTCAATTGACAAACGTGAAGACGGTTCGTTAATGACTTGCATCGTTTGCTTTTCAGGATCGCATGTTGACATTTTTGAACTGGCAGTTGCGTACAAGACCTTAAAAGAGGACGCCTCGTACATCAATCGTAGCCCGGGGCTGGTCGCTTAATGACCGACCAACGCCCCGTTGTTCTTTTAGGGGGAAACTCGTGGAGTTTTATGCTGCATGTATACAACACCCGTGCAATTGTATAACGTACCTGCCTATTGTTTTAATTACAATGTATAAGTAAATGCACGACTTAGCGCTTGAATATACACACATATCTATGTGTATGAATGTATGTATGAATGTATGTATGTATGTATGTATGTATGTATGTATGTATGTATGTATGTATGTATAGACAATAGACAATAGACAATAACTGTTATTTCCCTACGACCCCTTGCGGAGTATGAGAGAAGTTTCTCTCTACAGTACATTTTAGTAGAACATCTAGTTACAGTACATAGGACATATATTGTATAAAACATATTTACAATATGTAAATCATCTAGTTACAGTGCATAATACATCTAGTGTCATTATTGGATAAAGTATTTTCTATATAATCAGTACATGCAATTTAGGTAATGTAAAATAAAATAAACTATGTATATATTGCACAATTTGAACTAAAGTAAGTAATAATATGAACAGTAAATTAACTATGAGCTACAATTTTGCTTCTACGCAATTCACTGTTTTAGTAAGGCATTTTGTTAATTAGACAAACTTTGTCATTATTATTTTAATAAATCTTGACAGATCTGTCAGCTGTTTCACATTGTGTACATTGAACAGCTGGTTCATTTTCAGAGTATTAGGTCTGATTCTGAAGTATTTTTTTATGTATTTCGATCTTTCTTCCATTAGAGATGGACATACAAGTACATAATGATATTCGTCACCTTGGTCCCCAGTGTTGCATAAGTTACATAGCCTCTGGGCATTTCCAGGGAGATAACGACCAACAGAAATAGGTAATTTGTGATTTCCACAGCGAAATTTACATAAATTAAATCTGTCAGTTGGGCTCAAATATGTTAAATACTTCTCGAAACCTACTTCATTTTTGAATATTCTGTAATTTGAACATAGCCTATTTGCATGAATTTCACTGTGCCATGTTTGTATGTTAATATCTTTCATCTTGAGTTCCAAGTTATGCTTCAACCATTTTATATTTACTATACTATGGTCATGCCACATGTTAGTTAGTCCACATCCATCAATGATACTCTTAATTTTTATAATCCATTTTGATTTAAAATCACCTGTGTCATGGAGACTTTTCATAAGCCTGAACATAACATTAGATAGCTTGCTTTGTTTGCCGTCAATTATATGTATCCAGAAGTTTATCATTCTCTTTTCTATAACTGCTGTCACATTTTGTCTGCCAACTTCTCCATATACCATACAATTTGCTGTGCTCCTATTCAGTTTTAATAGACTTTTCAAGAATTTTCTATGGAATCTCTCAATCTGGTCTAGATTTTGAAAACCCCATATTTCACAACCGTATAGTAAAATTGGCATTATAAGCTGGTCAAACAGCTCACACTGTATGTCTATAGGTAAATCTAGCTTCCTCGCTTTAGTTGTGAGGTTGAACATTGCACGCCTAGCTTGATTAACTTGTTTCGTTATGGCTTTGTTAAACAGTCCATTATAGTTTAGATTGGTTCCCAAGTATATGTAACTATCAGTTACCTCTAGTTTATTTTGCCCAAACAAGAAGTCTGGGTGTGATCTGACCTTTCCACGTGAGAAAATAATTACCTTCGTTTTACTGGTATTAACAGTTAGGTGTCATGTTTGGCAATAATCACATGCAGCATTTAAGGCAGACTGCAAATCTTCAGGTGTTTCTGCCATAACAATAGTATCATCAGCATAGAGTAAAACATACATTTTCAAGAAAACTTCTACATCATCATCACAAAGGTTGTTATGAATTTCACCAGTCAGCATGTCAAGTCCCTTGTAATTACGGCTAACTGAATGTTCAAAATCATTAAGGTAAATAGCAAATAACAAAGGAGACAAGTTTTCTCCTTGCCGCACACCAACTTCACATGAAAAGAAATCTGACAGGGCCTGGCACTGTTTTACACATGACTTAGCATTTTCATACATGTTGTATATAACCTTCAACACATTGCCATTAATACAACAAGCAATTAGCTTGGACCACAGTGAGGATCTGTCTACTAGATCAAATGCTTTTTTATAATCGATGAAGGCACAATAAAGCCTTTTGCGACGAGTCAAATAAAATTCAACCAATGAGTGTAAAGCAAATATATGATCAAGGGTAGAATACCCCTCTCCTCTCTGAACCCTGCCTGTTCTTCACCTATGATACTTGCTTCATCTAGGTATGTTGTCAGTCTCGTATTAATGGAGGCTGTAAACAACTTGCCTATGCAGCTTAATAATGTAATGCCACGATAGTTGTCTGGGTCATCTATTGACCCCTTCTTTTTGTAAATGGGCTTAATGATCCCAATGCACCAGTCAGTTGGCACAATGCCAGATAATAGAACTAGATTAAACATTTTAACAATAAGTACAATTAGTTCTGTGGGGCTGTTTTTCAAGTACTCATTTATAACATTATCAATACCACATGCCTTTTTGTTTTTAAGTTTTTTAATTAAAGTTACTACTTCATCTTGTGTGAATGGTCTATTTATGTGTTCATTGATTGACTGCATAATCTTTCCTGTATCAAAAGGTATCTCACTATCCACTGTGGCTGTTTCACTTTCAGGTTTTTCACCAAGTTTTTCAAAGTGGATCCTAAATGTATCCAGTGAAATATGTCCACATTTTTCTTTGCTGTTACTTGCTTTATTAAGTATGTCCCAGTATTCTGCAGGCTTACTATGTTTTAGATTTCGCAAGTTTTGGTGCAATTGTTTATAGTAACATTTTGATGTTTTTTTGATAAAGCGTTTATAGCCACTGGCCATTTCTCTTAGCTCTACTTTAGAGCTATGCATGTATGTATGTAAGTATGCATGTAATTATGTATGTAGGCCTTATGTATATATGTATGTATGTACTTACGTATGTACTTACGCACGCACGCACGCACACATACATTCTGCAATCATGTTTATCCAAAGGCTTTGAAATTGCCTAATTTACGTGGTCTGAATAATCATTAATTTTTGAAGAACATGTTTAAGTAACCAAAACATCTAAAGTTGGTGACATTGCTAACAGAATATAGCTACCTGCCTACACCAAGCACAGTGTCCAATGGTGCTGAAACAATCTCGTCGTTCTAATGTCGCCGAACTGCGTTTCCGGGAAAATGCTACATTTAGACCCACTAAATCTCGCTGCCGTTGTTTCGAGTCCTGGGGGATGGGCGCGCAGTGAACTGTCATTCGGTCTGTAATTAGCAATCTTAATTAACAGCAGTAATGAACACAAAACCGACGGCGGGGTTCTAAATATGGCAACAGCGTAACGCTGGGGTCTGACGAAGTGATCTCCTCCACTCCCGCAAGATTAACAGGAGTTCAATGTCGGCAACGTAGTAATTTTTCTTGGCAGTAAAATGGACCATCACCGAGATACGCTGTATTTGCAGCGCCGAATATTTCTCAAAACAAGAAATCAAGCCTCGTTTTAGTTGATCATACCCAGAACAGCGGAGTAATAAAATACCACTTTTGGTAATAAAAGCATTTATATTTGTATAATGTGAAACTTTATACATTTAATGTTTTGTGTATTGTTGTTATCTGAACCATTCGTAGCAGGTATATAAGCCTACACGAAAAAATGAACTGCGTCGTCATACCACTATAGAGATGTAGGAGGGTATTTACGCGATGTTAGTTAATCGCCGGTAGATATTTACTTGTGAATAACTGTTCTAACCATTGGTTGGCTATCGATGGAATGCGCATTACCTATTTAAAATGTTGATCCTTGCATGACACTATGCCGAGATGTTTTTGTCATAGTGCAACTTCTATTAAACAAATGTCACAAAACGTCAATCTCGGTGAACGTAAACAACAGTCGTTGTTTTTTTGCAATCCGGCGCGGGTGACGTCACGTCTTTATTTATAGATGTTCGCGTCATCGCAAATATCAAATTTAGGCTTCAGCTTTTGTAGTTAATTTGCGTTCTTTGTGTTCTTGTTGTTTCCAGCATTTAGCAACGTTCAGTTAACTGACTAGTCTGTATGTTGTGGTCACTAAAGTGTATGGTGTTTCGAGGTCTCATTCAACTAGTCAGCCTTTTACAGAACATTATCGCCATGTCGACCTTTATATGTTGGCATTGAGGGTGGTCACTGCCAGGGTGCATGTCGTCCTCGGTGGTTCTTTTACGTCCCCAATTAAATGAGATGGGACCGACATCAACGTGATCATCCGAGTCACCAATGTTGAGTCTCGAGAGCCAGGCTTTTACACCAAACATGCCCATGCCTGGTAAGGGTCTTGAATTCAGAACTCTCTCTCTCTCTCTCTCTCTCTCTCTCTCTCTCTCTCTCTCTCTCTCTCTCTCTCTCTCTCGCTCTCTCTCTCTCTCTCTCTCTCTGTCTCTGTCTCTGTCTCTGTCTCTCTCTCTCTCTCTCTCTCTCTCTCTCTCTCTCTCTCTCTCTCTCTCTCTCTCTCTCTCTCTCTCTCTCTCTCTCTCTCTCTCTCTGTCTCTGTCTCTTTCTCTGTCTCTGTCTCTGTCTCTCTCTGTCTGTCTCTCTCTGTCTGTCTGTCTGTCTGTCTGTCTGTCTGTCTCTCTCTCTCTCTCTCTCTCTCTATACAATCTCTTCTAAATACATTACATCGTCCAATATAAACAGTTTGGAACAATTGCTAATTCATATTGTTGTTCTGCAAACAAGTTATTCCATGGCATGTTGCAATGTGACTTAACTAAACTATTTTTCACAAATCACGCTATTTCTCTTCCTAAAATTCCTCCAATACGATACGCTCCTGCTTTTCGGTTCTTTATTTTCGGGAATCACAATGTTACCCGTTCAACTGTTCTGTTCAGTCGCCATAAAACATTCGCCCTTATGACGAAGAAAAGCTACGGGATTCAACATTACAAGTAAAGCATCCAATTTGACAAATGCATTTAAAAAACAAAAATAATAAAATTTGCAAGGTATGCTTCCTCTACTTTTATAATTGACAATTGACGTTTTTCGACATTTGACAAGCAAATCAAATATTGCATTCCTTCTGTGTTTATAACTTTGTTATAGTAGGACGCGGTGGCGACTGTGAGAAGGTCGGATCTCAATTGAGAGAACCAGAAAACTTTGGAAATTTCCTGCATTCCACGTGGCTGAATTCTTCCCAGAGAAGTTGAGTTGGTGTTGGAATGAACAGATCTGTCAGGGGGGGTGAAGTGTAAATTTGAATGGTCATAAGGATTGGATATCGCGCTATATTCGTACGTTTACCATTACAAAACGTAAACGACACGTGCAAGGGGCTGACCCACGCGTGAACGCCTGCTTCACGTCGCATGTTTCACTTTGATTCACACGGCACTCGCTAGAGTTGGACTGACGCGACCGAGATAGGTATACTCTCTCAAACGGCCGAGACAGGTATACTCTCTCAAACGGCCGAGACAACTATACTCACTCAAACGGCCGACACAGGTTTACTCTCTCAAACGGCCGAGACAGCTATACTCTCTCAAACGGCCGAGACAGGTATACTCTCTCAAACGGCCGAGACAGCTATACTCTCTCAAACGGCCGAGACAGGTTTACTCTCTCAAACGGCCGAGACAGGTATACTCTCTCTAACGGTCGAGACAGGTATACTCTCTCAAACGGCCGAGACAGGTTTACTCTCTCAAAAGGCCGAGACAGCTATACTCTCTCAAACGGCCGAGACAGGTATACTCTCTCAAACGGCCGAGACAGGTATACTCTCTCAAACGGCCGAGACAGGTATACTCTCTCAAACGGCCGAGACAGGTATACTCTCTCAAACGGACGAGACAGGTTTATTCTCTCAAACGGCCGAGACAGGTATACTCTCTCAAACGGCCGAGATAGGTATACTCTCTCAAACGGCCGAGACAGGTATACTCTCTCAAACGGCCGAGACAGGTATACTCTCTCAAACGGCCGAGACAGGTATACTCTCTCAAACGGACGACACAGGTATACTCTCTCAAACGGCCGAGACAGGTATACTCTCTCAAACGGCCGAGACAGGTATACTCTCTCAAACGGCCGAGATAGGTATACTCTCTCAAACGGCCGAGACAGGTATACTCTCTCAAACGGCCAAGATAGGTATACTCTCTCTAACGGTCGAGACAGGTATACTCTCTCAAACGGCCGAGATAGGTATACTCTCTCTAACGGCCGAGATAGGTATACTCTCTCTAACGGCCGAGATAGGTATACTCTCTCTAACGGCCGAGACAGGTATACTCTCTCAAACGGCCGAGATAGGTATACTCTCTCTAACGGCCGAGATAGGTATACTCACTCAAACGGCCGAGACAGGTATACTCTCTCAAACGGCCGAGATAGGTATACTCTCTCAAACGGACGAGATAGGTATACTCTCTCTAACGGCCGAGACAGGTTTACTCTCTCAAACGGCCGAGAAGCCTTCACCGTAGTAGATGTAGTAGGCTGATGCATTAGTCATGAAGAGCGTCTCTTGACAGAACTCGGGGGAGATAATCTGTTCGTATTTTAATAACCTCATTCTTTGTAAATACAATTGAAAACATGAGCGCTAACATTAATCTTAGCGTCAGCAGGTTTGCATTTCTATTAATTACCCTCACATTACACAGAACACAGACTACGCGCAACACTCCGTGCCAGGAGTAAAACCGCGGATGGTGAGTGGAAAGGAATGGACGGGCCACCTGGCGAGTGTGAGCTACACCAAACCATGTTATCTAATTGATCAGTACTTTAACAAGATTTTACAAGATTTGTCATAAATGCCAAAGGCCCATATGGCAAGTGGACAAAGAAGCCATTGGCTTATCGAGAGTCCAACAATGTTCATCTACTTATAACCCGCCCTCCTGAGATATGTGTCAACCTTGTTTTTAAACATATTGACGCTGCTAACAGTTATACAATCTGTAGATAATTTGTTCCATTAATTTATTGTCCTCTGTGAGAACGAGTACTTCCTGATATCCAATCTACACTGATCCTTTACTAACTTTACCTCATGTCCTCTAGTTCTAGTACTACAGAGTCCTGCACAATATTCTGGTAAAACGATTCCAGTGGCTGGCTAAAAGCGGCTCGCTTACCGGTAAACAGCTATACATTCCTATACGAAGACGAAGTCGCCATCGTGGAATGTTCACGTGATACGCAGGTGGACGAGGCACTCTGGCTAAATGTTCATACCCCTGATGGCACCTCGTGGGATGATTACATGGAACCAACCTGAGCCTCGCCAAAAGCCGAAGTTCCGGCGGTTTAACAGACAACGCGACGAGACGAAATTATATGCACATGTTAAAACAAATTCTAGTATTTTAAGGAAAACACCTTCGCTTCTTACATATTGTACATTTCTAGGCACGTCGCGAGACACCACCCTTCTCCAGATGTAATTGATGGCAGCACTGCGACCGTGTGTGGGACTAACGACAGTATCTGTGGCCTAAAACTAGGACAATGGGTCATAAAGAATGCGGCCTCCTTTGGATAATGCAACAACAAGTAATTATTCGCACACCTACGTACGCATGTACGTCCACACGCACGTACACACGTGATTCGGCACCTTTTCACTTTCTCATTGTGTTCTCCGCCACCTCCGTCATGAAGCTCCTGGCTGACACTGCCACATCGTAACATCCCTGTCATTGTAACTGTCTCGACCGTCGTTGTAATTGACGTCATTGTCACGCCCCCGTCACGTTGTGACAGAGTTGTCAACGCGCGTCAACTCATCTCGGTTGACGCGACGTCCATGGCCGGGCGAGTGCGTCGCGTCGACCCGTCTGGGAGCCGGGCTCAGTCATCGGCAGCTCTTACAGCAAGTCAACGTGTCGATCGCTAATGGCCTGGCTTACAGCGCTGGCGTCTCGGCGTCGTCTTCACCTGCCCGACGCTCGTACGACGGCGCACTGCCAGCATTCGCACTGCCATCGCAATCGCCATCATCATCAGTCGTGTCTGTCACAGGCGTAGGTAACCACGACCGTCCATTTCCCACGGGGAGTGTGGGGGGGGTACGTGGGAGCGCGCATCCCATACATAAAAACATGCACGCAGAATCAGACACGATTTAAACAAAAGGGTGCGTACCACAAATTATTACAAAGTGCAAATCGTTGCACACCACACCAAGAACTTGATGATTCTGGTCTTGCCTTCTCTTGATATATTCCTGTCCAGTCGTAAGGTGACGAACGAATATAAATTCGTCAACCATTTAATGAGTGTCCAGACTGTGTAATCGCCGGTGACGTCCCTACGAGGGAATGACGTTGACTGAGACGAATATGATATTACACGTAGGACACACGAGCGCTTCCCGTTGTCTGTGCCGGTGCTGCACTTGAAGGCCAAGTCCAGCGCCCATCAATTGACGCCATTAGACAATTTTCAGTAGACTCCGCAGTCGGCGATGCCAAGTTCAGGATTTATCGCCACGCAAGGGATTGAGAGCACAGTTCCGTTGCTAGTCCTACGTTATTTATTTTACGTAAAGACGACGACATCTGCGCCCCCCGTGACCGCCATACGCTGCGGCTATAGACATGAGGTGATGTTTTGAATTGAATAGTATAAGTTCGCTGTCCAGGGAGACGCGGATATTCAGATATAGTCGTAAAAAAGAATTAAACCTAAAACTGTAGCCTCTTTATGTCACGACCCCACAGCAACAGGAAATCACAATTTGTTTTATAGAATTCATATAGTGTGGACTTGTTTTTAAATTGGATCTAGAATTGAATTTATTACGATAGTTAAAAAGTGAATAAATATCGAAATATCATTAGCGTAGCCATTCCGAGGTATCACCGAAACGAATCATATATGACGTAACGATCACAATCCTGTTTATAGAGCGAAAAAGAACTCATGTTTTGGGGGTTTGCACCTCAACGAGTTTACCACGTACAACTACATTCAATCACACCAGTGGTTTACCCAAAATGTGTTCTATGACTGGGATATTTTGGTGAATTTTCCGTTTAACTGGGGACTGACTTGTTAACCAGCGTAACCGATATGCAGTTCTAAGAAATAGGGTAAGGGCGGCCGCTATATACACAACCAACGCAAAGCCGCAATCAAGCGGGGTGTTATGTCAGAAAGGGGACTTGTTTAGTAACCAAAGGCCAAAATATGTTACATAAGTTGAGTTTAGACGCAAACATTATGGTCATATCCTTTTTGCATATATAGGAGTAGGTGTTTACAAATATAGTTTCATTGGCGAGCAAATATTGCCGGACTATCACACCCGTGACTTAGGGTTATCACACAGTATGGCGCGGCCCATGAAATTAAGATGATGTGCGTTCAACAAGGTTTTTCTAGTGAACCACTGGCGTGATATCATTAATTGTAGTTGCAAATGTTTATGTTTTAATAACTATTATTAGTGCATAGGCCCCAAACCATGACGTTTGTTTCCCTGTATGCTATGTATGTGTGTGTATGTGTGTGTGTGTGTGTTTGTGTGTGTGCGTGCGTGTGTGTGTGTGTGCGTGCACGCGCGTGTGTGTGTGCGTGCACGTGCGTGTGTATGTGTGTGTGTGTGCGTGCTTGTGTGAGTGCGTGCGTGTGTGTGTGCGTGCTCGTGTGTGCGTGCTTGTGTGAGTGCGTGCGTGCGTGTGTGCGTGTGTGTGTGCGCGTGCTTGTGTGAGTGTGTGTGTGCTTGTGTGAGTGCGTGCGTGCGTGTGTGCGTGTTTGCGTGCTTGTGTGAGTGTGTGTGTGTGTGTGTGTGTGTGTGTGTGTGTGTGTGTGTGTGTGTGTGTGTGTGTGTGTGTGCGTGTGTGTGTGTGTGTGTGTGTGTGTGTGTGTGTGTGTGTGTGTGTGTGTGTGTGTGCGTGCATGTATGTTGAGAAGGATACACCATGGCGTTGTCTAGCTCTCCTAAAACAACCAAGATCATCTATCAGATAAATATATTAGTAAAAACACGGGTGAAAAAAAGTGAGAAACCACCTCTACTGAAACGCGTGAAGAGTTGCGCTATTTATAGTAACAATAAAGACCACCGCCTATGGCCGGGCCAGTCACGAACTGTCGTGCTTCTGAATAGAGCAGAGACAACGACCAAACAGAGCATGTCTCAGCGTCATTTATTCGCAGTCGTCTGTCGGGTGTTCACTAGAGGCCGCAATATCGTATATAAATTACACGGACTTATGAGGGAGCTTTCAATCTTTCGCTCCTAACATTGACGCGCCCGTCAAATCAACGTCTCTCTTTCGACGCGACTTTATTTATCACGGACTCGGGGCGGGGATCGATGGTCGAGCCGACGGGCCAACGATGCGAAGCCATCGAGGGCGATATTTCTGGCCGGCTCCCATGAAGAGTAGCGAGCCGTTGATGTTTTTATTGAGCGGAGCTACTGTTTTAGTTCCCTCGAGCCGGGATTTACGGGGGAGGCTGCATCTGATGATGACGCTAGTTGGCTATCTGTGAGTGATGGTAAACCAATATTCAATATGACGCATGCAGAGACGTAGGACGTATGTGTGTCGTTCATTGCATAACGAATCTGTACTCGTGACGTCATAGATCACAAAATGACGTTACAGATCGCAAAATGAATTTAAAAAGTGAATGATATATACATGTATGTATGTGTGAGCGTGCGTGCGTGCGTGCGTGCGTGCGTGTATATACTGTAAATAATGTGATAATACAGTTTTGTGCATTATTTATCTTAACGTTTCTTTGTATTATATTACATATTTAATGGTGATTTTGTATGAATTAATGTATGAAGAACTACAAAAATGATCGTGATCAGAAGTTCGTGATTTCAGTCACGTCCGTTGGTCTATCCGGTCGATTGAAATGACTACAACTTACCAAATCACGGAGGACCCTGCATATGGGATGTATGTTGGACATATTTGCGTGTCTTTCGGACGAGACCCTAAAAGTTGTCCCTTCGTCTAGCTGTCTACACTGGGGGAAATCAATGTTTTCTCGACACACAACTTTACCTGTGCCATCATACTGTAGTGTGTAGTGGCGTATCATAAACCCACACATATAACGAAACAATAACGTTTACAATAGGAAGAGAGACGATATACCGTTCACCGTAGTCCACCCCGGATTGCACACGGCGCTTGATGCAGACCGTGCATCGGCGTTATGATTCATCACAGTGACGATTCGCCGAACGAATTCCGCCGCATCCTCCTAAGACGTCGAGTGCCCTCCGCGAGTAATGCGATATTATCTAGTCACTTCCAACGCACACAGAGCCGCATCGTCGTCGTCGTCGCAAATGTCGCCGCTCCGGCGTGCCCGGATGATGGAGTCTCGGGAGAGATGGACCCCTCCCGAGCCGAAGCCAGCGACGTCGGTCGGAGATCGACGTCGGTTGCTCGGTGTCATACTCCCGTGATCAATCGGCCGTGTGGGACGCTTCTTGGGATTTAGCGCGTTTAAAGTTCGTGATTGATCGTACTTTGCATAATTACGATGATCCATTATGGGAACCATTACGCCGGCAGTTTGTGTCTTGCTGCATGGCGTGCGCAACTTCATCGGCTAGCGACACTGACCATCTGACGGCTAGCGACACTGACCATCTGACGGCTAGCGACACTGACCATCATGTAGTAACACGACGGACATTTTCACGTTCGTGTGTGGGCAAGTCGTGAGTGCTGATGGTCGAAAACCTAGTACCAAAGGAAATATTCTCATCTAAGATGGCGGGATGTAAGCGAACCAGCAAACGAAAGAGAACATGCTTGAAAGAAATGCTTCAATCAAATCAACATGTTGAGAAAAACCACCGTCGCTTTCGTTGGTGGACACGTTGCGCAATGCAGATTGTCGAAAGCCACGTACAATCTTCTCCTCTTAGCTGAAGGATAACAAGAGAACAGCGGAAAGAACGCTTCAAAGATATCTTCAATCACATCCACGAGCGCCGTGTACTATTAGTTGATGAAGAAAGCTCCAAGATTTATATAATAATAATAATATATAATACTTGCGCCAAGCTCAGCAGCGCACCAAAACAAAAGGGGTTAAGCCGTAATCGATAAGCGGTTCCAGTTGTAAACAGTTGGATTGGAACGCTGTAGCAAAGTGCACTACAATATTGCGTTAATTCAAGGAACCTAATGTCTCCTTCATATTCAGCAAAGTTTTCTGGGCAAAGATTTCCCTCGTGCTTTCATCGTATCTTGCCATAATAGGCTATTGCAACTATTTGTTTCTATTTGGAGATGACAGAGTAAGGTGAGTCTAAACAAGGCAAGATCAGTTGTGAAAATTTTTAAAGAAACGGAATATGCCTGCCGTCTTTTGTCGTCAGTCCTTTGGTGGGAAGTTCATTAGAGTATGAATGTTCAATGGCATATTCTGCCTACTGCTATAGTCGTCGCATACGGCGTTACGAAATGTTTTAATCCACGATAGCCTAATAAACGCATCGCTCAAAGCAAAATTCGTCGAAATGTTCCGAACACAATCTAATTGAATGTGTTCACTCACGCATTGAAGCCAATGATTCAGCCGGTCCGGTTTCTCAAATGTGTCGCAAAATATAATATGCGGTTTATATGTACATGCACACTTTTGTTCGGAGTGATCCTTAGAGAGAGAAAGACTTTTCTTTTTCGTTGGTTCTACGTTCGGATTACCACCGAAGCCGATCATTTCTGACTCGTAATGATTAGTAATTGCTGTGTGTCGCTACCAGGTCGACGAGAACCGATTATGTCGCCTTGAGCAAATAAGGAGGCATGCGTTGTCTGGCTTGTTTTAATTACAAGATAGGACATTTCAAGGCGGCATCTCCTTGTCGAAGTACGCGCGAGAACAGTCAGTCGAATGCTGCCGTACACACGCTGCGTCAGCCGCGGATATTTCCATCGTAACGGATTCAATTTTCAAGGAAAACTGCGCACCGGTACCCACGTGGGCATTTCGGGTTCAATGTAGTTGTTGTGCAAGCGTTAGCGTTTGGAGATGACCATAAATAATGCCGACGAATGTCCACTGATACATGCTCGAAATATGGGATATTTAATTGAAAATGTTCATGAAAACGCGTCTCTTAACTCAAACTAATGTGCGGTGACCCATAATTTTAGACTTTGTTTTCACGTGCTCAATATTTTAGGAACATCCTATAAACATTTTAGGTAAATATCGTGGATTTTTATTTATTTTAGGTTATAGTGACTTTGATCTGTAACACAGTTGTTGAAGATTTACGAAAACATTGAAAACAAACAAACAACGATTTTAAAACCAATGAAAACACGATTACATTGCGAAAACACGCATCCGTGTAATGCCGCTGTTGCGCCTTTAATAAACAACACTCGGTTGAGTAATATTCCATCGCATGCGATTCTAAGCGACTCTATCCAGGCAGTCAAGTGTAATCACGCAACTACGTTTCAAATGTAGGCCTGCTCGTTTAGTTTTTTCTTGAAATATTGATCACATGTTAACGGTTCGCTTCGCCCTATTATCTGACTAAGCGCTCACAACGAGGATCGCTTACGTCTTCTCTACAATGAACCAACTTGAACATATCTCACTCTGATTGCAGTGCAGCGAACATGCCATAGTACTTTCATCCTGAAAACAACGTGTGAATAGGACCTATAACAATGCATGACATTTTTTAATCCACTACAAACGTCTACAGTATTTATGCTTTCTTCCAGCCCGGTTGATATAGACTTTCAGGCACGTGACATCATATACATCACACAGTTACGTCACAGATGCGTAGGAGACGGAATATATATATATATATATATATATATATATATATATATATATATATATATATATTCTGCCTAGCCTCAACCTGCTGGTGATACAGGCGGGTCGGTGTGTGAACACACACCGACAATGAAGTGCCTGAATGTTGCATCCAGACTATTTACACTAACACCGGCATGATATCCTATACGGTGAATATTTGCTCACTGTGCCTGCGGTGTGCACCCAGATACAACGGCGGCCGTGGATGTCAAAACTGTTTGACTGACAGCGCTACACACTATTATTCCCTTGAACTAATTACGAAACACGACTCTCTACCAACAAATCATTGTTGTCCTGATGAACATAATCGATTTAGTCAATGAGTGGATCGGTCGTGGTGAAACAGGATCGATGCCTCCGTGGTACGAGTCGATGGGCATGCACGTACCTTTCACGCACAACTGTCGGTGTTCGTGAACTAACGCATTTCGTTGCAATCTATTTATTGCTAACATCACAAGTATTGAACCGATCGTGCTACAATTCCAGCAGCGCTGTGTAGGTCATGTAGTCCGTACGTCAGATGACCGCATCGCCAATGTAGTTTTAAAAAGTGGAATAATCGTGCCAGAGGTGCACCCGAAAACGATACATAGCGCAAACGTATTACAGTGGGTATTCATCCCAACCCGTGGGTCGAAAAAGTGAAAAACAGGGACAGCTCGCGTAAAGCTGTCTATGATTTTGAAGTGAAACAATAGGAAACCCGCGAAAGGGAGGGAAGGAGTGGGGAGGGAAGGGGGGAGGGAGGGAAGGGTAAGTGGGTGAGTGCGATGGTGGTTGCATTATTAGAACGAATAGCTTTCGCGCTGTAACTGCAGCGCGGCTGAATGCTTTCCGGATAGTTTAAGTATGTAATCGTGTTTGTCTTCGGCATTGTTTTCACTCTGAGTATTTTGTAAATCTGAAATACTGACATAATCTATGACTAGTCGGTCCGACGCGTATTCGGCGTTATGACGCGAAATGACAATGCGTTTTAACAAACCGATGACGTGGTACTCAAAATCAACACACAAGTTCTGGACGAAACACAGACTGTGCAATACGGCCAAGAACTGATTTTATGCAAGCTTTGCCATTATTAGCTGCGGTTATTTTGGTTCATATGCAACGGTGAAACGTATACTCACTGGGTTTTGCTATAGTTCCCGGTCACGTGACACGCTCGTCGACTCAGCACTGTCGTCAGATTTCAGAATTGTTGCTTTGTAAAAACTCTGGAGCTGATGTTTGAATGCATGGGTATTCTGTCGTGCGCGATCTGCGCGGGTGCAGATGCGGATGCCATTACATGATCGAGTAGCCAGCGCGTTTTAATTGCATGGCTGAATATTTCGTAGGGATACTAGGTTGTGCCAGAATTATCGTGTCACAGGCAAGTTGAATACCACTCTGGGACAGTTACCAATATCTGCGTCACATTTGTTTATCTCCGTCGTGTTCCCTTAAACCCTTGCGGGATGGAAGCCACGTGACGAATTTGTCCGCCCTCTCGACCACTTGTCTCCCTATCTTCCATTCTCAGCTGTACACACCTGTCTTTTTTAGATCTCTCTTGACACTATCCCTCCACCACCTTAATGTTGGTCTTCCCTCCGGCTTAATGTTGTTCTTCCCTCCAGCTTAATGTTGGTCTTCCCTCCAGCTTAATGTTGGTCTTCCCTCCACCTTAATGTTGATCTTCCCTCCATCTTAATGTTGGTCTTCCCTCCAGCTTAATGTTGGTCTTCCCTCCACCTTAATGTTGGTCTTCCCTCCAGCTTAATGTTGTTCTTCTCTCCATCTTAATGTTGTTCTTCCCTCCAGCTTAATGTTGGTCTTCCCTGCAGCTTAATGTTGGTCTTCCCTCCATCTTAATGTTGGTCTTCCCTCCAGCTTAATGTTGGTCTTCCCTCCATCTTAATGTTGGTCTTCCCTCCAGCTTAATGTTGGTCTTCCATCCAGCTTAATGTTGGTGTTCCCTCCATCTTAATGTTGGTCTTCCCTCCAGCTTAATGTTGGTTTTCCCTCCAGCTTAATGTTGGTCTTCCATCCACCTTAATGTTGGTCTTCCCTCCTTCTTAATGTTGTTCTTCTTCCCTCCATCTTAATATTGGTCTTCCCTCCATCTTAATGTTGGTCTTCCCTCCATCTTAATGTTGTTCTTCCCTCCATCTTAATGTTGGTCTTCCCTCCACCTTAATGTTGGTCTTCCCTCCATCTTAATGTTGTTCTTCACTCCATCTTAATGTTGTTCTTTCCTCCAGCTTAATGTTGGTCTTCCCTCCACCTAAATGTTGGTCTTCCCTCCAGCTTAATGTTGTTCTTCCCTCCAGCTTAATGTTGGTCTTCCCTCCAGCGTAATGTTGGTCTTCCCTCCAGCTTAATGCTGGTCTTCCCTGCAGCTTAATGTTGGTCTTCCCTCCAACTTAATGTTGGTCTTCCCTCCAGCTTAATGTTGGTCTTCCCTCCAGCTTAATGTTGTTCTTCTCTCCATCTTAATGTTGGTCTTCCCTCCACCTTAATATTGGTCTTTCCTCCACCTTAATGTTGGTCTTCCCTCCGGCTTAATGTTGGTCTTTCCTCCACCTTAATGTTGGTCTTCCCTCCGGCTTAATGTTGTTCTTCCCTCCACCTTAATGTTGGTCTTCCCTCCATCTTAATGTTGGTCTTCCCTCCATCTTAATGTTGGTCTTCCCTCCAGCTTAATGTTGTTCTTCCCTCCACCTTAATGTTGGTCTTCCCTCCACCTTAATGTTGATCTTCCCTCCATCCTAATGTTGGTCTTCCCTCCAGCTTAATGTTGGTCTTCCCTCCATCTTAATGTTGGTCTTCCCTCCAGCTTAATGTTGTTCTTCCCTCCATCTGAATGTTGGTCTTCCCTCCAGCTTAATGTTGGTCTTCCCTCCAGCTTAATGTTGGTCTTCCCTCCACCTTAATGTTGATCTTCCTTCCATCTTAATGTTGGTCTTCCCTCCATCTGAATGTTGATCTTCCCTCCATCTTAATGTTCGTCTTCCCTCCATCTTAATGTTCGTCTTCCATTCATTTCTGTTTCCCAGTTACGTTTGTTTATTTAGTTTAGAAATCATGTGCTGGCTTTTCAAATTTGGAACATTATATAAAAAGGTAAAGGTACGTTCTTATATAGCGCGGTGTCCAGCCCTTGGCACTGTTCAAAGCGCCTTACATTTATGTTAATTAAAAGTACATTATATTGATAGTGCACTGGAAGCATTGCGATTGGGAAGCCGTAGTAGTGTTGTGAACATCGGTCTGCAACGGTGCTCGTAATTCATCCCGACCGTCACGTTAGAGGTAGTGGCGCAAGGAATGAACGCGTCGTCGATAATGGGTCGTAATGACCTTCCGGCGGAAGCGGTTATTGTCGTCACGCATGGCTTCTCCGGGCGACTGGAACGCCGGCCGCGGCCAAAGTGCCGCTACATCAATGAATCGACGATGCCCGCTGAGCCTTCATTAGCGCGGCACTCGCCAGTGTCCACCACTCTTGTCGTGCGTGCACGCGCGTGCACACGCACGCGTTTATGCGTGCCTGCATGTCTGTGTTTGTGCGAGTGCATGGCACTGGATTTTTATTTATGGTTATTCATGGCGGCTGGCCTCGTCGCGTCTACCTGATGGCGAATGGCAATATGAGCGAATTTGAGTACTCGTTGTTGTTATTACGAGCGGCAACAAAGGGGCAGTGTAGAAAGACTGTACTCGACGGCGAGTCGATGCGTTGGTGTAGGGGACGCAAGTGTTTCTCGTCTCGAAGCGATAGTTACTGAGATAATGCATTCCCGGCCCCTAAGTTGTGCTCACCATAACACGTTAAGGGATCATGCCTCAGTTAGAATTCCTGGTATGTTACACACGAAACTAGGGCACAGTAATTTTTTATGTGTAATTTAAAAAAAAATCATATCATCTGACATAACTGCATCTTAGCAGACACATTGGCAAGTATGTTGGTAGAACATGTTGACAGTGGCACGTGTGCGTAGTAATTCATGCAGAAGTTTGTAAACATTGACGAGTATGGCACGTTCGGGCATTCTAAAAAAGTTAGAAATACGAGACTTTGACTAAACTCGATCAGCATGACGATGAGATGATGACAACGACAGGTAAGAAGTTTAAGACTTTTTGATGGTTCAGTTTTCTTATAATCGTGCAAGACGTTAACATGATCGCCAATGGGAAACGTAACAGTAGGCTGAACCCTTAAATGTACCCATGTCGTTATAAAATAAACCATTGGTATTAGCAATATCACAGTTTGTTTTAATAAATAACGTAAGTAAGTGTGTCACTGTTCGGTATCTCTATTTTAATGCCAAATGTGTTATGTGTGAAATGCGATAGCGGGCACGAGTCGTTGGGGGCCGAATTGGAGCACATATGGCAAATTTGCATAAAACCAACATGGCAGCTGAGGAGACTTGTGTCCTCCACAGCTAGAACTCGTCTCGTGCGGCGGGTGAAACTCGTAGACCTGACGCGCCATCGCATTAATCCTAATCTATGGTCAATATTTGTCTAGGTAGCATGCTATTTGTACGGCCACTGACCGCCACCTTTGCTGTTATCCAGGGCTATGGTCATTATCCAGTATTTACTCAGGTGTTATGAAAGAGGCGCTACATCCAATAGACTGGAAAGACTTTTTATACCTTATCTAAAAAGGTTCGAGAAATGTTCACGCAGATCAGGTTAGCGGCAGCAATATGCAAGTTACGAATAACATCATTTATTTCCACGTAGTAGGCACCCGTATTAAACGTATGCTCCAGAAAACTAGGTCGTACTGGACAAATCTGTTATGACTTTAGCACAAATTGAAAAGTAGGCAAACTAATGATCATCACTAAATACTATCTACTGAAAGTTTCAGTTGGGGAAATGTAGCATATAAACAGAATATACTAATTACTATAGTGTGCAAATGAATAGGATTGCTCAACTTACAAACTGCAAATGGCCAAATAAAAAGGGTCCAGGTACACAGAAACATACATAGATCAACTAAGCTAAGCTAAAACTGAAAGAAGAGCTACCAAGCTCATCAGTGAATAGATATGTCTTGGCTACAAAGAACGTTTATGGTTGATGTGTGGACATGACTAGCTTAAAGTTGTTACCTGGTGGCCAACAGTAAAACAGTAGAAGTTCAAGATGAAACTCGTCATTATGCAAAAACTAAACATATTATTTTTAAATTGTGTAATTTGCGATATATTTGTAGAATGAATGTATTAGTCCGTGCAGATTTCGATGATACTGATTCTTTTTTAATTTGTTTCAGACCATGATTCAATGCGAAAAATCAAACGTATCTAGTATGCACTACGGCATGCTGGCTCGTTTGTGCAAATGTGTTTGCAGAAGAAATGATCGGACAAAGTATTACATTATATTCGACTTACTTACTTACTTACTTGGTCCTTTTCGCTCATGGTAGGGATGAAACGATACTTCTCCAACGCACTATGTTGTTGCAACTTTCTTTATTTCTTTCCAGGTGGTTCCATACTTCGTTGTTTCATCGGCTATATACCTCCTCCAACTGGTCTGCCTGTTTTTTGTTTCACTAAGGGTTCCAGTCGCCGGCCTGTCTCGTGACATTTGTTGTTGATTTTCGGAAGGTGTGCCCTATCCAGGTCCATTTTTGTTTTTTCAATTTCTTGCCTGATGCTGTCTTGGTCTGACCTCCTCATCAGTTCTTTGTTTGTGATCTTGTCTTGTCATTTAATTTTAATAATGTAACTGAGACATTTGTTTATGAATGTTTAGAGTTTTCTGGATGGTGTCTTGGTTACTCTCCATGTTTTCTGGTTGTTGTCTTGGTTACTCTCCATGTCTCTGGTTGTTGTCTTGGTTACTCTCCATGTCTTCTGGTTGTTGTCTTGGTTACTCTCCATATTTTCTTCTTGTTGTCTTGGTTACTCTCCATGTCTTGTGATTGTTGTCTTGGTTACTCTCCATGTCTCTGGTTGTTGTCTTGGTTACTCTCCATGTCTTCTGGTGGTTGTCTTGGTTACTCTCCATGTTTTGTAATTGTTGTCCATTTATCAGAGCCACAGAGCAGCACGCTTTTCACATTGGTGTTGAATATTCGGATTTTGTTTCTTCTTGAGAAGGATGGTGTATTTAAGGTGACGATTGCATGCATGGTTTTTTCCAATCCTGCTTTTGAGGATACGTAAAATGTTTGTCCTCCTGTACATATTGTCCTCTGATCTGTACTTCACATTGCTGTTAGGCCTGTCTTCTTTGCTTTCTGTGTCAATCGACTGGTGTTCTTCTGCATCTGCTTGTTTGTATATGATAGTAGGAAGATGTCATCTGCAAAGTTTAGTGCTTAGTGAATGTCCATTGGATGCTACATGGCCCTGGTTAACATAGTTTAGGTCATCCAATTGCTTAGTGAACGTCCGCTGGATGCTACTTGGCCCTGCTTAACAAAGTTTAGGTCATCCAATTGCTTAGTGAATGTCCACTGGATGCTACTTGAAACTGCTTAACAAAGTTTAGGTCATCAATTGTTTAGTGAATGTCCACTGGATGCTACTTGGTCCTGATTAACACAACATCTATCATTATCCAGTCTATCAACATCCAGTTTATCACCATCACCATATATATATATATATATATATATATATATATATATATATATATATATATATATATATATATATATATATTTATATATATATATATATATATATATATATATATATATACATACATACATATACATGATATACTGCATCCCAGTTTTACAAGTCTTTACTTACATACATCTGCTGGACTGTTCTGTTATTATTCTCAGTGTGGCAATATCATCAGTGCAAGATTTGTCTTTTAGAAAACCAGCTCGTTCGTCACGTATATTTTCATCCAGTGCTCCGTTCTGTCTGTCCAACATGATGCGTGTGAAGACTTTACTCGGTACTTATAAGAGTGTAATTCCTTTCCAGTTCTTGCATATTCCGTTCTTTAGCAGTTTCACAAGATATCCATTTTTTGACTGAAACCAACCGAAACTCGGCGAAAAGGGCAAAAGTAGCTCGGCCTGTATATGATATAACCGCTGGCAAGATACCCGGTCTAACTATCGATGATTTTAACAAAGACTTTTAATACACAGACCGCGGATATTACTTACACTATTCACGCACAACATATTTGAACACCAACGAACCTGTTGAGGAGGGATCTTAAGCGCAATAAAATATATGTAGACAGCATATATAATTTAACATTGTTTTAGCGAAATATCAATAGACACAAACAGGCACTGGACCGAGTTGTTTCAGTCACGGCCTACATAACAAAGGACTTCACGAATGAGATCTGCAACATGACCTTGTAGAAATAAAGGTCACGGTCACATATTTTAGACATTCGGTTCAGCTGTTTGAATAATAAACGTGTACGCTTCTGCGTCGTGTTGCTGCCTATGTGTCCCGGACAGAAATAAAATTGTCTACACATTCAAAGAAAGAAATGGTGGCGGCTTATATGATGTGTACTTAAATATGCCAAGTCTTTCTGTACGAGTGTGTATGGCATAAAGGCCGGCAACAGGATACAAAGAGAAACGCCCAGTAAAGTACTGTCTCTAGACGTTCAATTGTCATTGGCACAGTGAGAGCTTAGAGAATGCATGCGGTAAACAGGTGCCAGATGTTGTACAATGCTCACGCGTATTACTTAATATACAGACAGGTACCCGTGTCTGGGAAATGATCCAATATTTTTGTCATATTTAATTGTGCAATGTCTGATGAGGGTGTGTGTCCGTGCGTGTGCGCGTGTGAGTGCGTGCGTGCATGCGTGCGTGCGTGCGGGTATACTATTATGTGTACGTTTGCTGTAACAGCAAGTTTGCCATAGGACAGTAATGCCTGGCGTTTGCGCGAGGTTTAGCGAGGTTTAGCGGACTTATCCTCAGCACTGGTGCATTAGTTTCTGAGCTGTAGGCACTAATGAGGGCTTGTGGCATTATTGGTTTGTCTGACAACACTTTCTGGCTGTCAGTTGTTTCGATTACAACACCCTAATAAACCAGATTGATTCACGTTTGCCTTGTTTACTCTTTACACTACTCCACTCAGCTCAGTCATTCAAACTCACAATTTGGACCACCACCTATATGCAGATGATACACAAGCTTACCTTTCCTTGGCTACTGCGGATACAAATTGCTCCTTAAGCCAACTCAGGGGATTGTCTCCATGATATATTCCACTAGATGAATGACAGCTAATTAAACTTAAATGCAAATAAAATAGAGTTTCTTATTATTGCAGCGTGGTAAACTTTATTGTTTTTTTTCCGACACTTATGCTAAGACAGAATTTCACACCGGTCGTCTCAGCACGGAATTTCGGAATCACCTTTGATAATAATAAACACTTTAGGCAGCATGTATCACACACTTGTCTTTTCTGCTTTTATCACATTCGTGACCTTCGTCGTTTTCGAAGGTATATGTTTTTTGCTGCCTCCAAAACTATTGCAACTGCTCTTGTTAGCAGTAGGCTTGATCACTGCAATTCCCTTTATCATAATAGGGAATTGCAATTTCAAGGACATCTTGAAACGTCAATGTGTGCAAAATTATTTGGCACGGGTAGTTACCCAGTCTCCTCGTTTCTGTCAGCACCACTTCTTAATTGCATTGGCTCCATGTCCGATATTGCATTATTTTTAAGATCTGCACAATTACCTAACAAGCACTTTCATCCAAGCAACCAGCATATTTACACTCACAGCTCACTCCTCAAGACCGCCCAGACAGCTCCGATCATCTAATTTTAATCTACTTTTTGTTCCCAGTATTAAGATAAATGTCGGAACGAGAGCTTTTGCAGTTGCTGCACCGACTCTGTGGAACTCACTCCCTATTGGTGTTAAGTCTGTAGGAAATATAACAACATTTTGCCATAAACTAAAAACCCAACTGTTTAAACTTATCCTCCATAGCTCCCCAGCGTACCAATCTAAATGTTTACAACGGGAATTGCTTATTGATTATGAACTGTTTAACCCCTTTTGTTATGGTGCGCTGACGAGCTTGGGTCTTCCGAGGATTTTAGCGCAATAGACGTATTTTATATATTATTATTTCTAAAGTTTTGAATGGAACTTCGGAGCTATTAACTTTGCACTAAATATGTGAACGTTATACTGAAGATCTGCAAAGTTACAATTCTCTTACTCGTTCATCAGTGCAACGTATTCCACTTTTACAGCGCTCCGCTGCCTCTTCATCCGTTAACGTTTCCTGCCATTCTACCGACACACAGGTAGACACAATAACTGCAAATGGCCAGGTTTATCATCCCCGTGCTAGTGTTCAAAGCTTCAAACCACGTTGCCTCATTTTATTCAGCTGTGTAAATTAGTATCTGGTGTCTGTAAAGGGTGATACAATTATGTTAAGTAACAGCTTTCATGCAGTAATGTCAGTGTTGCTGAATGTTCCACATAGAAGTTGAGTTGGTTTTCGTGTGAGCAGGTCTGCGGGGATGAAATGTGAAAGTGTCTGTGCAGATTTATCCTAGAGGGGAATACAATTGCGATATATGCAAGATCCATACCTTTGCTTCTACGGCGGTTGCACAGTGATTAGGGGAACGATTTCGGCGAGAGTGCTCTGAACTCTATCATATAGAGTTAGGTTGGTATTGGTGTATTATACAAGAACTGCTGGAGACAGCGTACCACAGTGTAGATGGGAAGCTAAGCCTGGTCAGTAAGCCTTGGGATGCTGCGCTGGCCAATGTGTGCTTTGTGGTCAAATGTAGATGGAAAATCCCGGACGTTGCTCTATTGTGAAAAGAAGATAGATGCTGGTCCTGCATATCATGGGCTATGCCACGACCCAACTTAACTGACTTGGTAATTGCTCGTGAAAACCGTTAAACACCTTCACATAGTAAGTAAATGAACAGTGTATACAGGTGTATACAGGCCACTTTCCAGAGGATGATTAAAATATGACACCAAATGTCTGGAACTTTGTTTAGTAAATGAGACCAGTCAAGGTTGATTATAAGCAGAACGGGAATATTTTAGTGTACTTAATATTAAAAGTGTATTGGAAACAGACTTGGGGTCAATTACATTTAATTAAAACGCCAAATCAAATTCATATTCCGGAATTGTAACTGGTGTTTTGTTTTTAAAAGTAATTCCAATTGGTGAAAATGCAACTGGTATTTTTTTGTTTGTCTGTGGTTATTATGTTATTATGTTAACCTACTTTTATTTCGATATGGAATTGGTAATTGTAACTGGAATTGTAATTTGTGCTATTGGAATTGGTATGTGTAATTGGTGTATAATTGGAATTTATGTAATATAACTGACCCCGCGTCTGATTAGAAAATTTTGCCCATGCGACCATAAGCCACTGGCTTCCTTACCCATTTAATTACGTTTAATAATAAGTTTTATAATTGCAATCTGACGAAAATCACCCACGTAATTACTTAACAGAGAAAGTAGGTTTCATAATATTGAAACGTGATCTTTGTTAGTCTACCTTATGGTTTAATGATTATGCGCATTTATTTAGTGATCGATCAAACTCCTTCTCGTTTCTACCAATCTTGACTCGACAAGAGCCAAAAGAAGACCGAGTCCGCCGGCAAGAAGACGGATGTTTGAGACGGCAGGACGGGAACGGAGAAAGGAATCACATCTCGAAGAAAGACGGATATATGGCGTGATTGCCACAGCGAGACATGTAGGGACGTAAGGACACATGACATACATGCAAGGGAGGTGTGACATCACTGGCAAGGGACGAAGTGTAGCATCGGCAGAGGCGACGATGACAGTAGTGAAGATGATGAAGAAGAAAAAGATGAATAATGAAGATGGTGATGACGATGATGACGATAATAATGATGATGATAGTGTGGGGATGACGATGATGATAATGATGATGATAATGACGACGATGATGATAGTGATGATAATGATGATGATGATGATGACGATGGGGATTGAACACCGACCGGACAGATGGGAACTGATGTGGTCCAGCACGTAGAATCAGTCAGTACGTACTAAGACATGGCCGTATTTTATAGAACATTAAATACTTTGTGACGATTGCCCCACTCTCTTAGCGCATTAAATCAGGTAAATAATATATTTTTATTTAGGCACACACAACTGGTGTTTAATATGGAGACTGGGTGTAATACCTGCTTGTTAGTCAATAACCAGCTACATTCCAGGCTCTCACAATAAACGAATGCACATATTGTCTTGCTTGATTAGTACACCTCTTAGTAAGAATACAATATATTATTATTATTATTATTATTATTACCGGCTTCCTTGACGCAGGCAGTTAGAAATGTACCACATAAAAAGCCAGGAACTGGTTTACATAGACAGCACTGGGGCAATGTTATGATACGAAACAAAGCCAGGTTTCAATTAAGAAACCGATGCTCTAGCGCCGTGCCACAGCAACGCGCATCTAACCACACAGCGTACTCTTGCCAATTGGCCAACGACGAAGAAAGGTGGCGCTCATGAGACCGCAGCATTGCACCGCATTGTCCTAGAAGGCAACAACCGACAGAAAGACGAGAGTGGCTAATAGGATCAATTCTTAATGTTCGGCTCAGAAGGGTCGATAATTTCCGCAATGCAACATCTGATTGCGCGAATTTCGTCGAGTTAATAATGTAGGGATTCGTCTAATTTTACATAACATCACAGGAGTGTTGCGCAAATGAAAATCAACCTTCTAATTAACCTGCGCTAGAGCGTTTGTTTGTTGGTCTCGTGGCGATAGCGGCAGGCTGGCGAAACAATCTGTAAAATCGATGCAAACCATTCGGTCGGCGCGTATCTATGCCGCCTCAGTCACTGAGACAGGTCTACACTGCGCGTGGCGTAATAACGGGTTTTGGGCCGCCCAGTGTAACCGCGCCTCGTGCGCTGATTCGAGGGATGAATGCAGTTGCGCTGTTTATTGCGAAATCCTGATTCGCACCGCGCAATGATGTGCTTAACATTATTATTCCGATTTTATGGACATATTTTGTTGTCTGCCTTCAGGCTTGTCACCAACCTATGGTAGAACGTTCATCAAATCAAAAATGTCGTCAAATCATAAATTAAACATCGGCGATGCTCCGTCTCTGATACGTGCATATGTTGCCTGCCGCCAACAAGGAATATAAGTGGGTGCAGGTCATAGGCCTACGTGGCTTGGTTTTGAATTATTGCCAAACATGTTCATATCCGCGTTGAACAAAATAAAATAATTTAAAAAAAAACTAAGTACGAAAACCCTATTTTATACACGAATAAAAGGGGGTTTCTTAAAAAAAATCGCCGGCACTTCATTGAGGGGATGGGTGTGGCAGGGGTCTCAACGTTCCATCTCCCATCTGTTTTGGGGCCAACGTTCCACCTCCCACTTAGGAACAACCTCCCACCCTTCTTGCCACACCCCCTTTTCATTGGTCCAACAGAAACCCTGAAGTACAACAGTAACCCGTCCTCCGCTGATGGCGTAATAACGGGTACAGGGGTCATACAGTGTAGCGCGCTAATTCATCGGATCACTCGCCGATCCGCCTCCGCCAGATTACTCAGAACCCTCGGACGAGCATCAGTCAGACAAGACGTCTATACGCATAGCGTCGCGTCATCCCACTGGCCGGTGAATCAGCAACCTGATGGTGCCGATTCATGGTCAACAGTGTGTCTCTCTCTAATGGTGGGCATTCAGAGGTTGGCCCTGGCGTGGGAGTGATCAAATAAGTGTATAATTAAGGAAATTCAGCGATTGTGGGGCGTGGGAGTGATAACATCACTGGAGGAAGCTTCACCAAACAGAATTGTATCGAACACTTTCATCCAAGCAATCAGCATATTTACATGAATTGCTTAGCCCAGACAGCTTCGATCATCTAACACTAATTTACTTTTTGTTCACAGTGTTAAGACAAATGTCTGAACTAGAGCTTTTTTAATTGCTGCACAACTTATGTGGAACTGTTAAGTCGACAGAAAAAATTTATACATGTTGTCGTCAACTAAAAAACATAAGTTTAAACTCGCTTATCCTCCATAACTCTTCAGCGCACCGATCCAACGGTTTGCGATTGGAATTGTTAAACCGAGTAGAAACTGTCTAACCCTTTTGTTTTGGTGCGCTGCTTTTTATATATATTTTTTATGTATCATTATTCTTATTCTGTTTACAAGAATTATTCTTGTAAACAACAATCTTTGTAAATGTTGGCAGTAGTTAGAAATGACTATATATTATTTAGACTATAAACACAATATTGCAGGTTACATTATATGGTATATTTACTTTATAATAGGCAATAAATTGCCCACTAACATCATGTACATCTTTTTATATGTTATGTATAGGTGCTTTTTGAAATTTATGGAAATCTCATGTGTCGATATTTATCTTTTCATGAAGCTGCTGGATTCTGCAATTCGTTTGTCCAGATGTTCAAAATGAAATAATCATGTAAATGAATGTAAAAAAAACAACCAGGGTCATTAAAAAACCATTATGCTGCTAAACGGCCACAAGATAAATATTTCTGTACAGTATAAGTATTATTTTTCTGAAATAGGCGAATTTCCTAGTTCGAAAACATGATTAACGGCCCCTCCTCAACTCGATTTTTGTTGCAAATTAATTTTACAAAAAAACAAACCTACCTATTATCCACTACGATATGCAAGCTGGTTTGTGCAACTTTTGTATGCAGTTTTTTTTTGTAAAATCATCAGACGAACTATCAAATTACACAAAGCTTGTTCAAGCATTAATTGAAGTGAAAATCGAAATGTTGAAAAATTACGATTTTCATCCTTGGTGAAATTTAATTGCTTTGTCATGTGATCGGCGAGAGGATGGAAGTCACGCCCATTATCGGCATTGACTCTCACAGTGTTTACCATTTTGCATATCCACTGTTTTGATCCTTACCAGATCTAACGAGTGAGTGCAATTCTTTCGATGATTTGAAAAAAATATGCATTTTTTTATTAAATGGACTGCGGGTGTTACATACACTATTCACACACTACATATACGGACACCAATGAGCAGGATCTAGATAAATTGAAGATGGAGTTTTAAGGCAACACTAAATACCAAAAAGGGGATACCGTTTCAAAACCACCGCCACTTCATTCGTACGCCATGATCGCGAAAGTAAAATCACTATATGTTCTCAAACTATTTCTACGCGTAGGCTTATTGCGAAATACCACTTCCGGTTTTGCGGTTGAACAAGATGGCATCGACGTCATTTTAAAACACGCTGTTCGGAGTTCGTGGCCAGCGCCACTCCATCGATCTTTTTCATCCCCAAGGCAGCCAACCGTGACTAAAGCAAGACTATACTGAAACTATCTGAAAACATACCTTGACTAAACGGAGAATGGCCAATCACCGTACCACACGATGTTTCTATTTGCCGAAAACGGTCTATCCTATTCCAGCCAACTCGTAAATCTGAATACTGGGATTACATATAACCAGTGGTTTTATGAGAATCAATATAGTATAATAGAGTATTCTACTGTTCAGATGGGTATGCACTGTACATAGTTGTCTGGCTGTTTGCTAGACATTGGATCCTTATTATTAATTCAATGGCTATTTTTCAAGTCTACTGATGCATTGTTTTTTGTTTTGCTTTACAAACAATTGAATATTATTTATCATAATGCACGCCGTGCGTTAGAGATCGAGGTTTTCACGCTGGTTTTACTGTGATTATAGCAGTTTATAAGACATAGTTTCAACCATATCAGTTTTAACAATTGTGGAAATATACAACTGACTCACGTAACACGATGTGACGCATCTTTGCGTATTTGCACATTACAGAAATTAAAGGGATTGTATTAGCACTGTAAATCAAAATTATTTCTTATCCCATGAGCAGTTTAGCCAATACATGCTGTAAAAAGAACGTACAATGGTTATTCATAAAAAACAGATAACCGATAAAACTATTGTATAAACAAACCAAAGAAACAAAACTTTGCATGCAAAAAAGGAATGTTACTGTGCATTACTATTGGAATAAAAACAATATCGCAGGTACATTGAATATATTACAAACAGGCATTGGTCAGGTGTGTAAGAAACGCGAATGCGCCAAAAATCTGAACAATAATGGTAAACGTATTCATTCTTGTCGTCAACATGTTTGATACAATTATGTGTCAAACATATAATATCACAACTTCTGTTGGTTAATCTGTGTTTGGTTATTTACAAAGCAGACATGAAAATCTTATGTTTTTGGCAACAGTTGGCCAAAACAAAGTTAGTTGGTCGTTGATAGTTGCAAAACGTTTGACTGATGGAGACGGTCAGATAATGGACACGGACATTGTCAAAGGTGAACACTATTTGTAAATGTCTAACAAAACTACGTACCAATTCTTTTCTCCAACAATGTTTGATAACACGTTATAATACAAGACTGGGTGCATTTTGGACAAATATTATTATGTTATTAGTCTATAAGGATTTTATGAATATATGTCTACCCCTTATGTGTTAACTGATTTCGTTAATGAAACAACTGCATCTTTAGACTGCAAAATACACAAACGGGAGGGTTTCATTATTGATTTAAGAAAAGCTTTTGATACATTATTTCATACATTATTTTTTATAACATGAGTTTGTATAGCTTAGGTGCTACACAAAATAGCATACGCTGTTTCTTATAAAATATATCACTGTTTGGCTGCTTTGACATTTCTAAATTTGTGAAATAAATCTTGTTGGCTGACACTAATGATCTTAATTTGTTTTGTGTAGACATTATAAAACACAACTTGCTACAACAACACAATTAGTTTTCGACAAAATTGAACATGGTTTGCTGTAAACAACGTATTCCTGAATGCTTTAAAAACAAGTTTCGCGTTATCTGGTAATAAAAATGTGAATGTTAATATCGAGCACGGGTAGCCACATGTCTTGGTGCACTAAAAGATAAGAAGTTGAATTGGAAAGATCATATCATATAAAATGTTAAATCTTAAACTTTCACAGAATATTGCAATATTGTGTAAGTGCATATAGAGTCAGCAAGTAGACACACAGTGTGTGTACAGTGTGTGTACAGTGTGTGTACAGTATGTGTACACCCAGCACTGCTTTATGTTTTTACCGTGTATAATATTTTATTCGCAGATATGAGACAACAATATCAATGGTATTGTTATATACCGAAAGAAGCACCAAGGTCATTGTTTGGTGCGAATCACATTGGTCACGCAACCTCTGTATTTTACAGGTCATACGCGTGAATGTTTATTGATCTAGTAAAATTTAAATCGGGCGTGTTCATGTTTAAGGTCTACTAGTGCACGTTGCCACTTAAAAATATAATTTTTTGAAAAGAAATATTCCATCGATAGCATGTCTAACACTAACCTGTAAGGTGTTGTGTTACCGCAAGTGTTAGAGCAATGTCTCTTTCTGTATTTAGCATTTCTTTGAAATTCTTTACACACTTAAATTACTAAAATCAATAAAACAGCAAGTTTATTCAACCACAGGCATAAGAAAAGGGTGTACATATATTTACTCAATATAACATATTCCAGTTTTTATTATTTATAGTACTAAAATAAAAGAAACATGTTGCATAGATATAGTTGACTATGTCAATGATAGTATTCAATTAATCATAGGCATGTAACTTTGAGATATATGTAATTTATGTTTATTTATTAAATATTTTCTAATTTTTTACATTCTTGTAAAGGTGTGATTAAATGTGTTAACTACAATTTTTGTTTTAAAACGTCTCGTGTATTCCTTTCAAACATCAGTTGTACGTCATTACAGCATCGTGTCAGGAAGTTGCAGACATTAATCTTATTATAATCGACCGTGAGTTTGCATGTTTGTATGTTTGTATGTTGTATGTTCTGCTGCTCCTAGAAGCTTTGCACCTCGGGCGCCAAACTTCCAGGGGTTCATCTACGACCCCACGGTCGGGTCATCTACAACCCCACGATCGGGTCGTCGAAGTTTTTTTCGAAGTATATCCAGCAATTACCCTTTCTTTGACTAATCGAATTACTCTTTATGGTTATAACGTGCAATTTTGGACAACGCCGTGCGTCTTTTCTTCGATTGTCCGAAGTTACGTAACACACGGGCAAGGCGTCGCTAAACGTTACTATGACTGCAAGTATTACGTAAAATTTCGAGAGTTACATTCTAAGAAGCCAACAAGATATTGACTGGCAGCGCCAAGTACCGAGGCGTAGGTGGATATTTCTGTGATAATTTTATATATCCAAAATTATTGTAAACACGAAATACCAAGTTATCCCGTCAGGAGGAAGGGCATTTTTACTAGTGACGTCAATGATATAATGCTGCACCAGTGCATCAACAACACGTATCCACGCATGTGTTCCTACTACTTGCAGGTCAGACATATGACTGTCATTTCTGATGTTGTAAACCGATTAATTATTTGACCATTTTGGTACTAATTCTAGCACAGGTTAGATCATTAGGAGGTAGTATAATAGGAAGTGTTGCAAACGAAAATGCCCTCACATAGAAATGCCTCACACAGGCAACACAGTTTTGGTTATAAGCAGTATACAACACGTTCTAAACAACGAGTTACAACAGAGAGACGCGAATCATTCAAAGCAATTACGATGCCTGGCATATGTAATAAATGCAAACTGGTGTACGTGTTAAAAACGGATACAATTTTATTGAAAATATGTGCCACGGGCAACAACACATTAAATGAGTTACAAACGAGTTACGTTCGAAGGCAAGTACATCAATAAGACTGCTGAATCAACTTTGCTATAAACGTAAGATACCAACCCTTAGATGTCCCACTAACACAGTTCATTTAGCGGAGACGAGTTGTCCCTTGCGTCGCGAGAAAACCGCCGTGGACGCGCTTGCTAATTACACCTGTACGGCGGTTTGAGACAGCGACTCACGTTCGAGACGTAGGCACGACCTGTGTTTTATCGGGCACATTGCGGTCCGTGACTGTGCATAGAAAACGCCAACGGTGACGTAGTTTATAACGTCGATCGGTAGCACCACATTGTCCTATCACTATGTGAGCGGAATATGGCAACGCTAGATGCAGATGGTCGTTTGAACACCCTGACACCCGAAGTAACATCACGGAGGCAAACATGTCACCCTGCCTGTCGGTCTGGGGATGGTGTGCAAATGTCACGTACATGGCACATTCTTCCCTAGCTACCATGGTTCGTAATGCCGAGATTTAACTCCAGCATGTTTAAATAAGCCGGTGTCTGTTTAGGAACTGTTAAATTGGCTACGACGCCAGCACATTGCGATTAACCCTACAACAATAGGACTGCGCCAGAAATGTTATATTATAGCATGTATGTAGTCAGTGAACGCAGGCGGAGAGGACTGTTTTCCATACATCCAACTGGAATGAACCAGGTTTATACCTTCGTCATCTGCACTAGAGGTCAAAGCTATATCCATTACACCATCTCCTTCCCCGGTCGGTCGTTCGGTCGTTCGGTCGTTCGGTGTCTCTGCCTCTATGTCTGTCACCTGGTCTTTCTGTCTTACTGTCTAGCCGTCGTTGCTTATTGCCTACCTGTCTGTCGGTCTGCTAAACAATACACCTGAATTCACGAGCCGCCGCCTACATCACACGACGTCAAGGTTGGTGGGCCGATGGGGCGCGTTGTGGTCGTTCACTATAGGCCGTCGCGAGCGAGGCGGCTGCTCGGAGATGATACGGCGGTCCGGGCCGTAATTCTCCCACAGTCCAAGCAGCGTCTCGGCGGCGACCATCTCGCCGATGTTCAGCGCGATCATGCGCAGTATAAAGAGTCCGTCTCGACGTAGGTAATACTGTACGAACTTGGCGATGTTCGCCTTGGAGCCGCTCCCGGCGCCTCGATGTCGAACCGTCGCTGTCGCATCGAAGGCACGCAGCTGTTTCTTGACGTAGTGTATCTGAGAGCGCCAGTGCAGGGAGCGGACGACCCACTGAAGACAGCTGATCAGTGTCACGGTGGCAACGGCCACCAACCAGAACCAAACGATGACGAATATCTTCTCGTTGAAGATGTTGATGGTGAGCGCGCACTGAACGACGTAGTCGTGCACGCGTCCTTGGTGTCGGATGTCGAAGTTGCACAGTGTGACTCGAGGGAACCGCTGCGACAACTCTCCCGAATCGTCTCCTCGTAGGACGCGCGCCACCACCCGCACGCCGTAGACGTGATAGTCGATTCCGAGGAAGAGATCCAGGAGGAACAGCTGGCCGACGGCATTGAGCAGGTAGACGAGCTTGATGAGCAGGTAGGAGACCGTCAGGTAGTTGCCCTGCCGCTTGCCGCCGACCAGGAAGCAGTGCTTGGCCGACGCGCGCCGGATGCCGTAGCAGCAGCCGCGGTGATACTCCCGTTGTGCCAGCAGGTAGCGGTCGATCTGGTTGACCATGTACCGCACCGTCTTAGTCCGGATCTCTACGTAGGACGCCCGCTGGCACACGACTCCCGCCTCCAACACGGCAGACAGGTCGATCCCGGAGCGGATATTGAGGAAGCGCCATAGGAGAGTGGGCAGGAATGACAGCAGAGCCTCGACGAGAAGGAACAGAGGTATCCACTGGTAGTAACCGACCCGTTGGCGACCGCGCCATGTTTCCGGGCCGGTGCTCGGGATGCGCTCGTCGAACGGCACGTAGAATTTGGTCGAGATCCAGCAGATCGTGTTGGCATACTGCCGGTGGCTGTCCGTGAACGTCGCCGGACACCAACAGCTGATGGGGTCGCCAACGAACTGCTTCGTGCTGACGACGAGAGCGAACACTACGAATAGCCCCGTCGTGTATTGTCGCGAGAGTCGGTCACTGAAGTCATCGTCGCGTCGCGTCTTCGCCTCCTTCAGGCTCAGCAACGTCCGCAGGAGCTTATCCATCTCAGCGGGAGGGATTTACGTGGCGTCACCGAAACAGGTGTTTTTGCATTTCCTAGTTCCCGTTCGTTCGTGGACAGCGTGGGTAGATATAGGCACTTTATCACCTCGACAAACAAAACAGATCGCTTGTAAATGGCGATGAACAAACGCTTTCTTCAATGACGAACTATTCTTGCATCGCGTACGTGGCAGATACAGCGTGTTTATTAATAACTGTTATGACGTCTAGAATGACCTAAACGGCCGTATTCCGCTAACAATGAATCATTTTCATTCGTTCTGACAACATGAACGATGTAGACCAACTGTGATTTTACGAAACGAAACGTTACCCGTGATTCGACAGCCTCCGCTCTTTACTGCTGTTTGCATGTGTGCGACAATTCGAGAACGTCGGAATCCCGTGTTGTATATGTACGGCGCATTTCCACGCCACACATTCCGCCGTACGCCGACCGATCGGCTGCTGTCGTCAGATATAATTCTGCCAAGGTGTAGCCTTTGACTGGCGCGATGTTCACCGACTCTCGTCTGCGTTTCCAGGGAGCGTGTGTCCTGTGCTACAGCGTCAGCGCTTCCGACGTCGTGCATTCATCTCCGCCGACTTTCCCGCCTCGTCATCTCGGAGCGTCGCCGTGCATATATAGCTGCCACTCAAACACCCGCCAATAACCGGGTCGCTGCTCGCTGAATGAAACCGCGGAAATACAACAAGCCCCACACGCGAGCACGCACGCACGCACGCCCGCACGCAGACACGCATGCACACACAAATACTGGCGTCCGCTCGCTAGGCGTTCGGCGCCCATCTATTGGTCATCGATCCCAATGGAAACGCCCACCAGAATGCTGAAGTCATCGAGCGATACGCCGCGCCGCATCAATATTAATGCGCGGACGTTTCGACGAATCAGCGACGCCGATCGACGCCGCGGCCATCGGCTCCGGATGCCAGACTCTGGCGCTCGCTGAAGCAGTCTCGGTGACGTGGCGGAAATGTCGGCAAACGATGTTAAACGTCATTGATCTCGTGGCGTTATTGAAAGGCATACAACACATTGCATCCAGGGTTTCCATTCGCCGCCGTATCGCCCTAGGTGCACTGCCTATGCAGGGCCGTTCAACTGGCAATCTTAGCCCCCTTTCGCGGTATTTAAATGTAGAGTGTGGTCGTTTTCATCGAACAATAATTATTATAGTATAAACTACTGCTTTTTGTATATTTCAGCCCCTTTCCCGATATTTAAAGGTAGAGAGTCTGAACCTTTTTTCGTAAAAACATTATTTTAGTGCAATCCATATATATTTGTATATCTCAGCCCTCTTTCACGTTATTTAAATGTAGAGAGTCTGATCGCTTTTATCGTAAAACATTATTATAGTACAAGCCATATATATTTGTATATCTCAGCCCCCTTTCACGGTATTTAAAGGTAGAGAGTCTGATCGTTTTTATCGTAAAAACATTATTGTAGTACAAGCCATATATGTTTGTATATCTCAGCCCTTTTCACGGTATTTAAAGGTAGAGAATATGGTCGTTTTCATGGAAAATCATTAATACAGTACAAACTATATCTATTTGTATATCTCAGCCCCTTTCACGGTATTTAAAGGTAGATAATCTGGTCGTTTTCATGGTAAAATCATCATTATAGTACAAACTATATCTATTCGCATATTGACTTCCCAAATGTGTCTTAATCAACCACAATGTGCAAATCAACTCAAATCAAAGCTTAAGCCATTGACCTTCAAATCAAGTCAAGTCGCAAACAAGTGACCTACAAGTCCAAGTCAAATCTCGAGTCATCTCTCTGAATTACAAAAACAATGAAAGTTAATTTTCGTGTGTTGGAATTTAGTGAAACAAACACATATCCAAATCAGCACGTGGTGCAGATCGAAACGGACTTTTGACTCCTCAACAGCGATACGCAGAATCTCGCTCGCACTTTGGCTCGCATACGTTACTTCGGCTACTACATCATGTGTTAGGTCGACGTTCCACGGTTACCGTCCATCCGGTCTTCTGATGCTGCATAGGTGTCGATAATGCACCAGAAACCGTTAAATTAGATTCAGTGCAAACAAAAAAGACGTCTTGATGAATTGGGCAATCACTGCGTGGATGTATGACGCTTCCACGTCGGTGGCTATGCTTAACTCCTTGCTTGCGCTGAATGACTGGGACGGGATCGCGCACATACAAGGAAGACAGACTCCCGGGGAGATAATTTGAAGCAAGGGCGAGCGATCACTGGGATACTGATCCCGCCACGCAGGGAAATCCGCCATTGCACCTGGCTCGACGTCTAGCTAAGAGCAACTGGTTCCTCATTGGGGTGACATGTTAGTAGAAATAATAGATCATCGTTACCATCATCGCAGTTATCGTCACTTTGCGCGTAAATGGTTTTGTCACGCCTGGCTGAACATTTATATAGCATACTATTTGTTCATTATTTATTTAATCATCCATCTCCGCCTTTGGTAGTGTTTTATTTGCAGGTTGCACCGAACTGTCCATTGCAACATCGACCGACACCCCCAGTTATTCGTTTAGTGTTCAAACTATCTTTACTACTTATGTAACCACCTTCGCATCCACCCCTCTCTTTGTTGAGCTGATATTGTGTTTTCTTTGCACGTTGCACCAAACTGTCCATTTCACCATCAACCAACATCCCCAGTTAGTGTTCCGTTAGCGTTCCAACTATCTTTTCCTTTTGTTTTTTTTTACGACGGGCCCTAAGTGTAATATATGTCATTTCAATGAACGAGTTAGGTGTGAGATCTTTGGTGTTTCACCTTCTGCAAATGGAGAGGACACCACGGGGGGGGGAGGGCATCTTTGCCAATTCCTCTGTTAGGCCAGGCACGTGAAGGAACGGAATGGAAAGAACTTCGACATACGCATACCTCCGACTGGACGTCGACTATGGCATAGTAATTTGATAAACTGCTGTTTCAGTTTGATTTTATGATCACCGGTGGGTATCTGGTGTAAATTTTGGCAAGGTGACTTCGTAATGTTTCGTTCATTATATTTGGTTTCGACCTGTACAACATCCTGATAATATGCTAGGAACTGCACTTTAAGTGCAAGGACATTGGTGAATACGTTCCCCTGGATTCATACGGGAAACAAAGTATATACATTTTAAAGCCATGCATAATATTATATCGAAATGAAATAATATACCGGTATTTTGTAAATTCCAAAAAAGTTGAATATTGCAAAAAATACTTTGCAATATTCAAAATGGATTATTGCAGTACCGTAATTCGCAACACTTATTACATCGATCACTGCAACAACGCCTAGTCTTAACTGTACAAGAGAGCAGACCCGTGTTTATTTGTCATACCTACTGTGTGTGTGTATTAAAAATTAATGATTTTCATCAAAAATAGATCCGTAGAACGCAGTCATGTTCAAGTATCCATATCGTACCATACAGCGTTGACAGGGGCTTTGAAACGCTACCATGTGGATTAATATCATGCGATTAAGATGGATGATGTGGATTTAGCCTTTTCACTCACAGCGTAGGGTGTTCGTCGTAACCGTTGCAAGCATTAAATGACTCCATCGATCAGACAGTCGTTAGCGGCTGCGACAGGGGGACAAACAGCTTGGATAGAGGTCGAGGGGAGAGGGACAGGAAGACAGGGGAAAAGAGGGGGGGGGGGAGAAGGAGAAAAGGACGAGTGAAAGCAAGAGGAGAATAGAATGACAGAGAAGGGTGACAAAATATAGAGATGGGAGGGAGAGAGGGAAAAGAAGGAAGACAGGAGAGATAGATGGAAAGATATATGGAGAATAGCGCCGATTTTGGGCAATTATTTCTACCCACCACGCTTCAGTCGATTCGCAGTAGGGTCAGTGATTCGTGTGGACGTCGGGAACTGAAGCAGCGCTGAACAAACCTGCACAAGGGGGTGTGACGTCATATCTAATCTGGAAAAATCGCTGCTATCTCAGCGGTCATAAAGTTGAGCTTATACGGTACGTTAACAAAACCACTTACTGCTGACGTGCAATTCCAGATATTGTGATATCGATAATTCTGGAAATGTTTCCAACCTTACTGTAGACGAATATAGAAGGGTTGCTTTTAACCACTTCCAACGACTAAAACCACAGTAGATATTTGTTGTTTACTCTTGTGTCAACATGCAACCCACACAAACTATGCCAGCTTGAGAAACAGCGACACTTAATCAGCCTCCGTCTCTCCTTGGCCGCCGCGTCCGTCGTCGCCGCCGCGAACTGAACGCTCCTGCGGCAAGCGCTGGCGACGACAGGCGCACCTGGAACCGATGAAGACACGGGCGGCAGGAGAGACCGGCGCGCGGAAGACGACCCGTACGGCGGCGCCGAGGCACTGCACTCGACGGCCGATACTGTCATTAACGTTGCGGCTCATTTCGATATCAGGTAACACGCGTTCAATTTATGTTCTCGGCTTTGCCAAGTCCGGCGAACTGGCAAACATCTATGGGATACAGACGCATCGATCCGCGGCACGTGTGTGTATCTTGGCGAAGTTTTTGCCATTTCATGAGTCGCATTGGCGGCGCGATGTTTTCAAAGAAAAACACTTTTTAGGCGTAGAAAACCACATGTTGGTTTGTTAGTAGTTATGCAGGTGTCAATGACTCTGACGATGTTTGACAAGATCGTGCTTTTCCAATTTGGAACGTGCGTAAACATATTTTATTGCTGCCAATGTGCAACTATTAAACGCCAACGCAACGATCACTATCTACATTAAGCGTTAGGCGTAATTGTATATCTACATATTATGCATCACACACACGAAATTGTTTTTTTTTCTCGCGAATATTGCGAATGTCGTTGTCGCCAGTGTTGGTGTAACGGTGTTGTCTCATTGAAGCGTATCACTACATTTTTACATGTCTAGACAGTGTGATCATGTTTACATATCTATACAGTATGGTCATGTTTACATGTCTAGACGGTGTGGTCATGTTTACATATCTAGACAGTGTGGTCATGTTTACATGTCTAGACAGTGTGATCATGTTTACACGATTAGACAGTGTGGTCATGTTTACATGTCTAGACAGTGTGATCATGCTTACATGTCTACAAAGTGTGGTCATGTTTACATGTCTAGACGGTGTGATCATGTTTACATGTCTAGACAGTATGATCATATTAGGTTTACAAGACTATTGTAACATATGTGTCAGATCGTGATTACATGACAAGTAATCACAATCGGTAGACACGATTCGACGAATGATGACACGCTTATCAGTGCTGTACAGAAATAACGCAGTACATAACTTTATATAACATTAACTGGAAGCCTACTTGAAGTTCAGCTAAACATGTTTTGTCACGGTTACACCGTCGTTTCTGTACCAATTCGTGCTACGTATGGGGAGACAGCCAACTCGGCTCTCTGGAGGATGATCATCAGCGTCCTATGCATGTATGCAATAGCAAATCACTCGCTCCTTCACGTCACACCAATGACACCATAATTGGACGTGAATAGTGTTGCTCCTGGGAAGACTTCCGGTTCCGGTTCGTCCTGGTGGGAAATACCGCCACTCGATTAGACAATGGCGGCGATCTGGGGGTAGTCTCGGCGCAAGTGCTCGATGCAGGGGAGCTCCTGGCGCGTGCGAGGCCCAGTTCGAGAGACGGCAGAAATGCTGCATTCCCGGGAAATAGATCCGTGTCTGGAAACGGTGTCGCGCGGCTCGTGACACGACGCGACACGCGCAACACAAGAAACGTCTTTGCATTTGCATAACGGACCAATTATTGCCTCGTTCTAAATGGCCGTGATGTATACGTCCGAGTCGTAGATTTTCTCTCCGAAATAATACGTTGTTAAGTATATACTTATAAGTGAGCGGATTTATGTATGAATGCACCTATATATCGTCTGGTTTTGTTGTATGTGTGTGTGCGTACGTGCGTGTGTGTACGTGCATGCGTTTGTGTGTATGTATGTATGTATGTATATGTGCGTGTATGCTTGTGTATACTCACTAGCGTTCTTATCTGTATGTATTTATCAATTATGTGAGGGTCAGCGGCCTCATCTCCATCCCTCTTTACTCTTCACATCTGCTTCGAGTCATCACAATGTTGTCCTTTCGTGTATTCAGACTTCATCTATGCGTTTCCCCCCGATATTACAATTGATACCTCTCTTGCTTTTCCAGCACATGGCATCTCCAAATCCACATACGTGCACACAAGTATTCAAAAATGCTCCCATATTTATTAACACGTACAACTCTAATACACACACGCAGAGCTTCACACACAATCACACACATTGCACAAACGCATACACCCGTATACGCACATTGCAAAGCAGACATGCACGCACACTGCTTAGCAAATGTCTGAACACGATATCATAGCATTAAATCAATGAGAGCGAGTAACAAAGGCTGGCTGCGGTGACTCCTATTGCTTAACTGTGTAATTAATATCAATAACATACATTCCATGTGAGACAGGCATCATGCTGGGAAATACACACGGCAATGAAGTCGTTCATATGACATTATCGGACCTACAACTACATATGTCGTTTCGCGATACCTCCAGGTTTTGATCATTCTTTTTCTAATCACAGACACGCATTATTTTGGCAAGCTTCATCTTTATGCAATTAATAATTCATTCGTGATTTCCTGCGGTTAGTGCGGTTAGTTGAATGTATTTCTATATCGATGATACCATAATGTATAGCCATAGTTTCCTTAAGCATGTTCGTGTGTCTATTATTCTCCAGCACCTCAGTTATAATTATAACCACATAAATATTAAATGCTGCGCATCTATGTATATACGTATGTATATTTTGTTTATTTTATAGCAGTGTAACAATCCTTGAATGAACAGCACGAACGTACGGGATGGAAATAAGCTTTGAAAAAAGCAAGGTCGTGGTTAGTAGCAGAACGGCGTAGCATCCTTCAAGTACCTTGGTTCAACCATCTCCGCTGAGGGCGATTCCAATGAGGAAATATGCGCAAGAATAACCTGGCAACGTCAACCATAGTGAGACTCAAGTAGATATGGAATAACAACAACACCAAAAGGGAAACGAAGATACGACTGTGCAAAAGCATGGTCGTATCAGTGCTGACTACTATGCTTTACTACTGGTGTGGTTGCATCGTCCATGATCAGTTCCAAACAGTTAATCCCAGTTTTCAAAATAACATTATTCGTAATTGCACGGCGACATATAAATAACCACACTGCCGTTCGTTGTGAACTTGACGTCCTGTTACTAGTTCGTGCATGGGAAAACGTTTGTTTTTCTGGTACTTTGCGAGTCAACGTTTGTCTACTCTTCGATTGGAATCAACAGTTTAGCGTAACGCTTGGAACAGCTTGTCATGCAATCATAAGTTCCAACTAACAATAATATGTAGAAGGCTTTAAACGTTGCCCGTTTTTATCGTGCCATGCTTATGGAGTGATTGCTGAACGGCGTGCCGGTGTGAGATTGTAAATGGACCCCCGTGGTAAATGGACCCCGTGGTAAATTGACCCCCGTGGTAAATGGACCCCCCGGTCCATTTCCACTGTGAAATATGGACCCCATCGTGAAAAATGGACGGGGATCCATTTACCATATCGACCCAATAGGTTTTACTGTAACGAAGAAATCCATTTCAATCAATGAATTAAGTTTATTCTCAAACAAACCTTAACAGATTACAATTCTCAACGGCATCGTTGCGTGTCGAAACAAGAAAAGAGCTCTCCATTTCGAAGTCACTATGTAAGTAAGTACCTATTAGAGATATTTCTATTCAGGATTACTGAGTTATCTCACATGACCATCACTGGTTCAAAGTGCTCGTGGACATTCTTGAGGAAGATCGCCTTGTCTGTTTTTCGGAATGCTGACGGCAGACCAAGTAGAAGCTTGTGCCATTGCCAGCTGTACCTGGTGTGGCCATTCTCGCGCCCGTACGCTGTGTACGTCCAGATGGATGTGTAGAGGAAGCTGGCCGAACAAATAACTCCACCTCTATCGCATACAATCCCGGTAGGTCGATGCTGCTACTCTCAAGGTAATGCTTCACATTGACCAGTTTGTCGAAGACCATCCTGTTTTCTGCCATGTAGCGGACCAGGATGACACTCATTTTCCCATGCTCCGTCTGTGATCCGGTTAACAGATATGAAAGACACCGAAAGTAGCAGTTCCCATCTCCTCTCATGCCGACTATGGCCGTTGGTGCCTGGTTGATGTCAGGTGTGGCATTGGGTCCTGCATGAAGTGTCGCTCTCACAGAGATCCTATCACTTGGGCACGGTCGGCCTGCCATTGGCTCGTGACCGGCACAACATCGAAATTCTCTGCTGCAACTTCCCCGCTGACTTGGCAGTCTGACAGACGGTCATCTTGCACGCTCTCACGAAGTCGAATCCGCTTACGTTGACGTTTGGGAGAATCATCTGGGATGGCGGTGCGACCGCCTGGAGCAGCAGGATTAATGCTCTACTGTCGTCTCTCCGTCGGTACGGTTTTATTTTCACTGCCTTGCAAAGTGGGTACATGTTCCATTCTCGTATATCGTTGAACTGCGATCCTGGCCAGTAGTAACGCGACATCACCCTGTGAGCAGTCTTGTTGACGCCTAGATGCCCGGATACAGGTTCCGCGTGGCAGGCCGACATGATCTGTTCCTTGTCAGAAGCAGTGAGCACCCGCAGGTGCTGCCCTTTCCGCACGAAATGCAGCGCGTCATCAATGAGGCCAAACTTGTTCGCCTTCTTCCTGAAGTTTCGTTTGTGGCATTCAGTTGTTGCAGAAGGTCGCCAGATGCGCACTGCATCATCTTTGTTCCGGCCGAACGAACACAGATCTATGTAAGACAACGATAGATAATAGGAAAAAAAATCACACACACATATATATATATATATATATGTATGTATGTATGTATATATATATATATATATATATATATATATATATATATATATATATATATATATATATAGTCTAAGCTGTTCTTCTAATACTGCTTCACGTCCTCCTCGTCTACTGCATTCATTACGTTTGTAATACAACACTAATACACTTAGCGATATCTGGTGACGACATCGCTCAAAATGTCTCTGATTACTAAAACAGCGATACAAATGTCAGCGTGGTAGGAATGTTATTGTCACTTGCAATGGATGAATAAAGTCAGCCCCTATAAATCTGTTAAATTCTAGAGTTCACAATATGGCATTTTCCAGCCACGATTCGTGTGAATAAATCCAAACACACTCCTGCAACAATGTTAGTTATGCGTGATATACTTAGACCACTCAGATGCGTATTTGTTTACAGTACAGTAGAGTGAGTGCGTTTTTCATTATTCTCAAGTGTACAAATATGATGTCCAAGGTCAGCGCTCAGTTTCCGAGTACAAATGCGACGTCTCGGTCAATTTGAAAAGCAGTTCGACGTATTGTATCGACAATGGATGTTTCTTTCAGTAAAACATTACTGCAAATACCTCATCTCGCATATTCTATTGTACAGATGATGGCATAATTCAGTCGTTTTCTTCCCAGTAATTAAAACGTGTTTTATATAATTATGTTGTCAGCATTTCAAATCAGGGGAAACACTGTTTGCCTAAGGAATGGTTTCATAACTTCTCAAAGTCCAAAAACCGTGTAGTTTTTTTTGCATTTGTTGAAGTCACCAACCACCCATAAATACGTGGTATGGGACGTCGGAACCGAACCATACTCACGATAATTCATATGTGCACGATTTACCTGCACACGTGGACAGGAGACAGGCCTCGGGCGATTGGTCCTAGCTGCGATGAATTTACCGGATGTGCAAAACCGCCATATATTGGTTCGCTCACGACAAATCATGTATGTAATATGCGTTTAATACAATCATATATAAGAACAATAAAATGGGCCGCTTAATGCCACTTAACTGATGTGAAATGGCTATGAAGACACTATGCTGACCACGCTGTACGGTTCTCACATCCGCAATAGCCTCATTGTGCATGAATACCAGTTTCACTCGTTAGGTGGCGCTGTGGTGCGATTTATTTTTTAGGCAAAACGTGGTGACGTTCAAACCAACACCCATCAATACATAAAGTTATCAGTTTTTCTTTACTTAAGCGACCACTCCTAAGTCCACAATGTCTTCACCACCGATGACTGGAGGGGGCGTGTCGAGGACTGGAGGGGGTGTGCCGAGGACTGGAGGGGGGCGTGCCGAGGACTGGAAGGGGTGCCGAGGACAGGAGGGGGTGTGTCGAGGACTGGAGGGGGCGTGCCGAGGACTGGAGGGGGTGTGTCGACAACTGGAGGGTGTGTGCCGAGGACTGGAAGGGGCGTGCCGAGGACTGGAGGGGGCGTGCCGAGGACTGGAGGGTGTGTGTCGAGGACTGGAGGGGGCGTGCCGAGGACTGGAGGGACGTGCTAACAGTCGTGTGGCAAAGTACCACAATATTGGGTATGTTTATATTATTTCTTGGTGTACTAATTTTCTTCATTTTCCGAGCTCATTCTGCATAATTTACATAACTTTATATATATATATATACATATAAATATATACATATATATATATATATATATATATATATATATATAGATAATATATATATATATATATATATATATATATATATATATATATATATATATATATATATATATATAACCTATTGATTGATTAGTTGATTGATATAACTAAATACATAAACTGTCGTACTGCATATATATATATATATATATATATATATATATATATATATATATATATATATATATATATATATATATATATATATATATATATATATATATATATATACACACACATATATATTATATAGCACGACAATTTATGTAATTAGTTATATCAATGAATCAGTCAATGAATCAACCAACCAATCAATCAATGAATCAATCTTCAATCAATCAACCAACCAATCAGTTAATCAATCAAACATGTATTAACTCTTCGACCCACACAAGGTATGAGAGTTCATCTAACAATCATAAACATTACTTGTATACATTCAAACGTATTCATTCGTACAACTACATCATATACGCAAACGTATTGTGGACTCGTCTTCCGCCAATCAAAAGACAAGAACTTGTTTCTGTAAAGTACTATAAAACAGTTAATCCGGATACACTGATATAATGGGCAGTAGGGTCGTTCCACTAAACATTTTGAGGGGCAAATGAAACACAACTAAATTTGGTGCATATCCGGGTTGGGGATCTATATTTTGCTGATCTTTTCATGTTTTAAAAGCATTTAAAAGCAACTTAAATGCAGCATGTAATGTACATCACAGTTATCAGCAGAGCCCTTTATTAGTACGATGCAAACCACGACAATACAAGAATTCCAACTTAATGACAGTTATCCTGATGCGGCATAAATAATATTATAATGGTTGAGAGTTTATTTTGTACGATTTATGTAGCATTTCGATATTGTTTGACTTATTTTCCGTATTCTATAGGCACATTCGTGAGCAGAAGATGTTTATGTTTACGATTATTGGTATTGTTAAATCGGTGAAGCGGACACTATCGCTCGAGCAACGTCGTTACGTTGCTATTAAAATAGTCGCTGGCATCGTTATCGTCTACCCTTTAAGCGTCGTGTGCCGCGAAAGTGCATTCAATGTGACATTTCACATATGGACAATCTCGACACTTGTGTGACGAATGTATAGTGTAACGCCGGTGGATATGTTATATTCGTACCTACAACTGCAAAAACAACCGGGAAACTGATAACTTATTTCGGTGAAAAAGTAAATCATTGCCGATATCAGGAGCGTGTTTTTTTATCACCGCAGCTAACTGTCAGAAGCAGCCATCAAAGCGCACATCTATCTTGACAGCTAGGAATGAGTGTTTTGTATTGGTAGTTATACAACGGCTAGCCGTGCTGATATCCACTCGACGTTCACAAAAGCATGTTTAACGTGGGATTCTCAGAACGAGACAGCCGTGCATTATCTGGAAGGATAAATCACGGTAATAAAACTATATGATTGGTGTCGAGCATTTTAACGTGATATATCCACCCAGTTATACAATGGCTAGCCGCGCTGATATCTAGCCGTGCTGATATCTAGCCGTGCTGATATCTAGCCATGCTGATATCCACTCGACGTTCACAAACGTATGTTTAGCATAAGATTCTCAGAACGAGGCTGCCGTGCATTAGCTGGATGGATATTTCACGGTAGTAAGACTACCTGATTGGTCTAGAGCATTTTACCGTGATATATCAACCCAGATAACACACGGCAGCCTCGTTCTAAAAATCCATTAGACGTTTGAATCATTTCGAACGCGACCGAGTACGCGCATTGGCACAGACACGCGACTGTTCGAACGATGTGTGTGTTTTCTGTGATTGTCGTGATTTACGTAATCTGCGAAATGGAATAAATTACTGTTTGTTGATGTCTGTGAAAACCGTCTGACGTTTGAATCATTTCGAACTCGACGGAGTACGCGCGTTGGCATAGACGCGCGATTGTTCGAACGCTCTGCGTGTTTTCTGTGATGCTTCGTGAAAACGGCCCGGCAACATACTTACAAATGTAGTAAGTGAAAAAGGATGCTCAGGTGTTAATTTGCCGTTATATAACGGTAATAACATACTGCTTGTTGGTGTCACTCGAGTGTTACTAGCAATGCAACGTCATTCGTGTTATCTGGCTAGTAACACTCTTGTAACAATCAGTGTATTATTCCCTAAGTGTTGCGTTGCTGCAAACGCCTGAATAGCTACAGCTTAATTCTGTATAAACGATACAGTTCCGTTTTTATTATTAATTAATTTTATTATTATTAATAATTATTCCCTGTTTTATCTGGTCAAGCTTTTAACTTTTGTTATTTTCGCTAGGTGAGTTAACACACTCTCTGGCCGCACAAGCACCGATACGTAGCTGCCAACACACAGCCTGGGGCGCGTTTAGGGTGACTGTCGTTATTCGTCGCAACACAGCACTTCTTGTCCTCCAGAGGAGTTGGTTCTGCCGTTCAGGGGAGACGGCACGGAGCAGCCTCGGCGGATAGCGTCAGAACGTCGCAAAATGACCAACTTGGTGGGATTCTCGATGTATATAATATATATATATATATATATATATATATATATATATATATATATATATATATATAATATAAGTTGCCGTATATTTGAATTAAAATAAGTTGGAGATAAACCAAATCTTACCAAGAACATCTATTTCAGACGGCGCCATTTTGGATGTCGCGGGGTGTACAACAAGCGTTCAACTTATGGCTGGAACTGCGACGCGCTGAGCTGCCGCAGATCTTACCATCCTGAGCGCTGCAATGGTTTTTGATTGTAGTGTCTACAGCAACTACTATCAAACACCAGCGATGATTTAGATAATTAGTCAATGTATTATCAATAAGCGGTGCAGATGCAACTGAAATTCCGCCAGACTTTGTAACTACCCAGGTCAAGCTTGTCGTCAGTGGACAGATGGTCTCCCGACGTCAGGCTAATGGTTCATTGACCGGATGAAGACGTGGGAACGGTTCCCTTGTGTTTTCGCGATTTATAAAACGAAAGTTTGGCGTGTTATCTAACAAGATCTGACGCCAGATCGTAGAATGCCATCGAACAACATGGCCTAATCCCACAGCTTGTCAATGCAGCAATATTAATGAGAACAAACCATCAACTGAGGATCGATAGGCGACAAAGCGTGCAGATTGACCCGAGCGATTCCTGTCTCGACGGCTCTGACTTCTTCACGGAGAGGTCAAGCGATGAGCCTGATTTCCCCCGGGCGTCGGGAGATCATCAAAGAGACGTTGCTACCCCGCCACGTAAACGCATCCCTCAGCATTGACTACGTTAGAACCACCTTGGCGAGCGAACATCGAGCTGGTGTCTAACGGAGTTCGCCGTCTCGTATGACACCGCTTCGCCTGCAGACAACGGAGAAGTGGACACAGATATCCCAAGGGACCTTTCTTAGACACCGACCGGTCAACGAGTGAGTGCGTGGGTGGGTGTGTGCATGCGTGTGTGTGTGTGTTTGCCGAATTACACGCTTAAGTCATTAATATTTACGATATATGAATATTAGTATTAAGGTACTTTCTTATGTAGCGCTTATTTTGCCCTTTGCTCAAACTGATTTACGTTTTGCACAAGTTGTTCACGCGAGCATCAACTAAACTTAACTGTAAACGAATATTTTGTGTGCATTGCATTTATGGTATATTCAGTATATATAATTAAAAATATATATATTTGCTAGCATTAGCAACCTTTCCTGCTCTACACTCCTAGCTACACTCCCGGCCACACTCCCGGCAACACTCCCGGCTACACTCCCGGCAACACTCAAGGCTACACTCCCGGCAACACTCCCGGCTACACTCCCGGCAACACTCCCGGCTACACTCCCGCCTACACGCCCGGCAACACTTTTGGCCACACTCCCGGCTACACCCCAGGCTACACTCCCGGCTACACTCCCGGCAACACTCCAGGCTACACTCCCGGCTACACCCCAGGCTACACTCCTGGCTGCACTAACCGAAACACGTGAAGATAGTTTTAAATAAATAGCAAAAAATATCATTCCAGGACACGTCAGGTCTTCTGAAGAATATAAATATGCCAATGCAGGCCAAGAATAGGGGCCGCAGTGCTGTGTGTGGTCTACATTGTTATATATATATATATATATATATATATATATATATATATATATATATATATATATATATAATTTAAATACGATTAATAGACAATGGTTTAGGTACACGACTACCGCGCACGTTACGTCGTACTACAGTTCAGTGAAACCGGTGCGGCTGATAAAGCCACGCGAACGTAGTACCATAAATCATGCATACCCTTACACAGATGTCAGCAGTACGCCGATGCAAAAAGATATCTCGAGCAGCCAATAACAAAAATAATTATTGTGCATGCTGCGCGCGACAAGCACATTTCGTTGACGATGAATTGTGGCGTCTGATAGCCTGCCCTGCCGTCTGTGCATATGGAGAGACAGCAAACCACAGATGGTGGCTCCTAGAAATTATGGATTTTATTTTATATGGCAAATTTGCTCGGATTTTGTATCTGTTATGATGTTTATATATAATATTACATAGTGGCTGATAAATAAATACATATATAAATGCATCAACGATGGCGAAAGTATATATTTACGATGGCGGAAAAACTGTATATTAAATAATATAGGTAAGTATATATATATATATATATATATATATATATATATATATATATATATATATATATATATATATACTTACCTATATTATTTGTATATTAAATAATATAGGTAAGTATATATATATATATATATATATATATATATATATATATATATATATACATATATACTTACCTATATTATTTAATATACAGTTTTTCCGCCATCGTAAATATATATTTATAATGCACACATGTGTAGAGTTGAGCGGATTCATCTGGAAAAAACTGTGCACATACGTGTATTAAAATTGGTCGAATCTGACATTTGGTGTAAAGCAGCCAGATGTTTAACTAGGTTAATGCACTGTTTAATAACAATCCAACACGACGTTTTTCAAGCAGCGAGCAAACACTGTGGTTTTCGCTATCGCGAAAATCAATTGTTCTTGGCGGGTCGATCCATCGCCGTTGTCTGGGATAGCGGGGCGAGGCAGCGGCGGTCGGGACGTGCCGGGGACCGACGGAGAAGAATTGTGTAATTGGAATATAACCACATCATCTAATAACGTGTTGTCTAGTCACTGGAGCGACCTCCTCGGGGCATCGAGGCTGAAACCGACGCAATGGTGTGCTGTGACAATGATTGCACCGTCGATAGCACGGTTGTGACATCAATTCCGATTGCGGTGGCAAGTAATAGTAGATCGATTCCCGGTGCAGGGATACATAGACGTCGTGTTGGCTTGAAACAAGCCAATGCTTCGCCTATCTTGGTAGGCCACGGATAGAGAGCGATTCCCTTTAGGAGAGGTCACAACAGGTTATCCCCTCACAGAGGTTATCATTGGGGTACCACCAGTCTTAGATGTTTTCCAAACGATGTTTCTCCACCCCTCGGGCCCTTGTTGCACCCAGGCTCTCTGGGAAGCTCGGTCCCGTCCACTCCTTGATGTTGACGACATCTCTTCCTTCTTCTGTCTGCCTCGTCTATGTCCCTCACTCGCTGTGCCCTGCAGAACTGCTTTGGAGCGGCCTGTCTATCTGATGACACGCCCAAACCATTGCAGTTAACCTTTTCTTTAAATTTCAGCATTGGGGGTTCATGTTTCGCACCCTTAGGGGAATATTGATATTACCAAATACCTCCAGGAGGGGCCACCGACGCTTTCAAGGTCAAAACGATCACTGAAAGGTCAACTAACTATGTAACAAGCACCTACTCTTTGGGTATTTGGCTTTTCAGTATTGTTGAAATGGAAGAAGGGTTGGTTGAAGCCAAATAGGAGGCAGGGCATCATAGAAACCTTCGGATGGGGGAACAGTTGCCTGTGGATGAGGAAAAGCTTCTGCCAATCTGGGAATCGCTCAACTGGGTAGACGATTCTAGGTTCTGTAAAGGCCTTCTTAAGCCCACCATACACATAACGACTTTTAGTCGCCAACAGTTTGTTTGCCGACAACTACCCATCGGCCGACCGATTTTTCAAATGCCAGATGTCCACAAAAAGTGTTGCCAACTGTTGGGGGAGAACATACATATAACGACTACATTGAGTTGCCAACTGGAAAAGTAGTCGCCAACATGCTGGCAGTTAAAGAGTCTATGTGCATGGAGGGCTTTAGGAAGCGGAACGGTGTGTCGTTGACGGGAGGATGGCTACAAGGTGTTGTCAACGAAGGGCAACGATCTAACCGATGGACGGTGACACTACAACTGTCTGGTTTATTAGTTAAGCCAATACGAAACATTTCATTTACCTGTTCGCAGATCATGACTTAAATGGTTCGAGTTATATATTGTACGCACAAGGATTTTACCTTAAGGCTCCCATCCATCAAAAACGGTGTATATTTCATCCCGCTCAACTTGAAAGGGGAATCTTCTTGACAGAATTATAAAACTTGTTTAGGGGATATGTTAGATATACTGGCAACATATTGAGTGCCTCCCCAGGGGCGTCTACCCTAAGCGACACGATCGCTATGCATTACGCGGCTCATTCTGGGCTCACCACTAGGGATGAAAGACTACATTAGCACACAAACGAATCAGCTGGCGTTAGAAGCACGACATCGAACGTTATCCTCGCAATTAATCCGCCCAGCATATTTACGTTAATGCCCTGGACCGCGTTGCATAATAAGGTCGTAACTGCAATATGTATGCAGACGCATCGGGTCTTGGCCGCTCGCCTGTAATGCGGCGGATTATATTTTACTGGCATCTGCATTACTAGCTACTTATACGGCGATCCGATCGACGAAAGACCACAGCCAACGGCGATGCACACGGGAATTGAAGAGCAATAAAACGGCATAGATGAAATATTAATTCCGATGATTGGAAGCGTAAGAGCCACGAAGGTGTCGTCAAGTCAGACCCGTCCGTCCTTGGCTTCCCCGGAACGGACAGCACCGAGGGTAGAATCTCGCGTGCGGCCGTCGACGTGTTGAATCGGTAGCGTGCTTGCGGGTCCGTTGGTTTTCATTAGGGTAGTGACGCATCCTATGCGATTCACACAAAGTTATGATTGGCGTTGTTAATGTGTTATTTATGCATGAGTTTCCGGCAGGTGTTACAGCTGCTGGTTTTCGTGGTTTCGGGAAATACTGGCTCTGCCAGATGGTTCGTACATTTGGTTTTAATCCCACAACTCACGCACAGCGAGACATATTTAGGGCTAATCCGTCAAATCTCGTCCGACATCCATACAAATGTGTTGGGATTAGGAAAAGGATACTAGGGATGACGATTATCCTATGCTGGATATTGGACCGGATGCAGCTATACACGAACAGACCGCGCAGACGTCACATGCCCAGAACTCTACAGGATAAATCTAAATGCAACGTAGCTTTATGCAGTTAGATGCGTGTAGGGTAACGTGCTTCAATGCGTTGTCTGGGGTGTCTATTATGTCTGGATCTGTCCTTTATGCCCACACATTATATTGTATCTGGAAGTGTCTTGATCTTTCCTTATGTCCATACGTTCTATTGTGTCTGCAATACTGATCTCTATATTGCATGAAGATCAGTGGTCTGCAAATCTCAATCATTTCATTGTCCGCATATTCTATGATGTCCGCATGTTTCGTTTTATATATTTGTACAGGAAAGCCACACGTACAGAAAGACAAACATATGGGTTACAGATAAAGTAGGCGTTAAGGAAGAAAGTCTGCTGTATTCCATCAAGAGAAGAAAGCTGGCTACATACGACCATTAAAAAAGAACACCAGATAGTCTGGTATTTAGCACCACAGGAGAACTGCCAGAAAAAACGTACTGGTCATGCGAAGTATTACGGATACTATATCCATCTTTATTGTTTTGGTACTATTTTTCCCGGTTCTTCCTTCCGGTGGTTACGCGCTAGGTACCTGATATTGTGGCGGTTAGTCTTCAGAGGGCGATTCTAACGATGAGCGTGACAGATAACGTTCTGACAGTCGATGGTGGCATTAACTCCCCCCTCCCCCTCCCCCGGGGTGAGTGCGGGAGAGAGGACGCGGGCATTGTGTTGAAAAACTTGTATGCGGTGTTGGCTGTTGCCCTGATAATTAAACTAACTTTGACTATACACACGCACGTACGCACTACGCACGCACACACATATATATATATATAAATATATATAATTTATCGTCTACTGTTCGTAATTTATCGTCTACCGGTCATCTATGGACTTGTTTTTTTCGGCGTTTTACTTGTATTTTTGCAGAGCTGGTCCGACGGGCCGAACAAGCGTGTCTTCCCCGCCAAGACGCTAATGCTCGTTCGGGGGCGAACGTATTAAAGGGAGGGGGGATGTGACATTAACCCCTCCCCCGCCCCTACACGGGCGTTGTGCTATAACACTTGTAAGCGGTTTTGGCTGTTGCACTGTTTATTAAACTAACTTTGATTGTACACGGTAGGTGGGCATGCACGCTGGGACAATTTAGTTCAGGATTTGCGGCGCATTCAATTAACTAACGCTGCTTGTTTCTACGATATTTTAATTTAACTGACCTTGTCAATGGCCAACTGACGAGCGTCCAATTAGAATGAGATATGGACCAGTCGGACAGTCTGCTTTGTAGACTTTGAGTTACGTTCACGGTACGATGACGGTGTTCCTCTGTGTTCATCAGCTCATACAACCGAACAAGCTCAAGGTGAATAATCGCAGTCATGGTTTTTGTCTGCCGTTTCACCAACAAGGAACCCGAATTCTATCGTCTTCGCCATGTCTTCATCAACCAACTTCAGTTCTTCGCCTTCTTCTGCATTCGCCAAACCTTGTCGTTCGTCTAACAGGAAAATCTGGTTAGTGCAGTAATTACTATTGCTGTGATAAAGAACATTGTGGTTTTATCAAGCGAGATATTAATCAATTCGATATCACACATTATTAATCTGTGTAGGCTAATTACTATCCGAACACACCTCGTTTGCAAGAACGCCATTCCCATCAAGATTTCTGGGAATTGAAAGAGAGCAAATATGCACTGCAGACGTTGACGAGTGTGACCGGTCGCGTTGCGTGACCTTTTCAGCGACCGAGAATGAGATATGGACCTATTACGTCACACCATCAAGAATCGCTATAAGTATTGGCTAGACAGTTAGTATTACCGCTACGTCGTCTAAATGGCTATATTCGCGTGTAGCCTTTGCGCGGAACAGGTTCAATGAGTGTGGGACTTATGCATTTATACAAACCTTCAATTACGGATCATGGATATGTTCCACTGGAAGCCAACAACGTCATGACACCGAGTGGTCTGCGAGTAACGGATGATGCGATGTGATCCTGGCCAAATCTCTGCACCGAAATGGCAGATAATCACTTTCTATCTGAGAGAGTGCACGCTTACTGTAATCCCAGCATAGGTAGGTCAGCTGCAGTATATATATATATATATATATATATATATATATATATATATATATATATATATATATATATATATATATATATATATATATTATGTCAGCATTCATGTGTCAACACAAAGAACAAAACAACAACCAAGCTGAGCCCGGAACCGAGAGACCTTTGTTATGAAAACGCACGCACGCACGCACGCACGCACGCACGCACGCACGCACGCACGCACGCACGCACGCACGCACGCACGCACGCACACTATTCCATGTGATACCTTTTATATATCAACGTAGAGAATATGTCAAGTAGAATATATGGATCTGATCTTCTTCGAACAACAAACTTGGGCCATAGAAGGTGCACAAACAACGGTTTTTTCCGTTTACTAGACGAACAACACAAAACAGCACTTGCTACACGGGTCCGTCAGCGCACTCATAGCCAAATCTAATCACGACATTGCCAGCGCCTATCTGTGAGGCAGAGATTGCAGTCAAGCAATACCTGCGTGTTAGCGGATGGCACGTAGATAGTCAGGCTCGTGTGTCTGGCGTGGAGTGAAGCAACTATCAGAGAAACAGACAGTGTCCTATGACGCAAACGTTCTTACGGCGTACGTTTCGGCAGCGCGTACGTTGCAACGCACGTTCAGCGGGCGACGTTGAAAAAATAATCCCACCATATGGTCGTCGGCTGAAAGATCACGCTAACGGAATTCATTACTGGGAAATAGGTGTGTCATTAAATATTTATCTTAAGGGAATCCCAATCTTACTGCTGACCAGCCAGCGTTTGTGAGGTCGTTTGACGGACAGCGTACGTTATGCGTCAACCGCCTACGCGGGCCACTTTCCGGACGGCTTAAATCCCCGGGTGTAGCACCGGGAAGAATAGTTTCACAAAGGGAAGAATAGTTTCACAAAAACAAGAACGTTTCCGGCGTTACATCTCGCAGATTATCGCGTAGCGTCAGGTAAACGTGCGCTGTAATCGCAGTGAAGCGACGGCAGCACGTAGCATGAATTAATAATCGCGTCGTATGCGCACTAACATCTCCACAAAGCACTGGTGTTCTATTTTTGTTTGATGACTGGACGGTGACGCGGATAAACAGTAAATGTAGTTAGTTATTTGTGCATGGTACAAGGAGCGGTTAGTCATGCGTCACCACAATGACTAATCAATCATGCGTGGCCACGGGGGCATTTAGTGCGTGCATCACTCAAGGACATGTACATATAGGTCTGCAACATTTGTCAACGACGCGTTCGGTTCATGCTTCTCTTTTATACAAATCTACTCGCACAAAAGACCCACACATGACGCCAGGTTTGGCATTTCGCCTTTTTCGCAAGAGTTTTGCTTAATGCGTTTCCTTAACCGCACGCCATCTGGTCGTGTTGGTTTGCCTCTTGATCAAGCCAGATGTCAATAATTTTGCTGAAACACGAACAACGACATTGACGTTTCATGCAAAATTTTATATATTGAGCGAAACATTATTTCCGAGGAAATTAAAGCTGCACTAAAAAAATTCACGTATGTCAACTTCCCGGACGTTTGAACGAGATTACACCAGTGGATATGAATGCATTACACAGATATTCGTTGTACAGTTGATCTAAAATAACTCCCCCAACACGAGCAGCGGATACGAAGCCTCGCTAGGAAAACCACGCTTACCAAGTTGACTCATCCGACGTAAAATTAATCTGACGTATTTCTATTTATTTACAAGCTACTCGCGTATAGGCCTACACATGAATGGCGCCATGTACTCTTGCATTAGTCATGAATAAATGACATAGAGCTGCGTTAATCTACTATTTAAGCAAGCATTTATTTCGTTCACCACAGTGAAAAGGCAATCGCATAACTCAGGGCTGAACAGGAAAAACCGATCACAAGCCTAGGTGAGGTGACTGTACTGAACGTAAAGGCAGACAAGTAACGGCTATTGGTTTATTAATATCATCGTCGTCATGATTTTAGCCAACACAAGTGACGTTAATAAAATTATTACAGTAAATGCACACTACAATGTACCAAAAATGCAAGGACAATTTCATATTCTGTGTGTCTACAGTCGCATGCAAATACCTAACATTCTCATGTTTTTTCATACGATCTAGCGCAACATTCTAAAAGGTTTAAGTGGTAACTCTTGACACATGTTACAGATGGCAGATCTGTAACACATTCGATGGTCTGCATGTCAATGTATATATATATTGCCTTGACAATGGACAGCATGTCAGTGTATATCATATATACTGACTTGACCATTACCCCTGAAAACGGCCCCCAAAGTTGATTACACCCTTGTACTACATTCACGACTGGGTGGACAGAAGCAGCGGGGCGCGTGTTCCAATGTTTCACCATGTCTAGAATCTCTCGTTTATTAAGAATACGCAGACCATCGACCGTGCTACATCATGGAGGATTCCAGCTTGCACCGACGTGTTTCGTTTGCCGAAATGTTGAATGTAACGGAAAAATACTGCTCGATACGTGAATATCACAAACTGTTCCAGAATGTTGAGCAGAACACTTGTATCAGGTTGTCCGCTTCCAGTGAGCTGTCTGTCTCGGTCACGAGAGACGGCCATTAGGGTTAATGTTGAATACGAATCTTCGCCACCGGACAGAACGAACCGCTGCCGTAGTACAGAGTGGAATGTCGCGACATGCCTACACGCACGCGCGAACGCACGCACGCACGCAAACACTGGCCCTGGGTCGGACACGAGGTGGTCGTAAATCCAATTAAGTGACTAATCCGACGGAGTGCGGCTAAGCCCCGTAATCAGGTTGGGGATCGACGGATGAGAGGAAGGCAGGCTAGCATGCTGCGGTCAAGGCGTGGCGCATGGGTGGACGGGGCGGCATCCCGTATGTTGGGGGTACGCGAAAGGTTCCACCAACATCAAGTGGGACGACTAATGTGACGTCAGGTCAGTACGTGGTTCAGCGCAGTGCTGGATTAACAATGTTTCCAACAGCAGGAAGTTAACAACAAATAAATAATGCATTTATAACACACCACACAAAAAAGAATTATAATATAAGTTCAGCAAATAAAGTTGGTGACGACAACAAATAAATAATGCATTTATAACACACCACACAAAAAAGAATTATAATATAAGTTCAGCAAATAAAGTTGGTGACGTAGATTAACAGTTTATCTAGATTTTTATCATTGCGATAAATTCGACGTTATTATAAACTTCGCTGGATGATATATTGTAATGCACATGACGATATGTTAACATTTTACAGACATGCCAGCAACTGGTATGCTTTTATCTAATGCCTGATAATGCTGTGCCCAACGAGTTAGGGACCGCTCACAAATGTTGACATTTACCTGGTAGTACATCGTATCGTTCTACCCAATTCTCCCTCTCCTCCCTCTCTCCGAACTAGTACTTTAGTGGTGATAATTTTCCAGGTTAAACATATACCGATGTAACAATGCTAAGGCAGAGTACAAGCATATAGGACATACAAGAATAACCATATAGGATATACAAGAATAACCACATAGGACATACAAGAATAACCATATATGACATACAAGAATAACCACATAGGACATACAAGAATAACCATATAGGGCATACAACAATAACCATATAGGACATACAGCAATAACCATCAGAATAATATTCTGATGGTTATTATGGTACACGTTTGTAAACATGTTATGTTTATAAATATTTATCTCCTATAATTACTTTAAAACTCGCACGCGACCGACATTTAATCTTAGCACGCTTTGTACGATTAGGTAATTGTCGACAAATGCGAATGGCCCCCGAAGGTTTCAGCTCTGCCTTGTCTAACGCTCGCCGAGTCTGTCGCTTATAAACAGTTTGCCGAGAAAGGAACGCCCCAGCCGCAAATAATGTATAGCTGACCCAGACATATGTTAATTCTACTATCAGATATCATTAATCCACCACAATAACAGCATATCCGTACTTGGGGAGTGGTTTTAATATGTGTTTTACACATTAACCATTAACAACAGTAATGACATATCAAAAACTACTTGTATGGGTTGTCTGAATCCACAGACGCAGGTACAGTTCCAACGATCTTAGCGGTGATTGGTCACTGCTGCGTCTTCCTCAATTGGTCGAGATATTTTCGTACATGGAGAATCCGCACTTCGTTTCAGCCAGTTGCTAAAAAGCGTTATTGTTATTAGTTGTATAAAATATACTACTACTACTACCAATGATTAGTATATAACATCAGTATGTGGGATATTGGACTCTAACACCGCTATGTAGATGAAATATCGGTACATTCCGTCTTACACGGGTCGCAATGGCTAGGTGTAAACATCACTCTACTTCCAAAAGATACGCGCGTTGTAATTAGTTTAATATGCCAACGGTTAATTGGCGTCCTAATGAACCACTACCCAGGTGATTATCATTATTTATAGAATTCCCTTAGTCATGTGTTATAACGCAAATGACATAAACATGGGGTTTTCACATATTGACCATCCTCACCACCAGGGGCCTCTGACTACATCAGCACCCCTGGCAGATCTACCCTTGCCACCAGGGTTTGGCAGATCTACCCTCGCCACCAGGGGCTTCTGACTACATCAGCACCCCTGGCAGACCTACCCTCGCCACCAGGGGCTTCTGACTACATCAGCACCCCTGACAGATCGACCTGTTGAAACGCTGATTTTTCGGTTGCTATGTTAACCAATAATATTGCTTGCTCAGGGAACTTAACATTTCTTGGTTGTGGATCTGTCGTCGTTGGTCGGACGGGGAATGTTGACGTTTAGTTACCAGAAACACATTGACCAAGGCAGGAATTAAGTGGGACGAAGTACACATGCACATAGCTTGGGATAAACTAACAAATCCACGTGTCGACCTGCCAGGGGTACTGTAGTACTACTACCACCCTGGCCAGCGAGGATGCTATTGACCAGCTGCGTGTACTGGTCTCAACGGGAACATAGACAGCACAGTATCGCCACGCGTAGGACGGGGGAGGTAACGGACACGAAAGCGTCAGTGCTGCCATCTGGTGCATTCAGCTCACGACACACAGCGCCATCTAGCATATTTGGGATGTTTGTGGCAAGCCGATACTAAATACAGTCATGTACATGTACGTGTACTATATGAAAACCAACAAGTAGTGTTATTTTAGTAATCAACCCGACTGCATGTTTCCAGATTTATCTTAGTGCACACCCAGAAAATAATATTTGCACAAAAACACACATGCAAAACGGTCAAACTATAAACACCATTAACAGTCATATAAATAGCAATTTGCAGACATTTTCGTTGGAAGTTTGAATGAATTTGACAACACAGCTGCCACGTATTACAAATTAGGGAAATAAATATTCTGATAAAAAGCAGATGAAAGTTTTTATCTTATCCATCATAAAACAATCAATAAACACCCCATGCTTCATGATTTTTTAAGTACAGCTTTAAGCACAAAAACATTAATAAGGCCAAACAAAAGTATATTGGGTTCTGGAAAAAGAAAACAAAGATATATAGTTTGGAGATAATAATGTTGTTTTGTATATAACTTTATTTATAACAATATATTTATTATTATTTTAAATATTTCTATCAATATTTTCATATCCATTCAATATCTTAAAAAAAAACTTCAATTTGATCTCCTCCTTGTCTCTAGGGTTGTTAAACCATACTCTTTCGTTCTTCATAACTAGGGTCTCTAAATTCTGGAATCATTTTAGTTACTCTTCTCTGTATTCGTGTATCAATATCCTTCTTATGATAATATTATGGTCCCCAAATTTGTATACAGCAATCTAAACGAGGCCTAACTATTGCTTTATACAGAGGTTTAATTAGCTTTTTTCCGTGTATGTTATATTTCTGGTAATCAACCCAAAAATGTTATTACCCTTTGAAGCTGCTCTGAAACTTTCATATAAGTACTTATTGTTACTCCTAAGTCGTCTTCTTTTATGGTAGTACCTAGAACATTTTATAGTTTACATCCAAGTTCCTGTGTCCTGTGTGTAGGCATCTACATTTCCCAAAATTGAATAACATCTGCCATTTCCAGACCATATAACTAATTTATCTAAGTGGTTTGGTAGATGTTGTTTATCACCATCATGGTTAACCCTTCTAAACACTTTTGTGTCATCCGCAAGTAACATCAGTACATTGCTTCGTATATTATCGTCCAAGTCCATTTTTTCTTATTACTCTGCTAACTCCAGACTTGAACAGAAAATGTAACTTAAATTATGCAATATGTCTTCCACAATAATTGTCATACATATATTTCATGTGTTCCTCTAGCACATCATCGTACTTGACAAGACATACGTTTTATTCCATAACTAGCTGAATTACCTGGCGTTGCAAGGGATACAAGGCAGCCTCTGCCAGAACTTTTGACTCCTTGCACTACCCAGTCAAGTTTTGGTAGTGCCGTGCCAACGGCAGTGACAACTTCTGACTCCTTGCACTGCCCAGTCAAGTTTTGGTAGTGCCGTGCCAACGGCAGTGACAACTTCTGATTCCTTGCACTGCCCAGTCAAGTTTTGGTAGTGCCGTGCCAACGGCAGTGACAACTTCTGACTCCTTGCACTGCCCAGTCAAGTTTTGGTAGTGCAATGCCAACGGCAGTGACAACTTCTGACTCCTTGCACTGCCCAGTCAAGTTTTGGTAGTGCCGTGCCAACGGCAGTGACAACTTCTGACTCCTTGCACTGCCCAGTCAAGTTTTGGTAGTGCCGTGCCAACGGCAGTGACAACTTCTGACTCCTTGCACTGCCCAGTCAAGTTTTGGTAGTGCAATGCCAACGGCAGTGACAACTTCTGACTCCTTGCACTGCCCAGTCAAGTTTTGGTAGTGCAATGCCAACGGCAGTGACAACTTCTGACTCCTTGCACTGCCCAGTCAAGTTTTGGTAGTGCAGTGCCAACGGCAGTGACAACTTCTGACTCCTTGCACTGCCCAGTCAAGTTTTGGTAGTGCCGTGCCAACGGCAGTGACAACTTCTGACTCCTTGCACTGCCCAGTCAAGTTTTGGTAGTGCCGTGCCAACGGCAGTGACAACTTCTGACTCCTTGCACTGCCCAGTCAAGTTTTGGTAGTGCCGTGCCAACGGCAGTGACAACTTCTGACTCCTTGCACTGCCCAGTCAAGTTTTGGTAGTGCAATGCCAACGGCAGTGACAACTTCTGACTCCTTGCACTGCCCAGTCAAGTTTTGGTAGTGCAATGCCAACGGCAGTGACAACTTCTGACTCCTTGCACTGCCCAGTCAAGTTTTGGTAGTGCCGTGCCAACGGCAGTGACAACTTCTGACTCCTTGCACTGCCCAGTCAAGTTTTGGTAGTGCAATGCCAACGGCAGTGACAACTTCTGACTCCTTGCACTGCCCAGTCAAGTTTTGGTAGTGCCGTGCCAACGGCAGTGACAACTTCTGACTCCTTGCACTGCCCAGTCAAGTTTTGGTAGTGCCGTGCCAACGGCAGTGACAACTTCTGACTCCTTGCACTGCCCAGACACGTTTTGGTAGTGCATTGCCAACGGCAGTGACAACTTCTGACTCCTTGCACTGCCCAGTCAAGTTTTGGTAGTGCAATGCCAACGGCAGTGACAACTTCTGACTCCTTGCACTGCCCAGTCAAGTTTTGGTAGTGCAGTGCCAACGGCAGTGACAACTTCTGACTCCTTGCACTGCCCAGTCAAGTTTTGGTAGTGCCGTGCCAACGGCAGTGACAACTTCTGACTCCTTGCACTGCCCAGTCAAGTTTTGGTAGTGCCGTGCCAACGGCAGTGACAACTTCTGACTCCTTGCACTGCCCAGTCAAGTTTTGGTAGTGCCGTGCCAACGGCAGTGACAACTTCTGACTCCTTGCACTGCCCAGTCAAGTTTTGGTAGTGCAATGCCAACGGCAGTGACAACTTCTGACTCCTTGCACTGCCCAGTCAAGTTTTGGTAGTGCAATGCCAACGGCAGTGACAACTTCTGACTCCTTGCACTGCCCAGTCAAGTTTTGGTAGTGCCGTGCCAACGGCAGTGACAACTTCTGACTCCTTGCACTGCCCAATCAAGTTTTGGTAGTGCAATGCCAACGGCAGTGACAACTTCTGACTCCTTGCACTGCCCAGTCAAGTTTTGGTAGTGCAATGCCAACGGCAGTGACAACTTCTGACTCCTTGCACTGCCCAGTCAAGTTTTGGTAGTGCCGTGCCAACGGCAGTGACAACTTCTGACTCCTTGCACTGCCCAGTCAAGTTTTGGTAGTGCCGTGACAACGGCAGTGACAACTTCTGACTCCTTGCACTGCCCAGTCAAGTTTTGGTAGTGCCGTGCCAACGGCAGTGACAACTTCTGACTCCTTGCACTGCGCAGTCAAGTTTTGGTAGTGCAATGCCAACGGCAGTGACAACTTCTGACTCCTTGCACTGCCCAGTCAAGTTTTGGTAGTGCCGTGCCAACGGCAGTGACAACTTCTGACTCCTTGCACTGCCCAGTCAAGTTTTGGTAGTGCAATGCCAACGGCAGTGACAACTTCTGACTCCTTGCACTACCCAGTCAAGTTTTGGTAGTGCAATGCCAACGGCAATGACCACTTCATGCCCGAAAAATCATCTACAACTGCCAGATCACTTAAATATGAACAATCACAGAAAAAACGCAGAGTTGCTAACAATTTTACATAACTACGAACTCCTGCTGTTCTGAGTTATGTAATCTGTAATTCAAACATCCATGTAGGTTCCTTCACAATATATCCACCCACCAGGGGAATTGAAATTTTGAAAAAAAATTAATGTAGAAATCATCCCCATGGGCACACGTACACAATGTCAACCCCATACATGCAAAACTGATGTAGACGTGGGGGAACAGAATAATTAACTGTCATAACACAGTGTGTATTTTGAATAAGAAAAACGTTCTTGACAAAAGCAGGTGTTCTAGTAAAACAATTCAACTCAAGTGTTAGATGATATAAACATCAGTGGCCCAATCCATGAAGTCAATGCCTGACACCCTTTTTAATCAAATAAATCAAAAGCACAAGAATGCTACATTGTTCAGCTGTCGTGACAAATAGAACTAAACTGTCCAACGAATGGAGACAAACTACATGACAATACCAACAGATGATGTCATCGACAATGATAACAGTGTACAGATATACAGGCATTAGAGGTAGTGTCATTTTTATGAAATATAATGTTTTATAATACATGGCAGGATGTCACAACTTGAGATTCTATTGCATAGGCAGTAACAGCGACAGCAACTTTTTAATGATTATTTGTAATGCCATGGATTAAAAAAATAATTTATTTTCTTAATTTAATAATTTTTTATTGACTTATTAACTTTTAAAGTGACTTTTTCAATAATTGTTTTATTTTAATGACATGGACGTTTTATTATTTATCAATATATTAAGTTTTTTAAACTTTAACTGAGCTTATTGTACATTATGTGATTCATGCCGAATTGGCATAAGCCAAAGGCGAAACACACGTGTTTCACATCATGTCTTTAATGCACACATGCTCTTAATAAAAATAATAATACATTACCAGTCATGATATCTGCCCATCGAGCAAGGAAACGGTTGCCTTTTTGAGCAACAGCTGCAGTGGCGGCATCTAGCAGGATAGGGAGATGGTACAGCAGCTGGCATATCATCATAGACCTGATGGGAACCACAATATTGCTTTATTCACATATCCACACAAACACGGCTGCACCCAAAAAAATAAAAAATTAATTAGGGGAAGACAGTGTTGTGCCATTTTACATTCTTTTTGATGTCTAGGACACAATCATATTCCTAAGTCAAAATTGTTTTTACTCATATAAACTACGATTATTGGTAAATTATTTCAGGCCAAGGTAATACATCTAGTATGCATAGATAATTATATAAGTAGCTGATTGAAACAGAGTTGGTAAATTGGCTCAACTATCACTTGGTGTGGGGTAAGTTGTACCACAGTGTAGCGTAAGTTTAGGTAAATGCTATATTTGTATAACATGGGAAGGGTTGTTTAATTTAAATCATGTGATTTAAATCATTGATTTAAATCATGATTTAAATCACTCAAAAAAAATAATAATTGATTTATGATTTTTTTTACTTTCGGTTGTTTAATCGCTGATTTATATGAATTTAACACAAATAATTGTTTACAAGCATCGAGATCAACAAAGTTTTGTATGTTTTTTAATACAAAACACAAAGTGCACACACTTTTTGACACCACATAGCTTGATATTCAAATATTTTATGACATTGTGTATGTTTGAGGTATTCCCTTTCTGAATGCAGTGAAGCCACACAAACTTGTCTTCCAGAGGAAGTATCTTTTCAAGTCAGAAGCCCTGAGTTAAAGTCCACTTAGAGCTTGTGCTAGTTATTACCAATTCAGTATGTTGACTCAGTTATTTAATACTGTACCAGTTTGTATTCTGGTTAGAGACCCTTAGAGTACACAGAGCCCTGGACAGGTGCTAATCCACCCTCTCAGCAAACAATAATTAGCACTGCTACAGCCACAGACACACAGCATGCTTTCCTTTCCAAAATAGATTATGCACTACAGGGGGTGAGGCCTTGTGGACATTATCTTTATAATGTCTTTATATAAGCAAAAACCACGTACCCTCTGTTAAGACAAGAACCCAAAATCGATTTGAATAGAACACGTTTGAAAGAGTTTACAAATTTAAACATCTATATAAATGTCTATATACCAGATCTTCTCCAAAAAAAATCAAATAAATAAAAAAAATCTGATTAAAAAAATCATTATTTTTTTCAACCCTGAATGTGGGCCTTCTACTATAAATTCATAACTACTCAGTCACACATCTACACAATTGGTACATCCCATCACTGACAAGTCAACACGCTTAATTAATGTAGACTTATAGGCCAATCACAACCAGTGTAACTAACTGAGCTAATATGTTGCTTTGTAGCTATCTGATGTCCCAATTTGTTTGGAAAATGAATTCTATGATGTATTTTGGAGTAAAGTAACGTTCTTTAATCATTGCTCAAATACCCCCCTTGGGCCTGGGTGGCTCCACTAGCCCCATTTTGATAATGAAGGTTTTTTAATTAAATTCTCATTAATGTGCGAAGTGACATAAAATAAATTTTTTCATGTGTATAGTTAAACCATTTGTAAGTGCACAGACAATAAAGTCCAGTCACATGCGTTGATAGCGCACACACCAGCAGATATTAATCACAATCACTAAAAGTTATGAAAAACATCAAAAAACCTACTCACATTTTCTGGCTGTTGTGACAAATGGCACCTATTGCAAATCAATCACGTTCTAATAACACACTCAATCACTGGGTGGTACCATGTAACTGTAATTTCCTGGGAAACATAGTTGGCTCAACTAACGGCGTAACGCTGCCTTCCCCTACACTGCCAAAATGTTTAAATAAATTGCATTGACACCATTTTAATTACAATTAGAGAGGTGTTAAGCCGGACCAACTGTTTAGTCCAAATGTTTATTCAATATTTATAAATTAGATGGCATGTGTTGATAAATGTTGATATTTTGTATACACTGAGTTGCTAAAATCTGCAGGACAGCCTTTTTTATTGTTTGTTTTTCAAGCAAATTGTGTAATATGAAAACAAATCTTGTAATTAACCATAATTGATGTAACTGCTGGAATTATATTAAATAAATTACAATTGCATATTTACAGTACAGCATTTTGTCCGTAATCAGTTACAATTAGAATGATGTAATTCATCCCAAAGCTACACACAAACCACATGTGCAATTACAGCAAAACTGGCTGTTAACCCCGACAGATTCACAACTGTACTGTCGTCACATACCTATCCACTCACACCCGTACAACATATATATATATATATACTGAATTTTGTGGACAAAGCTGGGTAATTAATATATGTTTTACCTTGGATCCTTGTTTTATCAAACCCATAAGGTCCGAGGTGAACAGCTGAGAATCTAAGAAAATGGCAGAAGATCACGAGAGATGGAGATGACTGGTCGAGAGGGTGGAACAGACTAAGTGATGTGGCTCCCACCCAGCAAGGGACCACGGGGAAGAAGAGGACAACGTCCGAGGCCCAAACTTCTTTGAAATTGTGCCATAGCAACCAAGAAACAGTCTACAGATCTACCGCCATAGCCATAATCTATAAAACAGTGGCACAACGTAGCATACACCAACATCATGACATCAGTGAATACAAGCTGTATGGGAACGGCATGGTATACAGATTTTTATGAGAGGAATATGGCAACTTCTTACCAGTGGATGTTGTAGATCTCTGCATCCAGCTTTGGTAGTAGATCTTCATCTAGTCTCATAGTCTCCCTGTGCCAGGGCCTCCAGTAAGAACAGCCCGGCTATCTTGCCTCCTTCCATGGCGTGGTGGATTCCCTCTCCTGCCACAGAGGTAACCTCATTACCAACGTCACCATAAAATGCCCATATCAATTCATTTAGCACAGTGAATCAGGTTCATTTATATTCAACTCTGTAGTGCGTGTAATAATTTAAATAACATCTTGTGAAAGTATAAATAGCTTTATTAAAAAAAATTCTCAACAGCTTTATGTTATAGGCACATATCTCAGGAGGGCGGGTTATAAGTAGATGAACATTGTTGGACTCTCGATAAGCCAATGGCTACCTTGTCCACTTGCCATCTGGGCCTTTGGCTTGGATGGCAAATCTTGTGAAATCTATAGTATATAATTTGCAAACGAGCAAAAGTCGCCCGACTATAGTATATACAGTCGGGCAACTTTTGTTCGTTTGCAATTTTTTTTACTGTATTGGATAAAAAATAATTTGGTGGTTTTTCCTATGATTTAATCAAACTAAATAACACATTTGTACAAACGAGCTGGCTTGTCATAGTCGATACTTTATAGGTTTGAGTTTTTGTTAAATGAGTTTGAAAGCAAAAAAATTAAACTGAAGAAGGACCCTAATTAACTTGAATTTATTTGTCAACTTAAATTTAGTGATAAATGGGGAAACAGTTACTGCAGCTATTTCTAATGCCCTAAATCCATCAGAATTTTATTGCCACTTTGGCGAAATACCCAGTAATTTTATTTATACCCAACAAACGTGACACATTGGGTAAGAACATCGCCGCCTCCTACCTGTCATCGTGTCAATCATCACAGCAGTGTCTCGCTGTAGTAACATGTGGTTGTCATGCGACACATGCATTCCACCCAATCGCAGAATCCCTGCCAGTCAACAACAGACGGTTTATTTAATGCAGTGCTCCCTGAGCAACAACAAAATATAAAATGTATATAGCGCCATAATGACTGGGTGTTCAAGGCTGTGACGGGCAAATTTCCCCAGGGTTGTCTACGAGAGACCCACAAGAGGGGTAATTGTTTTGACTTACTGCCCCAAGTGGGCTTATGATAACTGGCTGGCTCAATTTGTTGACATATTTCTAAATAAAACATTGAAATTCCGCCCAGGAAATAATGATACAGTAAGGATCAAATATATAATGATACAGTAAGGATCAAATATATAATGATACAGTAAGGATCAAATATATAATGATACAGTAAGGATCAAATACATTTTAACTGTATTCATCAATGAAATAAAAACAATACATAAAACAGGGATTCCCAGGGAAACATAAAAATTCATTTCTATTATTTATCTACAATGCCTCAAAGAAAAACCTTTAGTATGCATGTTATTAGAGGTTGTCTTTATTTCATGTTGTAGTTGTACAATTATGTGTTTACGTTTGTGTATATCGATTGATAAAAAATTAATCAATGATAAATCAAAATATCTGTGTTGTGTTATTTGAAAACTTAAAATAATTACAAATGTCTGAACTATATAAAAGTGAACACACCGACTACTATGTCAGATAAAATTTACATGTAAAACCACAAGCAATTTTGGTAAATATACAACTGCAAGCGATAAAATTTGCCATTTCTACATTCACATGACAATTTGTGTTCTACTAATTTATCATTACTTCATTCAGGACATTTTTCATTGCTCCACAATCCTCAAGGCAGAATTATCTGCTAAATATTTCATTACCAAAATGTTTCTCTTCATAATTTATTGGCAAATAGAAAAGGTCATATTGCTACTTGTGCATACCACAATTCGCCTGCCTTATTACGAATACTGTACTGTTATTTATGAATAGTCTGCAGCTTCACGTAGCTTGGGAAAACATAATCAGACATGAACCTGAACAAACAGATCCAAGGTGGATAATTAATGTAAAATATTGGTTGTCTTCGTACATTTTTTTGAAATGCCCAATCTTTTATTTTAGGGATCTAAAAAATTGATGTTTGATACTGAACAAAATTGGTCTCATGGGAGGAGTAGCAGTTGTATATGTATGATATTATTTTTAAATTGGGGTTCTCATTTTGGGTATATCAGGTCAAAGGTAAAGGTCAGTGACCTCTAGAACAAATTTTTTTTAAACTGCCATGTTATGCCTACCTGTGGATAGGACGTCTTGGCTTCATTTTTAAGACCAATATCAATACTTCAGCATTATTAGGGCCAAAGTTATGTCTACATAGTTTATTATGTGTAAAGAGATAATGCGATCGTTTTGTAATTTTTTACTTTTCGCGTGTATTCACAGGTCAATATACCATATTTGACCTATTAAGCGTACATGCCCTAATTAGCATACATCCTTTTTTAATAAGCAGGATCCATAATTATTCTAATGTGGAACAAATCAAGTGTCGTCATCTGATATTAAACAGTTAGCACCACTTTTCAGTTGTTCTACACTAGTCACCAAATGACACCACCAGTGTTAAACAGTTAACTTATTATCTAGAAAAACACATTTTGGTGTACGCTTATAAGAACAGACTGATTTCCCGACATTTTTTCAAGGTCCCATTTTTTTTCTCAAGTGTACTATATGCTCATTAGGTCGAATATGGTAATAAAAAAATTATGTAGGGGAGGGGAGTCTAAGGTTAAATTACATCGATTTTGTTTAGGAGGAAACATCAATGTCTATGTTGGCTGATACATAACATAAAAATGTTGTGAACATTGTTTGGAGTGTCCAAGGCAAAAACAGCAGTTTTATCAGATTACATCATATTTACTAAAGAATATAAGTGCTATGAACGTAGGGAATGTCAATTTAATTTGAAGTAAATAAACTAATGTCGAATCATGATTTCGAATAATAATAATAGTTATTTCTGCTCTTTAATACCTACACTGGTTAATAGAAAAAATGTAATAATATTGGCAGTATTAACATTGTCCAATCTGAATCATGGATAAAATACTGATATTTGGGATATTAATTATGGTTGTCTAAGACAACTGTGCAAGGGATTTTTTTGCACTTCGATTAAAAAATCTGCGAAAATAGCAAAAGAATACATGCCTGTCTTCATGCGCTCTATCCGAGGGTCTTGCTGATATACGAGTCAGCCTTCATAAGCTTCTCGTGCCAGTAGGAAAGTTCATTCATACCAACTTTTGGGCTTCCCGGAATGATGTAGACACAGTAGTTCAACTCATCATTAGGATGTTTGGACACGGTGGCAAAGCCTGCGTGGAGAGTGATGTGGGCTTCTAAAGGTACAAAATATGTGGTGTCGTTTTTTCATCGTAAAATTATATTATATAGAATAAACTTTATATTTATCTAACACACTGACCACCGAAATGTGTTTTAATGAACCTGAATTGTTTAATATAACTTCACCGTTCTCTGCTTAATTTGAATGTTTCGACTCAAATACAGTGGACTCCACTTAACGGAATCACAGATAACAGATCCAACCATTTTGTAGAATCAAATATATTGTTTGGGCCGGAATCATCATTAAAATGTGCCCCTTAATTGAATCAGCTGCTTAGCAATTATTAAATTTGTCCAAAGTTATTCTTATAAAGTGTAATCAACTGTTTCATGTTTACGTTGCATGTGTGTTGGCATGGTCAATATTATATAATATTATATTTGCCATCAGTACTCAGGAGACTATATAAACTATAAAATCATATCTGGCAGGAGTAATAGTACAGTTGTTTTCAGGTCTTTTTCCAATCCGAAAATAAATTCTTGTCCATCCATTGGCGAGAATTTTCACTGCAGCATTTAAGCTGTCTAGTGCAATAAGAACATCCAATAAACATCATAATAATTATATTCAGACTAGCCAATCACGTGATGCAATGAGCTGAAACAGAATGTAGAAACTAGTTTTGGGGGACTCTTGTGTTTTCTGACAAGTCACCAAACAACCTGTCAATTTGGCTTCATTTGATCCAATGAGTTCTTGTGTAAGTTGCTGGTAGTTCCGCACTACAAACTAGAGGGCTATGGCAGACTGGTTTTTTCGGTGTTCGCACCGACAGTGTGGAATGCTTTGCCGGAATATATAAGACAAGCAGATTCATTCACCGTCTAAATTTAAGAACCAACTGGAAACCTATCTATTTAGGTGTGCATACTTCCACCGAGAAAAACTGTGAACGAGGACACTTTTTATGAACACGTATTTTTGTACCAAGGTGAAACACCATTTGTATAAAGGTAAAAGGCCATTTGCATCAAGGTAAAAGGCCATTTGTATCAAGGTAAAAGGCCATTTGAATAAAGGTAAAAGGCCATTTGAATCAAGGTAAAAAGCCATTTGAATCAAGGTGAAAGGCCATTTGAATAAAGGTAAAAGGCCATTTGAATAAAGGTAAAAGGCCATTTGAATCAAGGTAAAAAGCCATTTGAATCAAGGTGAAAGGCCATTTGAATAAAGGTAAAAGGCCATTTGAATCAAGGTGAAAGGCCATTTGAATAAAGGTAAAAGGCCATTTGTATCAAGGTAAAAGGCCATTTGAATAAAGGTAAAAAGCCATTTGAATCAAGGTAAAAAGCCATTTGAATCAAGGTGAAAGGCCATTTGAATAAAGGTAAAAGGCGATTATACCAAACATTAAGTAATTTAATAGTTTGTCTGATGATTTCACAAAAAACTGCATACAAAAGGTGCACAAACGAACTAGCATGTTGCAGTTGATGCTAGGTAGGTTTAATATTTTGCAAAATGAATTTGAAATGAAACTAGCAAAAAAAAATCGAATTGAGGAGGGCCCTTTAAAGGTCCCTTCTCAATTTGATTGTTTCGCTAGTCTCACTTCAGAGTTCAGGCTCATTTCGCAAAACAATTAAACCTGGTGTGGATTCACTAAGATATGCTAGCTAGTTTTTGTAATTTTTTTTATTTAGTTTTGGTAAAATCATCAGACATACTATTAAATTCGATAAAAATTAAGCAAAAAAGGCAAACATTGTCTGGCTCTAAATATACAACAACTGTTCAGACTTTCACCAGTTACCAATCTAACAATCAAAGTCAGTTTGTTGATTTAAAAACATACACACCCTTTTATTAAACTGGCTGCACATTACTTAAACTAGTCACATACTATGCATTTGAACATAATTAAACGTGATTCACGATGGACTAGATAAATTGAGGAGTGAGAATCGAGTTAACATTTAAAAATTGTACATATATGCACTATGCAGAGCAATCATGACAAGATAAGAGGATATAAATATTACAAAAAGATTCAAGACAAATATGATCTGCTTGAAAAAGTCCAATGTTGGGGCTTCAACTGAACTTATTGACCGTGAGTTACTTAGGCGTTACAGTTCAGGGAAAAAGCCAAATTTGTGAGTGTTTATTGGAAAAAGTCAAATTTGTGAGCATTTATGGAGACTGAAAAAGATCAGTACATAGTATAACCTAGAATGTCAGAAAGTAAGTTTTCTCTGTTAAGGACTGGAACTGGCTACAGGCAGATTAAAAACTGTTCTTACAATTATAAGAAAAAAACCTTCAAAGCGACACCTTGTGGTTGAGTGAGCACTTACTGCTTTGCTGCCATGGCGATGGCATTGTCACGATGGATTCACTTGCAGGCAATGGCTGCTGGGATATTTCCCAGCTTCTCCTTGCTTTGGTCAATGAAGCTCAAGCCACTGGGACTGACCAGTCCACCACTGTACGACTATACGATGTGCAAAGGAAGTATTTCTTTAGTTTGTTGTTTTGGAGGTAATCTTGTTAAATCTAAACAAAACGTTTGTTTCTTTGCCAGACTCTAAGTAACAAGCATACATTTGAACTTCCTTCAGTCTTTTCCCAGCGATCATATAACTGTGTTCACCCTGTAAACAACACTAAACAGAAACATTTTAATACATATTTTATTATTTGGTTGAAGGTCTATTTTGTTATTTGGCATTCAAAAGACAAAAACAAAACAATACTGCGGTCCAACACCAAAGAATATAAAGAGTGGACATGGATCAAGAAAAACTGCTCGTGTAACTCATCCATTAAAGTTGTAATAAATTATGTCAATAGTGTAAATGCACAATATAATGATTACCTAACTGATCTATGTTTTACGTAATCAATTATAATCATTGGTATTAGTGTGACTAAAAACTTAGTATGATTAGAAATGTCTATAATTGTACAAGCAGCTTTACAGCACATACAAATTAATGCAATTACAATTTTTAAATGCAATTTTATTTTTTTGGACACTGTGAAGATATCAAATTTACAAGGGTTTTTGTAATCCTAATTGACATTTATGCACTTGATCCATTTCAGCATTACTGTCTTTACACTCACAACTTTGGACTTGTTCAGAAGCCAGAAGTTTCATGTACAGTCCCATCTCGTGAAGTATTTCTATGCCAGTCTTCATGACGGTATAGCCGTAGCGTTTGTCTCAGGTGAACCTGATCCAGCCTTACCTGTAAAATATCCAGCATAACAAATTAATAAAATATAATAAATATTACAAATTATAATAAACAAACAGCTATCATTTACTTTTGATGTGAATGGCAGATCTAATTCGTGATACTGCAGAATTCATAAAATATAATTTCCACATATATTAAATAATTAAATCAATTAAGTGAAAAACAAAGTTAAACTGTATTTATACCAACACATCTTTACCTATTTAATTATTATATTAATACACATCATTATATATCAGAAGAACAACTAAATTAACTCTTATGCAATAACCAACGAAGTCCGATGTAGAAGAAAATTGAAATGGGCCAAATAAATTACGTTTTTATTACGAAGTATATATTTTTTCCTGATTGTAGATAATAGTTAATTTTTCTTTTAGCAGTATACTTATTTGTTTTAACTTCATACAGCTTCGGTGTGCATATGACTAGTTGCAAAATGAAATTTCCATACAATATGGAGTAAAAAGAATACTGTCTAACCTGTCTGAAGCGACTGCTCAAGGGATGTTCGAAAAGTCTCTGAGGTGGTCTCTTAATACAGGTCGTATCTTAAAACAGGTGGTACCTTGGGAGGAATTTACGGTGGTCATTTAATGCAGGTGGTCATTTGAGCAGGTTTGACTGTATAGATATAAAAATGGACATATATATATATATATATATATATATATATATGTCCATTTTTATATCTAATATATATATATATATATATATATGCAGTCAGGTGATAATGTCACGAGAGCAGCGATTTCTGCAGATAATCTTCAAGGTGTTTATTAAACCTACAGGCAGTGTTCGCCAGAAATTGATGATTACCAATCCAAAAGTGTAATATTTAAATTGTTGCCAGACCACTTATTACCACAGCCAGCTGGGTTTTTTTTTAATATGAGGCTGTGAGATGCATTCTGAGTGATTCTAACTAAGACACTCCAGGAAGACTTTTCACGGTCAATTTTATTATTATTTCTGACAAAAAACATGCGTAAAGATTACAGTATTATCCAATTTTATTTCAGGTCTTTTCCAGTAAGTTCTAACCCAACGTAAAGCACAATTCTACAACACTCAAATAGCATAAATAAATAAATGCAAAACAATACTGACATTGTCACTGAAACTGACAGCAGTGTTGGCACATAAAATATTCCATTCTTTTAACTAGCAATTAACTCCTGAGTGCTTTAATGATTTAGCATGCATTGCCTTATTGTTGCAACACAAATATTGTGCCATTAAACTAAATCACTGTCCAACTACAAAGTCAAATATTCAAAATCGGACAAAATTTCACAAACTTGTGGACTTAAAAACAACCCGGCGAATTCGCGTAGCGGGAAAATACTTCGTACACTGACTAAGTCTAAGACCTCTACTCTAGGATACGCCCGACATCAAACATGTCATAGGGAATCATAGTCTTATCTACAAAACTTACGATAGAAATACACCTGTCGTCCAATCGATGTATTTCACCTTAATTTTGGTCCAATTTTAATTAAAAACAGACGAAAGGAACTTACCGCCATCCAATCTGCCGCTGTAATTCACGGAAAAGAACGGAAACAGCCGACACTACAGTACGTAAAACAAAAGGAAAACCTGGATGCCGGGAATCGGCGCGGCTGACACGATTTTTAGACATGCGGCATGAGCCGCTTGGCGGATTTTGTTGAAGTGCTTACTTCTTGTTTTCCTGCGCTGGTAGATTTAGTGGGCAACTGCTGTTCATTTGTCGCTGTTGCTAGTTTGAAGAAGTTTGACATTTTCTGCGCCTTCATATTTATCAAGCGTGACGACTAACGAACGCAAAAACAGGCATACATCAGACAGATGCACAAAAAGAACCCGACTGTTGACCTTTTATTAGGTCTCCACGTGAACTGGTGAAGCTCTCCTGTGAAATCTCTCGACACGATAGACTGCTCGACGGACCACATGAATCAGCGCGCGCGTGAACAGAAGGGCCACTCAAAAATAGCGACACTTAAAGAGTCAAAGTTTCGTAAATTACTGGAAAACCCTTGGGGAATTTTGTATGGCATTTTTGTTGTTTAGGAGGAAAACAGCCGAGTTCAAATTCAGATATTTGCTGTGACGATTTATCAATTTATACGCTGTCGGAGTCGGGAAATGTTCGAACGACCGATCACTTATCACAAGTGCTGATTTTTGGACGGATATCAAACCCGTCCAGAGTGATTTCCAACCGTCCAAAATCAAATCTACCCGTCCAAATGACGGGTGGACGGGTCTGTGGCTAACACTATGCCTGCAGGGAGGCCATGTGTTATGTGGTAATTCACAAATAAGTGTATAAATAATACATGAATACTTATATCCAGTTAGTAGTCACAAGTGGAACTAGCGGACTCCGCACCGACAATAGCGACATCGTAGAAGTCTGTTACTCTGTCCTGAACCGGCAAACAGAGCAAAGATACATAATAATGCACAGTATGTGAACCACATTATACTACGATCTGTTAGCATGTGTATGTTTGTGTGGTGTGTGTGATTGTCACAGCATGAAGGATGAGGACATTTGCTAGGCAATCCACAAGTCGATGTGATTCACATTTTCATGTAGGGGGTGGGGGGAGATGGCCCCTTAGTTAACGGTGCATCTATGATTAAAAATGAACCACATCCCAGTCAAGTACAGATCTGTGACTACATGGCAACATTCCTAACCTTTACCTTTTATTTGAGTTGCGCTATCTTTATTTATTTTAAGGAATATGTAAGAAGATATGTTTATCCAACTCAATGTCAAAACGGTGTTGCCTTCTGAGGAATGACATTCATGGCATGGCTACGAGTGATTACCGGTGAAGTGGCTCTCAAAATAAAACCTCATTACTCGACATCAGATTCAGGCCTGGAGTAACAGTACTATGTCATATATTAATTTAGCGATTCCAGCCAAAGTGAACCAGAAGGGTGACTATCTATAACTGCATTAGGATGAAAATTGTTTAACCTATTTGCTGCGTACTACTTCCCTTTGTTATAAAACAAGTGAACAAATATGATTTCATAAATTTTTCATGACCGTGGCGAGCCCAGCGGTTGATGCACAAACCACGGCTCGGACTGACGAAGTAAAAACATTCCGTAATATTATCAGACGCTCCTTGTCCCTGTCCTCTGGATATTCCCTTGGGAAATCCTGTATTCGTTTCTTCGAGACATTCATTAGAAAGTGCCAAGTTATGAAAACCAACACTACGACTACGAATATCAACGTGTTTACGTCGCGCCCACGACGCAAACGCCACACCAGTGGCGCCACATATTGAATGTAATGTAAGTCACGATATCACCACTGCTACAGTTTACATTAATTTTTATGTGCATTTCTATTTACATTAATTTTTATGTTCATTTGGTAAGCTCCTAATTTTGGTAAATAAATCTCTCAAAATAAATGACATACAATTGTGAATAGTTTTTGCGTTGAAAATGAAAAAAATAACGCTCGTTTTTGTTTGAAACCATGTTACGTATACTTACTCAAGTTCACAGCTACAATGACTGTGGCGCCACTGTCGGGGTTTTTGTCTCTGAGTTGATTCCAGCGCCTCCGCTAAAATACACCTTTAGTCGCCAGGGGGCGCAACAATACGAAAACGTTAGACATCGGCTGCAATGCCATTGTTAAAGACATCATTCTAAGATCCAAGGGAATATATTTCACGTATCGTAATAGCATGAATTATGGGTAATGTAACCATGGTGATTATTATGCATGATTCCAAGAGTAGTCGAGTTGGCGTGGGAATGAACAGGTCTGCCAGTGGGTGAAGCGTAATGCACTCACGATCCCATCCGTAGCAACATCGTAATTACCATCAGTTTCGCAAGCGTGCACGATTGTTTCTCTTTAGCTGCGTGCGTACGTGTGAGTGTGTGGAGTGTGTGAGTGGAGTTGTGGTGATGTACGTGCGTGTACGTGCATGGAAACACCTACACTCTCACATAAAATATATCTCAATCCTACCGTTATGTTGTTGTCCCATGGGCGGTACCAAACCCTGAAAAAAGGGTACCCAGTTTACCAAAAAAGGCACTAGGTACCAGGACTTCAGTTAACCAAATTTCTATAAATGCATACACGCATGCACACCCACGGACACGCGCGCACACGCAGGCTCGCACGCACTCCCGCTCACACGCACGCACCACGCACGCACGCACGCACGCACTCCCGCTCGCATGCACGCACGCACACACACACACACACACACACACACACACACACACACACACACACACACACACACACACACACACACACACACACACACACACACACACACACACACACACACACGACACACTCTCTCACACACACGCACGCACGCACGCACGCACGCACGCACGCACGCACGCACACACACACACACAAACACACACACACACTGGCGCTTCACGAGAACGCCTACAAAAACTGGAGTGGTGACAGTGGGTAACAACGAGACCTCGCATCTGAGGCCAGACTCTCTTCTCGGCGAGTTCACGAAGGCGAGTGAAAGTCGGATAGCGGCAATGCCCTTGGCTTGTATAATATAAATGTCTTCATCATAGCATCTAGTGCGGGAGGGCGCCATCTTGCGGTGTGTCGACAAGTAATGTTCACTCGATCCGCCCATGCTGTCCCCTGCCTTTTCACGTGTGAGTGAACCAGCGATCGAGACGGCGTAAGTACAATGTGAGGGAGGCTAATGCATCTATTAATCATTCTCGCCTCCAACACAACCACTTCGTGAAAATTAGTCATACTTCTCCGCTGCACAAACTTTACATTTGTCCAGAAACATGTGAATAAAGCTAAACATAAATTGTGTGGTATAAAAATTGTATGACCCCATAAATTGTGTCAACAGGGTGTCAACAGAGTCAAACTAGGGTGTAATGGACAGTTAATTGTCGATCGGGGTGATTCCCGAGATGACGTCATCCTAACGCAATTAAACAATTGCGTCGTAATTTCTCTGACGTCACCTACGCACGATTGTGTAACTGTGAACCATAGTTATTTATTACACTCATAATCATCTCGCAAGTTATCGCGTCGACGTTGTTTACCTATGATCAGGGTACCTTTATTTATAGCAGGCAACCAAACGTCGTTTGCTTGTAACAAATACGAAGGCCTGTCATAATGCACAACATCGAAGGACAAAATCAATGATAGTGGTTTTATGGGCAAACACAGTTTGTTGGATGCCCCTTATATATTATGTATTTCATTTGCATACATAGTTATTTTACCACGATAAGGGCATTGTACATTGTGTTAATAAAAGTTATTCTCTATCTGATTCTTGCTTGCTTCTCCTCCTCTTCCTCTATCTCCTCCTCCTTCTTCTGGATAATGTGCCACGTGGCAGGGTCTTTTTACCTCCCTCATGGTATTTTATTTGTAACATTCCAACTGTTTTACGACTGGAATTGTTAACCCGACCAGAGACTGTTTAAATTCTAACCCTTTTGGTTTGGTGCGCTGCAGAGCTTGGGTTTTGAAAGGATTTTAGCGCATGCGAGTGTTATATCGTGTATTATGTATTGTCAGCTACAACATTATTTCACTTCTCTAAATCTTTCTACCCAACTGATCAGTGGCGTACTTAGGGGGGAGACCATCGGGTCACGGCCCCTGCCTTGGCTTATTTTTTTTTTCGTTGCGCCGCTACATAGTAGCATGGGTGACTAGGCATGGCACCCCTTTCGCCTCCCCCTTTGCGAGATCCTAGATACACCACTGCAACCGATTCTTCCCCTCTCCTCCATTAAGCTATCTCTGACATGTCCAAGCGATTGATGTCACTGTTTTTAATGTCGTTGCATTTACATCATATAATTTAGTTTTTGCGCAAGCTGTGTTTACACAAATCTAAGCTTAGCTGTGTTCTCAGAGAGGATTTTAGTCGGTTTAACGTTTTATATACGACGTATTCGAGGTGAATGACGTAGCCTGTCATGGCCCCAGTTGGCTACTTTGATACACTGCGGTGGTTCAGGAACCATCCTATATTTATCAACAAAATTATATACATTTTAGGTAACCTCTGTTTGCTGCAGTTGTGTAGGCAGGACGACAAGAAAGAGTGACATAGGACCATTGATGATATGTTATCATCAACAGCAACAACGTCACAGCACAAGTTTATTTATGCAAGAACCAACACAAGTCCGATGTAGTAGAGAATTGAAACGGGCCAAATAAATGACGTTTTTTATTGCAAAGTGGACTGCTTATCACGCAGCCACTTTGGGAAAAACATTAACAGGAATGTGAGCTCCTCAAAGCAAACCAGACAGGAACTGAACACATGTACAGCCCCGTCCGGCAAGTTTCTCAGAGCCCACATTCCTACAAGCATGACGATAACATATATACATCAAGAAGTCGTCATGAGCATGTAATGCAAAGAATACAGACATTCCACCACCAATACACACATTTAATTACAAACAGGTGGGGCCATTTCGCCACAAGGTCACCCACACACACGTGACCATCCCGCCAATACGTGTAGTTTACAACACTAAAATGTTGTGGTGTTTAATTGAATAATCATTAGTATGCCTGATTTCTTACGAAAAATTCGGCTGGTAACTTTGGAAGGTGCTGGTTCACAGATTTATTATGGTCGGTGTTGTATATTGTTATATTGCACGGACTTAGTGACAACGTCGGTGAATTATGGATGTTCACATAAATTCAACGACTGATTTTGCACTCAATGTTCCTAAGAAATCACTCATGGTACTTTTACCGTTTATCAGACGATGTTTCCGAGTTCTTCGTAGAGTTGTTTGCAGTAAAAGTTTCCTTGTCGAACATTACATTTTGACCAGCAGGTTCTGTAGTTCAAACACCCACCTGGTGGTCAATGTGCAAACAAACGTGGACAGCGCCGTATTTAATGCAATTAATTTTAATGTCATGTCCGCTAGGTCATAACGCCAACATTACCGCTTTCGGGTGGGAAATACCACTTTTCCCCTGGTTCCGCTTTCACGCTTTTGGACGAAATGTCCCGCTTTTGTAATAAAAAAAAATTCACGGTATTATCGACCTATTAGTTCCACACGAGGCCATCTCAAGTCTTTGGTCTCAAGCGAATGAACTTTTCTCGCCCGTGCGTTCATCTCAAGCGAGAACAGCACGTCAAAATGGCGACCCGCCAGACAACACATTAACAAACGACGAAAATAGGAGGAGGTATTTCCAGCTTTTCATGACCTGATGATGACACCACTGGCTACAGGCACTTCGGTCTTTATCTGCCACAACATAAAATAGTATATTTTATTTGGTTGGGTTAGGGCGCAGTAGAACACACGACCGGGTCAGGGTGACACGATAATATCGACTATGTGTCCGGCCACAGGTGTAAACATGTCAGTGGAGGCCCCGACATCAATGTCAAGAGTCAAGACAGGGATGGACCTGCCGTGAGTCATGTGTGTAAATGATCGCGGAACGGCCACATGCCCACCATATGTCGGATATTTTATGATGATTGTGCCTCTTCACCATCCTCTTCTTCCCCTTCCGTTGCGGGGTGAGGTCCTCATCACTTTGTCTGCTCCGCCCTCTCGACGAGTCATCTCCATCCATCGCGATCTTCTGTCATTTTCTCCCACTCTCGGTTGTGCACTCCTGCCCTCTCGAGATCTCTCTTATTAACCCTCTCCCTCTTCTTCTACCCCTCTTGCGTTTCCCATGCCCTCTTCACGGTCTTGTTTATTAGTGGAAGTTTTGGCATGGGTGGATACAGTTTTAATTAACACCGACTTGATACTCTTGCGTGTTTACCACAGCTGGTTGGAAGAGGAGTGGACTGTCCCTCCTCAATTCATTTAGCCTATCGCGAATCAGGTTAATTGATATTCAAACGTGTAGTGCATGAATAGTGCAAGTAACTTGTGCAGGCGGTGTAACAAGAGAGTGCGTGTAAAGTCGTCTAAAACAATTACTTTGGTTGTTAGATCGGGTAACTTGCGAAATTGTGAATACACACGCATACGCGCACAAGCACATACACGCTAACACACACGCGCGCGCGCGCGCACGCACACACACACACACACGCACGCACACGAACACACACACACAATAGTCGAAATTGTGAATACACACGTACACACGCACACGCACACACGCACGCACGCACACTCACACGCACGCATGCACACACGCACACGCACACGCACACGCACACACACACACACACGCACACACAATAGTCGAAATAACATTTTCCATGGGTGGATAATGAACATAAAGGCATAAAGTAGAACTTGTCTCCGGGTGAATTATATTATAGATTGTATTTATGGTGAAATGAACTGCGTCGTTCACGAGCTAGTAAACACTAGCTCAGTCACGACTTCGACGTATATACGTCATGCTATTCCACCGGTAAAACCCGTGTAGTTAATTATTGATGTGAAAAGCAGTGATTCATCGCTCCAACACAGGTCGACGTAACACGGTTGACCAGCCAAGCGTAACGGTGTTCTCTACAGGCAAGTACTTCGTTTACACGTACTTCGTATTGTCTCAAGCGGCCGGATAATTCACATATTATCTGCGCTGTCAGGTGGTGTAGGGTCGTTCAGTTTATCTCTTATTTCTAAAAACAGAAATATTAATTTGACAAGTCAAATGTAATAAACCATTCGGGTCATTGACATAGCACAGGAGCGGGGGGGGGGGCGGGAGGGGGTGGCAGGAGTCTCAACCTCCCATATCTCACCTGTTTGTGGGACCAACCTCCCACCTCCTGCCACACCCCCTCATGACAAATGGATGTCTCAACAGCGATGCACTCTTTCTGTCAAAATAGGTGTTCCATTTATTTTGGGCAGACATAAATCACGGAATGACGCTATAAAGTAATTATCCCTGCGTGGACGAATACAGCCCACATATAATTCACTGTGCCGATACGTCGGCATGACATGGCGCTTCCAACTGCGACTCAGTAAAATACGCCACATGTAAACGTTGTGGATTAAACTTGCTAAAACAGATTGCCGGATTAACCACAAAAAAATGCCAGTCAGACAGTCATGATCTCTTCGCTTTCCTCGAATCGGACTCCGACCTCTGTTCAACTTCTGTGCTGTAGTCGTGAATATGACACAGTCAGTGTTGACTATGGGCGGGCACGGTGAAGAGAACGTCAGAAAATAGGGACTTTTGTGAAAGAACAATGTTATCTTATGTGCAGCATGCGCTGTATTTTCTTGTATGTTTTGTTGTATTCCGTCGTCGACAACGTTCTGTGAGCGTCTGTGCTTAAACATAGTTGAATAAACATTAATGTATCGAGTCGTCTCCATAGTTCTATTTTTTTGCTAGTCTCATTTCAAATAAAGTTTTGCGAAAAACCGAACCTACCTAGTATCCATTGCAACATGCTAGCTCATTTGTGCAACTTTTGTATGTAGTTTTTTTGTGTGAAATCATCAGACAAACTACTTAATTACTTAATGCTTGTTCAAGCATTAACTGAAGTGAAAATCGAAATGCTGAAAAATCACGATTTTCTTCCTTGGTAAAATTTCGTAAGTTTTTCATGTGATCGGAGAAAGGCTGGAAGTCACACCCATTATCAGCCTTGACCCACACCGTGTTTACCATATTGGATATCAACTATTTTAATCCTTACCAGATCTAACGACTGAAGTCAATTCTTTCGATGATTTGAAAAAAAAATGTGCTTGTTTTTTTTTATTAAATCGACTGCGGATGTTACATGAACTATTCACACACTACATATTTGGTTTTTGGCATTTGGATATGCGACAGGCTAAATCAGGAAGCAGTTTTAATACCACGGGTCTCGATCTTCGACTTTCACGCACTCGGTAAAGGCAGTGTTGTAGTGGTAAAAAAAACAGAGGGCATACACCATGGGTTCAAGTGTTAAGTTTAACCCTAACCCTCACTGAGCCACATAGACCCACACTATGTTGCCCAAGTTGGTAAAGACACAGTCAGTGAGTAAGTTAATATAAAAGACTGGCTGTCAATTTGCCTTTAAAAAGAATATCGAAACTACAGCCAACAACTTAGCCACTCAAGTTCCTCAACCATCCTAACTGCTAAGTCATTGCTTTATAATCTAATGAGCCAGAGCCGTAACGTTTTCAGCCTAGTAGCTGCTCAACCATGGCTACTGCTTTAAGCACACAGCGAACATTGGAGTCATAAGAATGACAAGATGTATTGTTCAATTTGTATTTAAATCTTATTTTATATTGTTATTCTAATAACAAACTATGACTAACAAGAGTTGGAGTGTATTTAAAATCATGAGCTCTTAAAGATATTGAATATGAATATAATTGCAACACAGTTCAGAAAAAGGTTTCTTTAATTGTTAATGACATCAGCCATTGCCTGATGCTCAGTTGAATATGCCATGGATGTTGCTTATGACTATAATTCACAAAACTAACCAAACATTCTCATATCGTTTGCCATCACTACAGTCACTAACATTTCTTGTCCTGTTGTCATCGGCATTTCTATGACATTTAAACAATTCCTTGACATATTTGGCAGACCCAAACTTTGATTGAGGTGGGCCCACAAAGCTAAGAAACAGGAGATTGTTGACGGTCTCAACAAGAAGCCTGTTCCTGCATTTGGTGGCAATGACATTCGTTGTAGAAAATCCACGTTCACAATCTGCAGTTGATACAGGTAGAATGTGAATGATCGATTTCAAAAGGATTTCATGGTGGGTCATCGACATAGTCTCTGAATGCTCGCTTGACAGTCGGACCGTTCATACCAAAGTAGTCGCATAGTTTCTTGATCTTTGCTTCACCTTCCAGCCAGGGTGACTCTACTGCTGTTGGCCATTTATTTGGTTCAAGTACATCAATTTGGTCGAGAAACTGTCTCAGTTCTGGGTTCGCTGACAAGCGAGCATCTAGATTGTCAATCAGTGATTGGTAGAATCTGTCATGGTGAATAGACTTTAGCTTAGAGTAACTGGTTAGGACAATCTGACGGTGAAAACCAGTGGCACATGATTCTTCTGCAGTTTTAGTATGCTCCCCATTATCCCTTCCTTGAGTTGGATCAACGCCCTGATACAGCGCCTCAGTAGCTTGTATGCTTGGCTAAGAGTAATGGACTCAGACTGGACAGCTCGGACACTTCATTGAGTGCATCTAGTATAAGAGCTACATTAAAAAAGTTGACGATGTTAAGATCTTGTGTATTCCGCTGATGGTGGGCTTATTAAGGTTATCAGCAAAGTGTTTTGCTAATGCTGGGTAATTTTGTCAAATTGCCTGATGTGCCCTGCGACTAGACGCACATCAACGAGTTCCCAAAACCCTCCCAATGCGGATCACATCACATAAATCTTCTGAACAGGATTCCAACTCTCGCTGCATTCTTGGACTGGTGGAACAAAGAGCGTAAAGCTTGTCCATGAAAATTTGCATGTAACTGATTTCGCTTTGATCCTTCACAGAATCGCCTATTGCCAGTTAACTTCTGTGACACAAAATGCCACAGTTGAACTCTAGGGAACTGTTGTTTGAGTCGAGCGAGTACCCCACTCCGACTACCTAACATTGTCGATGCACCATCGCTGCATGCCCCAATGAGATTTGCTTTGAGATATTTGTCATTAAAACCATGTTTAGCGAGTAAAGCAAGAAGGGCTGAAGTTATTGTTTGGGCATCTAAGGCATCCGATTATGCAAGTTCTAGTGGAAAAGTAATGGCGCCACTATCCTTCCACTCTGTGAAATCTAAAGATGATACACGTGTGTACACTACAATGGCAGACTTTCTTGAAACTGTAGTGGACTCATCGAGAAGAACAGATAATTTCATTTGATGATCAGTAATAAAACGGCACAAGTTGGCACG